>OW052075.1:7105000-8355000 GCA_932526445.1 Phragmatobia fuliginosa | reverse complement strand
GTCAGCTAGTTTTATTATATATATACGAGTTTTCGCCCGCATTCCCGCTCTCCTGAATGAGCGTTATCGCGGTCCTTTCTCAGACTCTAAACTATCTGTGTAACAAATTTCATTTAAATCAGTTCAGTAGTATTATTGTGAAAGAGCGACGGTCAATTTTCGAATTTATAATATTAGTAAGGATTGAATGTCAAAAACTAAGTTTAGAAAAATATATTTAAAGGAACACTAGGTATATTATTAAATGCATGTGACAGCGATATTTAATCATCATAAATAACAAGTCAAAAACAAATTAAGGACTTTTATGCTCTTCATCAAAATTAGATCTACAACTAATTACAGTCTATATTTCACGCTATTGAACAAGTGAATAAGCTATTAACAAGTAGACAACTAAAGTTAGGTGTTAATTATTTTATCTGTTTTCGACCCAATTATTAGATATCAAGTAGGTATGTAGGTAAACAGTAATTGAAATAAAGATTTGGGTAGAATCGTCGACCGATAACGACACACTTTGTAATCAACGTTAACTGTTAATAAATAATTTGTAATAGTTTTTCCTCCTCCAAAAATCTATTTATTATTGTGGCACTAAAAAGCATCGTGACATATGGAGGACTCAATTGGAGTGACAAGAACCTGACTCAAAATAACTATTGATATATTCACTAGGAATACCGAGTGTCATCACCCCTATTCATTCCATGGGTGTCATAAAAGTCGATTAAGGGAAGAACTATGCAGGACAAAAATAAATCCTGTGGCTTATACTTGTCTGGCCAGTGTGGTATAGTAGGCAAAAACCCAAGGAAATCTATCTGTGTCTAGGGAAAAGCGTGATGATGATAATATTAACTATTGGTAGTAAGGTTATTGTTAACCATGTTCTAGGCGGGCTTTTAAAGGCTTCTAACTCACTTTGACTTTTGAGTATGCAGTGAGCAGCAATTAGAATAAGATAATCCGTCTTCTTGTTTGCCACTTATACATTAGGTATATTAAAAATCTACAAAAGGGTAATGAAATATGGAAAGTAAATGAACACACTTCAACAAAGATCATCCTAGTTCCTAACAGTAAAGTCCTACAAGATTTTGCTCCTTAAAAAAGGTTCAATAAAACCTTGAATCGTGGAAGTATAGTCAACTCACAATTCCGCAAATTCGGCATTGGTCTTTGGTCGCCAGTTTGTTCAACGTCTCACTTTCGCTAAAATATCCCTTTTCATTACGTCCAAGTTTTCGGCACGTTAGCAATTCGAGGCAGGTATCGAGAACTCTAAAACATTTTGATGAGCTGTGTTGAACATGAGAGTGTTGAACATCGATTTCGAGTTATGTAAGTGTTACATTGAAAACATCTCAATTGTGGTATTGTGCTGGCCATTAAAGTAATGCATTTAGTTGATAAGGCCATTTCTCTGTAAGCTCGTACAGGTCTCATACAAATGCTGTCCTGGCAATTTTTATTAATATTTGCTAAAAGACTGTGTTCCTTTTCGAAGATAATAAACTATTATTTAAGTATATAAAGAGGCCCACTGAAATTATTTAAATTTTCCAAGTTATTAGCAATTTTCCAAAAAATCATGACAGGGGACTGTTAAGTGAGACAGAGGACTGTTGTACCTTAGAAAAAAGTCATATTACATTAATCAATTATTTATTCTTTTTATAAAATATTTTCGCATCAATAGTAAATAAAACTTCTTTATGAAAAGTGAACAGAAACAACAACTTTCTTTATAACTATCAGGTGTTTTACATCGTTTAGCTTTAGGTACTTCTAAGCCAATGAGATTAGATTTTTTTCCGGGTCTAGACAACGACTTTATTTCTTTAGGTATCCAGGGCTTGTACTTTTGAAGAACACTATCAGTTACAACTTTTTTAAAGATTTGTCTCTCTTTGGTACATTTCAATGTGGAATAATTTTCTTTTAACTGCTTACTAATAACGTCGCCAAACAACGCTTTCTTGACTACTTCTTTTCTTTGGTCAGGCTCGTCTAACATTTTTAACATCTTTGTCTTAAGCGTATCTTCAACGTTCTTTTTGTTTTTTCTTTCTAATCTCGCTATTTATTTATTTTTGTACTTCTCAAGTTTTTTCTTTAAGCGTGCGATCTTTTCATTTCTTTCACTGTTAAACTTCTGTCGTCGCTATTTGGCTTCTTTTTTTCTTTGCTGTAGACATCGACTTCTTTTTTTCTGTGGGCTTCGAGCTGGAGATATTTGCACTGGAACTGGACTGGCGGGTCTTGAAGGCGGAGAATCTGCTTCTAGGTCTGATAACGGCGTATTTTCTCGTACAATAGTGTTAGTGATGCTTTTCAGTGTTATTCTTTTGGCTCAGTATACGTGTCATATCCTTTACTAACTTCCGCAAACCTTTTTCTTTTGGTACTCCTTTTCTCTCATTTCTTCTCTTTTAAGAGGGTTTTTTTTTTCTTTTTTGGTAACTCTTCTGCTTCTCTCTTTTTCTGTAGTAATTCCTCTCGGGATAACTTTTCCTTTTGTAGGAGCCATAATTATCACGTGGCTAATCGAACGGATTAGCCTGTGGAAAATAAATTTAAGTTCATAAAGGATAAAAATAATGCCAAGCAATCAATAATAATTTGAATCTTACATTAATACAAGTATAAATAAAAAAAAACCTGCCTCCTTTCCTCATCCCCTTTCAGTATAGTGTACATTATTCTACTATTCAAGACCTTTCATTTGATATCCATATTGAGGTAGTTGTTAAAAAATATATATTCAGCCATTTTCTTGCGGTAGCCATCTTGGACCGATTTTTATCTCCCGACTAATTCATCTTTCAAAAAAAAAATCTAAATCAAAATCGGTTCAACCGTTCGGGAGCTACAATGCCACACACACACAGACCCGTCAAACTTATAACACCCCGTCGCTTTTACGTCAAACAGATTAGCGGATAAGCGGTGTAAAACAGTCCCCTGCTGCAATTTCAGACAGGGGACTGTTGCCAGGGGACTGTGTTTTTCGGCTAAATTTCACAATATTTACAAAACTGATGTAAAATAGTTTTTAAGAATATACCAATCAATTGAGACATAAATAATGCAACAATAATCTTTATTAGGATATTATTAAAGTAAGTAAAATACATATTATGACTTACCAGAGGACTGTGCGTGGTAGCGGTACAAGCGCTTGTTCACCTCACAAATGACGCTCTGACACTTAACAAAATGGCATATCAACGCCGCATTCGGCAAGGTTGCTAACTTCAAAGCAATTACGTTGCGTGTGACATAAAAAAAATATCGTAAACATGATACTTAGTTGTTTTTAATTATGAATTTAAATATTTGGCAGGGGACTGTATAAAAATTCTAGGGACAAAGTTTACAGGAGTCTACTAAATAAATAAAATTCGTAATAAAACCTTGTTTTACGAAAATAATATAATTAAATTATTCTTCTTAATGATATTGACTTCCTAATACTTCATTTATCACTCACTTCTTCTTAAATCTCATTTCTAGGTGGAAATACAGTGATGGGGACAGCCAGGGGACTGTATTTTTAGAGCTTCTATCACGTCTAGAAAAAAACTGAAAATAGTTATTGTTCTAAAAACAAAGGGTCCGTAAAGTTTCGGAATTAGAGTTTCATTAGGAGTGGTTTTTTTTTAAATTATTTAAGTAATAACGTCTTAAAAAAATCGGTCAGGACAGCCGATTACGAGGTTACAGAGAATCGCCCATAAGCAGCTACCGCATTCTCCGTACGATCTATTAAAATATGTAATTTGGCATTCAAATTTGAGACAGTAAAGTTGTACAAATGGCGTTTCATCGGCCCACCTGAATATTTTTCTCTTTAAGTATTATTGTATTACTAGCTGCGCCCCGCGGTGTTACCCGCGTATTATTATGGTTGCTAGGCAACCTGTGAAGTTTTGACAGGAGATAAACAGTGATACATTTTGAAATCTATGATTTAATATACTTTTATAATCACCTAACTTTCGCCCGTTTATCTCTATTATTGCAGTAAAAAGTAGCCTATGTGTTATTCTGATATATAAGCTATATTACTGTAAAGTTTCATCCAAATCCGTTCTGTAGTTTCTGCGTGAAAGAGCAACAAACATACACACAGACACATATACACACATACTCACAAACTTTCACGTTTATAATATTAGTAGGATTAGTAGGATAGTAGGATTATTATACCCCAAAGCTATCAAAATGTTAACCTGCTGTGTAACTTCTCTTAAAATTTACCAGTTTTCAGTAGAGCTCGTAATTTTAACACCCGTTTCTTGTAGAGTCTAAATATTATGATTTAGAAATAACTTGTCTGTTTACGTTGTCCAAATAAAGATGTACTACTTACTAGGCTTATAATAAATAAAAAATATCGTAAGACTTCTCGCACCAATGCACGTAAACGTCAAATATTTGTCTAGTTAGCAGTTATTTCGTAGATGAAAGGCCGCAATGGAATTTGGGAATGGGATAACGGGCGATTCGCTGCGAGCAGTCGCCACGGACGCGACACAAGGTCGGTGTGCCCCGCTAGACCTGTTCTCACTTCTGACGACAACCACTTTGTTAGCAAACGAACAAATATTAATGTAGGCATTGCTTTTATAGAATGTTATGTATGAAGAAAACGCAGACTTGTGTGTGTTATAATGTAATGACTGGGGTATCGTTGATAAAAGGGAATTTATCGTATCATTTTAGAAAAAGCCAATTAAAAATTGCTCTTTTTGAATAAACTTTATTGTGCACCAGTTAATACAGTTTACATAATACCTATACGGGCATGTCAATCGTATCGTCCTTTGAGAGAGGTTGCTGTTTTAATAGTAGAAGGGGTAATTAAATATTAATTTTACCAAGCATTTCATTAGTATTCATTCTTAACTTTTACAACCGCGAAAAATCAACAATTAGGACAGTGGCAAATTCATAGTCGCCATATTTATGAGTACAAAGTATGAAATTGTGCAACAGAAACCTTGACAAGTTGTAATAGATATCGCATATTGTCACCAAGTAACAAATTACTTATTCGAGGACAAACTGGACATTGATGACTTAATATTTTTTCTAAAAACTTATGAAAGTAATATATTTAATTTATAAGTCGCATATTTTCAACGTTGCGTTCTCAGTAAACATTTATTACTCAATATGTGTGTATATGTTTCATGCTTTGAGACATATCTTTAGAACATGAAATTACTATAGTTTGAAACAGCCATTAACAGGTTTAAGGTTATTTACCTTTTGATGTTTTTTTTACAATGATCTCCTATTTTTAGCTAATACAAAGCACTGTAACTGTGTATACAAAGTATGCTATCTGTAATTTATCCTGGTATGATAATTTGATTCACTGTAAAGGAAGTTCGGTTTGAAATCTCTGCTTATGAATTATTTTTGTTGATATTGAACAGTTTAAGTACGGACGTTTCACGCTTTCTTGTAATATTTTAATTCGCATGGTACATTGTATGCAGTGTATATCTGTATCGTCATCATTAGCTTTTACCAGTTCACTTTTGGAAAAAGGCCTCTCCTTCGAAATTAGGTCATTACCGGCAACCGTAAGTGAATTCACAACTCAGAGCTTTCCGGTGTTCAGCATAACTTGAATGAGGAAATATGGTTATGTTTCATGACACATTTGAGGTCATTACTCTATATAACAGGGGACATCCTCGCAGTATTAGCTTACACAATGCTGGCCTTGATACACGAACGATGAACTTTGCTAAAGTGAATAATATTGATCGTCAAAGCGTTTGCCTCCTTGTCGTTTTTGTTGTCCCAGGTACTCCGTCATTCTGTCATACAATTTAAATTGAGCAATCTACTGTCATTGATACAGCAACTTGTAGTCAAATAGTCAAATAAATAAATACGAAATAGTCTTGAAACTGTGCTACTTGTAAACTAATATATCCTTCGGTGCTGGAACCTCACGAACTATTTTAAACATATTCAAAGCTAGACTATAGTTTCTTGAGTTAATTAAACTGATTTTTTGTTTAAAAAGTAGTAGAAGTAAGTAGATAATATTAGGAACAGAGATTACGTAGATATCAATCCCGCCTTTAAATACTGGTAGAGGCATAGTTACATAAGTTCATTGAATCTAGTTTTAATTAGCTATACCATGCAGGCGAAATCTAACAGTTCTGAAAATATATATTTTTGCACAGTAAAATGAAAAGTAACTCACAACATCGCCTTTAATAACAAAATATAATCAGAACGAAAAAAACTGACCCAATTTTTACGTAAGTAATATTTTTAGAACACCTTTTTTAAAAAGCAATCTTTGTGCCAAAAGAATCTAGTAAATCGTCTCGCATATTTTGAGATTAACTAACCGACCTAAATTTTGGATCTTGAATAGGGAATTTCAAGTTCATTCCTTGTTTTTATGTCGAGTATGTGCCGCATCTCAAAGACTCGGAAATCTATGAATAGATTTCAGACAACATTTTATGACTAGTCTCTAAAGGCCAAAAACTTTGCGTTTGTCTTTTTATGTGTGTTCGTATAGCAAAAACTGGCCATGTGTGTACATGTGTGTTTTGAAAACTTCCGCAGGTCTAAAGTTACATGAGATGATTATTGTACATATTAGGGTTTAAGACCGAAGACCGTTTACGCCTGGTTTGAACCGGCTAGATGTAGCTAGCAAAAACTGACCATGTGTGTACATGTGTGTTTTGAAAACTTCAGGTCTAAAGTTACATGAGATGATTATTGTACATATTAGGGTTTAAGACCGAAGACCGCTTACGCCTGGTTTAAACCGGCTACATGTAGCTAGCAAAAACTGACCATGTGTGTACATGTGTGTTTTAAAAACTTCAGGTCTAAAGTTACATGAGATGATTGTTGTACATATTAGGGTTTAAGACCGAAGACCGTTTACGCCTGGTTTAAACCGGCTACATGTAGCTAGCAAAAACTGACCATGTGTGTACATGTGTGTTTTGAAAACTTCAGGTCTAAAGTTACATGAGATGATTGTTGTACATATTAGGGTTTAAGACCGAAGACCGCTTACGCCTGGTTTAAACCGGCTACATGTAGCTAGCAAAAACTGACCATGTGTGTACATGTGTGTTTTAAAAACTTCAGGTCTAAAGTTACATGAGATGATTGTTGTACATATTAGGGTTTAAGACCGAAGACCGTTTACGCCTGGTTTAAACCGGCTACATGTAGCTAGCAAAAACTGACCATGTGTGTTTTGAAAACTTCAGGTCTAAAGTTACATGAGATGATTGTTGTACATATTAGGGTTTAAGACCGAAGACCGCTTACGCCTGGTTTAAACCGGCTACATGTAGCTAGCAAAAACTGACCATGTGTGTACATGTGTGTTTTAAAAACTTCAGGTCTAAAGTTACATGAGATGATTGTTGTACATATTAGGGTTTAAGACCGAAGACCGTTTACGCCTGGTTTAAACCGGCTACATGTAGCTAGCAAAAACTGACCATGTGTGTACATGTGTGTTTTGAAAACTTCAGGTCTAAAGTTACATGAGATGATTGTTGTACATATTAGGGTTTAAGACCGAAGACCGCTTACGCCTGGTTTAAACCGGCTACATGTAGCTAGACACCCCCCGACTGCACACTGTCATAATAATTGGTATACCTAGATATCAAGTGTTACGTTTTTTTACTTAATATATACTTAAAGCGAAACATGAATAAGCAGGCAGAGTAGAGTCACTTTGGCAGGCATCAAATACTTATTTATCTATATAAAAAAAAACAACAAAATACACCTTAATTTATGCAACTGCTTTCACTAAGGCATTTCGTATTATCATCATATTTATAATAGCAATATTCTTCGAATATCGATCTGTCATTTGATTACTGACATTGCGTTCCATTAAGAGCACTTGAATTAGATACGACACTGCCTTAGAAATTATATTGAATCTACAGAACAGCGCTTCCATTATTGCGAAATTCTTCGAATACCTTTGTTGCCTGCCACGAATGCGAATATTGTGAGACTTGCTTCTAATTTTCCAGATTCTTAGTTTGATTCCTCGTACTTTGATCATCATCAACAGCTGTAAACAGTCCACTGCTTTACATAGGCGCCTCCTTAGATAGGTGGTTTGGGCTCACGCTGGCAAGTTGGTACAAGGTTTCCTTCTCTTTGCAGCGATGTTGTTCTGTGTACCTCAATCCGATTTCAAAATTATGAATAGTATCACTTACGTGCATTCTCATGATTATTGTAATCACTCTTAATGCAACTGGGTCAGATCATTCATTACTGCGTGCACATCATCATGTGTCTGTCAAATACGTACACGCTATTGTCGTATTAAGTTACGATTGTATTCAGAAGTCTCTGGTCAACGTGTGTATTTGATATTACGTGGAAACCTTGGTGAAATAATTTCGAAATAGCAGATTCGAATAACTAATGATAGTGGAAGCACGCTCCACCGCTCACATGTTGCAACTCCAACACCGCCTAGGTTATTTCCGGAAGCGCTTAGAAATTTAATCGTGTGCGTTAGCCGGTCCGTTCGACGGTTTGTGCAATACAGACCTTGCGCCGAATTTCTGAATGTTAAGTTTCGTTTCCTATACTATTTTCTCTCCCTGATTTTAGTATACCAATGGTATCGGAAATTATTCTTAAAAAAAATAATGTACTGACTTACTTACCTACTAGTTACCTATACAAAATAAAAATCTAAAAACTATTTTATTTGGTTTTTTGTTTTATAATGATTAAATTAGATATATGCAAATAGAGTAGATCTCTAAGCGCTTTTATTTCAGAGATTGACTTTCGAAATTTAGTCTTGTGTTGGCTATTAGTCATCATCATCATCAACAGCCTTTAACAACCTTTGGCTTGTTGGCTATTAGTGGTTCATACAAATCCGAAGTTTTGAATTAACCCATTTCATGATCAGATTTTTATGATAATATTCTGTCTAGGACCCGCACCTCGCTTTGGAATCGCCAAGATTTATAGAAAGTGTGTCCATGGATTTATTTTAGCTTTTTTTCTACACTTTGTTATTTGACTGTAACATCCCGTTAATGTGATTTTAAGAAGTGGTTCTATAAATCGTATGTGATTATTATAATTTATAATTGACCGCATGCTTGTATAATACTACCTACTTTATACTTTAGGTACCTAGTTATTATTTATTTTTGCAACCAGACTACCAGGCAATTTATATATCAGTGGTACTTGTGCCGGAGGCGGAGTGAAACATGTCCGCGAGAGATTTGTGGTAAAGTGAATCAATACCGATCATTCATTTCTTAACGTAGATATATATTACTGGCTGATGCCCGCGGCTCCGCTCGCGTTTTAGAGGTATGAAAAATAGATGTTGACCGATTCTCAGACCTACTGAATATGAATATAAAGTTTCATAAAGATCGGTCAAGCCGTTTCGGAGAAGTATGGCAACGAAAACTGTGACACGAGAATTTTATATATTACTTAGATATTATATATAAGATTATATTAAAATCTTAAGCTTTAATGACCTACATTTACAAACAAAGTTTATTAAGCATAATACACGTACAAAAAAACAATTCAATTCTTTTAAAATATTTTTCGTGACTAAGAATTTTCCTTGGTTGACCTCACATGAATGAAAAGTTGCGTTTACCGACATAAGCTGGCAAATAAATACTTGTCTGGTAACATGGTTGTATAAATCCATTTTAGAAAAGAGCAACAGGAAAATGAGAGTCTGTACCATATTTATAGTATAGAAAGTGTGCACTGGCAGTACGAAGCTGTACTATCGAATAGGCAATTTGTTCTTTTATGGTATTGACTTTAAACAAACATAATTCGAGATTACTTTGTCACGAGGGGTCGACGTTACGTGAAAGATTGCAACGCAAGTGGTTTTGGATTTACTCCTTTGTCCAGCTGCCTGCCTGCTTGTGTTGTAATTAAAGACTGGTACACAAACTGACTGTTTTACTGAGTGAGTGACAGCGTGAATGAGTGATTGTTCATTCTTCTCTTTCCCCCCTTGTGTTGTGGTCCTCATTGCTTAGGGTCGCGAACTCTGTCAATCATGTTTCGGACGATCGCTCTCCACTTCTTCCAGGCTTGCGGACTGAGGATGGCTTTTTGGAATTTATAGTTATATTTCCTTGCTTTAAGCCGCTTTCCTTGTATTTTCCCAGTTATCTAGGACCCAGGTTGTTATCCGTGTCCAAATAAATCAAGATTCTATGTAGGTAGCAAATCATTACTGAATCTTTCCTAAATAGATGCTCCAAGGTTTCTAGTACTATCAAATAGTAGTAAAATATTAGAGTTTCTTGCTTTATTGATAGAATTCGAACAGATCTATAGCACGTGTTAAAGCTTTAGACTAATGATGTTAGATTTTATTTCCGCTTCAATATTTTAAATTATAATATTGTAGATTTTGATGTGTAAATGGAACTCTTAATAAAGGTAGTAAAGTTTATTTTAATATGTTTTATGAATGGTAGGCTCTGAATGCGTGGGTCGGCGGTATTTTAATGGACCGCGGCCAGTTTGACATGTTATTTTAGTTACATTCGCTTTCTGTTACTGAGCAAAAGGAAAGAGATTGGTATTACGCAAATTTAATAATTTGCTACAACTTGTCACAGGATTATGATTTATTAGGGGACTTGAGGAAGTAATTACATATGTTGCCGTCGAAAGTATAATAATTGTGATTTATTTCCTGCAGTCCGTCTATATCAGACAAAATCTTTTCAAAATTCTTGCCATTCCCTAGCCTCATATTAAGGTAGGTTTATGCTTTAAGCAATTCTTTAATATACTCAAATATACCACAGAAATACTAAATAGCTAAGTCCAAGTATGTTTAAACACATACATAATGATGACAGTTGCAATTAACCTGATGTTACTATTACTGTTCAGGAACACCATGTTGGTAGTAGAGCCACGCTGATCTCAGCACGAATGGGCCGGCTCGACCGGGGCAGTACTACCCTTACACAAGAATAATGCGTAAACATCGGACCAGGCCTCCATGGTATGGGTCACCACGCTGCATTACCTACCCTCACAATAATGATGGTGACCCCTACTCCTGGATTCTACTCATTCTTTCCATCAGGCAGAGTAGAGTTACTTTGATGTAGAAACTCTCCATACAACCATTTCTATAAACTTGTTAATGTTTGAAACTTATAAACTTATAAGTAAATGATTTTAGATGCTGTAGAGTTATTTAAGGTCAATCGTTATTTGACTTGAGGATAAGATAGGTAAACAAGACTAGTACTTAATGCAGGAAGTTTAATTTTACAAATAACGATTCCTACCTACCTTTTCAAGATGATCCTTAAAATGGGCTACCGTACTTGAGGTTAACTAAACCAATTAGAACCGCTTTTATGCTCAACTACTTAGCTTAATCTAATCCCATTGATGGCCTTAAGATATCACCTTACCTTGCCCAGCAAACAAAACTTTAATCCAATGTTAATATAGGTACACATTGTAATCAGCAATTCTTAAATCAATATGTTTTAGATATCTTTCTGTGCCAAAGTTATAATTTCGAAACAAAATTGTCAAGAACTTTGAAAAAATTGCGTAGTAAATTAGGTGGTTCATAATTAAATGTGCCTCTTTGCATGTTTTCACCATAACAATGTAAGAAGACACCAATATCTTTACAGTTACAAATCACAGATAAATTTTTTACAGAGTATCTAAAATAAATAAATAAAATTTAAGTGTATGTTTGTAATGTTAAATGAACAGTTTTTAGGGTTCCGTGGCCAAATGGCAAAAAACGGAACCCTTATAGATTCGTCATGTCTGTCTGTCCGTCCGTATGGCACAGGCACTTTTTTCCGAAACTATAAGAACTATACTGTTGAAACTTGGTAAGTGGATGTACTGTGAACCGCATTAATATTTTCACACAAAAATAGAAAAAAAAACAATAAATTTTGGGGGTCCCCATATAGGGTTATAGGGTAGGGTTCACTGGCAGATAGCTAATGACATAAGGAGTAACTAAAGATTTTTAGACTAAGTAGCTTCGCTCTGCGCCGACAATAATGACCGCGGGTAAAACCACGGGACTCAGCTAGTCTTTAATAAGGTAACAGACAGTCAAATTTACTTTCACCTTTGCTATTTTCGTGAAGTCACATAACATTATACAGACTATTTGAATTGGAAATTCGCAAATTGGATAAACCAACAAACTTTGGAGTAGACATTAATTGGTTTCTAGTTTTTCAATTGCCTTTCATTCATTTAAATAAGTAATAATTGTCAACGTGAAATAAATAAAAAAATCCGAATTACTTTCAGTCGAAAAGTTGAATTAAATTAACATAAAACGTCAATTAAACATTCTAATGAGATAGAAAAATTGGATTTAAAGCGTGGGTTAACTTTTTACGAACGGTTTTAAGAACGCTGATGAAAGTGATTAGTTTATTTTAAATCCATACATAATATTATAAATTCGAAAGCAACTCTGTATATCAGTTATGCTTTTACGGCTAAATCGTTGCATCAATTTTAATAAAAAATTACACCAGAGATACCTTGACTCTAAAGGAAAGACATTGGCTACTTTTTATCACGGTAAACGGCAAACACGCAGGCGGAGCCACTAACTAAAGCTAAATTTTAAATATGACTGTCTCGTTGGTCATGCGGTTCGGTAGCGTATGCGACTGTCAATATAAAGTTTCAGATTCTATTCATGGGTCACATCAAAAGTGTGATGATCGGGTGAGTTTTTCTTATAAGAAATTCATAACAACATAGAATTTGAGAGTACGTTGAGAGTGCCTTAGAACGTACTGTTCGACCTCTCCGTAGAAAGGAAGCCTATACTACGCTGCCCAAATGGGCCTTAGTAAAAGACTACTGTCGTCCCTGCACATGTTACCCGTTAGTCAAAAGTGCGTTGCCGCCTTTGAATCCTTCCCAACAGAATCAGGGGAAGATGATTATTTAATTTGTAGGAATACCTATATGTTGCGTTACAGGGAATTTACAAACATACATGAAATGGACATAAATAACACCCAGACAGAATTCACAAAATGTGGCCAGGTGACGTCAAAAATTACACGAAATAGTGACAGATAATAAAAAAAAAATAGTTAAGTTAATTTAAGCACAAATAATTAAGATTTAAATGTCTGTTTGTAATATTAAGCGAACAGTCTTTAGTAATTAGTAAAGTATATGAAAGTGTACGGTAAGAAAAAAAAATTTGGTCTATTTGTTCCGACTAATCGCTAGAACGACTGGAGCTATTTTGACGGTACTTTCACTGGTAATTAGCAGCTGATGACTTAAGAAGTAATTTACGCTAATTATATTTACGACTAGTTTCGCTCCGTGACGTTACTCGCGAGTTACAACAAAAACCGCGGGACAGCTAGTATTTGTATAAATCTTTGTAGTCACGGGCTATTTTGTCCGCGGCTGTTCATATTATCTCTTATTTCGTGTTACTGAAGTTAAAAAGGACGAACTTCTATTATACACCTTATTCAATCCTTTCTTAGAAAGTTGTTTCGTCGTGTTTGATAATTCAAGAAAAAAGGATTATCCAAATTCTTGATCTTACCCAAAGCTTTACTAAACTACCTACTTGAAATATTCTCTGTTTAAATAAATGTGTACTTTTAGATAAAGTGAAAAATAAATTAAGAAATGACCTTAATAACATCCTAAGAAGTTATTTTTTCCTGTTCAGAACTCCTTACTCGAATTAGACTATTTCGATTTTCTTCTTCTTCCTAGCCTTTATTCCCGATATTATTTGAAGTCGGCTACTGGACCATTTCGCAAGCCACATTACCTACACTTTAGGATTTATTAAGACAAAACTTGAAGTTATAGGTAACTGGAGAATAACTGGCTGAAGGTTCTTATTTATTTAATACTAGCTTTCCGCCCGCGGCTTCGCCCGCGTGGAATTCGTTTATATAGCGCGACACGGTAAAGGTAGATTAAGCAATCTTACATGATTTTATGTTTGATAAAAAGGAACTTCGACACAAACTTTCGTCCCCTATTTCAAACCCTATTCTACCTTTATTTTCGGGATAAAAAGTATCCTATGTCCTTTCCCAAGTTCAGTTCTATCTTCATACCAAATTTCATCAAAATCGGTTCCGTGGTTTAGGCGTGAAAGCGTAACAGACAGACAGACAGAGTTACTTTCGCATTTATAATATTAGTAGGGATTGAATGTGACAGACTTTCTACTGTGAACACATTAAATTCTTTATTTCAGAAAGAATACTTACCTTAATACCAATCAATATTGCAAGGCTACTTGTCCGGTGTTTATAATTGTTTAATTAATATTGAAGGTAATACACCTGCATTGAAAGATAAATAAGTAAATTAAATATAAATATTATTTTTGACAGTATTCACGGTAACACTTAAGTACTATGAAAGTAAAAATTTTAAGTATAAAGTTGAAAATAATAGTACTTAATATAAATTCACTGTTGTAGAATAGTTATGTTAAAACTATTAATTCCGGAGGCAAAGGTCGGAAAATTTCTGATAGTGATCTTTCCCTCAAGTATAAACTTTTGATGTATTTATCATACGTTATGTGTGTTATATGTGTAAACTTTTACGAACTTTTGAGTGAGCGTTTGTGTAATTTTGACTATCTCCATGATCTGGTGGTTAGCGTGTGCGACTGCTGATCAAGAGGTCACGGGCTCGGTTCCAGGGTCGGACTAAACGTTTGTGTGATATGCAAATATTTGTTTCGGAATTTGGGTGTTTTTATGCAAAATATGTAAGTAAGTACAAAAAAAAGTATGTTTAATGTATTTTGTCAGTTATCTAGTGCCTATAATACAAATTCTGCTTAGTTTAGGGACTAGATGGCGTGGTCTGTAAGATGTCTGAAAATTTAAAAGAAATATAAATACGAATATTTTTTTTTTGATTTAGTGTAATTCCTGAAGCTCATCGGTATAATGGCCTCTAAATTCACCGGGAACCTCTTATCCAAAAATTATTCACTGTTGTGAAAAGTTGTTTTCCCTTTTCACCTCTTGAAAGAAATAGTCAATTTCCAGTACGTTTCTTAAAATACTTATTCTATTATTATGGCTAGATTTTTAATAGGTTTACAGATGTGCTGATTTGAATTAGTCAACTATTTGTTAAACACCTACAAATGTTTAACCTATTACTAATCACTTTGGCATAGTAACATACCTGACAGCGAATGTACACTGTAAGCACTAATACAATTTAGAGGATTGCGGTCGACGCCGACTTAGCACTCTTGGCCTCGACTCGCTGATCCGTACGAGTTTGCCTACAGTACAGGTCGTGGTGAATTTTCATTTATAATATTTACCACTCGTTATTGCTTGTGGTTACTGTTACGAGGGAAAACTGTACACCTTTTCTTGATATTCATGTTTCGATAGAAGAAATTTTACCTATAATTTTAAAAATCACAGCTCTTAAGATTGAGTTCTACACAGTTTATAGACTTTATATCCCTTAAAAAGGGCATAAGATCACCCTACCTGAGATAACTGTTTGTGGGGCCCGAGAAGATGTGTTTTGAATCGATCAAAATCTAAATACTGAACGTTGTTGAATTCAAACATTTAGGTAGCCGTCTACTGGAAGTGCGATGCAAAGCAGTGTATAGTAGAAATAACTCGTGAATGAGCATAAGTTAAGATGGAGAACACTTAGCTGAATAATCGTCGAATTTCATTTATGAATTAAGAACGAAAACGACATGTGAGGTATAACACCGTGAAAATAATCTAAACGAAACTTGTTTCTATTTATCCCCTAATCGTCGAAACTACCCACGTTCCATTTCGAAAACGATTAAACTACCTAATAAATCTTAAAACATGAACCCTAAGGTCTAACAACAGAGTCGCATTTGCCTTGGTGATTTGTTACTTAAGACGTAATATGATGAACCGTTGCAAAGACAAGGGTTGACCAAGGCCGTGCATTGTCAAGATCTGACCCTGTTTTCGGGATGAACAGCGCATGGTATTATATTTCTGTACCGCATCGAGGTCAACTTTCATGTTCGTATTAAAATGTATTAAGTAGATTAGATTATGTAGATTGTCAACCGAAGAACGCGCTGACGAGTTTTGAAGCTATTAACAAGTTTGTGTATTTTGTAATAATATCATGGATTTCTAGTACCTAATAAAAGTTTTTGCAGTTTCTGTAGAGATTTTTATTTGAATCCCTTAACGAATGGAACTTATAAATGGATCCGATTTTTTAATATTTCCGTATATTTTTTCAAACATTTAGTTATATATACATGTATATATGGTCATCTAGAATGACTTTTTGAATTCAACATAGTATCAATCTATTTTATTCTAGACACCTCTAATTGATAGGCAGCTTAAAATATCATTAGTTTCTTGACTAAACGTATTTTAAATGGCGTTCTAATGATCTGTTCAACCTAATTTCGCGGAATTGTAATGAAACTTTGAGTTTTTTATTTTTTATATCATACTGGCTGAGTCCCTCTGTGTTACCCGCGATTATTGTTAAGCTAGTCTAAAAAAATTGCCCAAGTTACTCCTTGTGTTATCAACTTTCTGCCAGAGATCGGTCTAACCGATCTAGAGATTAGCCGGAACAAACAGATATACCAACTAATTAAATATTGCTTTATAGCTGTAAGTAACGTTACATATACTTTCGTATGCATTTTATAAAAAAAAAGATATTACACACAGACACTTCAATTTTATTTATTTGTGTAGATAAATAAGGTCCATATCTTAATTGATTTTAGGAAAATATTGATACAAAATACGAGATTTGTGACTTCATTTCCATCACATTTTATATAACAATGCACTTGACGTTTGGTTGCGAGTTATTACCCTTTCTTTAATTTGCCGTACAGTCATCAGATGAGACTCTATCGACGCGACAGCATAATGATTGCATTTAAACATTGCAGAGTTCAATTTATTAAATTTATAGATGACCTTAAAAATACACTACTTTGTCAGATAGATGACATGTCAGATAATATATAGGATCAGATAGGTACAAATAACATTTCAAAGAAATGGGTTTCGAGTGAAATTATCCTTATTTTCTGTGAAAAAAGTATGTAGATATAACATTTTAATTTATAATAGATTAAATCTCGAACACGCCGTGTATACACAAAAACCCTAATCACATCAAATGCCGGTCATGTCAACGATTACCCTTGGACGACAACTTTGAAATTATAATACGTTTACAAGCCTGTGTTTCGGGTATTTGTCGCTACTAAATAAACAAAATGTTTCCTCTTTTACAAAGGTTAGTAGGTAGTTACAAAATAGAAAAACATAATTATCTCAGCCCAAAGACATCTATCGCTGGACATTAAGATTCGATTAGACGACACTCAATCGACAGCGCTTGTCAGCGACTTTATTTTTTTTGAATACATTTAATAAGTAAATATGACCACACAAGTACATATTTCCGTCAAATCTTAAAGCTTTTTACAGGTGTTTATCTATCATTTATTCTCTTGGCAAAGATATCCCCGTGTAACAATGGACTCGAACCTTAAAAACACTGTTTCCGGTGAGAATAAATTTGCTCATTCACTAAGAATAGTTATGTAAGCCAAGTAACGTGAGATCATCGTGATATTTCAGGTTTTTATTCCTCAAGGACAAAGACACTTTTGTTACTACACACAATGATGAAAATTTTCAAAGGGCCCTCTTTCGTTCCGTTGGACAATATGAAACATACTTTAGGAAACCTCTTAATCCCGGCCTTACAACGATCTAAAACTTCACCAAAATATTATTATACGATGAAATTAGAGGCTTTATTAAAAGTTAAATGGCGTAGAATAAAATTGTTTCCTAAACTGTTATTATAAATTATTCCTGGTTGGTTTCGCCAAAGGTTTTGCCGAAAAGCCAAATAAGTATGAATTACATTTTCATACAGAACTTTGACGGCGCTAACAGAAGAGCTACGAGCCTGATATTTAGGGCAAGGTTTCCAATATCTTTAAATTTCTAATATAGACGTAACATTCTAGTAGGTTAGGTAAATCAGAGAAGTGAATGGCGAAGGTGTGTTAAAACACCCACGTTACGAGTCAGGTTTTTCAACTGTGTGCTGCTAATGGAAATTTCCTGATGAAAATCAATATACACACATATTATTATATTCAATTTTGGAACTCCAATCCAGCAACTTAATAATCACATGTAACATGATACAATGGAATCGGGTAAAAAGTATGCGCATATATTATTCCTTCCATCCAAAATTACCTACGTAAGTTATTAGTAGCAGGTAGATTTCTTATACCTTACAAGCAATTTGGTTGTGAAATATGAATTAAAAGAATATTTGATTGTAGGAAGTTGTAGATCCTTCGATTTCAGAAGGAAGGATACAAAGTAACGTGTTTTTAACACTTATGCAAGGAATATTGTTCTTACTCGGTGTCCTGTCGGTTCTACTCCTTTCGGTTTTCGTCAGTTACTAGTGAATTGTGTGAAGAAAAGGACGCGTAGTTTCTGTGTTAAAGTTTTGATAGTGGAATAACATTTTTTTTGCTTGAAAATTTACCTATATTCCTGGCCAATCTCAGTGTTAATTTAGCGTTCTTCTGTAAGAAGTATGTTTTGTATACAAATATGTTGTATTAGTATTCAGATACTACTTTAGGGCTAAGAAGAATCTTTAAAGATTAATATAAAAAATATGAAGTACCTATTTGGATTTTGGAAAATTTTGTAGTTTTCGTTACTGTCTCTAATCACATTGTCTATTTATTATTACCCTGTATACTTTAAATCCATTAATCAACTGAAATAGGTAAATGATCAATGCTTTTTTATGTGACATTCACCTATCTCTTCTTTTGTCCTCAGATTTTGTGCCAAAAGTGAGGTGTTCATCGATGAGACTTGACTAAGTTTTTGAAGAAAACAAACTTCACCACGCTGCTCGCTTTACTAACATGTAAGTTTTACTGTTGTGTTTCCAAATTATTATCAATGTAAAACAAATATAACTGTGAGATTTGAAAATCGTACATTTGGTACACACGTTTCTCCCGAAACCGTAGCAAGCACTTATTAAAATTAAAGGTAAATAATGTGCCGAATGGATACAGAAGCTACCGAGGCAACGCAAACAAATAAGGAAGCGGCGTTAGATAAGGAGATCCAACTGACTGTACTTAAGTGCTTGATCCTTCGCCAACACTGTCAAAACGAGGTCAAAAAGTTTTACACCAAAGTAAGGCTAAAATACTTAAACTGGGCAAAGGCAGATGTTGACCTAGTTATTCTTTAATAAGAACATTTCAGGATTATGTTTCAGGATTGCCTTCCTGAAACATAATTTACTTTTTTTTATTTATTTTTTACAAGTTTCATTTTAGAATTCATAAAGATAAGAAAGTTTTCATAAGTTTAAAATTTTACATGTTGTGAAGCGTTTTTGAACTGTCCGTAATTACTAAAACTAAAAAGATAGAAATGACACAGCACGTTGACCGTCTCCGCTTTTAATTATTAAAGAACAGAGTCTGTTCTTTATGCATGAGCTCGAAAGAATGCCGTGAACTTGAACTTCACGCTCTTCTCTAAATATTGAGTTTCACGCTCTAACTATATAGCTTTAACTAAGTAGTTCCGTTTTAAATGAAATCATACAGCTATAAATTTTTAAACAGTAATCCGCTGTATTAAATACATAAAACCTTTCATTAGCGCATTTTTAAAATTATTTACACACACGAGACAAATGTTAAATGTATTGTTGTATGAATGAGGATGCCAAAAATCCTAAGTACTTTTGAATTCTGATCATGATATCCATCAGGCAGAGAAGAGTTACTTTGGTGGGCTAATATTTATTTAAAAAAATCGAAACCACCTCTGATACAAAATGTACATAGATAAATATTATACATGCATAATAGTTTAAAAAATACACAGAAAATAGTACTTGTGGCTCTAAATTTAAATTTTCGAATGTATTGCATAACTTTAGTTTAAAATTTTGTTAAGGCGCTTTCTATAGCACGTGCTACGAACTAAAACAAACATTCATTTGATTTTAGATGTTCGTATGTTTCTAACACGTCGTACATTAAATTGTGGGAAAGAAATTAAGTGATAATTAGGAAATACCTAGTTAAGTCGACTTGGTTGCAAGTTTTCGCATAATCATGCGAAATGGACTCTGTTCTTACCGGTGTGGTACTTTACTTTTAATTCTATTTGTTAATAATATACCCTGAGGTATCGTTCAAGATACTATGAATCCGCATCAACGTTTTTGCTTTATATCACGTTCGGTATTTTCTAGGAACCCAATATTTGAGGTTATTAAGAACAATTCATTAAAAGAACAATATCAAAATTGTATAAAACAGTCACATGTTTTCTGCAACGGTAGTTCCATTCAAACGAGGTTAATGCTACTTAGTACTACCAAATTGGGCGTTCCACCCATAATTTGTACCGTCCAATTGTAGACACCCCCAATCATGTAATAAAGCACGGTCGTTGCACCCGGCGTCGCCTGTGCCCGCGCTGAGTCGTACGGCAATTGACGGCCACTCGTTTTGTTGTCTGCCCGTCGTGGATGGACGGAGATGCATTCAGCGGATGTGGCGCACGCGCAGGCTTAACTAGATACTTTTTTCTAAACTATGCTTTGATTAATGCAATTTTATGCTAGTTTTGAAAGGAGAACGTCACGGCTTAAGTCTTTCTTATTTGAGTCAATGTGCTGGTACAGTATTTAAACGTTCCAAAAAACTTTTTTTTTTTCTTGATATTTCTACACATTTTCTACTTACTCTATAGCTCTTTTTCACTTATAGTCAGGTCTAAACGAAATCAACTGCTGGAGATGACCATTTCTTTTATATACCTAAGTTATAATCAATCTCTAAGAATCTTTAAATTAATATATTCATAGCGTTGTTATTACACAAAAATACGTGTCTTATCGTGTACCAATGTAGAACCGTGTTAGAATAACATTAGTATTTTTCCATTTCGTTTCAAGATACACTTTAGTAGTGTTTATTTCTGAACGTATACTTATTACAGTCTGATTTAAGTACTATTTAAAGGTATTATTTTTCTTATCATACATTTATTGTTTAATATCTTCTTCAGTTTTTTCTAAACTTATTTTATTCGACATTAATTTATCGTCATTTTTTAGTTAATAGTTATATAGGATAGTAGTTTTTTGCCATAGGACTTGTAGTTTTGCCGGAAATCGAGATAAACCGTTTTTAGGGTTCCGTAGCCAAATGGCAAAAAACGGAACCCTTATAGATTCGTCAAGTCTGTCTGTCTGTCTGTCCGTCCGTATGTCACAGCCAATTATTTCCGAAACTATAAGAGCTATACTGTTGAAATATGGTCAGTCGATGTATTCTGTGAACCGCATTAAGATTTCTACATAAAAATAGAAAAAAAACAATATATTTTGGGGGTCCCCATACTTGGAACTGAAACTCAAAAAAAATTTTTTCTTCAAACCTATACGTGTGGGGTATCTATGGATAGGTGTTCAAAAATGATGTTGAGGTTTCTAATATCATTTTTTTCTAAACTGAATAGTTTGCGCGAGAGACGCTTCCAAAGTGGAAAAACGTGTGTCCCCCCCCCTCTAACTTCTAAAATAAGAGAGTGATAAAACAAAAAAAAATATATGTTGTACATTACCATGAAAACTACCAACGAAAATTGGTTTGAACGAGATCTAGTGAGTAGTTTTTTTTTAATACATCATAAATCGTAACACGCAATTTACCTTTCGTCCAATCAATACACTAGTTTAAAAACATCGATGAAAGTTACAACGAACTACAAGAACTTTTATATGATCTTACTTGCTGAGACGGAACCCTTCATGGGCGAGTCCGAGTCGCACTTGGCCGCTTTTTAATAAATCAATCAAAATAATCATTAAAATTGAAATGTCTGTCTGAAACTATAAAATCAACAGATTTTTACTAACTGCACGTGGAAGTAGTATAATATAATATATACAGTACAGTACTTATCTGTCTGTTTGTTCCAGGTAATCTTTTTTACACTTAAACTCCTCCCCCTCTTCCCAACCACAGAATGCCAGTAAATTATGTTTCCTTTTATTTTTATAATATTCTCCTTTTTCAATAGGTTTCATCCTACTATAATACATTTTGTTTTCAAAAATTATCGACACTGGTATATTTGTTAATTTTGAAGTTTTTCTTTTAATAATATCAGAAAAGTAAACAGTTATTTACTAAATGCAAATGAAAATAAATGCGGCACTTCATCAAAAAGCATTTTTTTTCTGTACATTTGTACCGGCTAATCTCTGGAACGGGTCGACCGATATTGACCGGACCATCACTGGTTGCAGTTATCTAATGGCATAAGGGTAACTTAGGCTATGTTTTTTGCTAGCTCAGCGGCGTGACGCGCGTTATTTACAACAATAACCAACAATAACCGTGGCCATACTGAGTGTAAGTATGTGATTCTCTGTACTCTAGGCGATCCATACAACAAGCCATCCCATTGAAAAAAAAACAAAACATAGTGTGCCGCTAAATCTAAAACTTAGTTTAGACTAAGTTTTAGATTAAACGAAAATGCAAAACTTAGTTTAGATTGATTTAATTCTAGTTGTGAATGTATTTATATACACACTAGCTGATGCTCGCGGCTCCGCTCGCGTTTTAGAGGTATCAAAAATAGATGTTGGCCGATTCTCAGACCTACTGAATATGCATATAATGTTTCATAAAGATCGGTCAAGCCGTTTCGGAGGAGTATGGCAACGAAAACTGTGACACGAGAATTTTATATATTAGATGATCATCCAATACTTTTACACCACGTTGCAACTTATTTATTCATCACACATCAAATTAGTAATACTTTATTATTCACATAAATACGCATTAATATGCTATCAACATAATGTTTAATGCACAGTCGGGGGCACGACTTAGACTCGTGACTTTAAATTAATACACGTCCACACTTTAGGCAAGAATCCTACAATCTGGACATAATGAAAACTATATGTAGTCCTTAAAATCTGTGAAATTGATCAATTTTTATCTGTTTGTCCGTCTTTTTGTATGTTCCGGGTAATCTCTGGAACGGCTGGGCCGATTTTGACGCGACTTTCACTGATACAAAGCTGATGATATATTTTTGTTTAGTTTATACTAGCTGCGCCCCGCAGTGCTATCCTTGTTTGTAAGTGCATAACTGCTGATAACAAAGGGAGTGAGGCTGGTTTAAAATAAAAGTACCCAAGCACCTGCTAAATCAGCTATTTGTGAAAGTCCAGTCAAAATGTTAATGGAAGTACCTACCATAGGTATATACGAGTACTTACATTATGCTTTTAGTCATACAAAAAAACACTTAATTTGTTTGTTTCGATAGAACTACAACCACATACATAGCTCTACCAAAACGGCCGTACAAACAAAGTTAAAATCTTCGCTTGAAACTACTAAATTGTTGGCGTTCATGGTCGACGCTATTTACGGTATACCTTTCTTCTTTTCCCCCTAGATCATACAAAAGGTTTCAAGTTATAATCAATAATTCCATGTACATAATGTATTGCATTCATTTCACTGACCGTCGTATCTTCCATAAAATATTAAAAAAAATGCGGTAGGTAACATAACGTTACGTCAAATCTGAAGTGTGGATTAAGACTTAATAGTCATGACTAGGGTTGCCAACCGTACTATAAATGGCATTATAATCTATTTGGGTCCGTGTATTACATACTGTTGAATAAATATATTATAGTCTTTACAGGAAATCTGACAAACAAATCCTTTTTTAGAAATATCTATGAACACGCCTTACATTAACTTTGAGTAAGTTGCGAAAGTGCCTGAAATTGAAATGCTCTAAAACCGTTAATAGTGAGAAATACAAAAAAGACTTCAAAATATTAACATAACATAACAAAATATACATATACTAATAATATAACAAAATATACATATATATAATATATATAAATATACTGTATTATCAAAGATCTCCAAAATATCTTAAATACAATATATTATATATGTGTGTATCTATCATGGTATGTAACTTTTTTATTGGGGAAATTAGCATGGCTAGGTAAGCTATTTTAGGTTTTGTTATATATAGGGATCATCATCATCATCAGCCTATCGCAGTCCACTGCTGGACATAGGCCTCTCCAATTGCACGCCACTTAGTTCGATCCTCGGCTACTCGCATCGAGCTCCTGCCAGCCGTCTTGCGCAAATCTTCACTCCACCTGGCCTGTGGACGTCCTACACTACACTACTACTATATAGGGAAGATTCTCCTGTAATTTTCTAAATTTAGCAAAATAATTCTATGTTTTTTTAGAAGTGTACCATATAATTTCGCCTATCAAATGTTGGCAACCCTAGTCTTGGCAGTCCTCCAATTGACTTCTCCCGACACCTTAGTCATTAAAAAGAGTATCAATTCACGCGATGTTATACAAATTTCTAGTATAATAGCTTTGTTAGTTACACGTCACATATTGGCGTGGTTGTTACGCATGCTTGATTATTACGTGAACGGCGCGCGCGCAATCACGCGCCTGTTAATATCTATTATACTACTACAGCGCCCGGCGTTGTCTACTTTTTTTTTACTATTGTATAACATTGTGGGAAACGCGAATACATGAATATTATCTACTGTGAGACAGAAACATAGAAATGAGGCACCGGCTCATAAAAAGGATTTTATTTACGAGCATTTTATACTTACTGACTGGGTTTCAGTTGCTATTTGCGATATTTGTGGGGTGTTGTTGTTATTTTGAGTTCATTTCCCCTCACAGTTTTTGAAAGTCAAGGTTACCAGACCATGTCTACTGTTCTGAAATATAGAAACGACTGGACTAAAAATTAATTTAGTAAGAATTAAAATAATACGTTTCTCTTAACAAGATTTAAATTAGCAATTATTAAATATAAACAACCAAAAGATTTGAATAAATAAATATGTTTGTTATAAGCATATATGTTGCCATCGCTTTCTCACTTCTCAACTGTGAGAGAAACCGATGTTCGTTTAACGATGTTGTCAACATAATGTTGTCAATATAACCTAATAAGCACAACACTTATGCACAAATATAATGGTATGCCCTTTAAAAACTGAGGTTACCAAACACTATTGTATTGTTACGTAGCTTCGTCGTCTTATTCGCAAGTAGAAATCACATTATCTAACAGGTGGCAATGAAAAATAACTCATTGTCTATTCCAATTCACGTCCATAGACAATGAATGTAAAAAGTTTTTTTTTTGTCTAAGGAATATTTGAACATGAGTCATTGTGTGTTAATCTAGCACTATATTGATTAATCGTTTACACAAGTTTGTATTGGTGTATATTTTGTATATAGGATATTACAAATACATACATATAAATTTCGGTCTTATACGATACTAAAATACCTACGTACTTTATTAATCTAAAAAATATTGTTTTATTTATATTATTGAGTATAAACGTATTTTCTTCAAAAATCATGTTCTTGCATCTTCGGTTGTATGATACCGCGCCTATAAAAGCGTAGTCTTTGAAACATAATGATAAAATTCATTTCTATTATTTGCATACATATGTGTTAACCAACCGGTGAAAGAGCTTGAGGCATATTAAATTAAAATATAACTCGTTTTATACATCCCCTTCAACTTTCATTTTTATATTATATTTTGTATAATAATAACAGAAAAAGCCTTTTACTTACGTCAGTTTACTACACATTAATAACAGTTTCCGTTGGTAATAAAAGTGATAAACCCCGGAAAACTGTAATAACATTCGGAAATGTTTTAATAATATTATTGCTTCCTAAACTATATATATAGCCTACCGATGTGGAATTAGTATTTAACACGCGAATACAACTCACTTAACTGGCAATTACTTTCGCTCTCAGTACTTAAATGTCGTCATCCATCGACTGAGATCAAGTTTTGTCCATACATCTATCTTTACAAACAAATAAAATTGAAATGTCAGTTTGTAATGTCAATAATGAACCGTTTTTTTTACTAAATACACAGGAAACTATATGGTTCTTACGTAAATTTAAAATTTTTGTCTGTCTGATGACAAAAGTAGTAACTTAAGCTATTTTTTTAGACTGGCTTCGCTTACTCGCCTATTACTTAGTGTTGTGGAGGTCCGATGCCAGTCACTCCGTGGAAAAACTGATATTCAGGTAAAACCAGTTGAACTAGAAACCGACCCCAAATAATATTGGGAATAAGGCTAGGAAGATGATGAATTTACATTATGCACATTAACTCCAAACGTCTTAAAATATGCAAAAACGATCCACGGTCGCCGTCAAATACCAATGGATTACTTGGCTTTTACAAAAAACGCATAAAACAGGCATTAGGAAAACTAATGCATTCATTTGAAGAAGATAAACCATAAAATCTTGTGACCCTCTTTATACATCTCAACACCTGACCTCACTATAATATCAAATCAATATTTTATGTTCTGTTCAGGTCATTGCGTAATGACGATTTTTCGCATATTTGGCCGGCCAAGATTTTTGTAAGACGTACGTACGGTTGTAAAACCGATAATAATCACTTGTACATAATTGCGTCGTAAAATATTACTGTTTTTTTTCATTATAGCCGAATTACTCAATGCGGGCTCATTTCTCAGAATATCAAGTGGCATTATTATAAAATTAATTTTGAAACTTAAGAGTTTCTGAGAAATCAAAAACTCGAAACTGGTAGAACAACCTGATATTTTATTTTTAATGGCTATGTTACAGTAGCGTAAGGAAAAGTAACTCAGGAAAAAAACATTGTATTGATGAATTTTTGAATATTATCCATGTATAGTTCTCTTTAATATTGTACACGGACTTAAAAAAAAAAAAGACACCTCTGTGGTTTGTTTCGGCGTTACTTCCCAGAGTGAGTGGTAGGAAATGCCGGCGCCTTCTAGCTATAAGTCCGACTTGTAAAAATGTCTGAAAAGATTTACTTACAGAAATAAATATCATTTATCATTTGAATTTATTGTTGAATTACTCATGCGTTATAAAGGTAATAGAGCCACGCTGATTTGTACACGAATGGATTGGCTCAACACAGAAGATCAACCTAAAATGACAGCATACGTGCTGTCCCATTTTGTTAGTATGAGAACGGAGGCCCAATGATGCAAAAGCATCTCGCGAAAAGTATGGTTAACATTATATACATTGAATTACTCTATTATTACAAAGAAATTAATTATGAACTATTCTGCCTACAGAAGTTGTCCTCTGTCCTACACTGATAATGTATTACAAAGCAAAAAGAAATTTAATCAGTCCCGCAGTAGTGACGGTTACCTAATAATAAACGTCTTTGTTCCTCAATAGGTCATTACAGAATGTTATCAAACAAACGACTTATTGTTTAGTCAACAGAGAGCTTCTTCTTGTGTGAACTCCACTAGTAGGAACCAGTTATACACTACAATTATTTAATGAACAAGTTTTGGATTTGTACCTGCTAATTTGAAGCCGCCTTCTACGTAGGTTACGGGTATTAATCGAAGAAAAACCCAAAGGTCTCCAACTAAGCTTCACGACTTATCCCAAGATAACATTCGGGACCGAATTCTTAATGTGGTATCCCACGTATTACGTAGCCATAACGTTGTCTTGCCAGTCCCCAACTCGGACTCGACCATTGTGGGGACGTATGGCCTTAACCTTCTCCTGAGAGAAGACCCGAGCCCAGCAGTGGAACATTGTGGGTCGTTGATTAAAAAAACATTCTGGGTACATAAAACACTGCGATATTTATAAAATAAATGTAATAATACTACGAAAAGCACGCTATTGACACATTACTAATTGCAATAGTTCTATAGAACTGCTACTAAAGTGAGGAATGTTTAATGCTTGTTAGGTACGTGTTCATAGTCAGAAATCTACTGCTATGAACACGTACTATCTACTGAAATGTGTCAATCGCATACTTTCATAGTCTTACTATATGCAAATTTTTAGCGAGATCACACTAATATTATAAATACGAATGTAAACCGCTGAACGGATTTGAATGATTTTTTTTTACAGACTTTGAACTACTTTTTGTCGCAATAACGTACGTGTATACGCGGGCATATTAATAGTATGAATCTTTACGTAATGACACTTACGAGGATCATTTTAATTTCATAGAACGTGTCAATTTCATAAAAAAAACATAATTGAATTTAAGACATGAACACAGAAGTTTTATAGTACGGTACGTATTTTGGTTTCTTATTCTAGTAAGCAGTTTATATGTATAATAAATCTATAATGCCCGCTCTACACTCGCGGCGCGAACGGCCGCGAAAGCCCGCGACAACTGCGAATCACGAGTGTGGATGTTGTTCACACTTCTCGTTCGCGCTTCGCACCGTTCCCCGATCGGTGTCGGTTTTTTGGCCCGCGACAAAGGGTTCGCGGCACGCGAACGTGAACGCATCCACACTCGCAGTTCTTTTGCAGTAGCGCACAAGACATCGTAGGGAGTGGTTGTGCGTGCGTTGGTAATTGACCTAAATATGAGCAACGTACTTCAGCATCATTTTAACCATATCTTGCATCTCCAACTCCTTCGCCCACATACCAGACCGCACATACTTCCCACAGCAGTTACTCCGTTCCATCAATGCACCACCACTTGTCACAAACCAGAGCGAATTCGGAACCATCTACATCATACTTCCATAGAGCACATACTTCACACAGTAGTTACTCCGAACCATGAATTCACTACTACTTGTCACCTCTAGAAATCCATATTCCCGAACAAAACCCAACTCGTGCTGCTTCACAGATCATCATAACATCAAATGAATGTATTCGAACGGCTACTCAAGAATACAAAAATGATGATGAAAATAAGATTGACGCCGCGTTCAATAAGGCTTGATTTTTTTAATTATTAGATTTTTAAAAGACTGATTAATAAATAGTACAAACGATTACTTCTGATTTTTAACGTTTAAATAATGAATACTATAAATAATAAATAATTTTAAAAATAAATTGTTTTTAACTTCCTTGATTTCATCCTTTAGGGCTTCATTCAAAGCCTGACATACTTCTGGAATAATCTTCGATATTAGTTGAGGTGAGATTTTAAATAAATAGTGGAGACTTTCGAAACTATCTCCAGTAGCCAAATATCGCAATGTAATGGCAAGGCGTATTTTAGCTGGGATCGATGGTCTTAATTGAGTGTCTTGTTTGGATATCATTGGTAAAACTTTGCCTAATAAGTTATCAAAATCCGACTGAGACATTCTCGTAAACTTATGAAATTCTCCTGATGGTTCAGCAACTAATTCACTCAACTGTTCATCCATTGTTGCACTGAAAAAATAAAGTAGTTAGGTAAAGTATTTATAGCATTATGAATATACAGAAAAAAATAAAATATGCTCCAAAATGAAAAATTTACCTGTTTCTATTGCGATGGATTCGTGTCATCCACCAACGTCTTCTTCTCCATCTCTTTTTTGTGTGCTTCTTAACTACACAAAGGTAATTATAATACGCAATTGCAAGCAGTGACACATTAGCAGCAAAAATCACGTCGTCGTCCATCATAGTCGCGAACAAGACTGTGAAGCTTTGCGAGTGTGGAGGGACACAGTTCTTGCACGGATCACGGCGTGAATTCACGGCGTGAATTCATGGCGCGACGTCACGCGCGAGTGTAGAGCCGGTATAAGTTCAATAAAAATGTTGTTACTGTGCTATATTGTGTCATAATAACTCGTTTTTATTCATGACTTGTCCGATCGTGCCGCAAACAACATTAATAACTAAATTTAACTGTGATTGGGTATATACTCACTACTCATCATGGTAGTAGGCACCTACTTCGGTTTCGATGAAATCATAATGCATACTCCAGTCACTTATACCACGTCGTCATCTTCCGAGCCTTTATTCCCAAGTTTATTTGGGGTCGGCTACTAGTTCAACCGGTTTTGCCTGAATTTCAGTTTTTCCACGGAGCTACTGGATTGGATTGAACTAGTTGTCAGTATATTTGAGGGCACTGACTTCCCAATAACGATTGCCATAGATGTTCATGACAACCGGGACCGACGGCTTTACGTGCTCTCCGAGGCATGGGCGTGAATCACCGCCAAACTTCCAAACTCCGGGCTGCTATTAGGAATTTCCTAAGAAAAACCCAAAAACACTTTTTGGCTCGACCCGGGATTTGAACCCGAGACCTTTTGATTAACAGTCACATACGCTAACCACTAGACCAACGAGGCAGTCACTTATACCACGTCTAATAAATAAAAGTTTTCTACAATAGAAATTAAAATTAATACTACATTAGCTCAGTCTCGCGGTGCTACTCTTTATTCCTCTAAGAATACTTTTTGTCAGATATCAATCTTTGGTAAATATATAGTAAATATTGCGCAGTCATGTACTTGTAATGTATGATATTATGATAAATCAGTACAATGGTTCTTAAAAGCATATTATCACGCAACATGGCGTTTTATAATAACATTTTATAATTACCCGTTATGTCAACACGTTGGTGATTCATCGGCAGACCGTCAAGGTAAAAGTGTATGCCGATAAACAATTGTGACTAATCGGTTCATATCATGTTATTGTTATTTTGGAATTGGAATGGAATCAATGATTTGAGAGTCACGAGTCAAATCCTCGGTTTGTAGTAAACCCTAAGTGACTCCACTCTTCCTGAATGAAAGCACATGTAGAATCCAAGAGTAGTAGTCACCATACTCATTGCGCATGCAGACAATGCAATCTGGTGACCTATGACTATGACGGCCTGTTGAGATGTTACTGCAACATTGGGCCTTCAGTATCTCACTCAACAGCGAAACACGATAGCACGAATACTGTCATTTTAGGTTTAGGTCATAGGAGGGTAGTAGAGCCCTGATCGAGCCTTCAGTTCGTAAATATATCGTGTATCGTCGTATTTCGTATCGTATATAAATATATTTTCAAAGTTTTATCTTACCATATTAACTGATTTAAGTTATTGCCTTTCTATTAATTATGTTATACGAATTTATAAAATACTAGGTTCCGTTTAAGATTAATCACACGACCTTTAAAACACCACCTGTGTAAGCCAGTAATAGCTAGCTGGTAAATATTATAGAATGAAAATTTACTCAATGCTATCATTAATTTACCTTCAAATAAGGCTTGTTCAACTTTTACATCATTCAATAATGTTGTAAAAGTTTAAAATGAAATAACGTATTAAATACCTACTCTTTTTAACCGGACTGCATGACCTAATAAAAAAAAACATGCAAAAAAATTCTGCTGCAGAAACTGGTGAGATCTAATTGTTACCTAATTATTAACTTGCAACATTTTATAGGAATTATTATTATCTGTACGTGTGTAGTAGAAGTAAACGGATTTAACTATCGCATGGCAATATATTATAATTTAACGTAGTTCTTGCAAAGCTAATTTATGCATAAAAATTTATATGCCGTAGATTTTGTTTGTATGTAAAATTGAACCCTTTACTTTACATTCCTCTTCAAAAGAGTTGATCAGGCAAATAACGTGTAAGATATATGAGTATTTGTTATGGAGTTTCAAATAAATAAGTTAATGTACAAAACCATCAACGAAAGTTTAAATGTCTTACGTTAGCATTTTCAATTCACGGATTGTTGTCAGAAATACGCGGAATAGTTTAGCTTTTATCTGCAATCTTGCATTTGTAAACGGCCAATCGTTGCCCACTTGGTTTTGCTATACGCGTGATTACCGGGACCAGCACCGTTAGAAACGTCACAATCAGCTTTTTGTAATGTTGTTGTTAGAAAATATTGTCATGGCCGATATTTGTGGTTGAAAATTATATCGAAGACCTAATAGTAGAGAATTACATAACTTATACACAATTAATTACAGTATTTTAATCACTCGTAAGAACCGACTACAAGAGATTGCTACTTTCATTGAGTTATTAATAAATAAAACGTATACATATATACAGATAATTTAAAAAGTAAAAAGAGCCATATATTTTGATTAGGTTTCCAATTAAAATATCGAATCCATATGATTATTGTGTGACCGTATGCGGTTTAGGTCAAATCAGTTTCACCATTTAAGAATTTTTTGTATATTGTAATTTTTGTATATTTTATATCCTTCGGGATAGGTTTTAAGAATGAAAGACTAAGATAGAAAGTAATAAACGGGTAAAGGCAGCAGAACCGTATGAGGTACAAATAACTTAGATTTTGACTGATAATGGTGAATGTCAAGAAGTTATAAATGCCATGAACGCATCTCAAGTATTTTTTTCATATACTTTAATAAACACATAGTAATAGAACTATGAATTAGCGGTAAGCTAATATTTACGACCTTAAACAGAAGTGAACGACGGATGTTTAATGGCATAAACCACGGTATTTTATGTCGTACTCATCACTATCATTGTGTGGGAACAGTGAAAGTGTGTATCCAAGAAATTTATCGTATACTGTCGATTTTATATGTTATATGAAATTGATTATCGTCATAGATTTTTTATGATGGGAAAGAGAAATGGGATGAATTTATTTATTTTTCGTTTAGTCTTAATTGTGACGGCTTAGGCAATTTCAATTTAAAATTTGTTGATTTGAGAAATGAAGAGGCCCATGCCCAGTACTAGATAAACTGATGATTAGTGATAATACTGATCATATTTGTAGATTTTGTTATTCAGCTTTTGTATTTTGACCTAAATTACCAAAAATTGGTAGTAAAACATTTTGAAAGAGAAGTTTTTAAGAATTTGTCTCAGAAAAATCTGATGAGTTACTTACATAATCCTGCCTATAGTAAAATTATATCCATATGGATATTATTTTATTATAGGCAGGATTTATAATATCTATAGTAAAATTATATCCATATGGATATAATTTTTATTCCTTATATCCATATGGATATAATTTTTATTCCTTATATCCATATGGATATAATTTTTCTATAGACAGGATTCTATAATAGTGATTACACTAAATTTAACTAGAAACCATGAGGCTCTAAGTTCCATCGACCTTGGAGCCACTTTATAAAATTTCAAACTGTGAAAACGGATATTGAGTCTGCGCCCTTGGTCGACTAGTGGCCCGTGACATGACACAATACCTTTGAATAATTCCTTCCGTTCTAATAAACGTTCATTCATCAAGTTCACCAACGGTTTACTTACAGGTTTCTCACGACGATAGTTTTAGTTCGAACCTCGGTGTTGCACGTTTGCTTCTGCTTTAAATAAATATCGAAAATAAATATCATCAGAAACTTTCGCTCCAGGGTAGGTCAATAATCAAAGAAATAATTAGTAGGTCAGTTCATCTTAAGTTATAAGGATTACCTACAGTCCTTTATATATTTGATATAGATTTCATATGGGTATGCCAACATTGATAAAATTACACCTAATTGATATATTTTGTAAGTAAATGTATTACAGATATTTTTATACGTCGAACTTTACAGCTGGAAGGCATTTCCTCTTAGGAAATGCCTTCCAGCTGTAAAGTTCACTCTTCGAAGATATACCGAAATAAACCACAGAGGTGTCTTTTTTTTTTAAGTCCGTGAACATTAATTTAATAACTAACCTCTGCAAGTCCAGTACAAGATCTGAGTTGGCCTTTTGAAGAAAGGGCCATAGTTTTGAGTCGGCCTGTACATGCAGACGGGGGACATTGATAAAAGCAAAAAAAAATATACACTCACAGAGTCAATAGACGCCCCTGTTGATGGCCATTATTTCTTTTTATAAAAAAAAAAAACAACATAAGCAGTTTAGTGTATAAAAGTGAGAGTAAAGAAACTTTTGTTGCAAATGTTGTTGCATTTTCAATGCTTATATTGTTAGTTAAATCCTTTTACTTAGTTATCGCTTTTTAGTATTTATACATAAGTTTGGGAAGGTTTTTATAACTCTCGCCCAGTTTAGTCTAGGAATTACGATAAAAAACTTATTTATTTATTCTTCATTTATTAATTTTTATTGTACACACGTAAACGTATATATAAATAATAATTCCAACATTTAAACCTGTCAATTGGCGGTCTTATTGCTCATGGCGATCTTAAACAAACAACCTTTTGTAATATAATCCGAGATTACATAATGGATGTGTGACAAATGACAATCAATCTCAGTATATGATTGACAAGCAGTTTTCTCGCAGTTACGTTATATTGCTTACTTTGTATTCAACAGTTTTACCGCAAATATGAAAGCGGTCATCAACTGCGGCGCGTGATCTCGTCGAACGATGTATAATCCCATTAGAGAGCAAAGGTAATTCTTTTAGAGACGACGGCCCTTGTTAGTAGTATTGTGAGCTAAATGTATAAGGGGAGCGATTTATATGATAACTAGCTTGCTCGCGGTTTAGTCTACGTGTTATTCTGATGTATAACTTTGATTGTCTTTTCACCCTCTTCGAGTTCGGGTTCACCCTCTCTTAATTGTGGTCTACTAAAAATTTCAATTTTATACTTAAGTTTTTCCGACTTTCAAGAGTCTTGAGTGCCTGTAATTAATATATTCATAGCAGTTTTTTCTTGTCAAAAATATACATTTCTAGGAAAATAGGCATCGAAGTCGGCAAACGCAACTTAGCATCATTGCAATAACAAATTGTCTTAAAATTGTCTAAAATGTGTCTTTTAGTTACGAGTATTACGTATTACGTTACAGATAACTTATATTAATGCATATACCTCGACAATTTTTCTGGTACGCGTTTTGGAGAAGTTATAAAAGGATTACTGTTAATATTTAACGTACTATAATGCTTATGCGCAATGAGCAGAATTCCGTTAACGTAAAAAGAAAGTGTTACATTCTGGTAACTATACTATGATTATTTAAATAATATTAGTATAGTTAGACATAAAAAGAAATACTACACTGGGACTATAATAATACCCTAAATTTCTTAATTGTTTCAAGTTCTTGTCGGCTAAAGCTTACAACTATAACTTAATAATATGTATCCAGTAGATTTACGAGTATCTTTAACTTATTTATTTTTTCACCGTGCACAGATAATAGTTCAGTTCTTTGTGCTCCGCTATCTCTTATACTTTAAGAGCGCGCATAAAGCTAAATCGCCTATCTTATATTTGATTTTACATGAAAAGTTCCAGATTATTGTTAAAATAAAAATCAGTATGAGTAACTACATTATATTTTCAAGGACTTAATGTGAACAAAAACATAAACTAATACACTTTCTTCGATAAAAAAAAATCACGAAGTAACCTCTAATTTTCTTATTTTTTTGCTTTATATTTTCAATATGGCAATGATTATTAAGATAAAAAAAATATTATTCATTGTAATTATGCATGACCCAGGAACGTGCTTATGCATTTCTTCAAATTACTTTTAATTTTGGATATATTAGGATAAAACACTTTTGGCGCTTACTACGCTACTATTCCGCGGAAGATTTCATGTTCCGTCGCATGTTGCGGGAGCTTCAAGCATATTTCTATTTCACAAATCAGTCACACACGCTCTGTTGAGACGAGTGGACTGCGCTCAACTTTTCGAATCGCTGTCGTAATTGATCGCGTGGTTTGAAATAAATCGTAAGAAAAACAATTCGTTAAAATGGGAAACAAGAGAAGGTTATTGAAGACTTCCGACACGACAACTAAATAAGTTACAAGAAGAAAAGATGAATATTTTTTTCCCAATTGAATATGAAACTTATGACTTTAAATTAAAGTTGAAAATCGATCAAAGAAATTTGAATGATTGTGTTACTGGCCACCGTACCTATGTTTTATGTGTAAAAAATAAATCAACACATTATTTATTTGTGAAAGTTAATGCATGCAATTTTAGATTTTATTTCAGGAAGCATAGGGTCTAAATTAGTTTCTACCTCCGTAGACAATTTTGTGATCACTTACCAGTAGTAATGAGATCTTTCAAAGGTCTGGATAAGTGACAGAAAAATACTATAGATCTTACTAGAATTGTATAAAAATAAATGGCAAAATAATATATCTAATGCCGCGCTTTATTTTATGCTCGAGTAGTAATACACCTACGCGTGTCGTGTGGTATGAATAGCATACGCAAAATAAAAAGATGCTTTGAGTAGATATCTTAGTGTTTATTTTATGCTAATTACTATTTCTCATTTTTATAAAACTGAAATATAGTTCATTGCTTGCAGATTACAGGAAAACCTAAAAGAATTCTATCAATTGAAAATAAGGTTCATTTTCAGGGGACAATTTAGGAAATAAAAAAAAGTTTCGCAAATCTTACTATTGTCATAAATTGAGGATTTCATATATATTTTTGTTATTATTGTAAGATGGGTAGTTTTGAATTTATTAATAAAAATGAAATTCATTCTTTTTGTATTTTTTTCGAATTTTTCATGCTAGATTATTAAATTATTTAATAAATGAAAGAAAAATTTGACTGCCGGCAGAACTCAAACCTGCGTCTTCCGGCTAGATACGCCACACGCTATGGCCACTGATATTTAGCGTGATGTTACATAGCCTATAGCCTTCGACGATAAATGGGCTATCTAACGGTAAAATAAATAAAAAAATCGATCTAGTAGTTCCTGAGATTAGCGTGTTCAACTCAACAAACTCTTTAGCTTTATACTCATATTTTATTACTCACTTTTAGAGAACTGGAAGAGATCGCCATGAGGGATAAGACCGCCTATTGTTGTACATACATAGTTTGTAACACAATTGTTTCTGTTTTTCTTTCTTGTATGATTTGTGTATATACTTAAAGACAATAAATAAATATATTTATGTATTATTCGCGTACAGACAATAATCAGATAAAATAATCATCTGATTATTTTGCGTTTACTACTATAGAAATACGTGTCGACAGAGTGCAGCAGAGCAGCGAAGTACTTGTCTTTTGGCGCCAAACTGCGCTGAGATCGCTTTCGACGTAAGGGGCGGGTGCGGGGCGCGCGGGTGAAATCTAAAATTTTGCTGGCTTTATGCGCGCTCTTAACCCAGATCGTCAATAGGGACATTATAGCATAGCGCCACCGCTGTGCGCACGCACATTGTTACTTGATGCACACAAAACTAATGTGTTCAGTTGTTGACACTGACTGATTTTGTTCCAAGTTACGCACGTACTTAGTTACGGTTATCGTTTCGGTTGCGACAACCATTGTTCGTTAACACCTTGAAATTATAATTAATTGTTTTAAATGAATACTTTTATTAATTAACTTTCTGCGTGCCTGCGTGTGTTTCTTGCGCAATGGTATGTGATGTATGGACTGTACCAATATTTATTATGAAATTACAAAAATACGTTCATTCCTAGCACATGGTATGCCACGATAGGTATTTTTATGGAATAGGCAAAAAAGTCACTACCTACTCAAAAGATTAAGAGCTTTACCATTTCCGGAGTGGCTCCATACTTCTACAATTAAATGACGGTGATACTTAACACACAAAGACTATGTTTCGTAGTACCTTCTAGCTGAGTCCCGCAGTGTTACCAGCTATAAATAGCCTTAATTACTCCCTATGTGTTCAGCTATACGCCAGTCCCGTCAAAATCGGATGTTACAAACAGACATTTTTATTTATTTGTATAGATTATATTTTGGTCTTTTGCTATGTCTTAGGTATCTATTATTCACTCAAGATACGATAAACATAGTAACTGTAAATACATATTTTCGAAAAAGAAAGCTATCCGATCAAAATATTTTAATTGAGCGTCTACAATGATCACAAATGCCTGTTAATTGTAGCTCGTTCGATCTTTGATTATAGTGAGCATATTTTAATGCTCCGCGGCCATATTGAAGTAGTGTGTATGTGAACTAAAGCTTTTGAAATAATGTCCGATAATTTTATTAATGTAAAGTTGTATTTAAACGAACGGTCATTTACAATGAGTGTGGTGACCACGACTCCTGGATTCTACTCATGCTTTCCATCCGGCAGAATAGAATCACTTTGGCAGAGTATAACTAAACGTGTTCTAAACCCTTATAGTAATAGGGTCAAAATTATCAGAAAATATAGTTCTGACAGATCTGTCAAAATCCCTACTTCCCTACTATATATAATATTATAAATGCGAAAGTAACTCTGTCTGTCTGTTACGCTTTCACGTCTAAACCACTGAACCGATTTAGATGAAATTTGATATGAAGATAGAATTGAACTTGGGAAAGGACATAGGATACTTTTTATCGCGAAAATAATGGTAGAAGGGGTTGAAATAGGGGACGAAAGTTTGTATGGAAGTTCCTTATTGTCAAACATAAAATCATGTAAGAAATCTAGACCTTGGGAAAAACTTTAGGCTACTCCTTACCATGTCGCGCGATATACCCGAATTCCACGCGGGAGAACCCGCGGGCGGAAAGCTAGTAATATTATAAATGCGAAAGTAACTCTGTCTGTCTGTCTGTTACGTTTTCACGCCTAAACCGCTGAACCGATTTAGATGAATTTTGGTATAGAGATATATGGGACCTAGGGAAAGGACATAGGCTACTTTTTACCGCCAAAATCGACACACTCGCGGGCGAAGCCGCGGGCAAAAGCTAGTGTCAATATAAATACTTTTTGGATAATTCATTATTGGAACCTCCAATATAATAGTCCGACGAAGATATAGCAAGGTTCAAATTTATTTTGTTTTAGAGATTTATTACTGAATAATATTTGGGCACTGTTACTTAAAAAAGGCAATCGAAGACTACTTAAACCATTCCTTATACCGGTACCAGTGATCTAATCAGAGAAACCTTATCCCATAACTAGTCAGAACTCCATGCGCCTATGTTCACATACATTCATAAATTTCTCTATTACAGACCATAAAACATTCGAGTAGAAATTAAAACAGGTTTGGTCTGAGAAACTGCGATATTAAATATTGATAGAAAGTGTTCGTTTTAATTATATATTCAAAGGTTAAGCAGTGGTCATATTATATTAGTCATTCATTATCTTAGCGCAGCATAGGGAAGGGATACGGTTTTGTCAGTCTCTATAAATAAATAAATATTTCGGACATAAGATGTCACACAACATCATCTAGTTCCAAACTAAGCAGAGCTTATATTATGGATACTAAACAAATTCATAAACATACTATATTTTTTTTGTAAATACATACATTTTATATATAGAAATCATTCAGACTCCGAAACAAATATTTGTGGATCACACAAATATTTAGTCCGACCGGGAATCGAACCCGAGACCTCTTGATCAGCAGCCGCATACGCTAACCACTAGCCCAAAAAAGCACTCTTTGTATATTTCACTGAAGCGCATAAAATACTAAAGCGATTTTGATGAATTGGGTGTCAACTCGCAATAATAGCCCTAGTAACAAAGGTTATATAAAATTCATCTGATGTTTTACGTAATTTTTTAAATTTTTTTGGTTATACAAGCGTTCGGTCCCATCAAATGCCTATCTTCGAGATGATTTCAAAGAATAATCACATTATACATGTAATCCTTTAACCATGAAGTTGCCCAGTTTTATTTAAATTTCCGTTAACTCACAAACGAAGCGTTAAAGTAATTAATAGACGTTAGCTTAGAGTAAAAAAAATAACGGTTATCGTTCGGCGGTCCTAACCGCTGCCGGCCAAAGAGACCCCGTGGAATTTAACTGAAATTGAATAACTTCTTATAGTTACTATAGCGTGGCTTATTCAGTACAGTTTGATTCCCGTAAGTGAGTGTTAAGACCCCAATACTTGTAGTTCAACTTATAGATAACATTTTCATTTTATGTTTGTGCATAATTTAAAATTAAAGCCTCTGTCGTTTCTCAAAAATCAAGCGATCTCCACAAGTGTAACAGAGAGAATTTCTTTCGAATTTATCTATGAATATCAATCAATACCTGAAGAAATTACTTTGTATCCCTTCATACAGAAAAATTGTGCGTACAGAGGAGTATGGAATTTGTAACACTCAAGGTTTAAATATGTGGAGGAGGAGGGCAAGTGAGGAAAGTTTAAATAAGAATTATGATGAATTTAAATCACTAGCCACTAAAAATATTAGGTAAGTAAGTAAGTATAGGTGTTTTGTTAGTTTCCACGAAACAAAATACTGTTTACTTTAACGGAACCTTTAGTATATCTGGGAGCTAATTTAGAAATGAATAATTTTTTAGCGATTCATATTATCATAAATACATCGTTGTAGGCCAACCAACCTTGAATGGAAAAGCACTCAACACTTTTTGTGAAACTATTACATTTAACTGTAATTTTGGTACTTCGTGTAACGCACTTAATACTATGAAAATCGGTTTATATTAAAATTGTAGAGTAAATAAATAGTAATTTGGTTTGTAATAAAAAAAAAACTTAATCGTGACAATCTGTCTTTGACCATTAGCTTTATTATCTCGGGAGCCAAGATATAAAATGTTAAAAATCTTTACGGTGGCACGGTGCTGTAATTCTCTCGCTCGAGTTAGACCTTTCGGATTTGTAGGTTTTTATCCTACAAATTGAACAGCAGGTGGGCGCTATCTCCACGGAGAGTAATACGGTGACGTGACGCTACTTGTGTTTCTAGATAGACACCAGTACACGTAACTATCAACTGAGTTGAACAAAAAACGTATAAAAACAATATACAATAGATTCAGACGGTCTCAGGCGATGTTTACAGCAGGTGGGCTGATAATAAATAAATTAAAGTGTGGTCGTTGGTCGGTCGCGCATCGCTGTAAATCGACCGTTACGTACGAAGTCCGTGTCCCTTCCTTGAGGCAGGTTCGAACGACATTCCATAGTACGAGACACAGATTATGCACGTGTTTATATATTTATGTTATATTAGGTACAAGTCTTATGACCAATTTCAAAACGAATTGTGAACTAAAAATTTGAACGTAAAGTCGGAAGTTTAATTTTAGACTGCTAATTGTATACAATAATAAATGAAAAGTAAAGACTGTATTTAAGTATTATTTAATTTAAAACTTTGAACCCAATAGTTTGCAAATTGCCTACGTTGTCTCGAAAATGTCAAAAAATTCGTCTCAGTGTGTGAAAATCCACATTTCGCAAACTATCCTATCCACGTAATAAGTAGCAAAACTTTCTGTGAACCGAATATTTTGGGAAATTAATCGTATGTACTTATGTGAGAAAGGTAAAGAAAGTAATGAAAAAAACATTGCCTAAAAATCTAATATGTAATAGATAAAGTAAGTAGTAGCTCGGTTAGGTCAGGATTGCACACCTGTGAGTTGTACTGGTTGCGGCCGGGAAGTGCGGGAAGCCCTTTAATTTAATTACCTCATCAAAGTAGGTTAAAAGTGTGTAAACTTTAGTTTGAGTAATATAATTTTTTTAAGTTAAGTTTAAGTAGTTTATTACCAAGAAGACTTGCAAAGGTAAAAATTTAGCTATATTTCACAAGATATGTAAATCGATATCTTACGAAATACAGCTAAAAAGATCGTGAGAGATCTCATTAGGAAAACCTAGCTTAATTAATTATCCAATTAAATCCTTAGCTAATAAATCTTTCTTAAAATGAAAAATGCTGCTATTAAGCCTCTGTTTCTTAATAATTTCTCGACTCGTTATTAGTTAATAATATTTGCATTTTCAAAGATTATTTCGCACAAATATCTGAAGAGCTTTTTCTGTAGATGTATACAAAAATCGATACATTAATAATCATGTCGGTTCTACAACTTTATCTAATCTATGTTCATTCTAGAGGTTTTATAATAGCCCGGATACAACTCCAGTGCATTAATTAAATTGTATGGTATACCGTATTTACTTGCTGCAACATATATTTTTAGTGACAAGCCCCTACAGATGTAATAGCGTGAAGGTATACTCATCAAAGTGTTCTTAGCTAACCAGTAATAGTCGACAATTTATTGACATAGTCATGTAGAGCTTCAAGTGATTTCCACTCGATTTGCCAGGCTTGCTATCATATAAGCTTAGTAACGCAGTTTGTATAACTATAATAGTAATGTAAATTTCAGTTATCACGTGCTCATTTAAAGGTACAACTCATCAATTAGTAAAATTATCTGATGTAGTGAAATATTTATTTTCTCTCTCCACGGATATCCTTAGCACAGAACGCAAAATGTGGAGAACGCTCAAATGATCCTCTGATATATTTATATACTTTACATAAGGGCGATTCTCTGTAAACTCGTAATCGGCTGTCCAGACCGAATTTTTCAAGACGTTATTAAATGATTTAAAAAAAACCAACTCCTAATGAAACTCTAATTCCGAAACTTTACGGACCCTTTGTTTTTAGAACCATAACTATTTTCAGTTTTTTTCTAGACGCGATAGAAGCTCTAAAAATACAGTCCCCTGGCTGTCCCCATCACTGTATTTCCACCTAGAAATGAGATTTACGAAGAAGTGAGTGATAAATGAAGTATTAGGAAGTCAATATCATTAAGAAGATAAGTTTATGATATTATTTTCGTAAAACAAGGTTTTATTACGAAATTTATTTAATTATTAGACTCCTGTAAACTTTGTCCCTAGAATTTTTAAACAGTCCCCTGCCAAATATTTAAATTCATAATTAAAAACAACTATCATATTTACGATAATTTTTTTAAGTCACACTAAACGTAATAGCTTTGAAGTTAGCAACCTTGCCGAATGCGGCGTTGATATGCCGTTTTGTTAAGTGTCACAGCGTCATTTGTGAGGTGAACAAGCGCTTGTACCGCTACCACGCACAGTCCTCTGGCAAGTCATAATGTGTATTTTAATTACTTTAATAATATCCAAATAAAGATTATTGTTGCATTATTTATGTCTCAATTGATGGGTATATTCTTAAAAAAACTATTTTATATCAGTTTTGTAAATATTGTGAAATTTAGCCGAAAAACACAGTCCCCTGGCAACAGTCCCCTGTCTGAAATTGCAGCAAATTTTCCAGTGCTAGTCTACAGCAAAGAAAAAAAGAAGCCAAATAGCGACGACAGAAGTTTAACAGGGAAAGAAATGAAAAGATCGCACGCTTAGAGAAAAAACTTAAGAAGTACAAAAAAAATAGCGAGATTAGAAAGAAAAAACAAAAAGAACGTTGAAGATACGCCTAAGAAAAAGTGTTGAAAATGTTAGACGAGCCTGACCAAAGAAAAGAACAGGGGCCTGTGTATTTTGTATAAGTAGTCAAGAAAGCGTTGTTTGGCGACATTAGTAAGCAGTTAAAAGAAAATTATTCCACATTGAAATGTACCAAAGAGAGACAAATCTTTAAAAAACTTGTAACTGGTAGTGTTCTTTAAAAGTACAAGCACTAGATACCTAAAGAAATAAAGTCGTTGTCTAGACCCGGCAAAAAATCTAATCTCATTGGCTTTAAGAAGTACCTAAAGCTAAACGATGTAAAACACCTGATATTTATATAGAAAGTTGTTGTTTCTGTTCACTTTTCATAAAGAAGTTTTATTTATTATTGATGCGAAAATATTTCATAAAAAGAATAAATAATTGATTAATGTAATATGACTTTTTTCTAAAGTACAACAGTCCTCTGTCAGACTTAACAGTCCCCTGTCATGATTTTTTGGAAAATCGCTAATAACTTGGAAAATATAAATAATTTCAGTGGGCCTCTTTATATACTTAAATAATAGTTTATTATCTTCGAAAAGGAACACAGTTTTTTAGCAAATGTTAAAAAAAATTGCCAGGACAGCATTTGTATGGGACCTGTACGAGCTTACAGAGAAATGCCCATAAACAGAGCGTACCTGTCGCGAAAGTGGAAGAAAACGATTCTAACTCCTCCGATAACAAAACGGCGGAATACCGCAATTTTTTTTTACACCATAAATATCCTAAAGACTATCGTCTTTTTAAATATAGCCTTTTTATAACCTCCTTCGCCCTTGAAGGAATTCAAGGGTGAAGGAGGTTATAAAAAGGCTTGCTATGACCGTCCAGCCTCGAAATAATCAAAATATTGATCTGTATTTGGCACATAATGTGATCATTTGTTCCTTATTGATCATGTGAGCTGTGTCATGAATACGAACGTGTGACCTTCACAATTGATGAGTTTGTTTTTAAACTGATGACGTAACGATGAATGATTTGATTACTAATAACACGTTAAATGACGTCTCTTCTTGTTTATAAAATTACTTGTTTGGTAGCGCAGTGTTTATAGAATTAATGAGGACTGCTAGATGTTGATCTACTGTACTACGCTGAGATGTAATGACTTGAATAAGTGTATTAAATAAGAATATCATTATCATCATCCGCCTATCACTTCTGATCCGACGCATTCACATCGCACTTCTGGACGAGGCCTTCCAATTGTACGCCACTTGGTTCGATCCTTGGCTCTCGCATCCAGCCAACCGTCTTGCATAAATCAATAGATCTAACTATCACACTAACTACTGCACTAATAGATCTAACTATAACAGAATATATCTATCCGGCATTCATTAAATATATCTCTTAATTTATAGTCAAAATAAAACTTTTTTGCTGTAAGTAAAAAATAGCTCATTGAATCTTTTTCTGTTTACCATTATTCTTTCTTAAAAAAAACACATTAATCTCCGTCGCTTTTTCTGAGATTAATTAATATATAAATATTTCAATTGATATACTAGGTAATAAGCAAAGCTGATAAACTATATTCTTGAAGTTAGTTCAGGGTTTAGTCTAGCTTTAAAAAGGTATTATAATCCCGTAGAAGCGATCTCAGTAATTTCATTGTGTGCTGAAGTATATGTATTCGTACATCATACTTCTCATCATCATTCAGGAAACATCTCTAACAGAAGGCCTCTCGTCGCGATAAATAATTCATTAAATATTTAAATGAATGTAAATAAATAATTAAATTATTTAGAACCATGAATCAAGAACTATAGGTGTGGTTTAAGAATATTAAGGTAATATGTAAAACTTTTATGCATTACTTATTTGCATTGTATCCTAGTGTAGGACGTCCACACGACAGGTGGAGTGATGATTCGCGCAAAACGGTTGGGAAGAGCTTCGTACGAGAAGCCAAGAATCGAAACAAGTTTAATTGCAATGCCAAAGGCCTCTGCAATTGCAATGCAATGTTCAGTAGACTGCGATAGACTGATGATGATTGTATCCTTAACTCTCGTTATTCTAATAACTTTCGTATGATTTGTCTAGAAAGTTATTAAATACCTAATAATTTGTTTAAAATTATGATGCATCTCTGAATCGATAAAATGATTTTATACAATCTTATAAACCATTAAATACCAAGTATAAGAGGTTATCGTTGACTGTTTTACTAGTGTTTAATTGCGATATAGCAGTCAGGGATTTTGCATCGATCGAGTTCAAATTTCAACATATTAAACATCAAGCTTCAAAGATTGGTCGTGTCAGTTTTGCTTCTTATTTCTCATCAGCCACCACATTATGTTATTGTGATGATTAAGCTAATCTATACATACAATACATTCAAATAATTAAAATTATGGTGTCAGTTTGTAATAACAGCTTAGCAAAAAATGCATATGAAAGTATTTACCGTACTCTTATATGCATCAAGAATTATATTTTTTTAGAATTCATGTTTGTCTGTTCCTGGTAATTTCTGGAACTTAAATAGATTTTGACCAATAATTCACTTGTAGATAGCAGATGCTACAACTTAGGCTACTTTTTAGGCTTTTTTTTTTTTTTTTTTTTACGTGTGGAAATCCCCGCGGACCGTCACCCCGTCGGGGGTTACGGCGGGGTGGTGTGTCGGACTCGAACCGACTAAAACCACACGGTGTGACCCTCTCTGCGCCTTTGTATTGGAAGGAGTCCAGGGAGGGTATTTCCTTCTGCACTCAGGCTACTTTTTAGGCTAGCTCAACCCCGAGACGTTTCACGCGATCCCTATTGTAAGAATACAACAACTCTTCTAAGTTATTACTAAGCTCATCTAATATATTTAGAAATAAGATTCTGCTTTAATTTCTTTTAAAAGTAAAATAAAACTTCTCTAACGACCGTAATCGCTGTTGTTTTGTATTTCGCTTAGATTTGTTTATCATAAATCGTGTAACAAATTGAGTGCCAACAATAACGTTTAGTGCGCGTGCGCTATATTTAATTACAAGTGATACGTGTGCGCCAGTTAACAGGATTAGTGCGCGCGTTAATTATGCGCCTACGATAATTAAATTGTAGTGCGCAAAGAACCGGTCACGTCGCGCTCTTTGGTTGCAGAACGTCTCTATTTTAAGGGTTTTTTTAAATATTCATATAATACTAGCTGACCCGACAAACGATGGTTTTGCCATTTAAATAAATCAAAAAGAGGAATTGATTGTAGAGGGCTGAACATTTAGGGCTATAAGCATTTTAAGATACCAAATCCTATTAAAAAAAGTTTGTTAAAGATGGAACTGGGGTATAAAAAGTTTTCGTCCTATTCTCAGACCTACCGAATATTTACAAAAAAGAAAAAAAAATCAGACAAGCTGTTTTGGAGGAGTTTGGTTACAAACACTGTGACACGAGAATTGTATAATTGCGAATAGGTATATTATAGTTATGTAAATTATGTATCCTATCTATTGTTTATTTTTCCATTAACAGGGAAACTATGTTACTTTACAGTTCCGTTAATTAGTGTTATTTGAATTTAAATATTATGCTGTTTTTGTGTGCGTATAGAAAATCTATCGTTTCATCATCACACCGGAGTTTGTGTCACAATCGACTAAAACCACTCAATATTCCAGTTTTTATTAGCTGCAGACCAGTCCTAACACCTAACCGCAAAAGCAAGTCCACTATCTGGGAATATTACGAAACTAAAGTTCATTCTCAGCTTTATTAATAAAATATCTTTTTTTTTATTGTTTGTCTAATGGTTAGCGTATGCGGCTGCCGATCAAGAGGTCTCAGGTTCGATTCCCCGGTCGGACAAAATGTTTGTATGATATGTAAATTTTTGTTTCTGAGTCTGGATGTTTTCTATGGATAATAAGAATGTATTTTAAAAAATACGTTCATGTATGTATCAGTTCTCTAGTACCCATAATACAAGCTCTGCTTAGATTGGAACTAGATGACGATGTGTGTAAGATGTCCGAAATATTTAGAAAAATGAACCTATTTATTCGTTTCCACTGTTTTAAATATGACGTTTTGCACTGGTTCCTATATAGGTAGGTACCTATATTATAATTAAATTAAGTGTAAAGGTCCTGAATAAGCAAGAATTAAATTTGAAGGTCCTGAATACGCAAGAATTTTCATTTCAACATATTTCAGAAAATTCATGAATTAGTACCGTTTCACTTATGCAATTGTACTCAAGTAACAATGGAACATAATTTATCTAAAGAAGTTAAACGACTCCTCTAACAAGTATTCCAGTGAGCACGGCTCATCAAATCATGAAGTTAATTATGTACCAAATCACTCAGAAATACCATCTGTCTAACGACACAATTACACTCGTAAATGTTCAGCTTAAACCCCTTCACAACAGTATTATTGAAGGTATTTCACAGTAATGATTGTAGTTGTGCAGTTTTTCGATGTTAGTTGTACAATAAGAAAGATATTAAGCATAATAAACAGCATTTTTAGTCACTGCTACAGTAGATTAATGGTATACTAGCTTTCGCCCGCGGCACCGCCCGCGTGTTTCTCGATTATTGCAGTAAAAAGTAGCCTATGTTATTCTGATATATAAGCTATACTATAAAGTTTCATCCAAATCCGTTTATTACTTTTAGCATGAAAGAGCAACAAACATACATACTCACAAACTTTCGTTTATATTAGTTACGATTGAAACAGCTCGCTCGCTGTGATTGCTTGGAAGCATCGGAGTTAACCAGCATTTCAGGCATAGTGTTCAATTATTGTAAGTAATTGGTTCATTCAAAGAAACGTTAGAACTGGCTTCCCTTAAAATATAAATTTATTTAATTAGAAACGTCGTGGATACAAGAAAAAGCTTTATCATTAGATACGCTATTGTTAGCTAACTAAATTGTTACGAACATACTATTATTTTACAAGTTTATATTTCCTTCCGTATAATCTCTCATAAAGCCAAGGTGGGTTGGTGATTGGAAACAATCATCGAGGGTAAGCTCCGATTGCGCTGTCAGTACCTAGATGGTCGAGATTCGCAGTTACAATTTAAATAGACGTAGATCTTTATAAAGATTTCCTTTTTTATTCAAATGACAGTGTTTATTTTACTATTTCGATATATCTGACAAGATTTCATAAAATATACATTTCTGAAGTACATTTGCAGTGGACTGTTAAAGGCTGTTGATGATGATGATGATGATTTGCATTATGAAATAAAGTACAATATTATGTAGTCGCGGCTGTTAAAAACGACAGTACAAATGAAATTGATAAAGCTCAAAAACCCTCTTCTCTTGACTGTACTATTTAAGTGAAAAAGCTTCAACCGTTGATTCTCCGCTGTCAATTGTAAATAAGTTTCTTAATCGACTGGAGTGTGTAGGCGTGTATTCGTTCCGGATCGATCGAGCTTCAGAGGGAAAATCGTATCAGTACGCCCACATTACCGTGACCGTTCCGATCTCTACCTGCACCATCGAACTTTAACCTTGTCATCATTAATCGGATGTCAATTTGACTACTCAAATGCGAGGGTCTTAGGTAAATATTTGATATGAAACAGATTCACAGAGGAAATAAGATTTATTTTATTTACTATTCGAATAATAACTTATCATGCAAATTTGTACCTAAAGGAAAATAAGAGAGAACGATAATTTAATCCGGTTTTAAATCTGGAAGCGAAAGCTGCTAACGACCAAGTTGCTTTAGAAATGACTTGCAGAAAAATAAATTCGCTTGTTCATCATAAAAGAAACAATATCAACTTGTTATGTTTTCGTGATCAGAGCGATTGTTTAAACGTGATATCCATTATATATCTTAGTTCAGGATCGTGGAGTTTATATGTAGGCGTTGTCAGATAATGATCAATTTTGAATTCGTTACTATTAGTCAAACAAACTTGTACTCTACCATTTGTGATAGCGCTCAAAACAGCAGTGTACAAATTATACCTTGCACTTTAGGTGAAGGAAGAATAAATACGCTTTTTAGGGGTCCGAAGTTCATGTCTCGGAACCCTTAGAGTTTCGTCATTTCCGTCCGTCTGTCCTCGATCTACCGTCCAAACGGTTAGTGCTAGAAAAATGAAATCACGAAAAATATATTTATTTGGGTTACCTCCCCTATACGTAAACTGGGGATGTTTTTTTTACTCGCAGCTACCCCATCATGTGGGGTATCATTAGAAGGTCTTTTAAAAACATCATACAAAATTAACGCAATAATAAGTAAACATAACAATTATTTATTGGATACGATTTTAAGTTCACGTTCCATTATGAATTATTTCGGAATCACTATTCTATGCGTGGCCTGACACGCACTTGACAAAATTTTTTTATACAATATTAACGACTTTATTTCGGGGATGGTGTCAAGTACTAGTACGAATCAATTACCGACTGCGGGGCTAACCAAATATTTCAGACTAAACTATTCGGGCAGTTTCGCAATAACCACGAGTGGTTTCTTCTACATCAGTTGTTTAACTTTATTTAAAATAGGCTTTTCCAATCAATTGATTATTTGCGTCGCCTGTGGTTTCTGTTAGAAATTCAAACACTAATGAATTGTGGTTTGACCTAAAACTGTAAACAACACAAAGGGATATTATTGGATTTATGTTAAGGAGAAAAGTCTATGTAGTTTAATTAACTGATAAAATGACTACTCAACCTAATGGAAAGCAGCAGATTCCAAGACAATATCACCATCCAAGGCAAGTGAATTCGTTTTCCTCTCCTCTAATCACTTTAGTCAAAGCTAAATTATTTTTTACACTGTATTTTACTCAGTAGTACATTAATACGTAGTCATAATTACTAAAAAAACTAAGCACTAATATCATCAAGATAATACTTAAATATGTCACTTTTGACCAAGGTTTTAAATATTTGGCTTGTCTTATCTTTTGAACACCATTGGTTTATTTTGATGTCCTTGCCGCAGCTAGCCCTAAATCTTCATCACTGTGTACCTACTGTATACAATGACGTGATTCACCTACAGTGTAGAGTCGCACGTGTTATTTGTTCTATCACGACTAAGCTTGGCAAACAAGCGTGTTGCTACTCCACAATTTGGGATTATAAAAAAAACTCGTGTACAATTTTCAGAGTTTTTTAATAAGAAATAAAATATCGCAGTAGTGTACTCTCAATACAAATCGATTTTTTATCTCTGCGTTGATACTTTTGATACACACATATTTGATACGTCTTAACTTTTCATTTTATTAAAAATGAAATTCCATTCATCTGAAGCATGTAACGTTTATTCATTAGAAAAAAAATAAATAAAATTTCTCGTGGTTTCGTTGGCAAAATAAAAAACAATAAACCATAAATTGAAGTCAAAATTATATTCTTGCCTTTATCATGATAGCTCTGGCAAAAAATATATATTTCAAAAATGCTGTATATTTTCAAAGATTCAACAATAACAGTTCCTAAATTGTCATACGTCATAACACTACAGTAGCGTTTTTCTTTTGACGTGTCTTATCTTTTGGTCTACAAAAGTGCAACCCCTCTAGCTACTTCTTTGCGGTCGTACTTAGCCCATGTCTGAAGATGTTGATGTTATGCTATATGGTATGTTATTTCTGTGTCTAGAGCTTACATTGCTGAAGTTTTCTTGTTACATATGGTCAATCTGGGTATAGTATAAAGAAGATTGAAAAGGCATTTAATTAAACAGCCCTGTAAATGTGCACTGAATCGCGATAACATATTTTACAACGTTGTAGTATGTTTATTAATGATTGCATTGTAGTCGACCCCAAATAATCTTATGAATAATAAAGGCTAGGAATAAAAAGAATGATTTTCATCGATCGTATTTTTGAATGGATCTAAGCAAGGGATTAACAAGTGCTAATTTCAGGAAAATGTAAAAACGCAATTATCGGATAGATTTGCTGAGTATTAAATTAGTTGATGACCAGAGATCCATTGTAAAGACTGTTGAAAACATTTAAACCCACTACCAATTTTGTTTGTTTATAAACAGCTTGTACTTATTTCTACTGGTGCTAGGAAATAATGGCTGAAAGGTTTGAGGGATACCTGCAATGACGTAAACGCTTATTGGAACTAATAACAAATTAAAACGACCGTCATAGCATAACAGACATAGGCATCTTAGAAATTTTTAATAAGTTAATGAAATAAAGGAATAGAAAAGATAAAGTAAGGTATTTTTTTTTTGTTTTTTAAAAAAGACAACTCCCGCATTAGGAATATAAATTCCTGTGTCGCAGGGGACTTTACAAACATACATGAAACGGACACAAAGAACACCCAGACTCAGAACAACAAATTGTGAATCACACAAAGTGTTATCCTACGTGGGATTTGAACCCACGACACTTGGCGCAGTAGGAAGCGGCGTGGCGACCGCTTAAGCCACTAGGCCAGCCGTGCAGTCAAGGAACGGATACTTCTTCGGATACCTACGTAATTTCCCGTTATGTCTTTGTCACACATAGAAAGTGGAAAGGAGACATAAAACTTATACATTTTGCTGCATACACATATATGTCTCATGGAAAATAGTTTTATGAGTTTTAACACACTCATGTGCTGTTTATGAGTTCAGTGCGAGAATGCAGCTAAGCAAACATTAGCCGTAATGGCGTCTTGTGCTCTACCAACAAAATGGCTATGCCTTCCGTGCGTAATTATAGTTTAGCGGTTTTGTATGTACACCGCTTAGGCAACTTGCTATACATTTGAACATAAAATGCTAACAATATTGATGGCGAGTGCACATGCGCATTGCCAGTAGCTGTACTCTTGGTACCATTTTTATGGAGAAGGGTAAGCCATCAAATTTCTAGTTTTAATGTGTGTCTTAGAAGAGCGATATTTTGATCGCACGCATTCATACTCGGATTTGAAACAAAAATAGAACATTTATAAAACATTTCTACATATTTATAACTGGGATATCAAATCGCCAAATTCCTTAGCGAGAATATGTAATGCTATAGCATCACAACTGTTCTGTATTTTTTTTTTATGCTTTTGCTTGACAAATTGTAATGTGTAATTTTGTACTCATATTATATTATTCAATATAAGTTACTCTGTAACAAGAATCTGTAATACATACCTGTCAACGTGCATAATATAACAATTTTAAGAATATTCTTGTAGCAAATTCGCAAATTAACCCATACAATAGACGCCGTGTGAAACACACTAACACGCTAACTTGCATGAATCAAGTCTAACATTCAAGGCCGTTTCTTACAAATTGATTCGTTCTTTCGAATAAAACACCTATTACACTTTATTTGTATGCAGGTAGAACTCATTTTTGATTGAAGTTTTGCTCGATAATCGAAATATTTTGTGGTTTTCGACCGTTCTAGAGTCGTAAGATACCATTCGGAGTTTGTGCGTTCGATAGACATGTCTGTGTCTGTAATTTAAACCTTGAAAGGTCTCATTTAGTAACAGTGTGTGTAGTTTGTTTGTTTATAAAGGTGTTTACAATACGATATCTGGTTGGAATATAAAGTGAAGTCCGTTTGTTTTTTTATCAGTTCGATTGAAAGTGCTTTTTCATTTAGTTTTAGTTCCGTTACATTCTGATGTTGTCTATAACGGTACTCTCTGTATTAGGTATGCTTTAATTAAGTAACTACTGTTCCAAGTGATACATAACTACGTAAGTGATGTAATGTATCTCTCATTAGGCATTCCCAATTACACTTAATTGGGAATATCTCAACACTAGAATTTGCGGTAACTAACCCGTATCACTTCACCGGCATTATGATGTAATGATTATAATGGGATGGGTTGCTAAGCTTGACTTTTTATGCTTGACATCACATGTTATGTAAAGTGAGACAGAGACAGTAACACTTACACTATCAATGAAGACGCAGAATCCAGGTAGTTTCATTGATTAAGTTAAGTTCCACCTAACGGAGAACGTATGTATATTTTCACACCGACAGTGAATTTCGAATGCATTTAGTCAAGAATTTTACTACCAAATGAGCAAATTAAGAGTCAAATAGAAAGTCTTGCCTATTTGTTTCACAAAGTAGGGACCAGAATTGAAAATAAATCAATTAATTGCCATTTACGTTTTGCAACAATGTTTCTTTTAAAACTTAACGTTTTTAAGAAATCAGTCTTTTTACTCAACATTTATCTACAATAAAGGCTAAAGGTACTACTGACGAGAGAATTACTTCGTTTAGTCAAGTCAGAACAAATCTTAATAATATTTAATAGAGATATTTTGTGCCGTACAAGTAGAACTTTATTATTATTATTTTATATACATATGTATATTATGGCATTATATATTTTAATGCCATAATATCAAATTATGATCCTTTATTCAAAGAACTCGACACCTGGTGAATCAATAGAACCTGCTTTGAGGGAATTATTTATGAAAGCGTGTCCACTTTCCGCCCTTGTAACCGTTCCTAACAAATAATAAGGTCTCTACATCTTTTAAAACGTTTAGCTATAACTTGACATTTTTTTCTTAATAACTTTGAAAAACAAATACTGTTTTTAAATTATAGAACTAATTTGCCACCAACTTGTAGGACTTATTGTCATTAGCCATAAGATTTCATAATGATAGTAGTTGACTCATTACTTAGTAAGTATTTAATAGCGGATGCTGTTAAAACTTGTTCCCACTAATCTTAAAGACGTTAGTTCAATTTTCGTCCCCTGAGAGAGTGGTACTGTTTTAACATATGCGAACTAAAATAATTTAAATGATAATATAATACTCGTGTTGATATTTACTCGAAACTAAACTCTGAAACTATTTGACTGATTCCTTAGGGGTTTCTTACAAATAAATGTTCTGTTGACGTGCTTAAGATAGGATAGTTAACGTCACGCTTAGACGAATAGGATCAGAGCATGGATGAAAGAGATGCAGACGAAGTTGCGTGCGTCAGCTAGTATATATGTAAAGATGACTGTCGTGGCTTGCAATAGATAAGTAAAATGAATACAGCCTTAAACTATTGTAGATTTAGAGAGGTCAAAAATAATATAGACAGTTAATAAGAAACGTCGGAAAATAGAAGGTATCGTAACCATTTTAATATTATCGCGAATAAGTCCCGTTTACAGTAAAAACATGAGTAAGTTAATAAGGAATTTAAGATTTACATTAAAATTATTTCTATATACTTAATTATCTGCCTGACGTCATGTTCAAAAGAACTTCGTCAATAAGTAAACAATTCCTTGAAACCTTGGATTATTAATTACCATGTGTGGACAAGATAAACTCATGATTGCGTGGCGTTAATCGAAAAGTTTGATTGTCTAAAAGTAATTAAAGGAAAATTCAATATTGTTGACATTTCTTCTTGTTTAATATAACATCTGATAGGTTTTAATACAATTATGATTGTGTGTAAGAACAGTATTTTTATATATGTATTTAAAAATGACAACTTACACATTAGTAATCAATCCTGAGTGGCGGGGGACTTAAAAAACATAAACATATGCTCTATAATGTAAATCGATTAACATGATAATGCAACAAAATCACCAGACTATCTGTTTTTGATTACACCTATAGTCCGCGCTATTCGCCTTGACCTTTGTTATTTAACAGTTACAAGAGTTACAACACAACAACACTAAATTTTGTATTGCCTTATTACATAACTAATACCAAATAAAGTCATTAATTGTTAAATAGTAAAAATATCGATATTTTAATATGTGTTACATCCAAAATCAGTACTATGTAGCCGAGGATAGAACTAAGTAGCGTGCAATTGGAGAGGCCTATGTCCAGCAGTGGACTGCGATAGGCTGATGATGATGATGATCTTATTACCGAGCTAGCAGTTCTCACATATGCATAAATGTTGTTTGGTATATTAATATCATGGAATCCTGTTAATGCAGACAAATTTCACTTGTGAACTGTTTGGACTAAGGGCGAAAAATCTCACAAAATTTCAATAAAATCAAGCATTCAATAAGTTTTTAAGTCACGAAACCAATCAGAAATTAAACTTATTTTAGTCATCAAGCATATAAAGATATATTAAATCCTAAGAAACCAAAGTAAACCATATTAAAGTGTGGATTTACGTCTTTAAAGTTTAAACATTAACATGTGGTGTTCTGTTGTATCTATTCAACCAGATGTCTTCTTGTGAAAACCTACAGAAAGCATTGTCATAGATGTTAATGTCTTATTAACCTTATATACAATTAGACATAATATTATATAAATTATCATGCGAGTCGTTCCTAAGTATTTCCTATTCTCAAAAGAAAAAAAAACAACAATTGAATTCTGAGAATTCTAAATAAGTGAAGTAAAAGAACACAAACATAGCATCGCCATCATTGTGAAGTGAGCTTGTATGTGCGTCTGTTTGCCATTGTCGTGTGAAAAGTCAGTGTGCGTCGCGTGCGCAGCGCGCTATGACCAGAGCGAGAAACAGACGGTGTAAAGGAAAACTTCATCATGTCCTCCAGTATTGTAGGTAACGTAATTATTATTTATTAAATTCATTAGCAGTTTATTATATTATTAAGATTTTTTTTTATTCCTTAAATAGAATAATCGTAGACTTTATATTCCTATCGAGTATGAGATTTAATTTGATTCTTCTGGTATGCGCTAACTTAAACGACTATTGCTATTATAATAAAATCGGTTCTTGATAAGAACTATAATGTGTAAATTGGTTTTTACTTTCGTATACATTTCTAAGGAAACACCTTTGGCGTGGCCCTTACTAACACGTCACAATCTGATGGAGATAGATTAATCACATGTAATTTTTTAAGGAATACCATTATACTTATTATATAATTATTATTCATACTCACTTTTTTATTATTATTTATGAGCCTGCCGAAATGACTGTGATGTGATGTCTGAGTGATGCAGCAGCATCTCAATAGGACAGTTTTGGTCACCATGCTGCATTCACAATGATTATGGTAACCACTACTCTTGGATTATTCTCATTCTTACCATTAGGCAGAGTAGAGTCACTTTGGTAGGCTCAATATATATGATAAAAAGACCTCGTGGTACTACCGACGCATGACACAAGGGCTGCTCTTTAAGTGATCCCTTCCTATGGGCAATTCAGGCAAGTTTCCCAGTAATCCTTTCAAGTTAAGCAGTCCTTGTGGTGACGGATTATGAATACGAAGTGTCATCATCTCTCATCTTTTTCTTTTTTTTTTCTTTTTAAAAAAGACAACTCCCGCATTAGGAATATAAATTCCTGTGTCGCGGGGGACTTTACAAACATACATGAAACGGACACAAAGCACACCCAGACTCAGAACAACAAATTGTGAATCACACATAGTGTTGTCCTACGTGGGATTTGAACCCACGACACTTGGCGTAGTAGAATGCGGCGTGGCGACCGCTTAAGCCACTAGGCCAACCGTGCAGTCATCACCACCACCACCATCACTTATACCACCATATTCATCCTTTGGCTGTCGTAAAAGCCGACTAAGGGACCATACTACACAGGAAAGCGCTGCAAAGAAAAGGAAAACTAGAGACAAACCCTGTACCCACTCAGCTACCAGTATGATATAGTAGGCCAAAACCTCGCTTCTGAGAACAGGCCTAATTAAGAGTTAGACAGAAGAGTAATGGAGAATTTTATGTGAAGCAGCCGTTAGTGCTGCATTAAAAGTTCTCATTCATAATAAGATTTATATGAAGTCCTTCATGGTAACAGGATGGTTTGAATGTACTACCACTTTATTACATTACACATTTCTAGATAATCAGTTCATTTATCTATTTTATTACACTTGTGTCACAATGTTAGTTGCCATTCGCCTCCGAAAGGCTTGATCGATTCTCATGAATTCATGATTATTCAGTAGGTTAGACTATTATTTTACCTCTAGGTAATAAATAATGAAACGAACGCGAACGCAGATATCATCTAATCTAGTTATAAAGTTCTATCGTACGCATTACACTTTAACTGGATAGAGTTGAGTGTGTCAAATTATTAAGTGTGAGTCTATTAATAGTAAGCAATGATATCACTCGTTAAATATAGGAGCATGTTTTCTTCACATTGCGTTAGATGTGAATCACGTTAACAGTTTAGCGCGCTTAGCGTTGTAGTTACAGTTGAAGCTGAGTTAATCTTTGTATGATGATGATAGTGGTGTTTTATAAGGATGAAATACAGTTCTAAATATCGTATTTTAAGATTAAAAAAAAACATGTATGTTACCATTGACTGCCTTGTTGGTCTAGTGGTTAGTGTATGCGGCTGCTGATCTGGGGTTCGATTCCCGGGTCGGACCAAATGTTTGTGTGATCCGCAAATATTTGTTTCGGAGTCTGGGTGTTTTCTATGTATGATATGTATGTATTTACCAAAAAAAAGTATGTTTATGTATTTATATCGGTTGTCTAGTACCCATAATACAAGCTCTGCTTAGTTTGGGACTAGATGGCGTTCTGTGTAAGGTGTCCAAAATATTAATTTATTTATTTATTATTTATGGGATCCACAGATTATAGGACGTATATCTTGGAAGAATCGTACTCTAATTGGTACTCGTATATATCCTTACACATATTGTAAATGCTAAAGTAACTTTGTCTATATGGCTTTAATGCCAAAACTACTGAATGGATTTAAATGAAATTCGGTAAACAGATAGTCTAGAACCCAAGAAAGTATAGGCTACTTTTTCCCGCGATAACCGACATACACGCAACAGGAGCCGCAACCTAGTATTGCTATATTTCCTTATCATAAGATACAAACAGGTGACATTTAAAACTGGTCGCTTAATAGTTTAAGACGATGGAATTCTCAACCTTACACCTGACATTTAGGATTAAATTATAACGACTAATGCTGTTCCACGCATGCTTCTAATTATGTTGGTTGATAGTATAAAATGATTAACATGTATACGTTACTAGTAATGTTATGTTGAATCATAACAAAATGTAAATGCACATTGCATTTATTCTGCGTTGGTGGCGAAGTGGTAATGTATACGACTGCTGTCCTTGAATTTTCGGGTTGGACCATACCTACCATATATGTTTGTATGATCTGCAAATACTTGCTTCGGAATTTGGGTGTTTTCTATGAATAATATGAATGCATTTACAAAAAAAATATACGTGTATTTGTATCAGTTGTCTAGTAACCATAGCTGTGCATAAATTGGGACTAGATGGTGTTGTACTTTAGATTTTTTTCATTTATATTTAATCTTTTAATTTACAGATACAATATATAGATCCATCTTTGTTCTTTTTTATTTTTTAAAATTGTTCAAATACTCTATTAGGACCTGTCCTATAGGTACTATAGGGTAATTCCTAAATTTTTTGCTGATTGGAAAATAATTTAAATGCTTACTGCTTAATTTTTTTGTTAGGGTTCCGTTGCCAAATGGCAAAAAACGGAACCCCGTATAGATTCGTCATGTCTGTCTGTCTGTCTGTCTGTCCGTCCGTATGTCACAGCCACTTTTTTCCGAAACTATAAGAGCTATACTGTTGAAATTTGGTCAGTCGATGTATTCTGTGAACCGCATTAAGATTTTTACATAAAAATAGAAAAAAAGCAGTAAATTTTGGGGGTCCCCATACTTAGAACTTAAACTCAAAAAATTTTTTTTCATCCAAGCCATACGTGTGGGGTATCTATGGATAGGTCTTCAAAAATGATATTGAGGTTTCTATTATATTTTTTTTATAAACTGAATAGTTTGCGCGAGAGACACTTCCAAAGTGGTAAAATGTTGGTCCCCCCCCCTGTAACTTCTAAAATAAGAGAGTGATAAAACTAAAAAAAATATATGATGTACATTACCATGCAAACTTCCAACGAAAATTGGTTTGAACGAGATCTAGTAAGTAGTTTTTTTTTAATACGTCATAAATCATAAACCGCAATTTACATTTCTTTCAATCAAAACACTATTAATAAAACATTGATGAAAGTTACAACGAACTACAAAAACTTTTATATGATGCTACGGAACCCTTCATGGGCGAGTCCGACTCGCACTTGGCCGCTTTTTTTATTATGAAATTTTCATCTTAATTTATGTACATACATCTACTATTTGTATCAACACATTTTTATTTGTTCCGTAAAATATATTAATCTCTCTTAGGGAACTCGCCAAGTGTATTGCTTAAAGACTTGTAATCTCAGCCGGATTCCTGTCACGCGTGATATCAGACATCCAATGATATCGTACGATATTTTATTAAAGGTTAGACAGAACCTCAATGTGCACAGACCTTAATGTCATGTAATCCTAGCGCTTTATCCATCACCTTGGGCAGGTGTGCGCATAAACGTGTCTATTTTATTACGCATTGTCAAATTGTGTGCGTTGCTCAGCTCACCGACAGATGAGGCTTCTGTTATCTTACGTGTAGTAGGGTGATATATAGATGTACGTACGTACGTATATATGTACGTCAAATTCAATATACCGCCGCTCTTACTTGAAGAGAGGCCATGTTCAACTTTCCATAGTCGTGTGAAATGGTTAGGTGGAGGTAGGCAAAATATAAAGGTACTAAATTGTATTCGTTCGAATAGTATAACTCGTGCGAGCTAAGATGGCACCTGGCTCAAAACGAAACATGATCCCGTTCCCCCGCGTGATACCCCTCTGTGGTATTGCGAGTAGCGTTAGCATCACTATTACTGTTGCACGAATCTTTCCATAATAATTTTAGTTTATTAGGTATTACCTAATGTCATTTAAATCACTCCATGAATTTATTTTATTAATATATGATTAGATTGGTCTGGATAACCCAATTGTTTTAAGAAAGATCACACGAAAAAAATCGGCCAAGTGCGAGTCGGACTCGCCCATGAAGGGTTCCGTATCAACAAGTAACATTAATATAAAAGGTCTTGTAGTTCGTTGATTAAATGAAAGGTAAATTGCTGTTTACGCTTTATGACATATTAAAAAAAAACTACTTCCTAGATCTCGTTCAAACCAATTTTCGTTGGTAGTTTACATGGTAATGTACAACATATATTTTTTTTAGTTTTATCACTCTCTTATTTTAGAAGTTAGAGGGGGGGGGACACACATTTTTCCACTTTGGAAGTGTCTCTTGCGCAAACTATTCAGTTTAGAAAAAAATGATATTAGAAACCTCAATATCATTTTTGAACACCTATCTATAGATACCCCACACGTATAGGTTTGATGAAAAAAAAATTTTTGACTTTCAGTTCCAAGTATGGGGACCCCCAAAATGTATTGTTTTTTTTCTATGTTTATGTAAAAATCTTAATGCTGTTCACAGAATACATCGACTGACCAAATTTCAGCAGTATAGCTCTTATAGTTTCGGAAATAATTGGCTGTGACATACGGACGGACAGACAGACAGACAGACTTGACGAATCTATAAGGGTTCCGTTTTTTGCCATTTGGCTACGGAACCCTAAAAACCAGCATGGCGACTATGAGACGCAATAGTTTAAAATAAAGAATATCGATATACATATGGTATTTAGAGACTACGATTAAAGGGCATATCATGGCGATCGAAAATTGTATTTTATAACCATATTTCAGTTCCTAATTTCATTTAAAATGATATTAGGTATTACCTAATATTATTTAAATCACTGCATGAAGAATGCATTAAGGTAAATAATGAATGAGGCCTGCTTCCTATTGGTATGCATATGTATTTTCTTAACTCAGGTAGTAAAGTACCACTTAAGATAAAGTAGTATGTTATGAGAAACTACTTGAAGTAAAATAAATGTTGAAATTTAAAAAAACTGGAATAAATTATATTTTTCTTGCACTCAGTACTTTAAACGACTGACATTTGAGTCAGGTGCCATCTTAGGTCGCACGAGTTATACTACTAGTTCGAGTTCAAAAAATCTTTTGGTGTTGATTGATAACCCATCCAGGAAGGCTAAAAAAAGAGTATTTTCATTATTAGGAGCTGTGCTACAATGAAGAACCTTGCAAAACGGAAAAATCTGTTCCATTTGAAAGACCTAGACAAAGTTGTGCGGTTTAACTATGTCAAAACGCCAAAAATATAAGTAATGTCATAAAACTAGTAGAGCAAGAGCCCAGAGCCGCCAGACCTACGTCATTAGTGCAAAGCTGAAATTTTCAGGATTATTAGTACAATGTCTTGTTAAGATGTATGTGTACCCATTAGCTTGAAAGCGGGGCCGTTTCTGAGGTAGCGCGAAATACAGATGGATAAAAACCTTACTTACCTACGTTATAGGTGCAAAGCTAGTATTTACATATTTAATCAAGAATATTATATAAAATTAAAATTCATTACTGCCAGACACTTTCCGTGGGCCATTACTTCTGCCAAACGTCTTGAAAGTTGTGAAAAAAATAGGTAAACTACGTTATAGTAGCAAACCAAAATTTTATACATATTATCTAAGGTAGGTACTATTTTAAGACCCTTTGTATGCGGCCAGACCAATCCGAAGGTCCAATCATCCCCCCAGACACCTTTAAATATTTGTTGTAATTAGGAAGCTGAGGTATATCAAATTTGGTGCTATTTCAAGAATAGAATTTTAAAATATTAAATGGTTTTTACACGCTTTTTATTAGCTTCACCTGTATGTTTGTTTGTTTGTAACCAACTCCTTTGGGTGCGATTTTGACCCACTTGGACCCACACACACAAAACGTGGGGTGCTTTCTGACAATATTTCAATAACGTCACCCTACGCTTTTTACATTGAAATTATTTTCTATTTTTAGGTTAAAAGCCTATTTTTTTAGTTTTTAAAACTAATCTTTTAGAAAAATACTAATTTGTTTAAAGATTTTTTTAGTTTTTTTTTTCATATTAGTGTATTGTCATCGGTCCCCGATAAATCTACAAAGTTTGAACGAAATCTGGCCGTTTAAAGTGGGTCAAAATCGCACCCAAAGGAGTTGGTTACAAACAAACAAACATACAGGTGAAGCTAATAAAAAGCGTGTAAAAACCATATAATATTTTAAAATTCTATTCTTGAAATAATACCAAAGATGATATACCTCAGCTTCCTAATTACTACAAATATTTAAAGGTGTCTGGGGGGATGATTGGCCCTTCGGATTGGTCTGGCCGCATACAAAGGGTCTTAAAATAGTACCTACCTTAGATAATATGTATAAAATTTAGGTTTGCTACTATAACGTAGTTTACCTAATTTTTTCACAACTTTCAAGACGTCTGGCAGAAGTTATGGCCCACGGAAAGTGTCTGGCAGTAATGAATTTTAATTTTTAATAATATTCTTGATAAAATATGTAAATACTAGCTTTGCACCTTTAACGTAGGTAAGTAAGGTTTTTATCCATCTGTATTTCGCGCTACCTCAGAAACGGCCCCGCTTTCAAGCTAATGGGTACACATACATCTTAACAAGACATTGTACTAATAATCCTGAAAATTTCAGCTTTGCACTAATGACGTAGGTCTGGCGGCTCTGGGCTCTTGGTCCATAGCACTATATATCTAGTAATAAAACATAAAAATTCTCTTCATAATTCTTAGAAATAAATAAACTTCTAAATTTAAGCGGTACATTCAAAATAACGTGAAAAATATGTACAGTTCGACGTCAACGTTAGAAGCGTTAGCACGAACACATTTTAAGCTTCAAAACATTTTCCATTTCTAGGTACAGTTCATAACGGGGCCTAATATAAAGAAGTTAACCACATTACTGTAATTTTATATTAGAAAAATGAACGCTGTTATTCCCACTATAAGTTTTCACCCTGATAGATAGATGTTACCTACAATTATCAAGAACGTTGTTTTCAAAAAATTGTATTTGTGTTTATGCATGCATATTGCCGACTATATCGTACATAATTGTAGTAATCCCAATTCTTTGTTCCTCGATTTTGAATCCTTAAGGGCGGTATTTTTAACTACCTAGGGCAGAAACGGGAACTAACAAGAAACTAAAAATGACGGAATACGGAAGGGTAAATATTGTAAACTATAAAATATGATATTTGTATGTCTTTGGTTTGTTGTCTGTTTCTGTATCTATTAAATAAAATATAAAATTAAAATAAAATCCTATTAATATTATAAACGTGATAGTTTGTGAGCAAGTGTGTATGTGTGTATGTTTGTTGCTCTTTCACGCAAAAACTACTGAACGGATTTGGATGAAACTTTACAGGAATATAGCTTATATATCAGAATAACACTAGTGTTTTTATACTAGTGTATTGATTTGATGAAAGGTAAATTGCGTGTTACGATTTATGACGTATTAAAAAAAAACTACTCACTAGATCTCGTTCACACCAATTTTCGTTGATAGTTTGCATGGTAATGTACAACATTTATTTTTTTTAGTTTTATCACTCTCTTATTTTAGAAGTTAGAAGGGTTAGGGGGGGGACACTCATTTTTCCATTTTGGATGTGTCTCTCGCGCAAACTATTCAGTTTAGAAAAAAATGATATTAGAAACCTCAACATCATTTTTGAATACCTATCCTTAGATACACCACACGTATAGGTTTGATGAAAAAAAAAAATTTTGAGTTTCAGTTCCAAGTATGGGGACCCCCAAAATGTATTGTTTTTTTTTCTATTTTTATGTAAAAATCTTAATGCGGTTCACATTATACATCGACTGACCAAATTTCAACAGTATAGCTCTTATGGTTTCGGAAATAATTGGCTGTGACATACGGACGGACAGACAGACAGACTTGACGAATCTATAAGGGTTCCGTTTTTTGCCATTTGGCTACGGAACCCTAAAAACATTAAATCATAGATGTCAAAATGTATCACTGTTTATCTCCTGTCAAAACTTAACAGGTTGCCTAGCAACCATAATGATACGCGGGTAACACCGCGGAGAGCACCTAGTAGGTCATAAAACTAATAATACTAAAAAAGAAAAAAATTCTTTGTACTCCTTTTGAAGTATGAAAAGTACGGAACATCTATTGAGTTTTGGAACGTCATCATTGTTAACATGCCAATTCTTCGGTTTATAGTGTAAATGGAAGATTTAATCCTTCACCCATCATTCATCAAAGAAGTTGATAACATATTCATTCTCCGTAAATAAATCATAATTTTAAATTCACATAGCTAAGGAATGAGGCAATCTTAATGTTAGTTGACGTAAGAGTTGCCAGTGTAGAATATTATTATACTGTTTAGTATGGAGGATGGCCATTAAAGGTTAATTATGTTGTCATTATAACTGATATTAACAGTGTAGTGTGTTTGTTGTAGTACGTTTAGAGGTCAAGATCAAGCAGGTTAAATACAGGAAAGACAATTATGTTTATATATACAGATTTATTTATATACGGTTTAAGTGATGACACTGTGTTGCCAGCTGTTAAACGAGTTTTCCTTTATGCTATAACTACTACTTCTTTATGTATGAAGAGAATATTCTAATCTTGATAGTTACATAAAATATTACGTATTAAGTTCATGACTGTTTATTTACTTATAAGTTGTTTCTGAAAGATAAATAGAAAACTCTTTATTTGCACACCTTAATACAGAGTTACAAAAGAGAACATAATACGTATATGTCAGATATGTAATGTGCAAAAGGCGGCCTTATTTCCGAACATACTTTCTGGCTCTATCCTGGCAATAAATGTAACATTCCGGGATCAAAACACATATGTAAAATTTATCGCTATATTTTATCGTAACTTTACACCCCTATTAAGTTCATTGTGTTTAAAGGAAATCTAGAAAAAGTTACTTGATTAGATGACTACTTATGTGAATGTTATTCTATTCCCCCGAGTTCTCGTTGCAGGCAGTTATGTTCTGCTATAACATCTTGACGTCTACTATAGCACACTGACATAACAGTGATCGATGGCCCCAACGGTCTATAATATCCCGATCTTTTTGTAGTCTGACTGCCTCGGCAGCGCAGTAGCGCATGCGATTATTGCTTGACGCCTCGGGTCTGGTTCCCAGGTGAAGCCAAATTTTTGATGCAATGTTTAGATCACGATTAGATTACTAAAATTCCGAAGGGTCTGTCCTGGTTCAGAACTCTACCAGTATGAAAACCTTCGCAGAAACAAAATAAGTTTTAATTTAAGTATCATATAATTAACGTCTATTTATTTTGTTAACAGAGGGGCGGTGTGTGAGTGTCGCACCGCCATGTCCCACCACAGCGACGAGCAGGCGCTCCTGTCAGGCGCCTCGGACTCCTTCTGGGAGCCTGGTAATTACAAACGCACCACCAGGCGAGTGGACGATGGACACAGATTATGCGGAGAACTACAAGCACTGGTACAAGAGAGAGCAGACATAGAAAAGACGTATGCGAAGAGTTTGAGAGGATGGGCGAAGAAATGGAATGACCTGATTGAGAAAGGTAACTTTTTGTAGCTTTTTAGGGTTCCGAAGTTCATAACTCGGAACCCTTATAGATTCGTCATGTCCGTCTGTCCGTCCGTCCGTCCGTCCGTCCGTCCGTCCGTCCTCGACTTACCGTCCAAACGGTAAGTGCTAGAAAGATGAAAGTTTGCATGAATACGTGTTGTAATTACGTCGACAAAGTGCTACAATTAAATTATGAAAAATAATTTTATTTGGGGTACCTCCCCTACACGTAAAGTGGGGATGATTTTTTTTTCTCGAGGCTACCCCATCGTGTTGGGTATCATTAGATAGGTCTTTTAAAAACAATAAAGGGTTTCCTAGACGATTTTTTGATTTAGGTATCCGTTTGCGAGATATTTCACTTTAAAGGGCACTTTTTTGTAAAAACAGGGCGTCCCCCCCCCCCCCTCTAAAAGCTAAACGGCTGGCTCAAAAATCTGAAAAAAATCGTGATGGTGGTCCATCTAATGAACTTTGAAGGAAAACTATAACCAATTAGATGACTTTCTTAGTTCAGGAGTTATAAAGGCTTATATGGTAAAATGCGCTCACTTGGAAAACGTCAAACAAAATTAACGTTTTAATACGTAAACATAACAATTATCTATTGGATACGATTTTAAATCCACATACCATTATAGGTGACTGAGGAACCCTTTCCTGTGCGTGGCCTGACACGCACTTGGCCGATTTTTTATTAGTTTTTAGGTTTGGTCTTAATAAAATTATGTTCCAAACGATAAAGAAGATGCTATTTAATGTCTGAGTTTTGTTATAATTTAAAACTTTCATTTTCATAATGCATTCGAATTTTAATATGTGCATTCGTATAATGTATATAATGCATTCATTATGAAAATAAATTGAATGCTTGAAGGAGGGGAAATTTTTCATGTCTTCTTCTTTGCTTTCACTTCGGTCTTATTATGAAATTGTGATCTGGGAACTGGAAACCTAGAGGCTTGAATATTAATTGAAATAGTACGAGCCTCCGATTCAAACTTAAATGGAAAATTTGTCACTGTTTATTAAAATTTTCGACTTTAAGGCACCTCTGACAAACATTCAGCTGTCTGTAAACTTACCAGTTTAACATTTTTTAATGTATAAACTACATTTTCTCTGTTACTCTTATTCAAATAATATAAAAGTAATTCTTTATAAGCTCTTGTCACTGTAATGATAAGCCAAACGATGTATAATGAAGCTTTTGTAAACTACGATGACGGAAAGAACGAAATCATTGTTTTTTATCAACATAAACAACAAAGTGCAGTATTAGTAGCATGCTATTATTGAGACATCTATTAATAATATCTAATTTTTTACATGGCCTGTATTTACTTCTTCGATTTAATAAGAATGTGACTCATTAGACTGTTAACAAAATGTGAAGTCTCATTTTTAATCCTGAACTAGATATAGGCATTTAAAAATTGTTTATATATAGAGTTGCTTATGAAACATTAATGAGAACATCAGTGATAAAATACTCAAGAGAGGCCTTGAGTAGCAGTAAAACTTGTACATGGAAAATTCATTTAATTATTTCTAAGTACGTCCCTAGATAAGGATAAAACTTACTACTTTAGAGTGTTTTAAATAGCGAGGGTAGATTTTATTTCTAAATTAATACCAATATTGCTATCCAAGTACTAAATAAACTTCTTAGGTTAATCGAAATTACGTTTTGTCACTAAGTGCGAGATAGAATGTGTCTCATGATGGTTACATTATGTCTCAACCCAGCTTTACTTCCACCTCTATTCTTGAATTACCAAACCATAATTGTCTTTTTCCAGTTAATATCAGTTTTTGTAATAAGTATTTCCGTTTATTAAATGCGGACTTCATTTATCATGTAAATTTGGTTAAATTCGGTTTCGCTGATGTTCAATTTCTGAGTTTCTAAAAGCATTCTATTTCAGCAGTTACAAATATATTTATATGATTAGTATGCTACTAACCAGGTAAATATTAAATGGAAATTAAATATTCTGACTATATATTGACAAAATATTGTTCTTGATCAAACAAAACTGCTTTTGATTACAAATGTTGTTGTAACCTGATTCACAATTATGGCAAGCAAACAACCTTTCGTGCTGGAATAATACTCACATAAAAAAGCTTCACTAATTAAAGTTCTGAAACATTTTGAGCATAAAACGGCTAAAAGCATGGTCGAGTCGTTACTTCGTATGTTGAAGGCAGTGAGCACGAACCAACTTAACGGTAATTAGCTTAATTGAAGTCAAGGCAATATGGCATACTTATCCCTGTGCCTGTGTTATAGAGCCGTAATTAATTAAAATGTGTATTAATGAATCTAGTAAATACCTTGTTTACTCGTATGACGAGAACGAACTTATAATGTGGTTTATTTATATCGTTGTGTGACTTGATCGTAAACGTTTAGAGCTTTATTTTCAGGTTATTTTGGGGTTTAAATCATGTATGGATAATGTGGATCAATTTTTATAATTCATATATTGATTATATTGAAGTGTACTGTTTGCAGTCTATGGGGCTTAAAGTATATTCCTTCTACTGTGAAACATATGCAACTAAATTGTACACAAAAATAAAAATGGATCCAGTTTCGGGGACAAAAATAACCTTTCAAATCAAAATTAGTCTTTCTAATTTAAAATTTTGCTTCCTAATCTCTCTCTCAGTTTCATTTAGCAAATATATTATACTTGGATATGTCCTGAAAAAAAAATTATGTATGCTATCAACATAGCCAGATCGCAATATTTACACATTTTGCCAATGTAAATGACAATTATTAATTTTAACATGGAGGTAGAGTTATACTTAGCCATATCGGCGCAGTAACAATCTTCACCAACTCTTCAACTACCATTCAAAGCTCCATGAAATATTTTGGTGCTCAGCAACATGTCGAGCATCTTTCGAACAAAAAGCATGTACCTATTCAATTCATACATTCCAGAACAAGTAGTCCATACAATCAGGTATTGCACAGTGACACGTTCACAATGCCGTGGGAATGTTCTCTCTTCATGAGAAATACAACCAATACAGAAATTATATGGGATTTATGATGACTGTGTTTTAAATCACGACCATTGTATAAAGGGAATTTAATTTGAACTTTAGTGCCTCTTTCAGTGCAGTTATCTTATTTAATTTGTTCTCTTTGACGGTTCTTATGGCACCCCCGGGATAGAGAGAGGTGGAGACAATGAGTAGATAACTAGAGTTTTACAATTAAATAAATATCTAGTAGATATAGCCACTTAATTCAATTTTAGAATCACCGCAACCAAAGGAAAGTGATTCCTTTGGTTGCGGTGATTCTAAAATTGAATTACGTGGCTTACAATGGCAGAGGTCTATGTCCAATAGTGGACTACTAGAGAGATATTTTTTTAAATCTTTACGAGGTAGCTAAGAAGTTTTTTATTTAGGTATCCGTTTGTTTGTGTTTTGTATTCCACTATAAGGGCATTTTTTTTGTTAAAACCAGTACGTCCCAAAAAAGGTTTACGTCCACGTATCGCCATATCTTTAAGATTAGTGAACCAATTTTAATAATTCTTATTTGGTGTCTTTTTAAACCAATTTTGACTAGGAACCGGAAGATAATATACTAGCGCCAAGGTTGAAAACTTAAGTATGTAAGAAGAATATAGGCTCAGTAAACTTTTCATCAAGAACCGCATTGGAGTAACTTTAAAATGTTAATTAATATATATTACTTTGAGTATAATAATGCCCAAATATAAACATATACCTTTAAAGAATACGCCCTGAAGAAAGACAAAAGTCTTTTACTTCTGCACCTGGACTATATTGCGTCCTTTCTATAAAACATTCTACCATTATCTAATCCTTCATTTAAACCCACTTCAATCACACACGTGGCGTGAAGATATTCATATTATAAATCTCTCATTTCATTCAGTAATTTCTTATATGAACTCCACCCTATTGCCATTATACAACACGATGCTCAGAACCGGATCTTTATTCATATATTCCTCATTGACTAATCAAAGCATTCAAGATGTCGGCATAATAAAATGAAGCCATAATATAATCATATGCTACGAAGAACAAGATATCTGTTAGAGATCTTTGTTGGTTTCTTTTTCCTCGATAACATTTTCATAGAAAGTTTTAACTATATAAACTAAATAAATATGTAGAAATCTTTGTACTCGTACAGTACGTACTTTGAATCTAACTCATCAATGGCTTGACCGATTTAAATTTTTTTTTCAATTAAAGCTTTGCACTAATTTGAGAGGATCGTGTGAAGTTCAGTAGCGATCAATTTAACAGAATAACAATTCATTATAAACAGAATGTAGGACACATCATTTCCCTTATCAAAATAACAATTTCTCTTTCATTATTTATTTTAAAGGATTACTGTTGTACATGAACTGTCAGAAAGATGATAACCTAACATCCTGTAAACACTCCGATTTTATCTATCTCTACATGTTTGATAACACTGTGAAACATACATGTTTAAAAATAAATAAAATATTTTTTTAATAAAATTGAACGGATTAGGTAAGAGGTACTAGACCAACGCTGAATCTAGCATGCAACAATATCGGCACTCACAATGAGCATGGTGGCCACCCCTCATGTATTCTACTCGTCAAGTTTTCCTTCTATTTAGGGTGCTGTAAGCTGTTATTCTTCTATATTTTACTCCCTAAGTTGGTTCTTGAGGCACCCACGTAATGAAAACTGGTGACACTGTAACACTGACCAATTGAGAGGTCACCACACCTTGTAAGACCTGTTAACATGGACTAGTTATGATTTTCATAGAACCTTATCTATGTAAACATGAGGCAAATATAATAGAGAGCAATAAGCTATAAATGGCACCTAGTTTGCTTCCTTGTTTTAAAAATGTAACAACAATTTGGTTAAAGCTTCAGTGTAATTAGTTCATTAAACTGTTAAACTAAGTTTTCCTACAGTGATAACTTCAGGACTTTATGTTCCACGCTGTCTTTCAAAGCATAAGTCCTAACAAACAAGGCGTATTCTGCAATTTTGACTTTATCGAATCAATCGAATCGATTTCAATCTCAGTTACTAGTTAAAATATATTTTATTTAGCTTAACTGTTTCTTGTTTGCCATAAACCTTATTAATATGCTATTATACTATTCAGCCTAGAGTCTTTAGCGTACAAGATATCGCTAACTCCTTAGGGCATGGTCAAAAGCAGCACTCCCTAAGAGTCGAGTGAACGCTGCGATGAATATTTAAATTTCAATTCTATCCAGTGAACACGTTGACTTTCATTAAGTAACTTTGCTGCTTTCATCTAGTTTAGAGCGACGTAAATTTAGCAGCTAAATATTTATATAATCGCATAAAACTAAATCGAGTAGCATTGTACTATTGAATGTAGGTATAAAGATTTCTATAGTACTTAAATATATTATATACTAGCTTTCGAAGGCGGCTCCGCCCGCGTGTTTCTCGATTATTGCAGTAAAAAGTAGCCTAAGTTATTCCGAAATATGAGCTATATTACTGTAAAGTTTCATCCAAATCCGTTCAGTAGCTTTTGCGTGAAAGAGCAACAAACATACATACACATATTACATACATACTCACAAACTATCGCGTTTATAATATTAGTAAGGATAATATATATCTATATAAAACACTGGTAACCATAATTACTAGCACCGAAAATACAGAGCCAGATATCTTCTCTTCTAATAATAACCATCAGAAAAGACACATTGAAGTCGGTGCCATTTCATATGATATGAAATCAAAGTTATAACTAGACCGTGAATATAAGGTAGGCGAAAACTTTATAATAACAAACTCAATTAAATGCAAAATGACGCTTTCTTGTTGGAAGTAGAGCGCTAATACTGCAAAATGTTAAAACATTAAGTGCTAACAAAGCACAGTCTCGTACGTAAAAACAATCAACTAGTAATAGACTAATCAATCAATATATTTATATTATATACTAGCTTTTGCCCTTAACTTAAACAACAACTCACCCTTTCAACAAAAAATCACTCGCATAAATTTGCATTCAGAAAATGCTGTAAAAATTTGTTGTAAAGAAATTAATGTTTATAGTACGTTAACGATATGGTTACCTTGTCTACATGTTAGATAATAAATAAATAAATATCTTCACACAACCAATCTAGTCCGTAACTAAGCAGAGCTTATATTATCGGCATAAATAAACATACTTTTTTTGTAAAAACATACACATTATACAAAGAAAACACCCAAACTCTGGATAAAATATTTGCAGACACTTGGTACGACTCGGGTATCGAACCCGAGACCACTGCGACACCGAGGCAGTCAGATAATTATTACTTACACATGTTTTTGCTTAGTTTGTTTACCCAACCGTTAACATCGAGAACTTGATCTTAGCACACACATAATTATGACAATAAATCGATTGTACCATAGGATGTAAGTCGAGTACTTGATGAAGTAAATAGTTTATGATTCTACATTAATATATATATAAAAGGATATTTTATTAATTAAAATAAACTCGCTAAAAAAATATTTATAGTTAATATTTATTTAGAAAACAACGCATTACAAATCGTTTGTTGAACAGTTCTATTTAGGTTCGAGGTACTGCCATGTGTTGTGCTCTGTTGGTCTATATAATTAACTATCTTTAAGCCTACATGTAAATCTCTATTAAGGACTGCAATATATTACTTATATTTAAATTATTTGCGAATATCAATATTAATGCGAAGCGGCCTTACGTGATTGGAAATAATCACCGGGGTTAAGGGTGACCGCTTGTGCCGTCGCCGTGATTCCGGAGGTCACGTTAAGCAGTTGGTCCCGGTTGTTATCATTAGATGACAGTCGTGAAACTTAGTTGTAGGCCTTCGGGCGGCTTAACAACATCCAACGATAAGATTACGTAGCCACAACGTGTCTTGCCAGTCCGTAACCCGTACTCGGCCATCGTGGGGACGTATGACCTTAATCCTCTCCTGAGATAAGATCCGAGTCCAGCAGTGGGATTTTATTGGTTGTTGCTGACGATCAATATAAAAAAATATTTTCAAAAATGAGATATTTATTGAAACTAAGAAGAACCATCTCTTATAGTTTCACGATTAGTTCTAAGAAAAGAAGATTACTGAACAAGAAGTGTTTCCAAATCTGCGTGGGATGCTTTTGTAGAATGGCTACGTTATGTATGTACGTAACAAATAATCAGTAGCAAAACAAGAATGAAGAAATGGCGATTTATCCTGCGGCAAACATGTTATCGTAACTGATGAGGAAAATATGCAAAAAAAATCATGTGGAGATTACGTTTACAGTATATTTAGCTACTGATAATTTAATGGATGAGGTAAATGTTATATATTATCAGTTTCCTTCATAAATATTTTGTTCCTTGTTTAATTTTTCTACACGAGTTTATTTAGAGTTTATGGTTATCTATATTCTAGAAATAAATTAATTAGGAGTGTTTGTTTATAATATCAAATGAACTGTTCATTTTACTAAATTCATATCAAACTTATACGGTACCAACATCAAAATGCAATTTTTAAAATTTTTGAATGTCTGTCTGTTTGTTCCGGGTAGTCTCTGCATTTTTTTCTCAAAACAGGGCATCCCCCCCTCTATAAGCTAAACGGCTGGCTCGAAAAATCTGCAAAAATTCATGACGGTAGTCCATGTGATTAACTTTAAAAAAAAACTATAATGGTTTACGTAACTTTTTTAGTTAAGGAGTTATAGAGGACTAACTTATAAAATACTCTTACTTGGAAATCTACGTACAAAAACGATTTTTTTTTTACAAAAGCCATTATAAGTTTTTTATTCGGAACCCTATTCTATGCGTGGCCTGACATCCACTTGCCCAATTTTTTGTATATACATACATATTATACAGAGTAAACACCCTAATTCCAAAACAAATAATTGCAAATGAAAATAATACAAATTTTTTAGGCTTATAAAAAAATATTTTAAAGATAAGACCCTGTATTAAAACATTTTTTTAGAAGCAATGAAACCGTTAAATTCCTTTGCTTCTTAACTCGATTTATAAAAAGTGTAAAAAAAATTGAAATGTAATCGAATTAGTGATGATGTTATTATTTAATAAGTCGTTATTAGTATCAATATTTATTCGACCTTCAGTAACACAGCGTGTATGAAATACAATATGCATAGATTATCTTATAAAACACAATAAAATTAAAATCATATCCCCACATGAAGGTTAAAATGTTGATATACACAAATACATCAGACACCTACACTCGATTTATGTGTCTATTAGCATTCATCGATATAACATCACAAATAGAATAAACATGTCGTATAAAATAATGCTTAGCACAGTGATACGCAAATTTTTGCACTAACTAGTAAGTCTATCTTTCTCTTCTAATCTATTCTTCCGACTCAGTTTTCATTCGACTTTCCATGCCTGTCTGCTCTACTAAAGGCTTTAATGATGACGAACCTTTTAAAAGTAACATTGAAATGAAAAATAACGTGAAAACACTTTTAACATTAGATAGAACATTACGGAGACATTATATAACAATTGCCTTGTTTAAAAAAGAAATGTGTACAAACACACCTATTTTGTTAGTCAAATTTTGTCCTTTATGCAATGCAATGTGTTATGAATAAAGAGAAGTTTAATAAAATGGAAAGTCTATCAGAATGTAAAGTACTGCAAGCGATAGTGATAGCGACTATCGAATATTCAGATCACGGGCAAAAATTAGTCGATACGCGTGCGTAACGTACGTGCCGAAAGTAAGATCATTTAAGGCAGTGTTACACATTTAAACAGACTGCTGTTTTTTTTTAAATTCACGGTGTCTTAAAAGGGGGTTGACAGATTTAAATACAGATCACACACATAGATTTAGCCCCTATTTTTTAGGTCACGTAGTAGGCGAAAAAACCCTATGCTAACCCGTCTGAGCAGTATGGTATTGTATAAGGTAAAACTTCCTTGTTAACGGACCTCGCCTTAGCAAGGAGGTTTTAGACTATACTTTTGAACGTTATAGTTTTGCTATGTGCAGTAGATCCTTCTTATAGGCTGTTGATAATAATTGTAATGATGAATAGGCGAAGATCCAAATGCCGTCTCCTGATTTCGGTTACAGAATAAATTAAAGTATTTTGTTTGGAATATGTACCAACAATATCACGGCAAATGACAGATGCGTTTTTAGTTAAAATGCTATAAGTCAAATCTATGGTTTTTCTTCACTATATCACAAAAACAAGAAGTCACGCAAGAAAACTTTGATAACTTTTATTTTCAAAGTAAATACGCAGTCGCTGTAACAACATTGTGTTTTCTTACTCTTGCGACAAGTGTACCCTGAGTCTTAGTATTTTATTGAGCGATTTAAATATTGAAAGTGTCGCGATTGGCGCTATTAAATTTAGAATGGGTCATCGAGTCGGTGCACAGTCACGTCACAGTAATTCTTGTTGTTATGAAATGCACTTGCGAAAGCGGCCGGGCCTTAAGTCTGATGAGACTGGTTTGTTTATTACAGCATGTACTACATGCCGATCTGAGTTAAACGTTTTTTTTTTATTGCGAACAGAAACACTTGTTATACGGGCATTTTTTCTATAATTTTTGCAAAATCTTCTTACTAGCCTTATTCCCAATATTATTTATTTGGGTTCGGTTTTTTCCACGGAGCGACTAGCATCGAACCGCCGCAACCCTAAGGGAGAACTAAATTCGAAGGTACGAACGAACGAGGTATAGTAGTCCAAAACGTCCTTCCTAATTATGTCCATGCCATACCTATATCCAAGACTGTAAGTTGTTTGTGCATTCCTAGTAGGTAGGTACTCTTGCTAGATAATGATTGCGTTTGTTAAGATATTACGTTTATGAAAATATAGCAACGAACAAACCACAAGGTTTAAAAATGCTTTGTGATTCATCAGTTCATTTTATTTCCATACCTACATCAAAATTAATATTACATACCCAAACTGTTACATAAGAAAATCTTTTTAACTGTGGAAGTAGCTCTGTTCCATAGGTCTGTAGAAATATACGAGTATCGTCACAAGCAAGGAAAGTATTTATCAAGTGAGACAAGCAAACCGGCTGGCACGTAAACCGCGGCTCGTTTAAAACCACCGCAAGTGCAATGAAAGTTATTATGTGATTGACCGAAATGCCACCGAAATATTTAGCGTCGCGTATGTAAGGGTTGTGCAATTATTTGGTGTTTGACATATTGATTTAATCTTTGAGGAAAATGTTTCTCCGCTACGTAGTTTATGGTGTCGGTGCTTATTGCTGGTGTAGCCTGAAATAAAAACCAAACTAATTACTATCTCTGGAGCTTGAAAAGACTAATTAAATTTAAGATCTATAATAGTATTATATTTCTTCTGTTTTATTAGATTACTCTTAAAATAATGATTGTAAAACCGGCCGAAAATCTACGTCAAAGAATTTCGCATAAACATTAGTGTACAGACTACAACCTAAGATCAAGGTTGTAGTACGGATTTATCTTGAGATGATCTATTTTATGTAACTTAAGTCTATGATTTTACCTAATTGGGTAATGAAATACCTGCATTAATATATAAATTGACGAAAACGGTTTCAATGTTTTGTTTCTTCGTTACTTACCATGATCTAATCTCCACACTCGACAAACATTCTTGCATACGGTTGGATCACGATCGCGGGGTATAGAGCATTAACTTGACCTGAGACGATTATGATAACAAAATGACTTGTTGTCATATAATTATATCTATCTCTTACCATTTTGTTGGATAAACGATCTCAATCTCAAGTAAAACGATTAAAGTTTCAAGTAACACGGGGAAAAGCTATCTATACATCACTAAATATTATAAAATAAAGTCCAACGCGTCTGTCTCTCTGTCTGCTCGCAATAAACTCAAAAACCACTGCACCGATTTAAATAGAACCCAGAATAAATTTATATTGGGTATAAAAAGTCTAAGGCCTGAGAAAGGAAATAAACTACTTTTTACCGCAATAACCGACGTAGATACTTGCGCAGCCGCGGGCAAAAGGCTAGTTGTACCCGACTGATTCATTGAGCCTGGAGCTATAAACCTAGAACTTTTGAAAACTTATGTAGTGATATGACTAAATAACATAGAGCAACAAAGACTGGCGGACGAAGGAGAGAAGCCAAAGCTTCTCATTCGCGATACAAAACATTCTATCATTTTTTATTGGGGGTTATCTTCACAAACACACATTTTAGACGCTCATTATATTACAACGCCTGTCAGTACAATCGAGTACACACAAAAATTAATACAAATAAAATTTAAATTTTACACACATACATATAAAGACATTTAAGTCCAAACAGTGCAGCAGTGTAATACTTAGGCCTGTTTGGGATTATATTTTGACAGAGGGGAACGCATGTATATTGCTACGCACTAATGTGTTACTTTATGCTAAGAAATTAATCGCCTACTAATTTTTTTTTTTTAGATTTCAGCTACAACTTTCAATTTTAAGTTAGGACCACAAATTAAAGAATAATCACGCAACCGAAGCCTCGAAAAAAGCTTAACTTATAATACTGTTTTGTATCACAGGTCCAGAATATGGTACAATGGAAGCTGCTTGGAAAGGCGGCATGGTGGAGGCTGAACGTCTGTCAGACCTACACCTGAGTGTGCGAGATAGACTCATAAACGATGTTATGGCTCAGATCAAGAACTGGCAAAAGGACACCTACCACAAGGTCAGTAAATCGATGAGAGAATGATTACCCATCATGTCCGTTGTCTGCTAGCTAGACAAATGATTACATCTAAAGTTGACTGCTTAAACCAAGTTGTGTTTCATGCGCTTTTTGTACCTTTACAACAACCACTGGGAGTGGATGCTAGTCTATTGCTCCTTATCTATCAGCTACAACTTCAGCTATTTACCAGTGAAAGTACAAAAATCGGTCACGGTTTAAGTATGTATAACTTCATATGCATTTAGTATAAAGCTGTTAATTTGAAATTAATCAGACACTTCAATTTTATTTATTTGGATAACTGACTAGATTTGAACTTGTTATTATTAATATAAGCACTTATTATTAATATAACGATTAGAATATTATAGTCAGAATAACGCTTCATAATAGTAACGCTTCAGAATATTATAGTCAGAACGACGGGGTTATCATCTATATCAAAACTGAAATTCGACATAGTATTATAACGGAGAATCGTTTAAAAGACGCAAATAGCCTCATCCTACAACTTTCAAATGAAATAGCAATATTGGCAGTATATAGGTCTCCATCGCATAGAAATATAGACAACTTCTGTGACGCCCTGGAAAACTGCCTAGCATCGTTGCGTTCTGTAAAATCTGTTATTTTAGTTGGAGATATTAACATAAATATAGCCTCAAATAGCCATGACCCAAATCGTAATAAATATCTGGACCTCACAGCATCTTGTGGACTGACGCCTACACATACCGTTCCAACTCGTATGGATAGTTGTCTTGACCATGTTTTTATGAGATCAGACTACTTCGCTAAGACCCTTATTTTGAATTCGTTAATTACTGATCATGCTCCTATAGTATTTGTACTGGAACGTAAAATAAAAAGAGACCATGCCAAAGCCACTCTGAAAAAGGTTGACTACAATGGTTTAAGTCAGGATCTGTCCGAAAGAGACTTCAGCCAAGTGTATGCGACTGATAATGCAAATCTGGCGGCAGATACTTTTATCAAAATAGTCTCTGGTGCCATTTTAGCTCACTCTAGGGTGGTTCACATCCCACACCGTTTTCGAGCACTCAAACCTTGGTTAACGCCAGGACTTATACGATGTATTAGAAATCGCGATAAGTTGCATAAGAAAGCCAAATTAAACCCAAACAATGCTATACTTCAATTGACCTCCACCAGATACCGTAATTATTGTAATAATCTTCTAAAAAAACTAAAGATTCAATATGAGCAGGAAGAGTTTAAAAAACACAAACATAATCCTAAGCAAACGTGGAACACAATAAACAAGGTTACCAACCTTAAGAAACAAAAACTCCCTCCAACAGAATTATTGACTTTATCCGAAGATCCTCAAGAATCACTCAATTTAGTTAATGAACATTTTGCGGGAATTGGTAAAATTTTGGCTGGTGACATATTATCAAAGAGACAAAGCCAGTTAGACAACATGGTAAAAACCTCGGTGCCTCTGGCACCAAGAGATTCTATGGTTTTATTTGACACGGATCATAGTGAGGTGGAGGCTTTAGTGATGGGTCTTAAAAATAACTGCGCTACAGGTGTGGATGATGTCACAACCAAAGTCATCAAAAGGTCACGGAGTATCTTGATTCCACCTATGACTTACATATTTAGTTTATGCTTCAACACGGGAGTTTTTCCGGACATTTTTAAAAGGGCTCTAGTATACCCAATCCACAAAAATGGAACAAAAAACATTGTTGGAAATTATAGACCCATATCGGTGCTAACAACGGTATCTAAAATATTGGAGAAACTTCTTAATAAAAGGCTCTTAATGTTCCTTACTAGCACTCGTGTCATTGCAGAAAATCAGTATGGGTTTCTAAGAGGTAGATCCACTGAAGATGCTATGCTAAAACTTACTGGCACCATTGTTGAACATCTTGATAATAATAACAAAGTGGTGGGGATGTTTATAGATTTGTCAAAGGCGTTTGACACCATATCAATACCGCTACTTTTGAGTAAGCTGGAAGCTATCGGTATTAGAGGAATTGTTTTGGAAATTTTCCGGGATTATCTTTCCAAACGTACTCAGTGTGTAAAGGTCGGAAATAACCTGAGCGATAATATTGGTCTTTCTTTTGGGGTGCCTCAAGGTAGCGTCCTAGGCCCAACCCTCTTTCTTGTATATATAAATAGTTTATGCAAACTTTCACTACCTAATTGTAGCATTATTACATATGCAGATGACACAGCACTGGTTGTGCACGGGAGAGATTGGGAACAGGCTAAACGACTTGCCGAGGAGGCCTTCAGGGAGATTATGAATTGGTTGAATGAAAATCTGTTGACATTAAACATAGATAAGACTAAGTACCTCACCTTTACACCACGAGCAAATACTCAACCACTCACTGATTTGTGCATTAGGGCACATAGCTGTGATAGATTTAGTGGCGCTTGTGTCTGTCCTCAAATCAGTTCCACCCATAGTATAAAATATCTTGGTGTGATTCTGGATAGACACCTTAACTGGTCGCTACATATACAGTCATTAATAGCGCGCATTAGAAAATTAATACCTATCTTTTATAAACTCAGGATGTCTGCAGATTCAGCCACCTTACTGTGTGTCTATGATGCACTGGCAAAATCTTTACTACAATACTGTATAGTTGCATGGGGTGGTACCTGTACAAGTACATTTCTTCCCTTAGAACGTGCCCAGCGTGCAATCATTAAGGTGATCTACAATAAACCCCGTAGGTATCCCACAACCCTTCTTTATCAAGAATGTTCGATTCTCACTGTGCGTCAAATGTTTATAATGAACACTATACTACGTAAACACCGAACTCTGACGTATTCACCGCAATTTAAACGTAACAAAACCCGAGTTTGTAGTGTACCCTTACATAGGACCGTTTTGGCTGGACGCCACTATAATATAGTTGCTTCCCGTTTATATAATGTGGCGAATAAAGAGAACAATATTTATCAACATAAATTCAGAAAATGTAAGAGAATCACGCGGAAGTGGCTTCTGACCTTGGACTACACTCAGACAGAAAATATTGTTTATTCCAAAGACGCAATGTAATGTCTTACTCATGTTTACACACACACACACACACACACACACACACACACACACACACACACACACACGCACGCACACACATATTTCATACTCACAGATGAATATTTTGACACTAAATTAACTTTTAATAATTTAATTTTTTTTTTTTTTTTCTTTATTGCTTATTTCAATTTTGTTATTAATTTTAGTTTTGGTTTAAAAATTATTAAACATGTTTTTCTCTGAAATCTCAATAGGTAGAAATAAATTAGTGAAGTTAACTACTTATATTATGGAGATGTGGAGAAAGAACTACTATTTGTTGTAAAAATAGACCCAAGTGTTTTGGTTCCCAGAGTGGAGGGCGCTGGCAGCTATAGCACAGTTTTATACTATTATAGCTGCCGACGATAACTTAGAAATGTAAGGAATTGTGCCAAATTTTAGCATTTTTGTAATAGTTTTAAGGAGTGCAATAAAGATTTATTATTATTATCGGGATTGTTCTTTTTTCTCAGCTCTAAGGCTGGTTTTTGCTACATTTACGGGCCAAAGCCAAGTAAATACAGCGTGTGGTGAATTTTATGTAGATACTGTACTTTCGTCTGACTGCATGAATTTCCTAACGATTCTGCATGTGTTTAGGATGGCTGCTTTCTGCAGATTGATATAAAGGGATTCTTCTAAATCTATTACTTTTAGGCTATGGAGGAGATGGTTAGGGATAACACCTGTCGTGGAAAGAACAATGGGAACAATATAAACTTTATCTTGTCTCCAAATTCTTGTAACTTCTTCTTTGAGCTCAACGTATTTGCTTATTTTTTCAGCTATTGTCTTTTGTAGGTTATGGGTGTTGGGAACTGCAATGTCTATAAGGTAAGTGATTTTTCTTATTTTGTCCTGTAGGGTTATGTCTGGTCTATTATAATGGATGGTCCTATCTGTAAGTATAGCGCGATCGTAATACAGTTTATGTGTGTCATTTTCTAGGATAGTTTGTGGCGCGTACTTATAGTAGGGAGTGTTAGTGTTTTGTATGAGACTGTGTTTGAGTGCTAGTTTTTGATGGACGATGTTTGCAACCTGGTTGTGCCTGTGAGTGTAGTCTGTCTGTGTGAGGGTTATGCATGCTCCGGTTATATGTTGAATGGTTTCTGATTGAATGTGGCATCTGCGACATTTGTCGTTTGAGATAGTATTGTCTTTAATGATAAATTTTCTGTAGTTTTTGGTGTTGATGATTTGATCTTGTATCGCTATGATAAAGCCTTCGGTTTCAGGGAAAAGGTTTCCTATTTTAAGCCATTTGTTCGATGCTAATTTGTTTATGTGGGACTGCTCTAGATCAATTATTATTATTATTATTATTATTGCTAATAATGGGTGTAATAAAAAGAAATATTTATTTCTCCTTTCTGTATGCGTTGTATAAGTTTGATCGGGTTCCGCTGAATGGCGTTAGAAACTTGAGATTTTGTACTAAAAAGCTTTTCTGACAGTTTTCTGATTTGGTTGACTCCGTTCCAGCCTTCAATGGATTTCTTTTAACTACACCTATTGGCGGCTTATGTCCAGCAGTGGACTGCGATAGGCTTATAATGATGATGATGACACCTATTATACTTACCCTTTTTCAATAATATTTTTATATTAATGTAAATTTGGCTTTTACATATAAATCTATAGATTTTATCTTGCATAGAAATACGAAAAGCAAGCAAGAAAGAGAAAGTTAATTTTTAATAGATTCCAATGATATTGATACTTTTACACTTGTATTTTAATCGCTTATAAACGTTAATATACCATGCCTAAGGTTTCTTTTAAACACATGTTATCCATACGAATCTGTCAGCAAAACAAAGTATCCAAGACACTACAGCCTGTGTTTACATTTCTTGGATCATATCGTGCATCACGTCCTTATTCATCTCTTGTGAAACTGTTTGCTTTTGAACAGCACTTTTCACTTTCAATAAGTAAATAAAGAGTCTGAACTGCATTTTAAAATTATCCCCTGTCCATCCACCTATTTTATTTATGAAATTATCTTCTTGTTAATTTAATAATCGAATACTTAGTGACACCGGTCACTGGTACAACGGTAACAAAGTAGCTCACTTTGTTTGACTTTAAGATTTTTCAAGTTAAATATGCCTATGAAAGTTAAAAATAATGTAGCTTTCTACTAATAAAATAGTTTTCAAAGTTAGATACGAAGATTACATACTACAATGTCACAAAATATTAATATTAGTGTATAATTAAATATTAAAATGACATAACTCCAGGCAAATGTCATGAAAAATTGAACTCAGCACGAGCCCTTGATCAGTTTTTATCACAAACTAGATCAAGTGTTGATCAATATCAATATTTCAATTCATACTTTCAATGTTTAAAAGTACCTCACTGTAAAACTGTACTTACATACATACATTACATAAAGGGCACATCGAAATAAATTAGTAATAAACCAATATCAGTTAAAGTACAAATGCGTTCACGTACAGCTCGGGTCATAGGGCTTGAGTTATGATTACTGGCAGTGGCACCCTGGCACTGCGCCAAGGAGATACCTCGAGCGGTGTATCATACATATCCGACCATAATCATTGAGAACTGTGTTATTCATAATTTTGGAATTAGAAAACTTTCTTGCAATGCTTTGAGACCAGCCTCGCAGCATTGCAGCAGATATCTCTCCGCGGCTGAGTTCCATGTGTATTGATCCAAGTTCTCCCAGAGTAGGGCACTTCAGACTACTTTTTCAGCATATAATAAGATCTTGGGTCATGTGTGCGCTCACAAAATTGTCTATATAAGCACTATAACAGTAATAAGGTCAACAAAAGCATATAGAACGATTTTACATATACATATGTATATAAAAACTAAACTCAGCTTTCACGTGTATATAGTTATGGTTATTTAAAATAACATGGAAAGTTTGAAAACATATAAAGTGTGATATTATAATGGCTCTCTACATTTTTCTCTAATTGGTTGACATTTATGTGGGGCCCATGTAACATTGGTATATAGTAACGCTAGTTTATAATTTAAAATATAAACTAGTATAATTTATATGATATGCGTATTTTTTTGTTAATAACCAAATATAACTGATATGAAACATGAACGTAATGCCTGCTAGTTAAGTTTAGGTTTACATTCAGATATCTTATGTTTCTCAGATAATTAAAAGGTATTCATAATGGGAATATTAATATTAAACCATAACAAAATTAATAAAACAACTTGATGATGTAAGGTTAAATCGCAAATTTTTCCTCACATCAAGATGAAATGGATTATTTGTTGTTTACTATTAAGCTATTACTGCTTTGTTATTAGTGAGTTTATGATCTCGACTGCTTGTACTTTACTATTACACTATTCACATTTTTCACACATTGTATGCTACTTCAGATCACGTACCGACCATTAATGCTTTCTCTGATTAAAACAACGATTTAGTGCAATTCATACAATTACTCTCTACAATAAATATGCAAGTCTGTCAGCGAATACAAATCTAGATGAAAACACCTTTCTAAACCAAGACCTGCGTTTTGAATACTTCAGGTAATACATTATGTGGATTTTATTTACATTACAATGTGCCAGCACATTGATAGTCTATTCGCACAATTAAACTTTCACGTTACGTTATTAAATCTTACATTTAAAATGGAGGAAATATACATGTTAAGACTACTTGCCCTACGCCAAAGTCGGTTGTCAGATATTATTATTGACATGTGTAATCTTTATAATGACCACGAACCTCCACTTTTAGCCTTGCGGCTTGTATAGCACTCTAAAAATGTACACACTACAAGACACTTGTCATATACGAGTATACAATGAAGTGTCTGAATAAAGCTGGATATAGTCTTTGAATATTTATGTATGAATCTTTCCTGCGTCATAACAAATCATCATCATCATCAAAGCCTTAAACAGATATAGGCCTTGACTGTTCAGACAGGCTTCTGTTAAGATTTACATCTCTTTGCAGTTATGTTTCTTTGCGCAATAGTTCGCGTAAATTCATTAGTTTTAAACTTTTGAAAGTTTAAAACTTTGAGTTTGAACTCAAGGTAATTTTTTAAGCACGTATGGAGCGGGTTGACCGCGACGGTACTAACGGTACGAAAACCAACCTAAAATGGCTTTCGTGCTTCCGTTGTATTTCTTTGGTAATTGCGAAATCTGAAGCCTTATGATGCAGAAGAATATCAGTAGGTGTGAGTCACCATGCCACATTGTCTGCACTCGCAATGAGGATGATCCGTAGTCTTGGATTCTACTCAATCTTTCTTTCCATCAGGCAGAGTAGAATCACTTTGGTAGGCTTAAATATATATAAAAGTGCCGTGGCTTTCTATGGTTTTCGAAATAAAAACACCAAAATCATCTCATTTGATTTCGGAAATGTGATTGTATTAGAGTGTAGTTATTCACAAAGACACACCTTTTTGTATGAGAATATAGGATCCATTTTATACTCGCTATAATAATTGTTATCAATTTATTTATTCGTTTATCAATAATTTATCAATAATACGGCGTCCTAATAATGCAATCTGCCCTATAAATCTAATCATGTTAAACGTGTTTTAATGTACGGAAATCAATATCGTAAAAACTGTAGTGCAATATTTTATAAATTATATGGCCTGAAAGTACCACTTTGACAAATGCACAAGCACTGCTTACCTCATTGCGTAATAGCAGTGTATACTATCACTGAATTTTGATTGAATACCTGTCTTACGAGATAAGTAAGACGTGTTTATGTTTCAGTACAGTATCTAATACTAATTCCTTTGCAAAATATCCCTTAGTCACAAAATTGACAACAACAGCAGCGAAAGTTTTTATGCGTGTGTATACTGTTAATCCTTACATGCTGGAACTAAGAAGTTTTTACTTTCGTGGAAGGCAAGAGCTAAGAGCCCTCCTTTTGAATCTTTACAAACCTCACGATCTTCTTGTACCTTTAAATTTTCAGCGTAAGTTTAGAATAAAAAAATCAAGCTTATTCTCGACACAGGATTGTTTAACAAAGTTAAATAAAAGAATGTTGTGTAAGCGCATCGTAAAAAAGAAAACGCACACCTTTTCCTGTCCAATTTGTCTTACGGTTTCATTACAATAGCTGCACCAGTCTAAACATAGACACCTTATGAATAAACCAGGTGGCGAGATAGTCACAAGTCTAGTCGCGTACGTCCGTGACGAATTGATGACTGAAACGCGCCTTTATGTAATACGCTCATGTAATACTCTATACACTTTTTTACTTAAATAAAAAACAAGTGGCTTAATATTTCCACTTCACATTGGAATTTTGAAATGTGGAATTGTCGTTTCATTTCAGACAGCATATTTTTTAAGCATTTGTAATTTCTGTCTATTTTTATTTTCATATGCTATGTTGATTGATACTCTCCTTTATGACATTATCACACACATGCGGATGCAGGAGATATTATAGCGCACAAGTGTTTTCGCAAATACAGATACACTTTCTCATAATCCGATAGGGCGGCTACCCGACACCCTAGACTTTACATTGTTAAAGGGAAGATCGTCTGACCAGGCGAGGTGATCATGCCTGGTGGGTCACGGCCCGAACATAATAAATAAATAATTCAGACGAATGAAATAAGCAGGCAGCTGATATAAAATTTTTTTTGTAAATACAAACATATTTACATAAAAAACACCCAAACTCCGAAACAAATATTTGCAGCTCATACAAACATCTGATTATCGAAGCAGATTCGTTAATCGACCTCTTGATCAGCAGCCGCGTACGCTAACCACTAGACCGACAAGGCAGTCTATAATAATAACAAATAATAGTACAATAATAATGAATCGACATAAGACTCAAAATATAATGCCGTATTATTAAGTCGGCTGGCCACCTCATCATCAATCGTCATTCGAAAATGGCTGCCGCCGATAGTGGAATATTCAATGCAAATTTTTTAACTCTATGACTATATTTGAAATGAAACAAATGCAATAAATTTACATAAGTACTTGCTGACTCCATAAAATATTATGTCTATGGGTGTCAGTAACACGGTATAAATATTAAAAGGTTTGACAATATGGATTGCAGTTGGAAGCCTTTTAAATTAATGTCTAATATGCATAAAACATACCGTTTACTATGTTTTGAAAGTTAAAAGTTCAAAATTAAAATATTTTTTCTAAAAAAGCCTTAACTTAAATAACTTGCGTATGTAATATCGGAGAGAGCAAGTCCAAAACGCTTAGCTTTTTCATCTTACAGTTGATAAACCAACTCAACAACATTCCAGTTATTTTCGTTAATTAAAGCGAAACAAATTTATCCCAATATCCTATATTGATTTAACATATATATCTTTTTATATATATTAATGCTTACCAAAGCGACTCAATCCTGCCTTATGGAAAGCATGAGTAGAATCCAGGAGCAGGGGTCATCATCCTCATCGTGAGTGCAGACAAACGAAAAAAAAAGCGGCCAAGTGCGAGTCGGACTCGCCCATGAAGGGTTCCGTACCAGCAAGTAATATCATATAAAAGTTCTTGTAGTTCGTTGTAACTTTCATCGATGTTTTTATACTAGTGTATTGATTGGATGAAAGGTATATTGCGTGTTACGATTTATGACGTATTAAAAAAAAACTACTCACTAGATCTCGTTCAAACCAATTTTCGTAGGTAGTTTACATGGTTATGTACAACATATATTTTTTTTAGTTTTATCACTCTCTTATTTTAGAAGTTAGAGGGGGGGGGGGGGACACATTTTTCAACTTTGGAAGTGTCTCCCGCGCAAACTATTCAGTTTAGAAAAAAATGATATTAGAAACCTCAACATTATTTTTGAAGACCTATGCATAGATACCCCACACGTATAGGTATGATGAAAAAAAAAATTTTGAGTTTCAGTTCCAAGTATGGGGACCCCCAAAATGTGTTGTTTTTTTTCGATTTTTATGTAAAAATCTTAATGCGGTTCACAGAATATATCGACTGACCAAATTTCAACAGTATAGCTCTTATAGTTTCGGAAATAATTGGCTGTGACATACGGACGGACAGACAGACAGACAGACAGACAGACTTGACGAATCTATAAGGGTTCCGTTTTTTGCCATTTGGCTACGGAACCCTAATACGGCAACATATAATGCTGTCATTTTAGGTTGATCGAAACAACTACACTACTTTGTACAACTACCTATCTGATAGCAGAAGTTAGTGTTAAAAGGTACTCATATCAAGTAGTGTTTAAACAATGACTTATTATTTTGGTCCCTCCCAATTTTCTTCGTAAAACCTAATGTTACATTTTACATCAAATCTATTAAATTCAATTTATTAAGTTACACACGTCGTCTCCCTAAAAGCATTCAATCCCACGTTAAAAGCTTTACGTAAAAGTAAGAAATATATCTTGCATGTATATGTATCTTAACTTAATACTTTGCGTTAACTTTATATCACGATATTCTTGGACGGCCATTGTTCGCTAAACAATCAACGAGATATTGACATAAAAGTGTTATGTACTGTAAATGTTTGGTACAAACGTCAGTACCTTTCAATGACACCTCTCTTATTCCTTATAAGCTGCCAATTTTTCTAGTAGGTTTCTATTTCACTTTGACTCAATTTAGACACGAACTTACTCACTGGAATATGAAAAGAAACTTCACAAGTTCTTACAACAATAGTTTAAAAAATACGTACATAAAACCATACAACAAACATTACTTTTGGACTTACTAAAATATAAAGTTGAAGTACACACTCAGTTTGTTGGTCTCATTAAAGAAACCGTTCCCTCTGGAAGACGTCGCCAAAAGTTTTCCGATCTCACGAACGCAATCATAACTTTGTCCGTTGTAGATATTGAATTTAATATCTTACTTCTCATAATACGTTATAAAGCCCACAGTAATGCTGAGATAAAATGAAGAAAAAACGCAGCAATGAAAACTGTTTACTCTTTGATTGCTTTAAGAGAAAAACAAGAGACTGAATGATTGTTACATAGTATGTACGGGTGTAATGGTTTCTGTATCTTTTTGCCAGTATTCGCTTACTTAATGTTATTTTAATTTTATCTGACTTACCTATTATCTACAGTATTTAAGTATTACTTTTTGTCTAAGTATTTAAAATAACATCTTTTGGTCACATAGTGTTTCAGTCGTAAAACTTCTCACATAACTGTAGTAGGCTTGTCCTCCCACACTGAAACTGAAGCACGTACCACTTAACCATTTTAGCAAAACACACGTAGAATATAGAACAGTTTTATATTTCAAGTTTTTGCTTTTTAATTGGATTGGTCTCGATTTGAATAGCGGCGGCGTTTATTGTACACCTACTTGAATTGTAGGCCTTTTACTATGTTTCATAGCAAATTTGGTTAATATGAATGCAAACATTTGTGGAATAAAGCGTACAGAAGAATCAAGAGAGCAAGATGTATATGATATGACTATTTAGAGGAGTAAAACAACCATGTCGTGTAAGACACCTCCAAGATTCTGATCAAGAATCAACCAAAGACTGACTTAATCAGAGATTTACATGACATTCATTTTTAAACTTCTAAAACATAATTCTTATTTCTCTATTCTTAGAGAGGCTGTGAACAATAGTCCTGATGTACCAAATCAAGCTTTTTGCCATAGCTGGAGATTACAGATAGAGAATCTTGCAAAGAATTACTCGGGCATACTTTACAAAGTTTTTTGGGATCCTTTCCCTGAATAAAGTAAATTCTTCAGGTCTATACTACTGCTAGAGTAAAGGAAAATCTATCGTCGTATTTATAAAACTGTGTTTGGAAAACTTAAAACTTCTCATATACTATTATACACATATAATTTTACAAATATAACTTCCTACAACTGCTTCTGGTATAAATTGAAAAGGTTACCAGAAGCCTGAAATGAGTAATTAGAATAATTATTTGAAACTACCATTAAAGACATTATCATGTCTTAAGGCATACACTCTTAACGGCGATTCTCTAGGAACGATTTACATATATATGTATATCAAGTTCGTGCGTTCATATCCTGAAGTGATTAAATACACATCCATCAGCAATGACTTTATACAATTCCGAGTATTTCGAGTGTCAATCTGCTAATAAAATCAACGTTGTTATGATAAAGAATGAAAAATGTCATTAGTTGCGCAAAAGAAAGTAGCTCCTATGTCATTATGGTAGGTGCCGGATATGTTTAGTAGCATTTGGGAACGCTGCCAAGTGACATTGATACGTATGTTAAATATGATATTATTTTTTGTATATAATGTAAATATCGTTTTATGAATGATTGTGAACCAGAGATAAAACAACTCTCATAGAAGATACCTGATATTAGTTTGTAAGAAGGCCTTTCTAGCTTTTACGTACGATACATAAATCTTTTTCACTTGAATACCATTATGAAACAGCGATACGTTACCATTATCAGTAATGAAACAAAATGGTCCACAAGCGAGAGATGTGTAGTTTACAAAACTGTTTCTCTGGAGTGTAAGTTAAATTTACTACATAAGAAAAGACGAGAATATGTTTGGGACAATATTCTAGAGATTGAAATCCATGTTCCTTAAAATACCCATCGGGCCAGCCTGGTATAGTAGACAAAACCTCCTTTCAGGAATGAATATTCCTGAATGTAAATCTCGTAATAAGACTAACGATATTAATAGTAGAAACACTATCAAACTGGACAATTGTAAAATTGCCGCGATTTATTTCAACCTCGCACGTAAGTCAACTGAAATTAGAACACCCACTCGAGAAGTAATCGGAACGTGTAGTATTGTATCTGTTTAGGCAATTGCTGTGTCAGACGCGTAGATTTATTTGTTAAATGCATCAATCAAAATAAAAAAATTTTTTGTTCACTTTATGGAGTATTTAAAACAATTTGGAAAAAATCATAAGGGGAAGAAAACTATAAAAAAGAAAGTTGCAGGATCAATAAAATGTGTTCACTACATATACCTACTTGTGTATTTAAAAATATCGTAACTTTATTACGTTGCAGACCATGGACATATGCCTCTCCCAACATGACGGGATCTGGCGGCGATTGAATGCAAAAATATTTTTTATTCATTCACTAATACTTTTTAGGGTTCCGTTGACAAATGGCAACTGTCTGTCTGTCTGTCTGTCTGTCCGTCCGTATGTCACAGCCACTTTTTTCCGATACTATAAGAGCTATACTGTTGAAACTTGGTCAGTAGATGTATTCTGTGAACCGGATTAATATTTTTACACAAAATAGAAAAAAAGCAATACATTTTGGGGGTCTCCATACTTAGAACTGAAACTCAAAAAAAAATTTTTTTTTTCAAAACCATACGTGTCTATCTATGGATAGGTCTTCAAAAATGATATTGAGGTTTCTAATATTTTTTTTTTCTAAACTGAATAGTTTGCGCGAGAGACACTTCCAAAGTGGTAAAATGTGTCCCCTAACTTCTAAAATAAGAGAATGATAAAACTAAAAAAATATATAATGTACATTACCATGCAAACTTCCAACGAAACCCACGACACTTGGCGCAGTAGGAAGCGGTGTGGCGACCGCTTAAACCACTAGGCCAACCGTGCAGTCATTTAATTCTAAGTCACCTAAAAATAATACGTAAAGAAACGTAATAACATAAACGTAATTTAATCGAGAAAGGTTCTGCTGTAAAAAAATTGTAGCAATGATGTTTGTTTCAATTATATATCCAATCTGAAACTATTTGTTACTGAGACATTCTGATTTTGCGATACAAATTTCAGAGACGTGCGTGATAAATAGTAGAACGTGAACTTAATTAAATCGTATATACCATATACCTCCCTTCACCAAAATGATGCAGAACAGTACCAATCACATCAAATGATCACTTTCATAGAGAAACCGCAGCAACCTTGTTTGACCTCGCTGACAGAAACTTTTTATCTTTCTTCAATCGCTCTGTTATCTAATTGAAATATAGAATGTGGGGTCTATATCTCACAACAGTTATCTAACCTGTGACTGTCATACCTGTGACTGATAGATAAATATTATTCACTATCTATATCTTCATAAATACCTCTCCTGTCAGCTACACTCCTGACATCTTGAAAATATAAACTTTATGTCTTTTAATATTTTATATTTGCGTCCTATGACACGTTTCTGACCTTACATAATTCAACGTTTGACCGTTGCATTCTAGCGATGCAACGGATGATCAAATAAGCTAGCTACATAAATGACATGTATAGAGGTTACATAAAGTTTGTTATTTAAGATTTTTATTTTAGTACGAGTAATAATTTAAATATACATAGGTATAAACCACGATACCTCAGCACAACTCCTATTCATTATTAACGAGCAGTGTTCCTTTACGATGTTTATCTAATGTAAAATTCTACATCCCAAAGGTCGGACCTAAAACAACCACAAGTCTCACAAGCAAATATTTGCAAAAACCTAGCAAGCGCAGTATCTATTCTTTTTTTCTACTTGTAGAATAAATATCTTTTTCATCTTCTTTTTCAATCTTTTTTGGTAGCACTAAATTAAAAACTTTCAACCGAAAATACCAACACCATAGCATAAAAAGTGTGATGTTATAAAGCTGTCGGAATATTGACTCTCTGCTGCGCTAAGTGTTGTGGGTTCAAATCCCACATGGGACAACACTCTGTGTGATTCATTCAAATTGTTGTTCTGAGTCTGGCTGTTCTTAGTCTCTTTGTAATTTTCGTATTAGTGGTTAAACTTTACGTTTTTTTTAAATCTAATATATAAAATTCTCGTGTCACAGTTTTCGTTCCCATACTCCTCCGAAACGGCTGGACCGATTTGTATGAAATTTTGTCTCCATATCGGGTAGGTCTGAGAATCGGCCAACATCTATTTTTTATAACTCGAAAACGCGAGCGGAGCCGCGGGCATCAGCTAGTCTAATATATAAAATTCTCGTGTCACAGTTTTCGTTGCCATACTCCTCCGAAACGGCTTGACCGATCTTTATGAAACTTTATATGCATATTCAGTAGGTCTGAGAATCGGCCAACATCTATTTTTCACACCTCTAAAACGCGAGCGGAGCCGCGGGCATCAGCTAGTATAATATAATTGGTAATCCTTCAATTCGATGGTCAAAATACGATCTTGATTCATTCAATATTTTGTAGCAATGAAATCTTACAACAGAATCAAAAAAGAAGAAATTAAAGTTAAATAACAAAATTAACTTCTTTTTTGTTTCGAAGTGTTCAATGAACTGCAACTGGTATACAAACGTTGTCTACTTATATTTGTGAATTATTTATCGCGACGTCTCCTCAAAGTTGATGCTGGCACTTGGCCAGCCATCGGGGGAAAGAGTGAAAATAACGCCGGTGACCTTTACACAACGGGCCTGCCTCACCTTGTGAGAACAATAGATAGGTATATGTAGAACAACTTGTAAGTAGGGCGAAAGAAAGATATGGGTCGCTATGTATGCAGGTATTTGAAATTAGATACAGACAATCTCAGATATTTCCCGTAAGTGGATAGTCGTAGACATAGCGATGATATTATTATGTCTCTAGGGAAATGTTATTTTATGAGGTAACCTAGTTATATCTAAGCGGTTAATACCTCAAGTAGGATTGTAATTATGATACGGGAACTAAGTATATTATTATCATATGATCAACAACCCATAATGTCCTACTGCTGGGTTCGGGGTCTCCTCTCAGGAGAGGGCAAAAGCCATACGTCTCCACGAGGGCCGAATGCGGATTGGGGACCGGCAAGATAACGTATTGGCTATGTAATCTAAGAACAAGGTATGTTCTGCAATAAACATCTAACTAGACTAATTAAGTTGAAAATATAAAAATTGTCTGTGTGTCTTCTTGTCCAGCAGTGGCCGTGGTCTGGTGATGATTTAAAACCACTACTTATACCCACTTATTATTAGATTTTACGTAAAGAGTAAATTCGGCCTTATAGGCGCAATATATGGTTCGCTTCCTTTCATATAACCATCTTAATGTATATAATAATAACCTTGGGGCTTGGAAATATATTACATCAGGGCTATAACTTTCTAAGACGTTTGATAATTGCGCATAACCTCTTTGATTGTAATATACTCGTATCTGTAGTTAAACATCATCATTACCCATTAAACCCCGTAATTATTTAATAACTAGTGAAAGAGTTTTATTAGCCATCGTGCAAACTAATAGTACAACATTTCGATGAGAAAATATATTGAAGAGAGAAAATACAAGTTAAAGTCGTAAACACTTGTAGATAAAATGGACAGGCGCACGTTTATCTTGTCAATACGTTAGCCTTATTAATCCTTGGTCATAAGTTTGTATTATACCGATCGGACTCAGATTTATGTCTGTTTTACCAAAGGATATTGACCTTTGGGACCACAATATACTGAAATTGAAGAACATAGCTTTATTTGAGAGACCTTAATCCTATCGATAAACTTGAATAGAAGGTCCTCATCATCTAGGACATGAGAATGTTAAGTGCTCGCGTCTCAATATTTATTAGTTCATTATTCGTTCATTCGTCATTCATTCGTCATTCGTCGTTCATTCGTCGTATCAATTTTTATTAGTTCACTGCTGAATATAACCCGCTCCCTGGAAAGTAGAAGTCTTCCTGGAAATAACTTTGGTTTCAAATTGCCATTCTTATTGCAATGCTGTTGTCTCTTGTAGTATGCTCCCTTGGACGACTCCGTAGTCTTACGTTGCTTTTCAATAATCTCTCTCTAGTTAAAACTGGAGAAAGCCTCTTTCTTCAATAATTTTCAATATGATTGAATTAAGTAATACTTTGATTAAAATGCAGGATGATTCTTCTTTCTCTTTTTTTACAAATTTTATTTGAAAAAAGAAGACGTACTTCCGTTTTGATTATCCTATATCTAATTAGGACTGGAGATAGGTTATTAAAACGGGTTTCAAAAAGTATACTTACAGATAGTAAAAGTGTCAGATAACATATAACGTAACTTACTAACGTTACTTGACTATAAATTGCATTTACAAAAGATCTTACGCTCAAACTTAGCTATTCGTGTTTACATAGCGATGCGTAATCTAAACGCTTGATAACTCAGTGCAAACGCGCAAATATGCGGAACTTGCCCATTAATAATGCTCTAATCGTACATCAAATATGGACGCAGTGTCAGGTACGAATATGTATGTAAACGTAATGTTGGTTTTAGAGGTACATATACTATATTATTATAATAAAGTTCAAGAATTCGTTTGTTTGATTGAACGGTTTAATCTCTAGAAGTACTAGTCCAATTTGAAAAATTATCTCATACATTATTAGGCAAAGACGAAGAGAAGTGGAGTAACAATAATAAAATGTTGTAAAACTGGGGAAAATTATTCCTTTTTAGAGCTTTCATTGCGTTAAAGTTTAAAATGGTAAAACCGGTTAAAACGGTTAAAGTTTCACAAAAGCAATGTATGGAAAAATAGTTCCCCTTTCAACACAAAAATTCTAAAATCAACCCTTAATGTTGGACCGACACAACAGGTCCGGTCGTTACGGAGAGCTTCGGGGAGACCTATCTATGTCCAGTGGTGGACGTGTTTCAGCTGAGATGATGAATTCTATAAAATTTACTTCGTTTTTTATTGGTTTATTAAGATAGTGTAATTGCGTCGTTTAAGCAAATCTTTTTTTTATCTGTGGTTGAAGCCGACTTGGAAAAATAACGGAAAGACAACTCGGCAACCTGTATACATCTTTTGTGCTCAATTAGCTGTATGTAAATCGCCGGAAACTGATTTTAAACTTTCACTGGCAGAAATCTGATGACATAAGAAATACCTTGAGCTAATTTTTTTTGACTAGCTTTGCTCCTCGGCGTTACTTAAAATTTTACATCGCGGGACTCAGCTAGATGAATAAAATATTTAATGAGGATACTTTATGCTCGGTTTCATTTATTGACCTTTTAAATGGTGAATATTTAAAAAAAAATTACGTAGATGCAATCACCTAATTAAGGTAAAAAAAAACGAATGCGTCAATGCAATAGAAGTACATTACCAATTAGTGAAAGTAGAAACTGAAAATTGCAACCCAATTAAAAAAAATGCTCAAAAATTGTTTATTTCACATACATATTAATCTAGGATCCAATAAATCTGTAATACGACTAAGAAGGTACAAAATTAACATGTCTGCATAATATTTGTACTTCACAGACTTTACAATCACAGTATAATAATACCGTCCATAAATAGTAGCTCACGATTGTGAATACGCTTCTATGTCATACATCAAGTGAAGCGAGGCTACCACACAATACAATAAATAGCGATCCGACAAGTACTTACACATGAATCCCTTTATAATAATCGATTACATTGTGTACTACCTTTTGCGCGCAGTTCCGCCCGAGTGTATGTTAGTTATCGTAATAAAGAGTAGCCTATACCCCTTGCCAATAATCAAAGTTCATTCATTCATCATTTGAGTTACATATAAAAAAAAATGAAATGATGATATTAGTATAAATCATCATCAACAACCCATAACGTCCCACGCTGGGCTCGTGTCTCTACTCAGGATAGTGGTATATGTCCCCACGCTGGTCGAGTGTGGTTTGGAGACTGGCAAGACACGTTGCCGCTATGTAATCTTGCCGTTGAATTTGGATGACTACCACCACCACATGCTTTCTTTCTGGCTGAGTAAAAGACAAGAGTAAAAAACAAAAGACCTCTTTCATTTTAAAGGCAGCTGAAATAAATTTTACCGTGAGATACTGAGGGAATCAAAAGACTCAAATAGTCTTTTTTATTTATTTCATACCAGAGCTAATATACTAAAGAAAATAAAAGTAGCAAAGGAGTACATAACATATATTATATTTTAGTTAATTTTACTAGTGTGATAGTCATTGACGTTTGCGGCTGCTGATCAAGAGGTCTCGGGTTCGATTCTCGGGTCGGACCAAATGTTTGTATGATCTACAAATATTTGTTTTGGAGGCGATAGTTTCGGACGCTATCTCGGACAATGTCGTTTCGAACTATAAATGAACCAAAGCGAGTGTTTCGGTTATTTGAACAAGAATAACAGGAAATACATGTTATTTATAACACTGTCAAATCTCCTCGATACAGACAGTTCAAGTTACAAATAGGTTTCCGTGAGTGGGGCTAGGGCAGTATACATAAGTAAGATAAAACAATACTTGGCTAAATGTGGGTGTTACATCATCGTCCTATCACTGTTCACTGCTGGATGAAGGCCTCTCTCGTGGCGCACCAACTATCCCCATCTAGGTGTTTGTTTCGCCTTTTTTTACACCATCGGAAATTTGAGTGAATCTTTAGATAAAAAAATATATGTCATCGCTTTACTTATGACAACTCAAAACTGGTATAAATATTTCAAATATTGTTACATGTAAATCTAGTATTCAAACATTAATACTACGTATCAAACTATTTTTTCGAACAAAACGACAGAAAATTAAAAAAAAAACCTTTATCTCTGTAGCCGCTCGTTGCTTCGGTAATACGTCCTTCACGAATTGTATTCTCTTTTTAACTTTGATCTCTGTACTTTTATAGTTAATTTCTTTATCTTGCTGTTTATTAAAACAAGTTAATCTAAGCAATGCAATACATAATGTATTTTACACACGACTTAACCACACACGTAACACATACTTATTGTCCAAGATGAGCAATGTTGGTATATGCGTATATTATCTTTTTGTAATATTTATTTGTAGAAAAACATACAATTACATCGCATGCGTCATCAAACTCATCAAATAAATTATAACCATGAGAACATATTGCTGTTGACGGCGTCTTCGTGTTTTCTTACTGCAATTTAATTTTCCAAACTTCGATTTATATGATAGTGTTACACAATGTCTGATATATTATTAACAAATATATCTTTTTATTTACGAGATTGTATTATAGCTTTAACTTGAATGCCTGAAACTACATACAACATAATATAAAGCAGTCCATTACGTAAAACGTTACCCATAAAAATAAAGAAAAAGCTACTTTCCACACTAAACATATTACCACAATGTATGTTCTGCAGGTTTTATGTTGAACACCACTCTACGCGTCTCTAATGTTTAAAAGTTTACTTTGCGGACTCAGTAAACGTTAGGCGTTCACGTATATTTTTTTTGTTCTAGCAAAATTATGGAACATTGTATTTTCATACTAATTTTTTCATACAATATTTTCATACATTTCTATTCATAACTTTAATCTGGAAATGAAACATAATATAGCAATCTGTTGTTCTTGTATATTTGTACTGTTAAAAAGTAACATTTTTACTCCAAAAGTTGATCGTGTCATTAGTAAAGTCAGGAGAAAAACTTAAAGCAGACATGTGAGATTTCTTTCTACTAAACTTCTGTATAAGAACCATGTTTTAAACTAACTACGTTCATCATTTTCTCCCATACTTGTATCCTTGGCACCTTCATGTAATTCAATTATGTAAATCGTCAATAAACGTGCCTTCGCATACACTACGCACCTAAGACTTTGCAGAAGAAAGCTATTTGTCGGTACACGTACTACTACGCCGAACAGCATTGTAAGGAGTTCGTCTTATGCTGAAGTAATATATTATATATAGAAAACACCGAAGCTCTGAAACAAATATTGACAGATCATAAAGACATATGGCCCTATGTAAGTGGCCTAGGTAAGTGAAGTTCAAACTGAGTGTAGTTAGATCCACGGCTACTCGCATCCTGCCAGCCGTCTTGCGCAAATCATCACCCCACCTGTCCTGTGGACGTCCTACACTACTTTGCTGAGACACGGGCTCCGCTCAAGATCACGTTTACAAGAATATTTATTAGTCAATACTTTAACAGCCTTCTTCTCAACTTTCTTTAAAATAAATTCAAAACATTCATTGTACAGTTGTGAATTGCATGGTTAGAATAAACAAGCTCTTCTGTATCAATTTTATTACGTTGTCTGTGTCTAAACTTACTAAGAATGCAACTGCTAAATCTAATAATATATCTGTCATGATAAACTTGGAAATGATCAATCACTCGCCGTACACAATATTCTGATGTGTACCTACACGAATTTCGCCTTCCCTACACGAAGACCAAGAATTACGTCAGAGCACAAATGTGCATATTGAGAATCGGTCGAATAGAACGATCGAACACACTTTGACTAGATCAAAACGCCCCATTAAAATAAAGTAGAACTGTAGTAAAAGGAAGTTTAAAACTATAATAGATAGAATGGGAATAACAAGTAACGTGCTAGTTTGTTTTGAGTTCAGGAATTGTATCTTTTATAAACAGCGCGGCTGCCAAGTGCGAGTCGGACTCGCCCATGAAGGGTTGCGTAGCAGCAAGTAACATCATATTAAAGTTCTTGTAGTTCGTTGTAACTTTGATCGATGTTTTAGTAATAGTGTATTGATTGAAAGGGAAATTGCGTTTTACAATTTATGACGTATTAAAAAAAAAACTACTAACTAGATCTCGTTCAATCCAATTTTCGGTGGAAGTTTGCATGGTAATGTACCACTTTGGAAGTGCCTCTCGCGCAAACTATTCAGTTTAGAAAAAAATGATATTAGAAACCCCAATATCATTTTTTAAGACCTATCCATAGATGGGGTATCTATGGATAGGTCTATATAGGTATAGCCCTTATAGTTTCGGAAAAAAGTTGCTGTGACATACGGACGGACAGACAGACATGACGAATCTATAAGGGTTTCATTTTTTGCCATTAGGCTACGGAACACTAAAAAGTCCTCTAATATTCATATTCACCACTCTTTAGTATTACACATCTAGTTTGCACTCACAATGAAGATGGTTGCCCTTACTCCTGGATACTACTCACGCTCTTCATCATAAAAAAAATCTTCATATTTATTAGAAATAAATAACTGTACTTTAAATAAGCAGTACTTTAAATAGTATACATTGTATTTTAAATAAGCGAAAATTATACACTGTATTTTAAATAAGCGAAAAAAATAGTGTTTATCAGTCTTGAAAAAATGTTACAAAGTATTCTCTCTTGTCCGCAGTCAATGATCCAACTCAAAGAACGTAAAGAAATGGACGAAGCATTCAAGAAAGCACAGAAGCCTTGGGCGAAACTACTGCAGAAAGTTGAGCGAACCAGGTTGGAGTATCACACAGCATGCAAACAGGAGCGAACCGCACAGAATCAAGAGAGAAACGCTAGTGGTGACAGCTCCTTTAGTCCTGACCAGGTAAGATCATATAAGAAAATTCTAACTAATAACTAGTTCTAATTACGTTTCTGTTTTAAAAGATCGTAACTTTGCATGCTCAATGCCCCCGATCAAAATTTATTTAAAACATATTTTACGTGTATCTTGATAATGTTTCTATAGCGGATTACAAAATCCTCATGTGTATCACAAAGGTCCCACATGAATAAAGCCTCCATACTAATATTATAAACACCAAAGTTTGTGAATATGTATGTGTGTATGTATGTTTGTTGCTCTTTCACGCAGAAACTACTGAACGGATTTGTATGAATCTTTACAGTAATATAGCTGAAATATCAGAATAACATATATAGGCTACTTTTTACTGCAATAATCGAGATACAAGCAGGCGTAGCCGCGGGTGACAGCTGGTATATAATATATTGTTGTGTTGCAATAATTTGCAAACATTAAGATACACTGACTGAGTATTCACAGATAGTTTGATGAATAATGTAGAATTTTTTGTAGTCATAATTAATTTCATGATGATATGTCTAAATTCGCTTGACACCGTCTATTAAATATATCTCGATGTTCTTGAAATGAGAAAATGATTACGATACAGTCGAAGTTGTCCAATTTAAAAATAAATTACAAAAAATACATATTAAAGAAGGCATTAATAAGAGAGTCGAGATTATTTATATTTTCTCTTATACGAAAGTTGCGTAACGCAATATATAAAGCACTTAAATTGTAGCAATATCTGCAAATGGAGACCACTGCCTGGGTCCTAATAGAGTACAGAGAGTACTCAAAGTTTGGCATTGCTCTCATATCTAATCATACAAGACTAATCTTATATAATACCTATCGCAAAAGTTATACAATATCTCTTGGCTATTTCGGTTACCCTCTTCAGTTAAAGTTTCTGTCTTAATCTAAGGGTTTAACGGTTACCACAGAGAGTTTCAATGGATTATTGAACACTAATTAATTTACGGGATAAGTAGAAGATAGTCTCCAATACTTTCAGTTATCTGAATCGCTTTAAATTAAAAAAGGAATGCCGATATATTTAAGTAAAATTTGGATATTAATGTAACCGTGTTTGTTTGTGTAACCTATATTTATATAGCCATCTATCATTGCTGCACTTTTTCAAGAAGTCTTAAGATATTACTGATATACGTTATCAATTGACGTATCATTATTTATGATAGAAGACATGGACGTTTGTATGCAATGGTATTTAACCTATCACCATCTTCCAATGGAAGTGAAAAAGAAGTTTACGCAACACATACGTGACATTCGCTGGGGCTTTAACTAAATTAAATATTTTGAAATATAAACATTAAGTTTATAAGTGTATTGTAACCAAAGACATAATGGGTGAGGAAATCAATACCTAAAGAGAATACATAAACATATAACAATTATAAGTAGTCGGGTCGGGTCGTCGACTGAGCCGAAGTGGGCCAATCGACCACGATTTGATGGTCCACTTTTGGAGTACCTTTTTACGTAAATCATCAATTTATGATATGAGCAATATATACCGTATCATGATGATTAACACCTTTACAAACATTTCTTAAACAAGAGTATGACGTGTTTTCTCCCCATTTCATCGGTTCCGTGTATCGTTTTAGGCTAGCGGATATTCGTGAATCATTCACTCATTCGTTCTCAAATCGTGCAATTTGCGTGCATAACTTCGATGGAATGTCGGTGCGTTGACCTGTTCTATGCATTTTCTAACGAATTCCTATTGGAAATATGTCAATACGGATTTACAGTTTAGGACGCTAGTAAGGAACTAGACATGCAATTTAATACGGTTTAATATAAATTAATTTTAAACAAAGACTTAAAAACAAACCTAACCTATTGTTTTTAAACTGGATAACTTTCAATATAATCATAGCGCCAGTCAATCCTTTTTAATACCTTCTGAGTTATCAGTATAACTCCGTTAATCTTGTTAACGTAATTACAAAAGCTTGCAAGTTTCCATATACAAACAAATTCCATTAATACTTACCTTATCACTACTGTCCAAAATAGCCACCATAAATCCATCTACAGAATCCATTTAGAAAACTACTCACAACATAAACAAAAATAACCAAACTTTTATAAGTTTTTGTGTTTCCGAAGCATTAATTTCTTTACGATCCCTCCATGAAATGACATCTTTCTATTTTAAAAGCTGAAGCAAGCAATAAATTAGCTTTTCATTTGTTACTGTTTCCGTTTCATTCATGAGCTTTTGACTTCTACACTTTTTCCCTTTTGTTATCTGTTTAGAAAATGTGTAACATTTAAATTTGCCCCAAGATTATCTTGCAGGAGTTTTGGGACGATAAAAATATATTGAGACCAAATTCCATAAAGACAATTTTTAGAAATTGTTATTCGGCATTTCGATACATTTAAGTTAAGAATAGAAACTTGCTATCAATAAAATGTTAACTTGTTATGTACTAAATTGGTGAGGTTTTGTGTTAATCTTTCCATAACGAAATTAGTCCCAATTGTGTTTTTGCAACATTTTGAGGTGGTCGCTATACATAGTTTATAAACCCATAGAGGTCTAATGCCCATTTTCACCAACCAGGTATAACTAAAATCGTTTCCTTATTAGGAACCCCTTAAAAGAAGTAGGATCTAAGGATTTCCCAACTCTTTAAATTTAATTGACGGTCGTGAAAACGGCCATGAAAATTTCAGTATTTTTTTTGCCTTTACTCTAGAATATACAATGTACATACGTTACTAAACTCAAGGGAATATCCTGAAGAATTAAGACGGATGTCAAGGTGAGGTTTATGTTGGTTTAAGCCTGCCACATTCCCTCAGCTCTATTTTTCTACCGATATTATTCTCAATGAGCTCGTAAGCAACTTCAACTTATTAAGTGGATGTGTTCTGCAAGGACAGAAGACAAATTGAGAAAGTATGAATTGACTCTTTTCATTCGTCCTTGTAAGTTTTTTGAAAAGGGTCCTGTTAGTGTTTCGAAGGTTTGACGATTTTGACTTACAGTTACTAAATAATATCTAATAATTCTGTAGGTACTGTACTATGTTATTTAATGCGTCAAACTTAAGAATTAGCAAATTTATTTTATTAGCCAAAATGGCTGCTTGATGTTGATGGATAGCATGAGCAGAATCTTTTGTTCTATTAAATTTATTATATTTATTAAGTTCATCATCAACAGGTTTCAATAGTCCACAGCTGAACATCAGCACTTAAAATGGTTTTGGCTTACCACACCAACCAGATGTTTGTTGCAGATATAGAGTAAAATAAGTTCAATAACCTCCAATTCTATATAAAATAATGAAGTTATAAAAATAAACAGTTACGACACAGTCATATACTATTTTATTATCTTCGTACTCTAGTCAGCAATAAATTTCGGTGTTAAAATACCATATTCTCAACCATTAACCGTAAAACGATCGCATGTTTTGAATCCGTTATCTTTCATAAACATTGTGACAAGTTAAACTGGTTTTGCTTAATTCGATTCACAACATGAAGATAATTGCAATGTTTTGAAACAAAACCCACTGATATTAAAACTTTAACGTTTATAGCAAATGAATTTACCTCAAACCAAATCATATTCATAAAAATTCAATCGAGTTGTAAACCTCATCTTTTTGAGACTTTGGACTCTGTTAAAAGCTAAGTTCTTCGTTCGTGACTTATTTTAGTTACTATAAAGATTGATGATACAAAAATAACGTTCATATGAAAATGAAAAAGAGAAGGCAGAAAGGCCATTGTGCGGTAAACATACAATATGAGGTTACGGAATAGCCATACAGTTGACACTAAGGTGTCTTGCTAGATACCATCGATCGATAGGGTTCTTTGACCACACCAGTGTCCTCATTCGCCTGAATATCGACCTAAGCGGCAAACAAATTATTTAAGATAGCAGTATTGATTCCAGAATTTTATTTGTACCAGGTGTTGAATTATTAAAAGAGAACATGCGAGGTGTGGGTATTAGTTATAAATTTAACATCTTAAAATTCATAATGGTAGTTTTTAGTTAAACATATAACATCTACTGAGTTTATTATATGTCGTGAAAGCAGTACAACACGACTCACAAAAGTATTGGTCTTCCAATCGCAGAATATAAACATGACTGCAGAAATAAAAAATTATTTACACGAAGTTTTTGCCTAACATATAGTACACCAGTTGGAATGCATTGTTCGTTGAAGGTCAACATAAGGCTTGACCGTAGAAATTGGCCTCTTAAGTACTGAGTGACATCTCCAAAGGAAAGTACTGGTTTTAAGTCTTAATTTCTTTATATTTCGAAATGATTAAACACGCGTTTGTACTTTAATGTAATACTGGTCGTAGACACCCTGCAGCAATCACAACTATCACGCACCCCCATAAGTTATGATGCCGCATTCTCTCTATCTTATACGAAAGAATAAATTACTGAACAGAATGTGATCATAGAACTTTCATCACCTTACAGTGTAAACAATCAATGGGTATCTGGTTATCTCGTAACATGTTAAACACTTACTGAAAAATGCTTACGTCACTCGCCCACTATGTACGTTAGTTTGTATCTAAAATTATTAGTTGCTACGCATATTTCAACCAAGATACCGCGAATAAACTAATAACCATTTCACCAACTAACGCAGTACCGGCATTATCGCAGTTGCTGAATGAGCGTAAGGTATATTTTCTCCAGTAACTCTGGGCTAGAAGAAATATTTAATTTTCATTCCTACTGGTAAACTATTAAAATTTTATAAAATAGAGGAAGACACCTGATCCTCGAAATCGAGACCGAGAAAGCCTACAGCAGGATTCTGGGCCATGGAGTTTGGGCTGTTTCATCAAGAGCCTTTGACAATTTAACTCTTGCACATCGACCTGTCTGTAGAAAGGAAGTTTATACTTATGTAAACCAAAATACTAAAGAGCTTTATGCTTCAACAGACAAAACTATTGCAAGCACTTACAAGAATACCGTGCCTTTACCGCCTTCATTAAGTATTCATGATCAAGTATTCAACTGAATGTATAAACTATTGTATTCAATCACAGTCCATTATTACAAACCACTTGGAACGTACTGTTTAATAGCACCTAATCATGAAGATGTGATCATCACGCAAGTTCTGAGCCCTGACACAGAAATAAATACAAAATACGTCATTAGAACTGAAGACGCCTATCTTTATTATACCAGCTTCGATATAGGTATTGTCTTAATTAGCATTGAATTTTTAAAGTGGCGTTACAAGTTATATTTTAAAATAACTTCTAATAATAATAATAATAATAATAATAATAAGCCCCCTCAAGTTCCAACCATACGTCCGAATCGACCATCAGATTCACGTAGGGGGCGGACACGTGATATAAAATTACTGGCACGGCTAACATGGCTCTGGCAACCCATTAAATATGGAGACGCGCTTAAAAAGTAAACGTATAGGGCCGCTGCTCGGGGGCAATCGCCGAGGCACACCTGGAGCTGACGCTGGGTGTGACAGCATACGAACCGTCGGCGGAGTGGAGCTGAGTAGGCGGGCTCCCTCCGGGTTACCCGAAAATGCTACAGCCGACCTATATTTTGACCGACAGACTGACGACATTAGCGACAATAGTAGCTCACGAGAAGAACCTTATAGTCCATCAACAATATCATATACTCCATCAGAATTTTCTACAAGAACACCAACACCCATAGACACACCAGCCTTAGATGTTGCGCAGGGGGTGAATACCCTATTACCTGCGTCCACTAAGACTGGGAAAACACGTGTACGCATGAAATGGACAGAAGATATTAATATATTCATCATGCGTACCTACTACCGCATTACTAAATTAGAAACAGACATGACAACATACAGAAAATTACTACATGAACACTTTTTAAAACAGTACCCTACCGTGACAGTTTCAGAACAACGAGTTTCCGATCAAAGGAGAGTCATTATCAGAAATAGAATGCTTACAAAAGAGAAATTAGAACAAATTAAAGAAGAAGTCAGGTTAGAATTAGAACAAGAAGATATTATCCTACAATCACAATCAGACAATAATTCGCAAAGAATCAACACTATGGACCCAACCTCACAACAAACACTACTAACAAATACACAAACATCCTATAACTGCCTTAATACCATTGAATGTGACATACACAATACACAAACTCCACTTTGTACTAATATATCAACACAAACTGAAACTACAATGCTATTAATGGAAACCGAAATAGAAACTTTGCAGTCTAATGTCTTATTAGACTCATCAGAAAAGAAACTGAAAGAACACTTACAGACAGCCATAACTGAATTTGCAGGCTTAGACCCTACACTCAGGCCCCGACTTCCTAAACTTAAATATAGTTTGTATCTTGCGAAATTAACAAATTTCTTTAACAGTACCTTACTGCACGAGTTCTTCTCTGATGAGTCACAACTAACCGACATTCATACACTCATATATTGTAGTGCCCTAGTAATTTCACGAGAGCTTGGATATGACACTGAACCACAATCCATACCCCAACGCAGTAACAAAAAACCAGCCTGGCAAGATAGACTAGAGAGAGACATAACACAACTTAGAACCAACATCGGTAGACTTACACAATTTTTGAACAATAATAGGTCAAAAAAGATAGTGGAGACAGTAAACAAAATAATATACAACTATCGAAAACACAGTAGCCATGAAAATAATAATAAGAGACCAGAGGACGTTCTGGACACACTTAAACAGAAGTTAGCATTAAAATCACATAGACTAGCTAGATATAAAAAAGCACTACAAAGAAAAAATGATAATAAACTCTTCCATAGCAATGAGAAAACTTTCTATAGAAACCTATATACAAATAAAGAAAAACTAGCAAACAATAATAATATTGAAACCCCAGCAGTACACGACTTAGAAGAATTTTGGGCAGGGATCTGGGAGGCAGAAGTACATCATAACGGGGAAACACAATGGATAACCGAAGAAGAAAGAAAATGGGCAAACTTAAATGAAATGGAATTCAAAGAGATTACAGAAGTTGATATAAAATTTGTCACAAGTAGGCTTCACAACTGGAAATCACCAGGAGTAGACAAAATACACAATTATTGGTACAAAAAATTTACTGCACTTCATAAAATCATAGCAAAAAATTTCACAAGCATAATTCACGGACAACAAAGCACACCACCGTTCTTAGCTAAAGGTATAACATACATGCTGCCCAAAGGCCAATACACATCACAACCATCACAATATAGACCCATTACTTGTTTACCCACTATATACAAAATTCTCACATCAGCCATAACTCAAAAACTCACTGCTCACATAGAACAGCACAATATCCTTGCCGAAGAACAAAAGGGATGTAGAAGAGGGCATATGGGATGTAAGGAGCAACTTATTATCGACTCTCTAATTCATAGACATGCAACTACTAATAAAAGAAATTTACACTGTACATATATAGATTATAAAAAAGCGTTTGATAGCATACCACACTCTTGGTTACTACACATTTTAAAAATATATAAATTTAGTCCTGTTATAATAGAATTCTTAAAAAACATAATGCCCCTCTGGAAAACCACACTTCATCTAAACAATATCACTAGTAGAGAAATAGTAATAAAAAAAGGTATATATCAAGGTGACTCCCTAAGTCCTTTATGGTTTTGTCTCGCCCTAAACCCTATATCACAGATACTGCAGAATTGCAAGGCTGGATATCGATTAAAGAATAACAGTACTGAAACTAGCATATCACATTTAATTTACATGGATGACATAAAACTTTATTCAAAAACAGCAAAAGAAATGAAAGCACTCATAGACGCTACAGCAAAATTTAGTACAGATATCAGCATGCAATTTGGGTTAGATAAATGCAAAACTATTCACATAATTAAAGGAAAGATCCAGCCAGGCGATTACGCAGTGTCTCGTGATGAAACAATTACAGCTATGGAACCGAATGAGCTATATAAATATTTAGGGTATCATCAATCAAAGGGAATAGATCATAGTAAATTAAAAATAGCTTTAAAAGATGAATATAAGCATAGGGTACATGTTTTAAGTAAAAGTAATTTAGCTGGCAAAAACTTAATAAAAGCAATAAACACATACGCTATACCCATATTAACTTACTCTTTTGGTATTATAAAATGGACTAAAACAGATATAAATAACATACAAATATCCACTAGAACTATCCTTACTAAACACAATTGTCTACATCCAAAATCGGCTATAGAAAGAGTAACAGTCAAAAGACAGGATGGAGGGAGGGGGCTTATCGACATATTTACCTTATGGACCACGCAAATATCAAAATTAAAATCATTTTTCTTCGAAAAAGCCAACAATAGTGAAATTCATAAAGCAATAGTTAGTAATGATCTAAACCACACTCCACTAAATCTATCTCAAGAGACAGAAATAGGTAACACAGAAAATAATTATGAAACCTGTAAACTAGAACAATGGAAAAAGAAGGCACTTCATGGCCGACACCCCCAAGATCTTGAACAACCCCATATAGACAAAACAGCTTCAAACAAATGGCTCACTCTTGGTTCCCTATTTCCAGAAACTGAAGGCTTTATTATAGCAATCCAAGACCAAATCATAAACACAAAAAACCACAGAAAACATATTATCAAAGACCCTACAGTAACAGACGACAGATGTAGGAAATGTCATAACCAATCAGAAACCATACAACATATTACTGGAGCGTGCCCTAATCTTGCACAAACTGACTACACACATAGACACAATCAAGTGGCAAATATCATTCACCAAAGACTGTCTCTCAAACATAAACTTATTCCAGATACACATACGCCATACTACCAATATACTCCTAAAGCAGTTTTAGAAAATAGCACCCATAAAATTTACTATGACCGTGCAATACTGACCGACAAGACAATACACTATAACCGTCCTGATATAACTGTACAAGATAAAATAAATAAAATTACTTACTTAATTGATATAGCTATCCCAAACACTCACAACCTACAAAAAACAATTGCAGAAAAAGTACATAAATATACGGACCTTAAGGATGAAGTATTAAGAATCTGGAAACAACAGAAAGTATATATTGTCCCTATAGTTCTGTCCACTACTGGGGTTATCCCTAAACACATTCACCACAGCTTGAAACTCCTCGATCTGAAACCCAACACCTACATGCTCCTTCAAAAAGCTGCCATATTAAACACATGCAGAATCGTCAGAAAGTTTTTGCAAATAGACGAAAACACTCACTGTATGACAGAAGCACATGCTTAAATTTTCATAAAATACCGTGGCATTTACTTGACTGAGTCCGTAAATGTCACAAATTATTACCAGCAAAAGCTGAGAAATATAAAATTTACCAAAATAATAATAATCTGCCCCCTCAAGTTCCAACCATACGTCCGAATCGACCATCAGATTCACGTAGGGGGCGGACACGTGATATAAAATTACTGGCACGGCTAACATGGCTCTGGCAACCCATTAAATATGGAGACACGCTTAAAAAGTAAACGTATAGGGCCGCTGCTCGGGGGCAATCGCCGAGGCACACCTGGAGCTGACGCTGGGTGTGACAGCATACGAACCGTCGGCGGAGTGGAGCTGAGTAGGCGGGCTCCCTCCGGGTTACCCGAAAATGCTACAGCCGACTTATATTCTGACCGACAGACTGACGACATTAGCGACAATAGTAGCTCACGAGAAGAACCTTATAGTCCATCAACAATATCATATACTCCATCAGAATTCTCTACAAGAACACCAACACCCATAGACACACCAGCCTTAGATGTTGCGCAGGGGGTGAATACCCTATTACCTGCGTCCACTAAGACTGGGAAAACACGTGTACGCATGAAATGGACAGAAGATATTAATATATTCATCATGCGTACCTACTACCGCATTACTAAATTAGAAACAGACATGACAACATACAGAAAATTACTACATGAACACTTTTTAGAACAGTACCCTACCGTGACAGTTTCAGAACAACGAGTTTCCGATCAAAGGAGAGTCATTATCAGAAATAGAATGCTTACAAATGAGAAATTAGAACAAATTAAAGAAGAAGTCAGGTTAGAATTAGAACAAGAAGATATCATCCTACAATCACAATCAGATAGTAATTCGCAAAGAATCAACACTAGGGACCCAACCTCACAACAAACACTACTAACAAATACACAAACATCCTACAACTGCCTTAATACCATTGAATGTGACATACACAATACACAAACTCCACTTTGTACTAATATATCAACACAAACTGAAACTACAATGCTATTAATGGAAACCGAAATACACACATCAAAAGTGTCTAGGGATCAAGCATTTTTATGCGGATTTCTTGAGATTGAGATGTGGCTTTGTAATATATTTATGATTTTATAAATTTATATGGATCCTTTTTGGTGCATTTCATAATTTGAATCAGGAACTGTCAATCAAATTCGAGTAAAAGATGAAAATCAGCTGCCAATATTTTCCCTATAAAAACATACAACGCATTGAAGAAATTATTAGTGCTACTGTTTCCCTACTACTGATTAAAACCAACGTTATTATGGAGCGGCGACGTCATTTAAGCAGGGAAGAAATGCTCAGAGCCGTGGGAATGATAGAAGCTGGTTCCCGGCAACGTACTGTGGCTTTAGCTCTGAATACAAGTCAGAGTGTTATCAGTCGACTTTGGACACGTTACCGAAGCACTGGTACCGTGGCTGAGCGCCATGGAGGACGGTATCGCTGCACCACATGGAGACAAGACCGATACATTCAAATCTTAACTCGAAGAGCTCCAACAATAACCGCCATGATGTTAGCCGTGAGGCTTCATCACTCTTCAGGGAACTTAAATAGCGACCAAACAGTCAGAAACCGCTTGCATGAAGTGAACCTTCATTCCCGAAGACCGCTACGGGTACCACCTATAGCAATGCACAATCGTAGGATTCGATATCAATGGGCTCTTGAACACAGAAATTGGGCAGAAGAACAATGGCGTTTCGTGTGCTTTTCTGATGAGTCTCGTTTTGGTATGAGACCGGATACAAGACGTATACGACACTGGAGAACCCCTGGACGCCAACAGCGATTAAAATCCTGCCAGGAAGTCCATCCTTATAGTGGTGGAACCATCATGGTATGGGCGGGTATTTGGATCGGCGGAAGAACTGAGTTGATTTGGATCAGAGGCAACCTCAACGCTCAAATTTATGCTGAGACGATTGTATCAGACGTCATCGTTCCTCTACAAGTGCAAATCGGTCCCTTATTTCAGTTAATGCATGATAATGCACGACCGCACACCGCAAGAGTTGTAAGACAGACTCTCGCCGCAGCTAACATCAATGTCCTGCCCTGGCCTGCTCAGTCGCCAGACTTGAACCCGATTGAGCATGCATGGGATATGCTACAGAGAAGAGCTCTGCCGAATATGGAGGGTATCCAGTAGCAAGAAGACCTTTTTTTGTTGTTGCAACGAACATGGGCGGCCATTCCACAGCGTGATTTGGATGAACTCATTTTGAGTATGCCAAACCGATCATCTTGTGTTGTTAGTGTTCGCGGTAGAAACACGGATTATTAATTGTTTAAGTTACCTAATAAAATTTTAAAGAAAACTGTTATTTCAGTCTTTTTTTCGAACTTTAATGTTAGTGGTTCAAATGTCAAAAATCCCTTTATTAGGAAAATGGCAAATTTCTTTACTAATGCAAAGGTGACTTGGTTTATCGTTACTGTGACAAACGAAAACACTTTATTTGATGAATCCTTAAAGAAATTTTTAATTAATATCAATCAGGAGAAAAGTTATTGCAAAAATATATGTTGATCCCTAGACACTTTTGATGTGTGTAGAAACTTTGCAGTCTAATGTCTTATTAGACTCATCAGAAAAGAAACTGAAAGAACACTTACAGACAGCTATAACTGAATTTGCAGGCTTAGACCCTACACTCAGGCCCCGACTTCCTAAACTTAAATATAGTTTGTATCTTGCGAAATTAACAAATTTCTTTAACAGTACCTTACTGCACGAGTTCTTCTCTGATAAGTCACAACTAACTGACATTCATACACTCATATATTGTAGTGCCCTAGTAATTTCACGAGAGCTTGGATATGATACTGAACCACAATCCATACCCCAACGCAATAACATAAAACCAGCCTGGCAAGATAGACTAGAGAGAGACATAACACAACTTAGAACCAACATCGGTAGACTTACACAATTTTTGAACAATAATAGGTCAAAAAAGATAGTGGAAACAGTAAACAAAATAATATACAACTATCGAAAACACAGCAGCCATGAAAATAATAATAAGAGACCAGAGGACGTTCTGGACACACTTAAACAGAAGTTAGCATTAAAATCACATAGACTAGCCAGATATAAAAAAGCACTACAAAGAAAAAATGATAATAAACTCTTCCATAGCAATGAGAAAACTTTCTATAGAAACCTAAATACAAATAAAGAAAAACTAGCAAACAATAATAATATTGAAACCCCAGCAGTACACGACTTAGAAGAATTTTGGGCAGGGATCTGGGAGACAGAAGTACATCATAACGGGGAAACACAATGGATAACCGAAGAAGAAAGAAAATGGGCTAACTTAAATGAAATGGAATTCAAAGAGATTACAGAAGTTGATATAAAATTTGTCACAAGTAGGCTTCACAACTGGAAATCACCAGGAGTAGACAAAATACACAATTATTGGTACAAAAAATTTACTGCACTTCATAAAATCATAGCAAAAAATTTCACAAGCATAATTCACGGACAACAAAGCACACCACCGTTCTTAGCTAAAGGTATAACATACATGCTGCCCAAAGGCCAATACACATCACAACCATCACAATATAGACCCATTACTTGTTTACTCACTATATACAAAATTCTCACATCAGCCATAACTCAAAAACTCACTGCTCATATAGAACAGCATAATATCCTTGCCGAAGAACAAAAGGGATGTAGAAGAGGGCATATGGGATGTAAGGAGCAACTTATTATCGACTCTCTAATTCATAGACACGCAACTACTAATAAAAGAAATTTACACTGTACATATATAGATTATAAAAAAGCGTTTGATAGCATTCCACACTCTTGGTTACTACACATTTTAAAAATATACAAATTTAGTCCTGTTATAATAGAATTCTTAAAGAACATAATGCCCCTCTGGAAAACCACACTTCATCTAAACAATATCACTAGTAGAGAAATAGTAATAAAAAAAGGTATATATCAAGGTGACTCCCTAAGTCCTTTATGGTTTTGTCTCGCCCTAAACCCTATATCACAGATACTGCAGAATTGCAAGGCTGGATATCGATTAAAGAATAACAGTACGGAAACTAGCATATCACATTTAATTTACATGGATGACATAAAACTTTATTCAAAAACAGCAAAAGAAATGAAAGCACTCATAGACGCTACAGCAAAATTTAGTACAGATATCAGCATGCAATTTGGGTTAGATAAATGCAAAACTATTCACATAATTAAAGGAAAGATCCAGCCAGGCGATTACGCAGTGTCTCGTGATGAAACAATTACAGCTATGGAACCGAATGAGCTATATAAATATTTAGGGTATCATCAATCAAAAGGAATAGATCATAGTAAATTAAAAATAGCTTTAAAAGATGAGTATAAGCATAGGGTACATGTTTTAAGTAAAAGTAATTTAGCTGGCAAAAACTTAATAAAAGCAATAAACACATACGCTATACCCATATTAACTTACTCTTTTGGTATTATAAAATGGACTAAAACAGATATAAATAACATACAAATATCCACTAGAACTATCCTTACTAAACACAATTGTCTACATCCAAAATCGGCTATAGAAAGAGTCACAGTCAAAAGACAGGATGGAGGGAGGGGGCTTATCGACATATTTACCTTATGGACCACGCAAATATCAAAATTAAAATCGTTTTTCTTCGAAAAAGCTAACAATAGTGAAATTCATAAAGCAATAGTTAGTAATGATCTAAATCACACTCCACTAAATCTATCTCAAGAGACAGAAATAGGTAACACAGAGAATAATTATGAAACCTGTAAACTAGAACAATGGAAAAAGAAAGAACTTCATGGCCGACACCCCCAAGATCTTGAACAACCCCATATAGACAAAACAGCTTCAAACAAATGGCTCACTCTAGGTTCCCTATTCCCAGAAACTGAAGGCTTTATCATAGCAATCCAAGACCAAATCATAAACACAAAAAACCACAGAAAACATATTATCAAAGACCCTACAGTAACAGACGACAGATGTAGGAAATGTCATAACCAATCAGAAACCATACAACATATTACTGGAGCGTGCCCTAATCTTGCACAAACTGACTACACACATAGACACAATCAAGTGGCAAATATCATTCACCAAAGACTATCTCTTAAACATGAACTTATCCCAGATACACATACGCCATACTACCAATATACTCCTAAAGCAGTTTTAGAAAATAGCACCCATAAAATTTACTATGACCGTGCAATACTGACCGACAAGACAATACACTATAACCGCCCTGATATAACTGTACAAGATAAAATAAATAAAATTACTTACATAATTGATATAGCAATCCCAAACACTCACAACCTACAAAAAACAATTGCAGAAAAAGTACATAAATATACGGACCTTAAGGATGAAGTATTAAGAATCTGGAAACAACAGAAAGTATATATTGTCCCTATAGTTCTGTCCACTACTGGAGTTATCCCTAAACACATTCACCACAGTCTGAAACTCCTTGATCTGAAACCCAACACCTACATACTCCTTCAAAAAGCTGCCATATTAAACACATGCAGAATCGTCAGAAAGTTTCTGCAAATAGACGAAAACACTCACAGTATGACAGAAGCACATGCTTAAATTTTCATAAAATACCGTGGCATTTACTTGACTGAGTCCGTAAATGTCACAAATTATTACCAGCAAAAGCTGAGAAATAAAAAATTTACCAACATAATAATAATCTCTTTATTGTCTCATAAGAAAAAAATACATGGGTTGAGGCCCTAGACCTCATAATGCTATTCTGGGTACTAACTGATAATATAATTATAGCTTAACTCTGTACCTGACATCTTCGGGATGTCTTAATAGAGGCTAATCTCGGATCCCTCTTTAGCATACCACCCCTTTCAAACCCCCGGCTGGCGAGGAATCAAAGAAGCTTCACGTCCTACGATGTCAATAATCTGAATTCACTGAGAAAAAAATATTCACCGTCTCTCTCTTAATTCATTAAAAATAAATTTGTCATTGAGTTCCAGTAATCTAAAATTATTCACCAGTTCTTTCAAAGTAGAGGAAAATGCTTCATTTGATTCGCTGTCAATTGACCTAAAGTATTGAGAATTTTACGCAAGTAATTCAGACGATTGTTAAGTATTTACATTATAATACGATAGATAGATGAATATTGTATATGTCATTATATGTATTAAGTTTCTGCAACGTACCTACTTAATTTGCTTTTATTATATCGTTGACAATTAATATTAATTTCGTTGCCCTGTAAAAGATATTGTAAAATTCTTTCAATAAATTTTTCCACTAAAGGTTCAATTGCATTCTATTCTGTGTTACGATTTGGAACAAAAAATATCATGATGATCCACTTATTTGTAAAATTAAGTTCATGTAACTAGTGAATAACTGATAGTTTTAGCGTCTTCTATTTCTTTATCTGTTCAAGAATAAAACGTCTTCTTGTTTAGCGATACCAAGCAAATATGTTTATTGGACGGTATATGCGTGTTTTGTCTGGTGAAAAAGCCATGACACACTATACAAGTCAGTGGTGTGACGCGAGCTTCTTCATGGAGATGCAATTGTTTGCTTATTATTATCATTATTGTAGGTAGGTAGCTAAGATGAGATGATAATATCTACCTACTCTACATATAAAGGTTTTACACGCACTTTATTTCACAATAATTAAAGGTAGTAAAAATGAAGTTTCAATTTATAATAGTAATTAAAACTTTCTTGATAAAACTATATTACTAAATTCAACCAATAAAATGTGTATGTCAATATAGCTCAATATTGACATACACAATGTTTTATTATATTCTCACGATTCTATTCTCTCATTGATTTGACTTGATTATCTAATATCCTCGCCATCGTATCGTATTTTATCTCTTGGCTTTGATGTTTGTAGTTTTCCAATATCAAAAAATAAAGTAACGTAACTATTAAACTTTTTGTAATGATAGGATTTTTCAATAAAAGATTCCACAAAATTATACTAAAATTTCACGTCAGTTTTAAGCGCCACTTTGTCCTACGCAAGTGCATTGTGCCAGATAGTACATAAAGTGAATTTAAACAGTTTGGGAGTTCTGCTTATATTTGAGACGCGACCGACCGTAAAGCTCTTTGAACGTCCCTCTTTTAAAATCTGTACACATAAAAAAATACGTAAATAGTTTAAGCTCACTGTTTGCGCCCTGTTTTTATTCAGCGGAATATTTAGTTATACTAGAAGACTATGTAGATATATGTTTTTCTGAAATGTGCAATAAAAAAAGGTTTATGGAGCACTGTGACTCAACCATGAGTAACATCAACGTTTCATCTCATCATCATCATCATCATCATCAGCCTATGGCAGTCCACTGCTGGATATAGGCCTCTCCCATTGCACACCACTCTGATCGATTTTGGGCTTCTCGCATCCAGCTCCTGCCAGCCATCTTACGCTGGTCGTCACTCCACCTCGCCTGTGGGCGTCCTACACTACGTTTACCAAGAAGCGGTCTCCACTCCAGAACTCTTCTGCCCCAACGGCCATCAGTTCTGCGGCTAACATGGCCAGCCCACTGCCACTTCAGCTTGCTAATCCGGTGGGCTATGTCGATGACCTTAGTTCTCTGACGGATCACCTCATTCCTGATACGATCTCTCAGAGAAACGCCGAGCATAGCCCTTTCCTTTGTTTCATCTAAGATTATGTAATGAGGCGCTACAATACTTTTCATTGTAGAAATGGTCAAAAGAGTGAGAGAGTTAATAATTACCTTACCTTACATATTTAAGATTGACTTGACACCAGATTCCTGTGAAAACCCTTTTGGTGTCGAAGCATGGGTCCCTTTCGGCGCATGGCACCTCCTACTTTAATCAAAATTCAAAGGAATCTAGCAACAAAAATTACAATACGGATACATTAGAAGACCTTAATTTATTATTCTAGTAAAACTCTATTAAAAATTTACATCTACCATCATACATGTGAGAAACCACATATTCACCTTAAATTACATGCACACCATGCTAATCGTATAAATTCCAACGCGTGGCATCAGATTACGTTATTGGTAAAAAAGTCGCGGATTGACTCGTGTGCTCTAATTACATACAAGGCTTCGGTTGCACCGCAAGCGAATTTAAATGCGCGAGTCAGGCGTAAATGCTGTGAAAACTACTAAACACTGTCAGACTGCAGATTAAACTATTACATTGTAATAGGATTAAATAACTGCTACTTATATAAGGTGTCAAGTTATCTTAACACTTACTATGATATAAAACCGATGTAAATGTGTCTCGTGTTCAACGTGCGCAGACGCATCACGACTATTAACATGTCTGTTCCCGCATTCCTCAGATGAAATCATGTGTTGAGATTTATAAGCCAATTATAATTTACTCTAGTGGAGGTATTTTAAGAAATCTGATGCTTCTAAATATCTATTTAAAACGTAAAACATCTACCTAGATGTTTTACGAATTCATACCTAGTATTAGTGAAACAAGCGTTATCATTTGTTCGATGTCTGGGTTTACAATGTAAGAAAATCTTTGTTTATTTCTGAATCAGGCTGTTTGTAAGGTCTCTCAACCTATAATATAAGTGAAAACTACTAATATCAAAGTAGACCTCGTGTGACATCTTTATCTTCTATACAATATATAAAATTCTCGTGCCGTAATGTTAGTGGCAATACTCCTCCGAAAGGTCTTCTTATTAAATTTTGCGTGTTTATTCAGTAGATTTAAGAATAGTACTTAAACTATTTTTATACCCCGTTGTGATAAAATATGAAACAAACGAGAGCAGAATCGCGAGCATCAGCAAGTAATGATGCAAAAACATATTTTTCACAATATATATATTACCTTCACACATTGATGTATTAAAAAACCCTAGATACACACTCAGCGTCGCAAAACCGTCCTCATAAAATAAGCGCACTATTGAAAATGGTGCTCCTATTTCAAATAGTCTCGCGTCGCTCGCGTCTCTGTGCGCTCGTTAAAAATGCGTAAGTGTTCGATGCGGAATTGTAAAAATATTACGTTATGAACGTTAAAAAAGGATGGGATATCGTATTTTCGGTGAGTAAAAGAGTTTGTTAATTTGTTTTTGTTGTTTTTATGACTAAATATCGGAAGCAATATGTGATTTTGACTTAATTTGTCTAAAAACTTCACTCCACGGTCCAAGTATAATACGACAAATTTCAATGGCCGCTTTTTCAGTGTAAGAACGACTATTACACAACCTTTTATTTTAGTCGCATAATCCAAACGACCCTGTTCTGAATTTAATGGAGTCGATTTTTTTTTATTGTGTTTAATTTTTTATTAATAAGTTTATTTAATTTGAACTTTTTTGTATTTAGTTTTTAATAAGTATGTATACGTTACAAAATATATAATAATATTATTATAGTTATTAATCGAATTGCAAAAGGTAAGGAGGTCGTCCAAACGGTGTTATTATTAAAGTTCGTAAATATTATATTACCTATTATATCGATTAATTAGGGGACGCAATAAGTTTATTTAATTTGAACTTTTTTGTATTTAGTTTTTAATAAGTATGTATACGTTACAAAATATATAATAATATTATTATAGTTATTAATCGAATTGCAAAAGGAAAGGAGGTCGTCCAAACGGTGTTATTATTAAAGTTCGTAAATATTATATTACCTATTATATCGATTAATTAGGGGACAACTTATGGGTTCGCGACATACAATTTTTTTAAGCCAAATAGTGCATGCGTCGTTTGTTCTGAACATTTTGTGGACGAAGATATGAATGTCACTGCTAAAGGCATAAAACGTCTTCTTAAAACGGCTGTTCCTAGTATAACGGTAAGTAGTCGTTAGCCAGAAATATAATGAATTTATCAAATAATTTCGTACCTACATTCAATTAATATAATTATTTTTTACAGGATATGTCACTGATATGATATGAAAAAATGAAATAAATGATTTTAAGAGTTAATATTTGTTTCATTGTTGTACACATGTCCTACCCAAAAACATATTTACGCTCAGATATAAGTATAATTATGGGCTTAAAACACAATTTAACTAACTCTTAAAATACTAACTCAATGTATTATAATAAAAAAAATATACAAATATTCCTCTTCACTCCATGTCCTGTCCTGCCGGCTAGCTTCGGTCATAAAATTTGATTTGTCATTGCACGCTGCTTTGTAATAAAAACTTTAAACAATGCGCGTAAGGTTGAATGTGCAAGAGATGTGTTTATAGCATAACTAAAACTACCCACATTGATATTTTTATACATCAATGACTAAGTAGGATAGTTTCGTATGCGGCTTTTGTTTGAGACTGTGCATCTAGGGTTTTTATATATCAATGCCTTCACATATTAAAATACTGATAGGTATTTATGTAACCAGCACACCCATAACATTGCTCATGCCTTGATAGCGCTGTCATTTTGGACATTATCGCCTCGTATGATACATGATAACGTTTATCATTTATTTGAATTGAGAACCACCTAATCTCCTTTACATGATTTTTTTAAATACCAAACAAATAACTGTCTCAACCGGCCATAACTCACTCTTGAGCATGCTAGAAAGTTACTTTTATAAAGTGTGTGAATTGCAATAAACGTATCCAATAAAATTCAGCCAATGCCGTCCACTGCTGAACGAAGACCTTTCCCAAAGAGCGCCAATAAACATATTATTATGCAATGAGATTTATCTTTAAATCCATATTTTTGAATACAATGGGTGTATATTATTTTCTTTACAATATTGTAACTAATAATTATAAGAAAGTAATAAAATATAGCACCAAGCATAAATTAACACGTTATTTCCACTATCTATTATTGGTTTAATTATATGGTTACCGAATTTAATGTAAGGAAAAACGTTGCTTTAATACCCTAAATCTTATATTTGCTTAGTTTACGGGCCTGATCAACATGGAATTTCACATCTTCTAAATTACGACGGTGTGCTCATTCTTAGTTCTTGTGTTTTATGGTACGAATGATAATGATGTACACATCTTTAATATTTACTATTATCGCCTCAACAAACAGTGAATCCTACTCTGAAAATTATTACAACCTTCGTAGCTTCGTCGGTATTTAGAGCGATGTAAATTATGCAATGTCTGTAAATAGGTATTTATCAGTTGCGGCAAGCAAATGCTGATAAATGATAATATGTACCTAATTAATTACCTTTAAAATTGTATTACGTTTAGGTTTTTACACCGGATTTTGTTTATGGCTTTCGTCCGTATGACTATAGTATATTATCTAGAATATTGAGATAGTTAAACATATTCAAATACCTGAAACAGATCATAATTTTATTTCAAAATCATAATGAGTATAAAACTAAAGAAATTGTCTACAATATTTACATACAAGCGTCAAAAAATCTTCCGCATCATAGATTACTGGTAGCGTTTCCAAAAGACTGACAGCATTATCACATTGAATAGTGCAAGAAAAAGGCTGGTCTTTTAGTCACGAGAATCAGTTGCCTAGCCAGTTGTTTACACATAGCACGAGCACTCGGATCGCGATACTCTACCTCAAACGATTCAAAAATATATGTACTAATTGTTGGTATTTAGGCCGTTTTAGCATATGCAGCATCTGCGAACAGGTCATCATTAGGATCATCTAGTGAGGAATGTTTTTGTGTATTAACATCAAAATCGTCCACACGTTTCTTTACGCTTACCTCACATTTCAAATATTATGTAACTCGTAGTATATTCCTGCTATCAAGTTTTTTAAATAATAAGTGTAGTAAAAAGAAATTTCTTATTTTTGCATAAAACAGGACCGCAACTGAGTCACCTAATCACTATACTGTCAGAAAAGTTTTTTAGTACGAAATCTCATGTTTTCTAACGCCATTCAGTAGAACCCGACAGAACTAATGATACAACGTGAGATACAGATAACTAAAGCTATCTATTGGATAAATAATGGATAATTTCTTTTAACTACACCCATTAAATTACACACGCAACACACTTCGTAGAACAAACTTATAAAGGATTTCATCATTCACAGATTTTAGTATGTTACACTGAAATAGTACTCGCAGTAAGAGCTACATAAACATTTTCTTAAGTCAGATCTCATATTTTCGATCTCTGACATAAATAAACTTTAGTAATGAATTTTCTTTCTTTTAGTGTCGGTAAAATTAGTTTATAAACAATCAAGTTAATAAAATATTATCAATAACTATTCAATGTGTGTCCTATATTTTAACATAAATAATTGTTTTCTGATAAAATGATTGTGGCTTGCACTGTGTGTTACACATTACTAGTACAAACTTGTAATTTGCATTAGAAGTTTAAAATAGTGGGTTTAACTTAACACCTTCACCAGAGAGAGAGAATTTGAGTTTACGATACAATCAATTAATTCTACCTTACGTCATCGCTGATTTAATAATTTCCTCATTGGAACGGTCTTAACAACTATGTTAATTGAAATCCTCGAACAATATTATTTTTATGTGTTTGCATGATGTCACATTATTGGGATAAGAATCTTCTGAAAATGATTAAGTACCTGTTTTTCACTTTATTTTCCCTTCCAGGGTGAGAACTCCAAGCGAGGACACGAGGTATGTTTATAGAAGGAAGTCGTACGCAGCTTCATTGTCTCAATGATGTACTTCGGGAACGTACCTTTGGAAAATCGATTACTTGAACTAAAAGCATACACAATTTCGACGGTATAAGTAAATTCCCGAAGTGCCTCATTCAGGTTCAAAGCTGTGAGCTGTTGTGGGCTTTAAGCGATGCTGCATGAATAAACTGTTGGTCGCAAACTGTCATAATCAAATGCGCAGCATGAAAAGCGTTATCACTGTATCTGATACCAAGGAGGACATTCTCATTACGCCTGTAGCAGGCACTCAGAATCTTACCAATGCTTAATACTACTACTTGGGTTTTTTTGCTCAAATTATGCCAAGAAAGTCCACAAAAAATATCCAAACTGCAATATTTGATCACTAAATACTATTAATGCATTTATTGCTAAAGGCTTATTAAAAACCCACTCAAAGAATTACACCTTTTGTGCACAAATCGCACTCAAGTTATATGGTATTTTAACTAGCACCAAGTTTGAATAATGATTTTATTCAGTTTCTTATAAATCAGACATACAATACTTATGGCTCTAATTGTGGAAAATTCAGTTCATTTAAATAAAAGACTCTTTGAAGCACTTCATAAGCTTTCAATAAAATCGATGACCATGCTGTAATTCCATAGTGTCTTGTTTTGTTTTTCTATTTTAATTCTACAGTGCATCGAACGATGTGACCAAGATGTGTCAAACACAAATCTGGGTGACAATTTCACAAGCCATCTTCCCATGGCTGCGCCAATAACATAGTTTCGATGTCGTGGCTTTCTTCTGCCATTATCGATGGAGCTGCGGTCTGGCTAAACCATTCCAATATATAGTGAAATTAACTTAGTTCAGTAATTGGGCAATGAATAAAATACTCATGACAGACTGGGTAAGACTTGAACTAGGTAAGTAGGCTTGAGGGAAATGATATTAGTGTTCTACGAAAGGCCCAACTGTCCCTCTCTGGTCTGTATTGATGCAACATCGTGAACCAAATACCTTAGGAGCAATTTAAGTACAGAAATGAGATAAAAAATTGTATTTTAAATCATTCTGGTAGTACGAGTATATTTAAATATTTTTATTTAATATTAAACAAAAAATATTGTGAATTCATATAAGTTTTAAAACCCCGGCTGAATCGTTTTTTCTACTCGTAATAAATAGTTCCCTGGGTTCTCAGTTCAGTAGCGGATACAACATTTTAATACTTTTTGTTTTTAAATTTCAACTTAAATCAATACTTTAGCCATCTCAAGGTTATTCCATATACATACATATATACTTGTGTACTGGCTGCTCAAAACTCTTATAACTTACAAATTTAAACAATGTTCGCTTCGAGACTCGCCGGTCATATTTACTTATGGAGACTGCTAGAGTACCCCCTAGAGGGCTTTTTATCTTGTCTCACACAGTTTATTATCGATCTGAAAACAACTTCGTGCTCCGTGATGATATTATATGTTGATTACACTATAACCGTACGTAACGCAACGACGAAATGTGCGGAATTGAGCGGAGATTGAATCATAACCATAGTAGATAGACTACACACATTGTCAATTTGTAGACAGACATTTTTTTTTTTCAAAACTAGCTCTTGCTCGCGTATCTGCTCGAATGTGGTTTTATATTGATATTTTCCAAATCGCGTAGATCCGGAGATTACCCCCTACAACGTAAAACTTTACCTCTTTATAATGTTAGTACAGATAAACCTAATACGGTGGAAAAAACTCATGATGTTGTTTTCAATTTCGTTAGAAGGGCGATAACTTAGGCAGTCTATGTATGTTTGTATGTTCTACCGTATCGCCTTAACTACTGAACTGATTTATTTATATAGTCGTAGTGACGGTGCAGGTGACATAAGCTCTATAAATTTTATGAAAAGTTTTTATGTTTTGTTGTTTCTTGTAGTTTTGTAGTTCAATCTTCTTGACGCTGCCATTGTTTCAGAAATGTATTTGATTTTGGATTAAATACACCCTAGTGCTTTTTAGAACTTCATTTTGTTAGCGATAATAAAGAAAATGGTTTTTTATACTAAATAGCGTAGGGTCTCGATATCCATTGAAAGGATAAATATGCAAATAATGATTTCTAGAGGCAAAATCCGCAACGAATCGGAATTGCTCAAACGGGAAAGTATTTCGTTCCTACATACAGATCACACTGTTGTGTTACTTTCCTTTGATCTATTTAGAGAAAAAACAATCCAAAAGCATTTTTGTTTTCGTTTCGCTAGACTAGCAATTCACTATTTTTTTATTTCCGAAGTTACTCCTGATCAGCTGATCTGTCAGTGAAAGCCCCATCAAAATAGGCTAAACCGTTCCAGAGATTAGCCAGAACAAACAGACAAACAAACAAAAAAAAACGATATTTTGATTTAGTACCGCATGTACATACTACATAAACTGATTCAATTTGTAATTAGAAATTACAAATTGATTCAGTTTATTTGTATAGACGACGATATGTATTAACCCCGCTCTCCGTTTTAAGTGGCTTGTGATTTCCTAAGGTTTTATCCAGAATACCCGTCACATTAATAAAATTATCTTTCTGTTTTATCCAAGCCCCTTTCGCATCCTTGAAGTCAATATTCCTTGAAATGTTTACCAAATACATTTACGGTGGCTCTCAGCAAATTTACATAGGGAATCTATCAATAGCACTCAAATTGAAGTCCCGCCGTTAAGCCAATATTGTTCAGAACATTTGTTTACTAGGTTTATGTACGTGTGTGTATCACCTGAATGGGCGGCAACTCTTACTTCGTAGTTTCATCCCAATGGTTATTTATGTACTGGGTTCTATTTTCATCAGTTTATTTTACCCAAGTCGATTCTGTGACCTTTAAGTAAACTTACTTACAAAAAATATTAAAATTTGAACAGGTACTTGTTTAAGTATTAACGGTAACAACCTGCTCTTCTCTTAATAAACTCTTAATTTTAAATTAAAATATATAGTGAAATGATATGTTATTCGATTATATATTTAAAATTAAAATGAAGAGTTAAACTTATTGCAAATTTTCATAATGATCATTTTTTATGCTGGAAGATCAAACTCCGGTATCTTCACGTGTTATTGCTAACATACAGTGACGCTTGCTTGTCCATGTTGCCTTAGCCCAATATATTGATGTGTGTGTGATTGTGTCTGTCATCATCACTAATTTGTTGTAGATGTGAGTTTATGTGCTTTCAAATCATAACCAATTACTATGAAACTTTAGGCACTTCTGATCTAGAGGAAAAGTTCATTCTTCTGAGGATCTCTGAAATTGATTGGCATAAACTACACTAACGTGAACAAACCTACGGACAAAAAGTAGTTAATCATTTGGATAAAATATGTACTCCTTACATTATTAACCTCGGTTTTAGTGTTGCCGTGTGATGACCCCGAATAGTAATTACTATACCAGGGGGACTAATGCTTATTATACACTATCACTACTGTGATGGACATTTAATTGCCACAATCACTTCAATTTTCATTAAAGTGTACACAATCTAGGTCTGTTTTTTTAATTGTTACGAATCTGTAGTGATTGTATTCTAATCGGTACATACACTTAATTGGATTGGCCTGTAATTGCACAGCTAGGTTTTGTTATCTATGAAGCAATTATTTGAATAGATCGTTGCCAATTAGTAACCGACAATTACAGGTGATATGATCACGTTATTTTTTTTACTGTGTATCTGGTTTCTGGTGAATATTTTTATTTGATGTGGTACTTCTTGAAGGAAGTCCCATTTATATTTTTAACTTATTTAGGTCTGATGTTCGAATGCAAAGAATATACGAATACAGTAACGTTTTAAAATTATTTTTAAAATAACATATAACTCGCTTTCTAGTTTAACTATTAATTCTAAAAAGAGACAATGCTGTTGTTTTATTTTTCATACAACAATCTATTTGTTGTATATAAAAAAACATCAGTACACAAATTACCGATTTATCTAACCATTTTTAAAATTTGTATGTTTTTTGTTGAGTCAAGACATTGTTCGTCCCACAGTGGTTTATTGAAGTTTGTCGACAAACTTTCTTTAGCAATAAAGGCTCTTCGCTTTATTCTTCTATAAAAAACAGGCTTACATTTTTACAAGCCAAAGTTAAAATTAGGATTGGAAACAATCACCTAACTGAAAACAAATTCATTGTCATTCATTGAAGATATTTTTAATTTTACTTTTCTGATACGCATGTATCAGAAACGTTGTAATTCAAAGCAAAGTTCTTGTTTTCATTTATGAATCAAAAATATTTTATTGTCACAGCATAAATAACATTGTAAAACTGTATATCTTGACCAAGTAGTAGTAGCCAACATTATAGTTTATATTATTTATTTAATTAAACTTAATGCACGATATGTGTGTACTAGCAAACCAGGTGATGCACGAATATAGGGTATTAAGTAATCAACTTTCGCAGACCAGTCGAACATAATTTCAACTTTGTTGTACATTCTTGTTGCATGTCATACATCTCCATTGTCGCTAACAAACAAACACACAATAATTGGCAAGTATTGACCTAGAAAACCTAGCAGTGGTTGCCAGGAAATTAAATGTCGTAGTTGACTTCTCCCCGTCGCGTCGCTGTATATAAAATGGTAGGTAATGTTAGTATAGCTTGTGTACTACGGGAAACCATTTCTAACGTGTAATGTTGTTTTAGTCAATTATTTTCTTGTATTTCCACGAAATTTTAGTCTGAAATAATACGTTGTAGCACCTTAACATTTTATTAACAAATTAATGTAATTCATGACTATTTTGAGTTCTAATTTATCGTTTAAATCTCTTTTATTTCATTTTGTATTGTATACAGCATTAGCTTTTAAGGTAAGATTTGACAAAAGAAACGTTCAAAGGTAATAATTTAATGAAGTACGACCCAATTTCGACTGGGTAGGACTTTCGACCCTGGATTAATTTAATTACATCCACCTTTCTCCAATTATATTTCGATCGTCCCACATTACAATGGAGTAAGTACCTATAGACCATTAATAAAAACGTTTCCCTATTACCATTGAGAATTTACTGACGAATAAAATTAACAACAAGGCACACAAGACCCGTAAGTTGAACCCAGGACATCTAAACCACGAGCAAATTTTATCCAACCCCACGACCTCGATTCAAACACGATGCAATTTTTTTCTTCACAAAAGTATTTTTCAGATGACCCGTCAGCTTTTCCCCCATATCATAAGGAAAATAAGCAATGCGTTGGTTATAAGACCCTGTAGGTAGCACGTAATGTGAAGGTAACAGGGGCTATTCACGTCATTGATTCGCACCCCTGTGCGGGAAGTAGCTACACAGTGACCATAGGCTACACCATGTAGATTTCTCGTCATGATTAGCATGAGCGCGAAAATTCAGTATTTGGTGTGTGAAAATATATTTTACACTCCTTATACTACAGATATTAGATTATTGTATTTTATGAACAGATAATTGTTCTTCGTAAATTGAGATATATAATTTAGGCCTGTTAAACAGGTTAAGTATTATAATGTTATAAACAATTATAGACAACATATGATTGCAATGAAATATCAATCATCAGATCCTTTTGAGAAATATAGTTTGTTGTTATTTATATTTTAATATTGTTTAAGATTTATTTTTATATTTGTTTTTAGATTTTTCTAATCCCATGAACTTGTTTTAATAGCGGAGATAGCAGCCCTTATGTTTTAATCATTTTATTTTTATTGTTTTCTTACGCACTCACCAGCGGGAACTAATGGTAAGGTTATGTATTTAATTAGCTTGTGTAGCGCTAGTCGATAACGATATAATTGGCCATTATGTGCCGCGGGCGTTGTGCGGAAAGACAATGTAAGCGAGAACGCCATTCATGGTCATCTTTCATTCGAAAACGGGGATATATTAGAATATCCATCTAAATAATAAACATTACATCAACAGCCTTTATTAACTCTTAGAAAGGTGTTTTGGCCTACCATATGATCGGGTTGATATAGGATTTGATTCAAGTTTTTCTTCTTGCAATGATGTTGTCCTACGTAGTTTTGCTCCCTTAGTGGCCTTTTACGACTCTCACTAGATGAATAAGGATGGTGGCATTTTATATTCTCAGATCCTATAGAATATATTCCCCTAATTCTTGAAAATATTCAATATCACTTCAAATATATAGATAAAGTGTAGTGAAGTTCCGTGTAGTCAAGATGAATTTCGGAATGAGCTCTTCAAAGCGCCTGCCGCGCGGTTTTATCCAATTATCTGGAATCTTGATGTAATACGTGTACATTGCGCAGTAAAACATCTAATAGGCGTGTGTTCGTAAATGTTTAAAGCTATTTATAACTTTAATACTCAGCCTACAACATTTTATTACTTTTAATATATCTACTTTTTCAAATATTTGTTTTTTTTTTAATGACCCCATTTAGTTTTAACCTTATCAATTTCAATAAGTGGGAACTCTGGCATGATTAGGAGTACCCCACGGCACCACAACTATAGAAGTTTATATAGAAATGTGTAGTTTTAGGCAAGAAGTGTCAGGAATAAAAATATAATTTGTAAACTTTATGTATGTAGTAATATTGTGTTGTACATCTGCTACAGTTGCTAGTTTATTGTTTTAGTAAGATTCGTAAGATGAATAAGATTGTTTTAGTTATATTATTAAGAATCTCGTACGATGAAAATGTATACCTTGTCTCGATGCCTATTCCATTCAATTTCAAAGAGACTGTCTAGCTACACTGGATAATTTTGTGGTGTGAAGTAGTATTTTCAAAAATTCGGTGCTAAAAAGTTTAGACAAATCAAGTGTTCTGCAAATACGAAATATTGGTCACCGTACTAGCAGTGTGGTGTATATAAGCGCATAGACTTACGTAGATCTCCTCGTCGCCGGCGGACGCGGCAATTTGCGACAATCCCCCTCTCCAGTACAAAACCCCCTCCACCCATCCTCATACCCGTCTCGCAATTTTGTTTACACAAACACTACCGTACTCGTATATTCTCTGTTTATGTACCTATATGTTAGCCAGGTATTCTTTTAATTTACGTCGAGAGACTATTAAGTTTTATAAGAACATTGTTGTTATAATGTAAGACAATAAGTAGGTACATATATTACATAATAACCCTGATAACCAATATACCTGCAATTATAACTTTCTATAAACTTGGATATTTTTCAAAGAATACCAGATCTAGTTGTAGGTATTACTATCATGTCATGTGTACAAAGAAGAAGGTTGTACGCGATCAACCAATAAGTTGCTATTAGAAGTATCGCTATGTTGCGTATATTCACGTTGCTCAGTTAATGCACTTTCTAGAGAAACTCATATTGTCGTATGTATTGTTGCTTGGATCAGCTCATCGCATTATTGCATTTGCCTGAAATCAGTAAACGTCTCTTTAACTATGTCAATCAGGCCTCCTGGATTCTGCTCATGCCATAAGACAGAAGTGTTTTGATGCGTGCACAAAGTAGCATGGTCTTATGACTTTCCATTTTTATAAATTCACCGTTGAAAGGCACATTACATTGGCTTTAAAATAATCAGTTCAAACAGAATCAGAACAACTGAAAACTACTAAGTAACTTGTGCTCTACAAACCTTGTTTTTTGTTTACATAATGTTCTTTTTTCTCTCCGTCCCTCTTAAAGCGGACAGAACAGAAAATGATAAAACATTTAATTGTTGTAATTTTGTCTATAAGACATATAGGATCACATTTACACATGCGCAATAGAAAAGCTAATGAAAACTGCCTTTTTATGAAGTTTGTCATATTCATTTTGGATGAACCACTTGAAATCTATGTAATCTAATGACTAATCGTCTTTTACAGGTTAAGAAAATGGCAGACCGAGTAAGTAAATGTCGTGAAGAAGTGAAGAAGAGCAGAGAAAGGTATCAAGTGGCGTTGTCCGAGATAACAGCGTACAACCCTCGCTATATAGAGGACATGACGGGGGTGTTCGAGCGCTGCCAGGAAATGGAAGCTCAGCGGCTCAAGTTCTTCAAGGACGTACTCTTCAGCTTCCACAAGTGCCTAAATATTAGTCAGGAACCAACGTAAGTAGGGTAGCGGGACCTGTTTATATACCCGATATTGTTGACTTACATGAATGAGCCAAGAAAAAGCAATTCTCTACAATCTCTACAAATCTAGGAATTCTCTTGTTCAGCTAATTTTTTTTTATATTTCAGATAATTCAGTTCCGCGATCGAAAGATTCGCTGAAATGTTACTGTAATAATGCTACTCATTTTCTATTTAAAAAGAACTAAATCGCAACTAATTTTTTTATAAATAGTGTAACTGTAACCATTGTGAGATGATATATGGAGCCTACCATTAATCACGTGATCTTTTTTTGCCATTTTTAACGACGCTCCCCCTTGGTGATACATGGTGACGTTTAAGACAAAATAAATACACGTGATATATTACTACAACCCCCCTCCCCTTGTTATGTTTCGTGATTTTTTTGTAGACCCCTCCCCCCCTTTCGATCTTCACGTGATTAATGGACAGCCCCTAACAGAAAAGAATACAATTCATTTAGAATGAAAAATGAGGATGTTTGAAATAAAACAAACTCCTCTGATTCTGTTGGGACGTAAATAAACTAATTGTTACATAAAAATTTCAGTTTACCGCAAATATATGAAGAATTCCACCACACGATAAACAACGCTGATCATCAAAAAGACCTGAAATGGTGGGCGAACAACCACGGCATCAACATGGCCATGGCGTGGCCACAATTCGAGGTAACGCACCATACATTGGTGGCTATACTCCCCGCCTGCAGTATTGCCCCCCCCACACTTGTCCCACTTAGCAAGCAATCTAAACTACTCTACAGATCTCTTTGCATCCTAACAAATGAACGCTTTAGGCAGGACTAGTAACTAGTTGCATTCAGTACTTAGGACCTGTATTTTATACAGATTTTGTTAAACCATGACTGTAGCTAAGACAGCGAACCTATTAATAGGTAGCTATATTTATTGAAAAAAATATGTTTAAAATTTCCTAAATGGCCAAAAATTACTTCTATGTTGCTGGGCTTCTTCCTTAAAAGTAGGTTGAGTTTTAAATTCATTAGAAGTGATGGAACATTGTACAAACTGAAAAGGAGTTTCATGTTTTATTTAAAAGTTTTCAAAGGTCTTCTAAATTTACGCGAAAGTTTACATTTAAAAAAGAACAAATAAATTAGTAATTAATTTACTCTCATTAAATGTTGCAACTAGGCCATGGTTTAATAACTGTCTGTGTATTAGTCATAAGCGATAGCGTTACTAAAAAGGCATTAGATGATTAGTATGAAAAAAGAGCATGTTTTAATAGTTGTGTATTCAACATTTTTCTTTTACAAATATTTAGTGAAACTATTATGCTATTTAGTTTCTTATTCCTTTTCAATCCTTACATAAAGTTTTGGAGTTATTTTTCATTAAAATTAAACAAAATACTTGATACTACGAGTAGCATGGTATTTTAAGTCTCCAACTTTTCATCAAGTCGGTCATATGTTTAAGGTATTCCTATCAGCAGTAACAACAATATAAAATAAACCTCCATAGAGCTCAAACACTAGTTAAAAAATAGCAAAAATAAGATTCATTTTTATGAATCTTGTTTTGTGAATGAAACCAATGTTTGACGGAAAATATTACAAAAGTGTTATCAGGTATTTAGGACACTATTTCCATCATCATCTCTGCTTGAAATACCTAGAAGTTAATTTGAAAGAATTCATTTTTTATCGTGTGTGACCGCATTGCTCTTTGTAATATAAACCTTCAGAGCCCCGGCTATCACAAGGTAACTAATACCTCTACAAACGTTATATTTGATCAAGCCGTCAGATAGTAACGCGTCGACAATCATCAGTTACCTTGCATAACTGAAACATTGCACAAATATCTACGGATTTCCTTTAAAAGTGCATAACTGCGTCGACCTCAGACGAAAAGTATTTTTATTGCTACGGGTCAAGTTCGCCAAAATTGCTTTAGTTAAAATTTTATAATTGTTGCATTCATTGTCTAACACAGACAGACCGTGTTATTAAGTAATTCAGTAAAGTTTCTAAGTAGTTATACATATATATAATTGTCAATAAAAATACAATTTGAAGACAAATGGAATAACCACTGTACAAAATACACAAAAGCTAAGATTCTCCAGCTATTGAACTAAAAATAACGTTAATGCAAGGAGGATGACCCCTCAACGGATTCAATACGTAACAAATACTTGGTGGAGGCAAGCGAGCTGGTTGCAAGAGTGATAGCGACGGCCCGGCTGCCACTACAGCGACCTGCGACTATGCCCTGGTCGGAGACAACAGCGACCTGGTCGCAGTCGTGGTCGCACGCAATTCACCGATTGAGACTCGCCTTACCAGCCATGTGCTTCGGTGTGGATGAGCGAGGATCGTGCCGCGTCGCCCCTTCAGTCTCCAGTAGCAACTTCTATGGGGGCAGCAAGTTTTACAGCAACCCACTGATGGTACGACCACGGTGTAGGTTCGGTGACGTTTCGAGCACAACCGTGACACGTTTGACCAATAGCGATACCTAGTTCAATAAATACCCTGAGTCGCATTATTTAACTTGGTCATACTTCGTGGGGACGGAAATATATAAGCACGGCTTTTTTGTTTGGCGATGAATAGTTGGTTTTGTGGCAGCGAATAATGAACATGATACTTTTCGTGTAAACTTGCTATTTAGATTTTATTTCGATTGATCAGGAACATCTAAAAACAGACATCCAACCGATGTGTGTTTTAATAGAAGAACGTAAGTTAATGCGAATTTCTATAAATGAATATTTCATTACCAGTTTAAAAATTTAAATATATATTACTTACTCGTTAATATAACTTTTTAGAGAATAAATGCGATATTTACTAAAGGTATGCACTAACTATTACATCTTCTATAAAGTTATCATTAAAATGTAATAAATCGTTTGCACAAAAGAAACATTAATGTAGTAAATAAATGCATAGAAATTCCATAGCTACTGATTATTAAATGTATTTTATTACATTAAAGGAATTGTGTCATTATCCTCCGCAAAGGCCCTGTAAATCGCCTCTCATTAAACTAGCACTATATCAAGATTTGTCACCAAACGATATGCAGCAACTGCACAAGGGTTTTTGATGGTGTCACACGAAAATACACCGTGATGGTTGGTGTTACGAAACAGTTTTGTTCATAGATGATCACTTCACCATTCACGGAGCATTCACATCCAGTCGGTAAACCGCTTACCCCCGACGTTTCTTCGGCAACCGACCACAGGAAAGCACTACCAACAAAATCATAAATTATGTTAAAAGAGATGGAAATATTTTAATTTAGATATATTTTAATTGCTGTCAAAATATTTGTTCGATATTCGAAAAAGTTGCACTCATATTTACACTCATCCACACTGAAGTATCGGTATGGTAGCAATGAATTAAGAATAAATCTAAAGTAGAAACGCACGCAATGTCACCGGATAATTTTGATATTTTGAATATAGTAGGTAAATAAGATCTGATCAGAAACTAAAACTTAAAAGATTTAGTTTTAGAGCGTTAAACGAAACTCTATATTGAAAAATGTTCAAATCTTTGACTCCAATGAAGCCGTTTTCCCCTGTATTGTAGTTTTAATTAATAGCATGTTATTTTTCTATTTCTTGCCCTCTCCAACTAGAACTTCAGTAAGCTTTACCTTCTAACGAACACCGGCTTTCTATGGACGTGTTATTTGTTTATCTAATTTTTTTTATTACTTTTTATTATGAGTTTGCATTGCACAATGAGACATTGGGAATAAAAATTTGGTTTCTGAATATATACTAAAAATCCAAGGCCAGTATGTCATAGTAGGTCAAAACCTTCTTCTTAAGGCCTATGTCCAACTGTGGACTATTCCACAAAGGTTGATGTGATGATATTATTTAGTTATTGTAAAATCCCCGTTCAATGGGCAAATGAACTTATATCAATAATTCCCAACGTGTCATTGCGCTCGCCATGCCCGCTTGTGACCGGTGTGTCGGTGAACCAGGAGTACACCGAGGAGTTCCGAGACATCGCGAAGGGCAAGTCCAAGGAGAGCCTGCCCACGGGGCCCATCACGTTACTCAACCAGCGGCCAGTCAGCGAGGATGTACGTTACACCATCATTTTGTTACAGACGTCGTTTTATGGACAACAGTGGTTGACTGCGGACTTACTTCACACTTTATGCGAAAATTACTTTATTCGAAGACCGTTACAATATATAGCGAGTGAGAGAAATGACATATTTCACGTGAAGTTGCCAAGTAATTAACATATAACCTGGATGAAAATATCCTTGATGAAGATTAGACATTTTCGTTAGGATCCTTGAAGCTTGTAAATAGAATTGACCAGAAAGCTTATTATTGAAAGATACGAATCGGATTTTGATTCTAGTATTTACATTTACTTCATGAACATATTCAAGATAAAGTATCTGTAGTTGTCGAAACTAAGAGAATGTTGTGTTATATTTGAACTGGTCTTTAAATAAAATAAAATAAATAAAATTGCGAATTTATGTTTGCTTTCATGTAGTTACTAGAAATGTAGAGATTATAGTACAAAAAACAAATACTTTCTAGTTATATTGAGTAATTTCATGATTAGGTTTAGTAAACTTCTACGAACAACTATAATTTCTTGGAATGTCGCCTAGAGAAAAATATCTGAAATTAGATAAATTTAACAAACTTTAAAAAAACATAGAGACCTATCAGCAAAAAAATATCTATAAATGGAATTAAAGGTTATTTTCTCCATATTGAAACGTTTTTTAACTTATTAGACTTTATAAACGAACGTAGTCTGCACGTTCGTTTAACTTTCGTACTAAAATATATTACAATTAGTATAACATTATTTTGGATAATTTAATAAGAACCAAACATATTAAATTCGGCTTTAATATCCTCAATTATATCGATTCACAGTGCAATACGAGTATATCCAAGTCCGTATTCACCATCGCTGTTGTGTGTAAAATGACGTCACAGCACGCGCCTCGCCGCGTCACCATACATGTGCGCACATGAACATATCCAGCCATGAATGAACACGTTCATCGCAGAGTATGTTCAATATACGATTCAAATGAGAATGAAGAAATACGCTGGGTTGGACTCTCGTAAAGGCTTATTATTTATTTTTATTTTAGTATTTAATTTGAGCATGATTCGGGTCTAAGTAGTTTGAGTTGAACGGGAAGAGGACATTCTCATTTAAATCTTATTTTAGTTATAAGAGCTTTATTTTTATGTTGTATTTATGTTATTTTTTGATATCTATGTTGCATGATGGATGTCGCTTCGATCTACAGTTTATGCATATTGGCATGCATTAACAATTTAACACACGATCAATGATATGATATAGTTAAAATTTATAAAAGTATTTCAACAATATCTAAGTATCGTATAATAAATATTAATATTGATTAAAATATTGATAAAATAATCTTCAAATTATTTATTTACTTTATATTATATAAATATATCAGTGGAACGACTAATGTGAAACTATTATCTCATTACTTTTCTATTTGTTACAATTTAAAAATATCATTAAACATATTATTTTTTCCACTCACATTTAATATATAAAATACCAAGATTGTAATGTCCGTGTATTTTAGGAACTGCCACCAATCAACTCCAATAACAAAATTATCAAGACAACCAACCACACGGACTCGGCGCCTCCACCAACAACAGTCTCCGTCAACACTACGGCTAACAACACGGCCAACAACACTATCGATAAGAAGAGTATCAGCGCACCTATTGCAGTCACGTAAGTATTGAAATAATTTTGACGCTTATGTTGTTTTATCGCTTTGTGTGTGTGAAGATGAAAAAATAGTAGGACTATGAAAAATACGAGGACTACGGTTATTGCAAAGCAGGGCCATTACATAGCACCTACAACAGCCAACAGGATAGTATAGTATCCATAAAAGTTAACTTTACGTCAAGTAATTTTTTATTTCATTTTTATCCCCCGTACCCTCAAATTCCTCACCTTTCATACTCTTCCTTCCTTATAATATCCTAGCATTTCTAGTTATTGACTAGACTACATAAATTATTTTTTTATATCTAGCAAATTAATCCTCAAACCCCTAATATCCATTAACACTAACTTCCACGTAGCATTGAACACCTGGAGATATTCGGATGTACGTCAGATTGCTATCCACCCAGAATGACGGCGTCGTTCAGCGAACGGCTGGTGCGCCTGGCGATGAGACCCGACGTCTCCAACAGTTCCAGATTCACCATCACTGATATGACGGATCAAATGATTGAGGCGTTAGTGTGTCGATTTTATCATTTAATATGTAAAAGATGTACTCGTAGTATGTGTGAAGGAAAGTTGATATACAATTAATTTTAGTTTAGTGATGTTGTAGTGATGTTAATAACATAATTAGTACCAAAGTGAAGATCACTTTTGGATGGATGGATGGATTTACTTTTTAAAATATCATGTCAGTCTTGTGACTTATCTGATATAGCTTGACTACAATTGATTTGATTATTATCAAAACAATATAGTGCCGTCTTCGATAGATATTTGTTCACGGTTTTAACTATTAAACATGGGTGTCTCAGATTAAGTTTTATGTCATACTGAACTTAACATATAGTGAAAGCTAAGATTTGTGATATCGAAAACTGAACTGTAAGAAAAATGATATTAAAGTAAATAATACAACAACAAATTTTAGTGAATTTTAGTTTAGTGATGCCAACAAAAGAATCAGTACCATTTTCGTTGCGTCATTAATTCAACTAATGAAATCGTTTTGTTAAGAGACTGTTGATAAATTAATGAAAATAGCTAAATGATTATAAATAGGCACTTCTTTAGGCAATTTCTAAATAAAGAATTTATAAATTCGCTCATATCTAAAAAAAACACCATTTGGTTTGTTCTGTATTTTTTATGATTATATTATACGCAGACTATTTCGGGGTAAGGACACAATAGCCTAATTTAAAATTCCGCGTTAACCTAAGCACTGGATTCCTACTTTCGCACGTATCTTCTTATGTATTTTTTTATATAAACAATGGCCAGAGTAGAAACTTAGTCACGTCTGTTTTTAGTTTAAAAATTAAAATTATTGCAGTAAGTATGCTAAATTTTTCATAGTTAAGTCTTTAAAGATCGATGTGTATGTTTAGTAATTTTAATTTATTGTTTCCTACAGCAACGGCACAGCCACAGCCCCTAAATCGAACAAAACATCGCCAGCGAAAGACAGCACCAAGGGCCAAGACAATCCGTTCGAGGAGGACGAATGGGACGAGGAGTCGGGCGGGCCCCTGACCGACACGGGCGAGCCCGGCGTGCCCGTGCGCGCGCTCTACGACTACACCGGCGCGGAGAGCGACGAACTCAGCTTTAGACAAGGTCACTCTATTTACTTATTGAGTTTCAAAGGTTCTAGAAATTGTTTTCTTAAAGGAAACCTTAACTAGAGAAAATAACTCTTCGAGGGAATATAATAACTGTAAAACTCAATTTTATTTTACAATGTCTTATAATATGTATGTTAATCGTACTAAACACTTGTATTTGAAGTTAATCATAGATATTTTTCTCCACACAGATTCAACTCGCACTTGGCTATTTCTTGTTTTTTTTATGAGCTCAAACAAATTTTCAGCATGAATACAATTCAACTAGAATTGCATTTTGTTTCCAGGCGATGAATTCGAAAAGTTAGAAGACGAAGATGAACAAGGTTGGTGCAAAGGACGGAAGGACGGCAGAGTGGGACTCTACCCAGCCAACTACGTTGAACCTGTGGGCCATTAGCCGACCGCTGGCACTCCCAACAAACACCAATGTTTTAACTTCAGTGAACAATCCTGGCATTGGAAAGTTAAAGTGAAGTAGAGACGACTTAGAATTGATTGAACAACCGCTAACTCGTATAATTAGTCTTTTAACTGAACCACTAGATGTCGACGTTATTTTCTTGTGGCGACATCTACAACGATGTCTCCAACAACAAAAATATATGATATATCAAACGACTCGAGAATCGAAGAAATTTATTAAAATTAAAAAAGATGGTACTACTTATGTATATAATAATATAAAATTTTATTTGTTTAATATTAAACGTAGTGATGTCTAGCTGGCATATCCGTACATACAATGTATGTGTCGCTCACGCTTTAAACATACTACATCTTATTGACATTCATTAGCTTTGTTAGAATTGCACCTTAGAGAAGATAGTCCGCGTCTTTAGTGTAAAATAGTTGTGTGTAAATACAGTTAGTGTTGTTCGCTCATATCTATGTCCGACGTTACACCAATACTGTATTTAGCTCCGATACCGTATTGTACGCGTGACAGGTTTAAAATTAATTTGTTTTATTTTCGCGAGTCACGATGTTAGTCATTATAATAGTAACAGGTTTTAAGTACATTCAATTAAATACGTGTTAATCAATTATAGCTATAGATATTGATTTCACACATTAAAACGTAACCGTCAACTTCAATACGTCTATTGAATATCATCCACTCGACATCGAACCCCAATCCTTGCGAAACAAAACACTTTTTGAGGTATTTAACGACGCTTTTCGAAATAAAACTTTTGGACCTACATTTTTGTATATTTCTAGTACAAAAATTCCTTTTAAAGTTTTACTTAGTGTTGAGTTAAGGCAAGACGGTTTTGAATATTTTTGAATGGAACTCTTTGTAGGTACAATATGGAAACCAAAAATTGTTTACTTGTATAATGTAGTAACACTTTATATCCGTTGTCACAAACATTGCAGCTGTAGAAGTGACGTTGCTCTGTGGCCACTACCAGTAGTTGCAGCTACATAGAAGCGTTGTTCTTAAGGATTTCGTGTGTCGATGATGCCGATCCAAGTTTTGTCTGCCCTTAGTTTAGTTCGTAATTGGCGGCGCTGGCATCGTTCTCTGTTCGCTTTGCAATACGTAAGAGAGAGACGTCTGTCGTGGCGCGACTGCCACGCCGCCAAGCGGTAATTTCAGTCGCTGAAAGTTTATCTTTAGTGCGCCAATAAGAACTTAGCTTCTATATAGCCTTATTCATTGCCACTGCTCAGGGATGTACCGACTACTAAATTAGTAGCGATTGAAGTAGAGCTTTCGGTGTAGTAAAGAAATACATCTCGTCTGTGAGCACAGTATTCAGAGCTATTATTAATTAGTAGAACGCGTTTAGAAGGTACATCTTTGAATATCGATGAGAAATATAGCTAAGCCAAAAAGTGTACGCCAATTTAAATTAGGTAACAAGTGATGCGCTTGGGCGGCAATGGGATTTAGATAATTGTGATATAATGGATGGTGACACTGCACTGTAGTTGTGTTTATGTACATACACGAGTATTATGTATTTCGTCGTGCTTATATAATATTTATTTCCCATTGTATATACTGTAAAATGCATTAATGTGTATGTAAGTGGTGCGGGACGCGTTGGACTGAACGAAGGCCTAATATTGCTTAGCGGCCTGTTTTGTAACTCCCATTTACAGCGAACACGCGCCCGCACTTAGTATAATATTATGATAACAGTTAATAATATATTACAAGAAATGTTTAACCTTTTCATTTTCCCTTTTATACCTCGTTTTAGATATTGTTGTATTGTGTAATTATTGTGGGAGACGTGGTCCCGTCGCGGCCTAGTCTCGGTTCGACGTGAGCTATCGCTCTTTAGTCCATAGCTGTTTTGTTTTTCCTTGTTATAGGTTCAGCGACCATTTGTGAGAAATTCTTTGTATTATATAATTATCAAAGAGGGTGGTTTTGGACCACATATGTTAATATATTATGAATATTGGTAAAATAAAATTGTTACATATGGTATTTTGTGTTTTATTTATGTATTTTATATATAGGGTTTTCCAATAAGAGGTTTTATTTTGATATTCAAAGAAAAATGCCATCTTTTGAGATAAATGATCGGATATTTATTTCATAATAAAGAGGAAGATATGCCGTTAATAGTGAAAAACAACATCAGCCAAATGGCCACCACGACCACGCTTACAGGACCTTTTCATGAAATTTTCCATAACCTCGATAGCCTCACGAATTACATCTTTGAGGTTTTGAATCGACGCTGGGCTATTGGCGTAGACCTTATAATTCACGTGGATCAAAGAAAGAAGTCGCAAGGTGTTAAATTACAAGATCTCTGTATCCAATTGTGATCACCTCTTCAAGAGATAACATGGTCCGGAAACTTTTCCCGTAAAAGATCAATGGATTTGTTGCTTGTATGGCTCGTAGCGCCGTCTCGTTGAAAGTAAACGTTGGCCAGATCAATACTATCCAACTCCAGCCATAAAAAAATCATTATTCATCTCTGAGAGCAGTAGCGCAATCCATTCACCGTAACTGTTGATCCAACTTCATTTTCGAAAAAGTACGGTCCAGTGACCCTGCTGGACCATAAACAGGGCCGTCTTAACGTATTCGGGAGGCCCTGGGCACACAACAATTAGGGGGCCCTTTTGGAAAGTAAGAAAGGGAATTATACTAACATCTTTATACTATGATCATTTATTGTAGGTAGATTGTATACATTAGGCGCTCATAGCCAAGTTACCCTAGGTGATTAAGAAATAATCAACGAGGGTAAGCAACGCCAGTGCGGCTAGCACCTGGATGGGTGACCGTTAGTGGCATGTTACCTTAAGCCTCTCCGTGATTTGGAGGTCACGTTAAGCAGTCGGTTCCATTTGTTACCATAGGATAACAGTCGTGAAGCTTAATTGTAGATCTCGAATAAAAAAATCATCTTACCAACCCCTTAATAGTTTTCAAAGAACTATCTAATGATACCCCACAGGGTGGGGTAGACGTGAGGAAAAAAAAGCATCCCCACTTTACGAGTAGGGGAGGTACCCCAAATAAAAATATTTTTCTGCGTGACTTTGTCGGCGTGATAGAAACACATATTCATGCAAAGTTTCATCTTTATAGCACTAACCGTTTGATGGGTAGGTCGAGGACGGACGGACGTCATGACGAATCTCTATGGGTTCCGAGTCCTGAACTAGGGAACTCTAAAAAGGTAGAAGAACAAACGCGTTGCTCAGATGGTCAAATATATTATACTTAAATTTTACTAAAATAATCTTGTTTTCATTAAGAGCGCGCATAAACCTAAAAAAATATCAGATTTCACCCGCGCGCTTCACACCCCCCGCTCTCGTATCGGCAAGAAGATAGGTATCGTAGGTATGTTACTACGTACGTCACCGCGCGTTTCCGTAGCTACCGTATTGTTTTGTCAAGTACGATCGAGCACAATACACCCAAATTAATCAGATAAAAATTGGCTATGTGCGAGTCAGTTTAGTCAGTCAGATTTTGATAGATAAAATGGTGGTAAATAAATCGAAAATGTAGGTACCTAATATAATGATGTATTTTCATAATATAATGTCACACAGGAAGGTCATTTTGTGAACAAACACTCTCCAAAAAAGATGATTATATTTATATAGGATGATATTGAATTTATATTTACTTGTGACAATGACAAAAAAACAATTTTAAATCTGTAGGTACTTTGTAATGATTTTCTTTTATGAATTTTACTCAAAGTAATACAAAGACACAAATTTTATACAGTTTATATTTTAGAAAAATAATAATAACATAAAAGATACTTTTATGTACTCGTAAGTGCATCAATATTCTGCAAATGACAATATTTTTTGTGGTGCATTATTATGACCAACGGTAGAGAAATCTGGTGAAAAGGTTTTGTTTTCCTCCGACAACGTAGGCTGAGATTGGATTTTTTCTAATTCGGATGATTACATAGTTTGTTCAGAGGTTCCAGCTTGAGAAAAGTCGAGCTTGTCTGAACTAAATCTGAAGAACGGATTTCCACTAATTCGGAAGTTAGATTCGACCTTTTTGGGGGTCCAGCTTCAGTCAGTAGTTTGTGTTGACATTTTTTGCTAACTAATGGTTGTCTCAGTGGCTTAGTTTTGGTCTGACGTGGGTCAATCAACTCAGGCAATATATGTTCCATGTAAAATTTTGTTAATTTACCAACCATTTTATATTTCCAAACGTCATCATCGCGCAAGATTTTTTCTACAGTTAACTTTTGGTTATCAGCCGACCACACTGTGAAAAGAAATATTTTTCTATTGGTTATATGAAGTTCACCAAGAATCGGTTTTGTTAATGACAATTGTGTTGTCTCCTATGTTCCAAAATTAACAATAAATTTCTGCGAAGTTCTAACCATTCGCTACTATCTCTTTGTAAGATAGTAGCTCTTTCGATCTGTGATCGTTCAGTCTCAGTCTTTTCCAAATCTTTTAGAAAACTACGTTTCGCCATCCCATACACATCTTCTGCCATATCAGGCTTTTGGCAGGTGTCTGTTCCATAATTTTAGTCTTCGATTACAGGCAGTGACGGTTTTTTGGAAAAACGTAGTTTAAAACGTACTTTATAATTTTGTCGCAACTTATTTTTACAAATTCTATTATCTTCAAAAGATTTTGTTTTTGATTTAGGGCTTTGGCCTAAAAGCGATTTTTGTACATTATACAACGGTCTTTTTGCATTGTATGCCACTACAGCAGTCGCACACCGGCACACCTGAATTGATATGTTCGTCGTTGTATTAAATTTGTTCGTTTGCCCCCCACAATTTTTGCAATTATGCTATTGAATGGCTTTACAGCATTACTGTCGCAATCATTAATTAGACTACGTGAATGTGTAGCGATTATACCCACAATATGTTGGATGTTAGCCCAGAATGTTGAGGTTTTTACTTTTGCAACAAGATTTTCACTTTTTTTCTCACTGCTGCAATAGTACTCCTGACATTCGTCGTGAAAACCAAATGAATGGTTATAGAAATATCAGTATATAACTTATTGAGTCGTACTCCTAGTTCATCATCATCAAATTTATGTTTTTTTATAGCCGAACAAATAACTTTTCTGATGGCAAGTATTCTTTGAGTAGAGAGCAATTTCCTCAAATTGATGAGTATTTGGTATCTTTGCTGACGACAGCTAACTTGTACACATGTTTCGGAGAATGTGGTTTCGACATTCTATTTTTTCTACTATTATCCCTTTATACGGTCTTGCTTCTAGGATCTTCGAGTAAGTGCTTGAGTCTCCATCTGCTATAATTCGCCCATATATAAGATTATACATCTCTATGAATTTTTTGAACCCCTCAGTTATTATTTCAGCCTGCGTGCCAGAAGAAGGACCCGTATAGTTTTTAAAACATGCGTGTATTTTTGGCGATTCATTTTTATTCTGAGCACGAGTGCAAATGCAACAATATTTGTTTTTGACTCCTAAGTATAAAACTTCTCCGAACTTTCTTCCGCCTATGGCTGCTGCTCCAGAAAGCGCCGCATAATTCATTTTGTAAGACCGTTTAGACCAGCATGCATCAGCAATAACATCGATTACCGCTATGCAATCTTTCACTCTGCCTTCTTCCGCTGCAGCGCGTCTTTCACGTTCAGCAGCAGGTGCCATAGTTTGGTAAGCAGTGTTTTCCCATTCCTCACAAAAATGGTTATGTTTTTTGTCAAAAATTTGTTGCGACATTATGGAAAGATTCATTGCCGCACACAATCCTTGAATATTTTCCAAACCGATACCAGCATATGTGATACCAGAAACTGCAGCTGTATTTATATCCAAGTTAGCGGTTGGGTGTGGATCTGACATATTTATAACTTAAATGTAGCTTTACACATATTACAAGAAAGTTTTAATTTGGAGTGCAGACCTATTTTTGTTTCACCGGTGATATTATGATTGGAAAAGTTACAACCAAATTGAGGTGCATGATTTGAAATAATTTTAAAGTTTTTCAAAGAAGTACACTTTATCTATAATAAGTCGTTCACTAGCATCATAGATATTTTCATCTATAGCTTGTTTAGTCTTCTTTTTCTTTATTGTCGTCTTTGCCCGATTATACACCCGTGGCTCGATATTACTAAAATCAAACAAAAGGGGTCACAATTGTGTATGAATTTATTTTATTATTAAAAAGTTAAACGAAAAAAAAATACATAGGTACCGTTGTGGTACAAACGTTTCATCATAATTTAGATCAAGTTCTTTTATAACTTCAATGTTCTCTAAAGGTTTAAATGTAGGTCTGTAAAATTATTAGAAATTAATGAAGAACCAACCATATATAGGTTAGTATTTTAATTTACTTACATTTAAAATAGGTAATTATTCACATTTTATGTGATAACATGTAATGTGTAAAACAAAAATTAAATGTTAGTTTGTCTTATTTTCATATGCCGCTAAGTATACATTATTAGTGGTCGGATGTTGTTAACCATGAGCTTTGTTACTTACTTGGGTACTAAGAAACATTTTGCAGTGCAAATGTTTTATGGAAGGAAATTAATACTCACTTATATTGTAAATTTTTTATAGACCTTAGTTATCGAAGTATTTTCTAAAGTAGAAGCTGATCTGGAAAAAAACAATAAATAAATCATCATTATCATCCTAGCGAGATACATCCGGTTGCATCCAAGGAGTTAAGGGTCCGTTTTTCTCCTACTTAATTGGCTAAAATTGGCTTTTAAGAGAGCGAATGCCGTTTGACCTCCCAACTCCGAGAGGGCGACGTCCAAACGGAAAATATAAAACCGAGACGGTGCCCGCAACAGCGCGGGCTGACACCGGGAGGGGTCCAGAAGGAGTTAACACCCTGGCCCCCTCCCTAAACACAGGCGCAGAGAGGTCACACCGTGTGGTTTTAGTCGGTTCGAGTCCGACACACCACCCCGCCGTAAACCCCAGGCGGGGTGACGGTCCGCGGGGATTTCCACACGTTAAAAAAAGGAACTAGAGGTCTTATTAGGGCCTTATACAAAAAAAAGTAACAAATTAATATTTGACTTTATTTACTTATTTCACGTCTATTCATTCTTTGTAGTACGAAAATCTTGAGGGTTAATTTACTTTTTTTTTTTAAATAGACCTTCATTGTTGTTTAGAATTGTTTACCTTAGGACCAACGTCCTAAGGTAAACAACTACAATAAACTTACAAAGTTGATGAGTGATTTCCGCTTAGCGAATCCAGACGATTCGCTAAGCGGAAACAAGGTGATCCTTGTGTTGTTACGAACTAAAGCGGCTCTGAAATACAAAATCTATATATATAAAACAAAGTCGGGTTAATGATAATTAAACCGTTAAGCGCTCAAAACTCGAGAACAGCTCGACTACTTTGGCTGAATCTTTTTTTGTTGTTTATAATAAATTATTATCAGAAGAGGGTTCATAAGGAAAGAAAAAAATAAGAAAATTGTGCAGAAAAACATCGACAATAACGCATGCGGAGCCGCGGGTAAAAGCTAGTTACAAATAAAATTGTACGGTAAAATATAAGTTTATAAATATACTGGCATCAACATGCGAGTGGTCAAAAACATCGATTTGTTTTGCATATACTACCCACACGCCGACATCCAGCGCATTTACATTGAAGATGTGAGATCATTACTACTCATCAATCAAACACAAATATAAGAAAAGTAAAGTAATAGACCTTCGACAATTAATCATGAGTTGAATTTTTAACTTCTTTAATTCTCTTTTAAAGCGTTTTGTTTTATATTTTTTATTTACAATGATTGACGAAGTATTTTCTTGAACCGGAGTACAGAAGCACAGTCTTCTCGTCTCAACGGAGCGACGGCGACTGATTGATGAAACAAAACATGCCCGTTACCTCGGGTCAAGTGCGATAGAAAGGGAGCGTTCTGCACGGAATAAGAATGTAGTAAGCGCCGAATCAATTTTATTGTAATTACTCGTAAATTGTACATTATTTTTTTAAAACACTAATACAGTCCCTTGGTAATATATTTTTATACAACGTATTAAAATATTAACTCAGTAATATACATATTTATGATAATAAATTGATTTTAGTGGAAATTTAGACGTAACTTTGTGTTTATTTTCTATCGATAAAATATTATAATTTTATGTTTTCACTCAGTCCATCCCCTTTCAAATATAATGTAATATATATATATATATAATATAAAAAACAGATCATTTGTGGCTTACTTTCGAGTGTAAAAATCAAATCTAAGATTGGCAATTTATCTTTATACCCCCTCTTAAGATATTTTCAATATTCTACTCTATTGTCAATTCGATCTACATATAGTACCTATTAATTATTACACAATGCAATTTTAATCTGGCATCATTAAAATATAATATTAGATATACAATAAAAGAAAAGAAGAATAATATACGATATAAGAAAGACATGATCATCTGCTAAATTGTGATTAGTGCCACTTAATATGTTACATAAATTGTTCACTAAACTTATAAGATCGAAAGTTACGTAATCAATCACGTCCCCCCTCTAGAACCCAAACGGCTGGCTCAAAAAAAACGAGAAAAATTCATGATAGTACCTAGTCCATATACTGAATTTTCAAGGAAAACTATAGCGGTTTTGATAACATTTTTATTTCAGGAGTTATAGGGACCTAACTGTGAAATAGGCTTATTACGTTAGGCAAATTTTTGAATCAATGAAACTTATAGTTTCGTTACAACAGGTCATATAAATTTATTCCTAGCTTAGCTGTATAGCTATAGCTAAAAATCGAATTCGAGTTTTTTCATTTTTGGCATTTTCTGAGAAGATTTACTATGGTAAGATACATATAATTTTACACCATCGGAAAGTAGATTTCATCGAATAGAAAACACCCTATTTTTTAAAAAAAAGTTGATATTTTGACGGACGAATTTTTGATTGAAAATTAGGGTTTTTTTTCAGTATTCAGTCAAAATGAGGTGAAAAAAATAGATATTTCAAATCAAATAAATTACGGTGTATTCAGGACATGAAAAGCTAAGTTTTCACAAAATTTCGTTAAAAAATAATTTTATTTGTAAAAGATAAAAATAAAAAACCAAAAACTTGGTTTTTTGAATTTTTCACATAAAATTTGAGGTTATGTGAAAAAAGTGTGAATGCAAAAGATGTAGATCTTTTTATTACCTACAACTTTGCCATTTAACTTATTTCCATAGGACTTGTAGTTTTGCCGGAAATTGAGATAAGCCTTTTTTTCCCTTAAACCCCCCCTCCTCACCCCCTTCCCGACCTCAGATCGCCCGTAATTTATTTTTCCTTTAATTTTTGTACTATTCTCCTCCTTTTACAATGGGTTTCATCCTACTATAATTTATGTTCACTTTTTGTTATTTTAAGAGGTTTCTACCCTGGTCTATTAGTAGTATACAGGTAAATTAGCTTGGAGAAATTTTTGCGTTTGTAGTAGTGTATGGTCATGTGGCACCTGCGAACAGCGTAAACTGGTTTATTCTGGTTTTGTGCGTGTTTCCACTGTCCACTATCAAGTGTCGATTTTTTGCTTTAGATTGAAATATCTCGATAACGGTGCGTCCTAGGCCAGAAATAACAAAAATTTTGACCCCCCGTAGACTCCCGGAGTTTAAAAACCTAGATGAAAGGAAAAAAAATAAATAAATATCGGTCTCTCCTCTGTGAAGTTTCACTTCTATCGTGTGTGAATCGCACACACAACTTTTTTTTTTTATAAAGTCAAAACCTTTTTCTTTAAAATAAAAACTTGTTTTTATTGAAAACAAAAATCAGAGTGTTGCTAGGGATAAGTATAAAATTAAATAGTAATGTTAGGATATCGAAACATTTTTGTATAGGCCAGAACGATATAGTGGAAACGCGCTCTAAGATCTGAGTAATACACACACCACTACATATGCAAAAATTTCTCGAGACTAATTTCACTGTAGGTACTTTTCGTCTACTCCTCATTCATATTTTGGTTTCTTTCCTGCACGAATTTTAATTTATTTTCGATTATTTTCAATCTTCATTCAATTTCTAACATAAGTTAATTTTTTTTTTCTTAATTATATCATGCTTATAAAATGTATAAATGCTTGTAAGTAAATGTGTTTTTGAGAAATTGTCGGTTTTTTGTTGGTCCCCCATAAGACGGAGGCCCTGGGCACAGGCCCCGTGTGCCCTTATGGTAAAGACGGAGTAGACCATAAACCGCACCAAACAGTCACGTTGAGGATGGAGAGGCTGCTCAACAATAACTCTTGCAACTGCAAATTTTTCACCATTTTTGTAGTGAATTTTAATAATTTCAATGCGTTGTTGAAGCGTGTATCGTTCCATTTTTAGTAATGGCGTAGTTTCTACTTGTCAAATGTCAAAATATCACCTCATATTGGAAGACCCGAAATTGTCCGAAATCGTCATTAACAACACATAATGTCCCACCTTGTACTGGACCAAGAGCCCAGAGCCGCCAGACCTACGTCATTAGTGCAAAGCTGAAATTTTCAGGACTATTAGTACAATGTCTTGTTAAGATGTATGTGTACCCATTAGCTTGAAAGCGGGGCCGTTTCTGAGGTAGCGCGAAGTACAGATGGATAAAAACCTTACTTACCTACTTTAAAGGTGCAAAGCTAGTATTTACATATTTTATCAAGAATATTATTTAAAATTAAAATTCATTACTGCCAGACACTTTCCGTGGGCCATTACTTCTGCCAGACGTCTTGAAAGTTGTGAAACAATTAGGTAAACTACGTTATAGTAGCAAACCTAAATTTTATACATATTATCTAAGGTAGGTACTATTTTAAGACCCTTTGTATGCGGCCAGACCAATCCGAAGGGCCAATCATCCCCCCAGACACCTTTATATATTTGTAGTAATTAAGAAGCTGAGGTATATCAAATTTGGTATTATTTCAAGACTAGAATTTTAAAATATTAAATGGTTTGTACACGCTTTTTATTAGCTTCACCTGTATGTTTGTTTGTTTGTAATCAACTCCTTTGGGTGCGATTTTCACCTACTTTAAACGGCCAGATTTCGTTCAAACTTTGTAGATTTATCGGGGACCGATGACAATACACTAATATGAAAAAAAATACTAAAAAATCTTTATACAAATTAGTATTTTTCTAAAAGATTAGTTTTAAAAAACTAAACAAATAGGCTTTTAACCTAAAAATACAAAATAATTTCAATGTAAAAAGCGTAGGGCGATGTTATTGAAATATTGTCAGAAAGCACCCCACGTTTTGTGTGTGTGGGTAATGAATTTCAATTTTAAATAATATTGTTGATAAAATATGTAAATACTAGCTTTGCACCTTTAACGTAGGTAAGTAAGGTTTTTATCCATCTGTACTTCGCGCTACCTCAGAAACGGCCCCGCTTTCAAGCTAATGGGTACACATATGTACATCTTAACAAGACATTGTACGAATAATCCTGAAAATTTCAGCTTTGCACTAATGACGTAGGTCTGGCGGCTCTGGGCTCTTGCTCTATACGAAATAAGATCATTAAATGAAAATTAGTTTAGTCCGCCTGGATATATGCACCAATGCTTACAAGACAGCATACTACAATATTGAAAATGGTTTTGAACAATTTGAACAAAGAAATAGAAAGTTTTGATTTCAATAGGATTTTATTTAAATAAATAAATAAAAACTGTTGGAAATTCTTCGATGACTGATTCAATTAAAGCTCTCTTCCTTAGTCCACACATAAGGGAGTAGCATTTAAATAAAAGACCAGAGTACAATTTTAAAAATCTCTTTATTTGATGGAACGCAAGTGCAGTGACAGGGTATCCGCAGCCTACTGCCGTACATTTAGAACAAACATAACATAACACAGAAACTTCAACAGCTAAAGATTTATCCCCACTAATACATTAATATATTAAATAATAATTGTGATTCTCTGTGACGATATAATAGCAATTATTATTAAGTCTTTGTTGCAATAATAACTGAAGCGAGAGAGGAGAGATTACACATCATACATACGAGTATATCAGCGTGTACGGACAACGATGAACGTACAGCAATAGGCTATATTCACATCTTGAGGTTACATCACGGTCTAAGCCAAGCTAAACACTACATAAGGTACTGTATTTGGAAACTGCTTCGACGCGGTTCTTCGTCATTTTAGAATCTGAATACAAGGTCCAACGACAAATCACGTCAAAGAGTCACCTCTCACTTCGCGACATACGAAACATACACTTATTGCAAAATATAATAATGTATCGCATCGTACACAGTGCAGCGGGCGACATCTGGCGACACAAACATGAGCAACGTTATGTGCACTATGTGCATATTTGGCACGAGTCACCTTCGCGATATAAGCCCGTAGCGGTACACAATAAAAGTTCATTTTTATATCAATCAAATACATGGTGATCACTTTCTCAAGGAACCAAAAATCTACGTGTGGTCTAAAAATTTTGCAAGAAATTAATACAAAAACTGCTGTTGATAGTAAAAAAAAAATTGTTATATATAATCTTAAAAGAACACAGTTTTACAAAATATGTGTTTGGATAGCTCTGGATATCTCTGAATCTTGACAGGAATAAGTATTTAAGTCTCTAACTAACGTTGTACCGCTACCGCGTACAACTCACGCACACAATCATAGCCCGCCTGGGTAAATGCACTACACAACAAATATAACGTTTATATTTACATGAGCTACACGTATGTACACAAATAAAGGGGCCGCCAACCCTGATATGTCAACATAATCATGTACTACTTATTTACAAATCATACAAAAATTAGTGTGTAACAATAATGTTGCTCGATTCAAATGAGATTCGTAAACAAATAATTTATACTTTTTTTATACAATTAGCAGAACTAATACAGCCTCTGCGTCTATGTTATATTTAGATGAGGAATACAATTTTTATATAAATATAGTCACGAGTGGAGCTCGCTTTTTGTCTATTACTAATTACTAATGAATTGTCATATAGTCGCTTTTGTGTCAATGCTTCTGTAATGTTTAATATAAATATAGGTTTAGTACGTTAACGCACACGTTACATGCACTCAACTTCAATGCGTTTCTAACTCGTACATTCGTATAAAATTCTAAACAATGAAATCATCTGCCTATCAACCAAAAAAATTAAAATTACAAGTTGAATCATTTTATATTACGCTATCGACTATTCGGGGTGATTAGCCTCGACATATTATTCAGTTTGAGATATATAACATCTCAATAATCTCTTTCCGCATACGACGTACACAATTTTAACATATTTGTTTGAATGGTGACGTAATGTATTCTTCGACCGTGGCACTTTGTAGGGCCCCACCATTAATTGTACAGCTAATAACATAAATAACACGAACGAACCGAGGTCTTTAAACAACAGTAACACAACATATTTACAACTTCATATACGTTATTAACTAAATAATATAAATATCATCGCTCCCTGCTAACGAGTTAATGACGTTCTATGAGATAAATTATGTAAAGTAGCCAGTAGATTGGCAGTGACTTTTTGGACATTTATGCAGTAATTGAAGGTTAACAATTCCATTCCAATATTTATACGGAATATTATATCTATTTCACGAATAATATCCAAATGAAACAAATGAATTGCTCACCTTTTAATTTGTAATATTTTTCCAATTTTAGGATTCAAAGGACTTCCCTGCTAAACAAAACCAATAGTAATAATAATATTATTAAGCTGTTTTTAAAACTCTAAAAAAAACGTTTCATAAAATTATACAAATTATGTCTATAATTTAATAAGAATGTATAAAACAAGCTCAGTCAAAATTACAAAGTAACAAAATAGTTATTGCAGGTATTTCTTAAATAAAATTAAAAATGCTACATCACATATTTATCTCAACAAAACTTTGTATCCATAGAGATCATAGCATACATTCCATCGAAGCTTGTATATACATATCTGCTAGTACAAAGATATCAATATTTCTTACAAGCTTGTTTCAGCGTCACTATAACTAGTTATAATAATTATATTTTGTCGTTTAACTTTCGATAAGTCGTAGTTAGATCGTTCGTCGACAGTGGCTCCAACGGCCTAATCGGACAGTACGTATACGTATCACGTTAAAGTATACGTGACTGTGCCATGGAACATACAACATGTTTTTGAAACTATCCCTAAAATGAAATATAATAATATATAAATTATCCAAAGTATTAACGGAATGATAAATCTCAGAACTAATTAAAATACTGTAGTATTATTGTTTGTATCGATAATAAATCATAAAAGCGGTACAGTAATATATTCCTGTATCCCACTTGTGTGGCTTATGGCTCTTGTGTTAGCGGCGGGATGAGAATTAATATAAAATATATACAAATATTCGATAATGATAAAACTTGTTGCAATAAAAATCATCTTTGTTACAATAATATAAACAAAACAATAATATACAATATAAATTATAGAATTCCGTCTCCTTAATTGCTCTTCTTTTATCGATAACAAGCTTGTGTCCAACCGTAATCGTAAACCACATGAGCATAGCATTTAGCCGAGTGGTTTATGACCAAGTCTGTAGTGAGTAAATAATATAAAACTGTCAATATTGTAAGGTTAAAAGATTTTCAAATCTTGTTTGTTTAAACATAAACCTTAAAGCGTTTTCACAAGAGTTTACTTTTCAAAAACAATTGTCAGTAGAAAGTTTCGTTACTGTCTCATACGACAAATAATTTTCGAAAACATTTAGCGACAGTTAGCACTTGCAGACTTGTTGTATCTTTTTATGAGTAATGTGTTGTTTGTAACTCACTCACTGTTCTTTTAATGTAACCTGTAGTATTTATGTCGATAATAAATCGCGTTTTATTATATTTATAATAAAAATATTATAACAGTGTGTGGTTAAGAATTATAAAATAGGAAATCCTTACCTCTTTGCCTTCTAACAGTGTCATATATGGTAATTAAAAAGTCAACAATGTAAACATGCGCATTACAGTAATGTGATGGACGTTAATGCGAAATATTTAATTATAAAAGATCTAAGAAGTCTATCAATGGATACACCACAGTAATATAAATCGTACATTTTATTATATCATCATTTTCTATTCTTCGCTGTTTAAGAGCCGTCTTTTTTACTCGTGATGTAAATTTGTGTTGACTATGGTTGGTTTATTAAAATATAATGTAAACTTAACACAGCACAGTTCACTGTAAACAAGCTTGTAGTTTCTCGATCCACTCCTGCGCAGCGTTGGCGTCGCTAGCGCAGAAGTTGTACGTTCGACGACTTGTGCGAAGCTGGAGACAAATGATACCGTTAATAGTAGATCCTAATCATTATAATACAAAAATCTAGGTGGAACTTGGATTTCATTAAAATCAAAACTTACGTCGAAGAATGATCTGTCATCACATTTCTTTGGCGGCCCAGGCGCGGCTGCAGCCTGCGTCACCGTTATCACTTCTGCTAAATCTGTACATAAAATTATTCATATTATAATTATTTACAGTAAATTTATCTATAAAGAGGTTTATCTGATTTTGAACAAAAAAAACAGAAAAGCTTAGGCACTCTTATTGAAAAATTTAAATATTGTATGAAATCTTCTATGTTCTAAATACCATACTGCGAAGAATATGCCTATAAATCATTCGCAGTAAGAAACTAATGACGCACAGATCAAGCCGTAATCTGACCAATCAGAGCGCAAGCTTTCAAACATAATAGATAGGTTTTCTTGTTACACATAGATACGAATGTTTGGATCAATTCCAGGTTACTTAACTAAATGCAAACATTGAAACAAAACTCACCAATAAATCCCTTGCAGTGGGAGTCCTCCATTGCGTCATAATATCGCAGTTGATGCTTAATTGAGTCCAATACAAACCATCTGGAAATTATATATAAGCGTCATTTTAAACATTACCAAAAGAAAGAAATTCTAAATTTGACATAAACTGGGTCATGTAATCAATGACACTGGACTTCATACTTCTCTCTGCTCAACTGTCCATTGAAGGCTCAGTATAATTTTTTGGATCAAACAGAGACTCTCCGCTTGAAATGAATTAGATGCTTGAAGAATCGACTGCTAGAAGAAACAGAAAACAGGCGCGGCAGGCTGCATTTTAATGTATTTCTTTAGTCAAGCTCAAATGTGTACGTGTAGTATTTATACAAAGATTATTGTCATTTTATAAGAAGAGTAGCTATTGTGACGAGTGCATCAATACATCAGATCTATATTTCAGTTAAGAGAGCCATATGATTAATGACGTTAAGTATACATTAAAAAAAAAACTATCTTTCAAGTTGAACTACATAGCAGATAGTTTGGAAATTTGAATAAAATCGGTTCAGTAGTTCCTAAGTTTATCCCGAACATTCAAAGTTATACGATGTTTACCTTTGTTTCCAGCCTTTCAGTAAAGCTCCTCGCTTGTACAAGTGACCCTCGTGAGTTCTGTTTTCAGCCACGTTCGAAGAGAACTGCTCGTAGTACTGCTGAGACGACGATTGGAGAGTTGCTACACCTATATTTTTTAAAACTTATTAGCTAATGTTTTACTTTTGGTTTACGGAAATACTAAGATAATATTTTAAAGACATTGCGATAGGTTATAGAATGGACAATTTCATCTGCCATCTTTGTAGTTATTTGAAGGAATTGGATACAAATTAGAGCTTTATAAATTAACATCGGTTTTATTACTTTGTTTCTAATTAAGTCTGTCTTAGGGATTCTACTCTGCCTGGACAATGAAATTCGGTGACATCCATTATGGCGGCCTAGTGAAATGATTTTGCAGTATTCCAACTGCGGCTGCGGCGCCTTGTACTTGGTGCAGGGCGGTGTGTGTGGGGGAGGGGGGTGTTACCTGCGGAGAGCGGCGGACAGAGCGAGTCTGCGTCGGGCGGCGGCGGCGCCTTGTACTTGGTGCAGGGCGGTGTGTGTGGGGGAGGGGGGTGTTACCTGCGGAGAGCGGCGGACAGAGCGAGTCTGCGTCGGGCAGCGACGGCGCCTTGTACTTGGTGCAGGGCGGTGTGTGTGGGGGGAGGGGGGTGTTACCTGCGGAGAGCGGCGGACAGAGCGAGTCTGCGTCAGGCAGCGGCGGCGCCTTGTACTTGGTGCAGGGCGGTGTGTGTGGGGGAGGGGGGTGTTACCTGCGGAGAGCGGCGGACAGAGCGAGTCTGCGTCGGGAAGCGGCGGCGCCTTGTACTTGGTGCAGGGCGGTGTGTTGGGGAGGGGGGTGTTACCTGCGGAGAGCGGCGGACAGAGCGAGTCTGCGTCGGGCGGCGGCGGCGCCTTGTACTTGGTGCAGGGCGGCGCCCACGCCTCGGCGCAGCGCTCGTGGCACGCCGCGCCGCAGTCCACGCACCGCACGCCCGTCTACGAACAATGCACGTACAATTACTTAAGGCTCATTTTCATTGGTCGTTAATTCGGTCGAGACTACCCATATAGTCTCAATACGGTGGAATGTAACAAGTGATTTATATAAAAACCGAAATGCGAGAAAAAATGCGTACAAGGAACTTACGAAAAAGCTGAATATTCCTGATCTCTTGATTAGACATACCAAAAATATTAAATATAAATATAATATAAAAGAATATTCAACAGTCCGCAAGCGGGCCCTAACAACTAATGAAAACGGCTATCGCATGCTGGCCCTAAGGCATCTTGAACGGAAATCTCCCGTACCCCGCATGCGGGCTCTAACGACCAATGAAAATGAGCCTTTACTAAATTCTATTTTCCTCCACATTTTTCAGTGATCGACCTTAAGTTTTCTACTATCAATTGAATTACGATTTTTATGCGAAAAGTTTGTCATCAGACTTCCACAATTCAAGTACTAGGTGATATGGAGGTTTTGTGAAAAGACTACTTGTAATTTATTTTGAACTATCAGTAACTATCGCCACAGATGTGGCAACCGGGATTGTCAGTTCAACGTACTTCACACAGCATGAAGGAGTTTTAATATATTAAGAATAAAAGATGTCACCCATTATAAATTCTATAGCTACAATTGATATCTAAAATATTTATGTACAAGGAATTGTTCATTATTGCCGAGTAAGCATTTTACCTTAATCTACAATTCATTAGGTATGAATTAGTACACGTTTACGACTAGCGGTGATCGAGTATACGTGATAATCAAATTCTCACAGAACTATAATTTAAGCCACCTTTATAACTTTTTAGAGTTTGTGTATGATATAAAATTTGTTCGTTTCTGTGGAAAATCTTACGAGAAGCTTATATCTAGCAATTGACGTCATTAGATTATGATAATTATGAAAATATAAACTCATTAATTTCTGATAGTGACAACGTTTTATCTGTAGTGGAACTCACAGCAAGTACTGTCAATTATCCGACAGTAAGTACACTGTGTATATAGTGCATAACTCACTTGCACTCGTTATTATATGTTGTTTTACCGAGTACACTAAAGTGACTCTACACTGCCTTAAGGAAAGCTTAAGTAAAACCCACGAGTGACGTGGTGGTCACGACCACCATATTAATTGATAACATGGTGACTGATATCATGGTCGCCTATTGAGATGCTTCTGCAAGGTGAACCGTGTTTACCTTGAGCGGTCCCCACAGCAGGTCCTGGCAGTGGTCGCAGCGCGCGGGCGCGGTGGCCGCGGCGGGAGCCCAGCGGTGTGCGGGGGCGGCGGGGGGCGGCGGCGCGGCGGCCAGGCGGCCCCGCACCAGCAGCTCCAGCGTGCCGCGCTTGTGACACGCCAGCGTCGCGCGACGCACCACGCCCGACGACATCGACGAGTTGCGCTGGGGCACACACACACCAACATTACATACTCACTTGCCGTTCGTCTAGGTTTCCTTTCTTAAATTCAACTTACTTATGGAATAAATCCACATACAATCTAAAATCGAGACAAAAATCATAACTAAAAGGAGTCAAAGATAATAATCTTAATTTGGCTCGTATGTGGATTTGTTGCTAATTGCATTTGTAAGTTGAATTATGCTAAAGATTTAATACCGTCACTACTTATACGGGTGAAGAGAAAAATTCATATTTATATATACAGGGTGTCTGGTGGCAGATTTATATTTTTAAATACGATTATTTCCAAAAGTATTAAACGGTGCGGGGGGAGGGTGGAACCGTTGGAATCACCGATCACGCGGATTTGTCAGTCACGATGTCGCAGTGGTCGAGTAATCATCGCACGTTCGCTGCCGAGACATTTTTTTAAGAATAATGATTCTTACGTAATTGCTCGTCGACAATTTTGTTCAAAGTTCGGTATTCGGCGAATACGTGATGGACCCAGTGTAAATTTAATACTTTCGTGGGTGCAAAGATTCTGCTATGAATGTCCAACGGCCAGGGCCCAGTCGATCTTCAAGGACTCCCGAAAACATTGAACTGGTTGAAAGCAGTTTACGTGAAAATCCGCGACTTTCAATTCGGAAAAGAGCAGTCTTACTGGGACTTCCTAGAGTCATTATTCATGAAATTTTAAGAAACAATCTGATGTTTCGTCCTTTTACAATTCAAATCGTTCAAGAACTGAAAGAAAGTGACTATGATTTACGCAAAAAAAAATGTGAAACGATGTTGGAGCGTTTTGGCTCTGTAAATCCCATTTTTTGGAGCGACGAGGCTCATTTTCACTTAAACGGCCACTGTTACTGGTCTCCAAGAACCCGTAACCCTCGATTGAAACATCAAAAACCATTGCATTGCTCCAGGGTAACTGTTTGGTGTGCCTTATCAACGCAAGGGATAATTAGACCAATTTTTTTCGAAAATTCTCCAGGCAACGAATGTCAATGGTGAAAATTATCAACGCATGATCACGGATTTCTTTTTGCTAAACCTGCGAGCTCATCCATCGTTCTCTTCACACACGTTTCAACAGGATGGAGCGACTGCGCACACAGCCAGAGCTTCGATGAATTTGCTTCGGGAAAATTTCCCATAGAAACTGATCAGTCGCTTTGAGGACATCCCATGGCCACGGAGGTCGCCCAATCTAACTCCCATTGTTTTTTTTATGGGGCTACCTCAAAGAGAGGGTTTATAATGACAATCCCCAATCTCTTGTGGCTTTAAAGGAAATTATTCGTGGAGAAATCAGCTCAATTGAACAAAGTTTACTGCAGCGTGTGGCGCAGAATACAAGGCTCCGTTTTGAACAGTGTGTTCAACTCGACGGAAGACATTTGGATGGCATACTCTTTAAAAAATAAAATCCGCATTTATTTTCTATGGTTCAATGCTCTTAATAAAGCTTTGTGTACGTTTTTTTTTTAAGTTTGAAAATATAAATCTGCCACCAGACACCCTGTATATATTATTCTAGGCTTGCAGGCAATTAGCCTCTAGACAAACTGTCAATTGTCTGTAGTATATTAGTATTAGATTTATATTGATCCTGGTATACTGCCCCCGTATGTCCAGAATCGTCCAAACGCTTGCTTTATGGAACAAAACCGTATAAGTTTTGCCATCGCTATAATAAGAAAACAAATAAAATAATGTTTTTTTTTAATATCAATTTAATTAAAATTGAATTCAATAGTACCTGCAGTTCCAACGTGTTAGGAAGTTCGAGTTGCTCCCATCTCACGCGCCACTTTTGAGGCAAATGTCCCAACTCTAACTCCAACTGCCGTATTCTTTCCAGTAGGCCCGTAAAAGCATCTGGCATGCTGCGAGCTATACTGTCATACCTTGAAAATAGTTATAAACTCAATATAAAAAATGTTCGAAATCAAATTAAATATCACACGACTGGCCACGAAGTTAGTAAAATTGTACTTTAAAAAACAATGGCTTTGAATTAACAACTTGTCATTAACATATCTGTCAAATTTATCAAGCTTTAACATTTTCGCGCCAATCTATGTTTATGATTTGAACCTCTATGGTTCAATTCATAAAGATAGAATGGCAACGGTAGTGAGTAGTCATACGCAGGTGTCTCCTCTGTCAAAGCATAAGGCCAACAAGGCATATGTATTACCTGTTATGACGCGGAATGTGAATTATGTGTGTGAGAATTGTAATGTTTTAGTTCATAGTTTTTGTTGGCACACAGGCGATAGTTTTCATGCAAAAAAATGACAGACTGTTTAGTATCAGAAAATGATCCCCCCTTTGATCCTCGGGCCTGTGTTCCTCTATAATTTAAACGAGTGGAACGATGCTCACTCGGTTTTTTTCTTTTCGTTTTCTAATGCTTATGCACACCTATGGGACTATGGATAGGTGAAGTGAGAAGTTCTTAATTTTTTGACGGAAAAAATCAAGCCTAACATTGAACAGCACAAGTATTTTTTTTGTTAACGGTAACCCTGTCATATTTACAGTAAGAGAGATTAATGATAATAGATTCAGGTAACTATTCTGCTATAATTTTACTTTTTTGAAAGCACCTACCACTCAATTAGAAAAGAAATCCATATCTTGTGCAGTCTTGTAATATACGCCTAGAGTTACATTATAAGTGTTGGTAGTTTATAAGTATAATTTTATAAGGAACTTATGCTCGTTTTCTCAAACTATACTTAAACTGTTTCTTTACTTACGTACGTAGGTTGGACAAATCTAACCACTTAGATATCGCCTAAAAGTTGGTGAAAACGAAAATATGACTAAGAGTTACTTAACTCTCTCTAAGTGGTCTCTTAAATTTAGGAGACGTTGGTGAAAACGGTCATTAGTTCGTAAGCACATCATCTTGGTGACTTGCATTACAATGGGTAGTTGATGCATATTTTTTTACTATTTATGTACACTTACCCTTGTGCGACAATCCTTCTCTGTGACGAGCTTAGAAGCACGTCAGGTTCAGTGGCCAACACTTCTAGGTCGTATGGCGCCCCGTGGGACAACTCCTCGCTTGTATAATATTGCCATACTTCTAGTGCACTCACACACGATACGGGACGCAGGACCTGGCAACATTTATTTTTTTATAAAAAGAAAATTCCTGTACTTGTAATTCTTCTGCAGCGGGAGATATTACAATCATACCTAAAACGGACACAAAAGGATAACGCAAAATCTTAGAACAATTTTTAGAAGATTGTCTTCTGTTGAATACTTTTTAATTACAATAGAAAAAATATTACAATTTGTTTACCGTTGTAACGTTGTAAATCATCGCGTTGTTTAAACGCTTTATAACATTGTTACTAAGAAAATATAGATTTACGAGTTATTTTTGAAAGGAATTATGTGAACGTTATTAAAAAATGAGAATTAAAATTAATCAATGTTTTTGAAATTATAAAGTTCCATCACATTATGACAACTAAAGAAACATTAGTAGTTGATGAATGCTATTTACACGATTATTAGATGAATGATATATTAGTCAGTATTTAGTGTGAGGTACTGACAGGGTTGTCGAGGTCGGGCGTGTAGAGGAAGTTGTAGAAGACGGGCGCCTTCTGGTGGTGGCGGTCGATGTAGTCGAAGAGCGAGTGGCCCAGCGGCGCCGTGCGCGGGCCCGACCCGCCCAGCGCCGCGCCGCCGCATTCCTCCTCCGACCCGCCGCCCTCCGCGCTCCCCGAGCACAGGTACACCTGCGGGCACAACACACACCACACATAGTAGTAGTAATATTGATTTATGGTGCACGTACACGCACGCATCCACACACGCACGAACAAACAAACACTCACCTAAACGATGTTCTAGAATTCATATCGTTAGCTCATTGCTCATGACTCTAGCAATACACCTATTTATATTAATAAGCATGTATTTTCCACATTAATAGATTATAAATGTAAACACAATTTCTAATGCAGGCAAGACATATTTATGTAAAATCAAATATTTAGCATAACAAAATCGTATTGTTCAACTAGTACTCCACAACTACACTTCAGGGATCCGTACTATAAATCTAATTCAGTTTTTGGTGTATATGAAACTGACCATTCTGTTGGTGTCGATCCTCTTATCGTCGGCCGCAGTAATGCCTAGCTCAGCCCGCTGTGCCTCGCTGTCGAGTAAGAAGGTGCGGAACCGGCACGAGACCGTGTGGTACGCCACGAAGCGGAGATAGTACTCGTTGAACTCAAACGCTAAGGGGAACTGCTTCTGCAACTGAAATATAATATGTACATTATTATAGATAGTACTATGGATAGATAGTTTTTGTAGTTGTACTTCTCCGAAGAGTTTCAACGGAGTTTTGAACAACTTAAAAAAAAATTATGAGAATATGTTGTAAAATATATTGTAAAATTATCCCCCACATCATCATCATCAATCATCATGTACATACATACATATATCAGAGCAACATTTACCTAATCCAATGAATACCAAAGACATTAGAAATTTGCCAACATTCTTCGCATTGATAGTTTTGGTAACAAAATGATTCTTTACCTGATGTACAGCATCCAAGAACATCAAGAAAGTGGGTGTGAAGCCTTGTTGAGGTGTGGCACCAATGTTAGATCTTTGCTGGAATTTGTGTCCTAAAGCCAGCCACTCCTTCTCGACCAAGATACGAAAACCTTCTAACGTTCTGTAGTAGGGCTCTAAGCAGATTTGAGCAAGAGAAGATATCTGTAAGATATACAACAGCAACATTAAAGTACATATTTGTCAAATAACTGATTAAAAATTTCAATGGTAACTGATCAGAGGGCTTAGTGTGAGTTTATTCGTAATCGATAGCGACGGTTCGATGTAGCTATTGGTAAAGTCTTATTGCGGGTCAATAACAACAAAGAATGTGATCATCATTGGTTAAGATTTCAGTGGGGCCAAAAGCATCGCCGACCAAAGTAACCACACATTAAGCTCTCAGATAAAGACGGAATAATAGCATTAAAATCAAATTTATAATTTATATTCAATTTGATTTTACAAAACTTACATTATGTATTTTTAGATACGTTCATGGGTATTTTAGCAATGTTTAATGATTCAACATACCTGAGCGGTGGCATCCCAGCCGTCTTCTAAAGATAATAACACCGAGGAACCTTGCAGATCCAATAAGTCCACCACGGCTCCAGACAGTTGGAACAGTTGTCGTAGCTGCCACAACCAGCCTGATTCTTCTATCAGCCTATATTTATGATTATTAATATTTTATCAAAATTAATAATATATTGAATAATGAAATTAATAATTAAGAGATCAAAGATTGATAATGTAGTTCTTACATCACCGTCTTATTTTATGGATTTTGAAGAGTCCAATCCGTCCAATGAAGAGTACTTATTTATTGATCTATCTATCTGAGACTGATATGATCTTCTATCCGATTAGACGACTACCTGACACGAGTGGAAGAGATTAATACTACGGGGTATACACCCATGAGATGGCGGCGCTAGGAATGCCAACGAGCATCGGGGTTCCCACATAGGACAGGGTCATCTATAAGCCGTAGGTGACGCAAGGTAGGTTGTCGGGATTGCAGAGATTTCTTTTCGAGGGCTAGATCGGGTTGCTCGGCATCTAGTTCCCGATTCAGTGTGCTGTTCGAGTCTAATATGGCCACCAACTAGTGGTATGATGGTAAAAGGTACAGACCTTAGGAAGCCGGGTTGGTCGGCCTGCGTGGACGCGTCAGGTGCGGAGGGTACTGCGGCGCGCATGAGCTTCTTGAAGGCGTGCTTGGTGCTGCGCGCGTCGGGGTACTCCACGGGCACCAGCTCGCAGCCTGCCAGCGCGCCAGCCCCGCCCGCGCCCGCACCCTTCTCGCACACCACGTACAGCGCCGCGCGACGACCGCCCCCACCACCTCCACCACCACCAGAGCTCGCTGCGTAACCCGCCTCGCCGCACACTGATCACAATTTTATACTTGTAAATAAAAGCAATATATATATGCCCATAAACCCTAATTCCATGATTCAGTTTGAAAAAAAACAGCAATTTTAATTACTTTATTTTTAGCTTTAGGTAGGTTATTGTAACTAACAAAAACTAATACTCAGTAAGAGACTTCTTTGGAGCATAATAATTAATCATAAAACTTTCATATGCCAATATATTATTTTAATATAATTATAATACAGCGAAATGTATCATCTACAACACACAGTATATACAAAAAAATTACAGTATCGAAAAACATATGGTAAATCGGTAATATTATTTTCTGGAATTAATTATTATAACAAGGTTAGAAAACAAATTAATATATATATAACACAAACAAAACTGTATAAATTCAAATGCGTGACCATACGGCATTTTCATACCACTAAATGTCTTAATGACGCGTCACCACGCCAGTAATAGGTCTGCCATAAGATGACACACATTAAAAACTTTAAAAATATATTTTATTTTGGTCTCATTTTAAAGAAAAATAACAATATCAAAATAAAACGAAATAAAGGACTGTTCAAAAATCTCAAAACAATTTGGGACGTCATATTTCAGTGTATTTTTACAGATAACTGATGAAGAACCGTATAAAGTTATTTGGACCTACATATGCAACCAAGAATCAATGCCACCCATACCAAATCGAGATTAATATCCATGTTACTTTACAGATAGGTATTTGCCATGTGTGTAGATTGGTTACTTGTTGCATATAGTCAATGGACGTGGCCTCACTCACTGGAGTCAGCGTCGGCGGTGGAGAGCCTCTGTCGCGGCGCGTAGAGGTCGAGGTGCGAAGGCTGGCGCCGGTCCTTGAGCGAGCCCCAGCGCCCGAAGTGTCGCGCCGTGCCGCCCTTGCCGCCGCTATTACGACCCAATACACTGTCACGACAACCTCAACGTCAACCCTCACTATATCCCATATTATACATTTTTTTCTTCTTATTTTTAAAAAAAACTTTTCAAAATATCTAAAAATTTTATTTTCTGTTTCGAGGGGAACTTTTTCCGCGTGTTGACGGATTAAAAATACAGAGAGTCACGACCCTTATTCAGCACGTGGGTAAGATAAAGTAAAGAAGCAAACTACAAAGGAAAGAGAAGGAAACGTGAAACAAATCCGAACAAACTAGTCAGCGTGGTATTATAGGTCAAAACCTTGAGGCCTATGTTATTGGACTGTTAAAAGTCGTTGATGAGGTGTTGTCGGGAACTTAAAAAGTTGAGTAGCGAGTTGACCGACTAAACCATCGCGCCATGATAATTCATTTTACAATTAATGCAAGAGCACACAGATATACACTCTCTAGTTTTCAAATAGGTGCGGTGCACATGTAAAACTTTATGTTGATTGTGAAAATAATAAATAGAGGATATTTTAAAAATCATTTAATATAATATTTTTTCAATAAAATGACCTAATACATAATATTATATTAATTTAATAATATCTCACCTAAGTGTACCAGCTGCCTTAGTGAGCAATGGCGTGTGTGTTGTCTGCTGGTCCTCGCAACACAAAAGTAAGGAGTCCAAACTCAGACTCGAGTCCTCGAGGTCTCCTCGTGACGCGGGCGTGCACGCCACTAACGTCGCAAGAAATCGTTCCTGGAACAAATCAAAATGTGTAGCAAAGCCATGCCCGTGCTTCGGAAAGCATATTAATAAGTCGTCGATCCCAATCGTTATGAACATCTATACCAATCGTTATTAGGAAGTTAGTCTTCATTAATACACTGACAACTAGTTTAAGCTTGGGAATCATAAAGGCTAGGAAGAAGATCTAAACATAGCCATAACGTAAGTCAATCATTTATTTAATTTAATAAAAAATTTAGGATTATATTTCTTTATCTATTTATAAAATGCATAAGTCTTACTTGTTCTAAGCTGGAGGTAGTTTCAGTACCGCTTTGAGTAGTGCCGGGTGTTTGGTGGCTTGACTTCAACATGCCAATCACACCTTTATGGTGAGGTGCTGCTGATCTGTAAATAATTAAATGTGTGAGTTTGAAATCAAGTTCGTTGATCATCTGTAATTATTCAATCACTTTAGTCATCTACTTTAAATAGCCACATTTAAAAAATGCTTTTATGGTTTTTGTGTTTAATTTTAGTACAATCTATGGAATGACTAGTACGTATTTTGTCTATCAGCTCGTTTTCGTTGTTCTTTATTTTCAATGATATAAGGTATTGAGAAAGCCTCTTCAATCTTCTAGTATATAAAGATATCGACGCAATTAGAAAAACCGTCAAATCATAAATTACCTGGACAGAGTTGCATGTGTTCTTGAGTGTCGCCACGTAATAACAGGTAGCCGACCCTGTCGGTAACAGCGTGCGATGCGTCGTAACGAGTCGTCGCCGAAGCTCTCAGGAACTGGGATGACTGCAGGGTAACTGTTACGTACAACCAATAAGTTGTCTGTCAGTAAAGCATTTAAATTATAAATAAAATTTACAGAAACAATAGTGAATTTGAGCCTAAAGGATCGAACCTACCAATATTAAATAGATAATACAAATTTTCTAACAGATAAAAAAGGCTATAGGGTATGTTTTAAGAAAAAAATACATATTTCACACACGCCGTCGGGGTTTACACTTTAGTATGCAGTCAGTAACCAAATTAATAGTATTATTTAAATACATACGCATAAGCCTATGTCCAGCAGTGGACTGCGATAGGCTGATGATGATGAAATACATATTATAGATAACTGCACACAGCCATCGAATAAATTATCATGAGAAACACGCAATTGTTTGTCCTGGTATTCGAATCCACGATCTTGCAGTTCTAACACTGCCCACTGTAAACATTTTCTGAAGGCTCGTGTTTTATATAAAAAAATCTTGTGTACGGCAAAGTCGCGGTAAAGAAAAATGTGAGAATTGCGCAGACCTCCTGCAGAGCGTGTAGGGCGCGTTGGCGTGCGCGAGGCGGAAGGGCGAGGAGGCGAGGCCGAGGCGCGCCCAGTCCCGCGCGTATACGCGCTCGCGCACGCGCTCCAGCGTGCGAGCCGCCCCGCCCTCAGCGCCCTCCCCGCCCAGGCCCCCCAGCACCCCCAGCCCGCTCAGCTCCAACTCCTCCACTACACAATAATACACGCTATATTACACCTTATTCACTTACACATGTATTACAACTACACACTAGCTATAACAATTATATTATAAATTAGAAACTTACTCTATGTATGTTTTTATACGGTTTCACGGTTAAACCGCAGAAATAATTTGGATGTATTTCGATGTATAGATAGATTAGCCTTTGGAGGAAGAACATAAGCTACTTTTTGTAACGATAATCCACATATACGGGTCGCGGTCAAAAGCTAGTTTAAAAAAAACTACATAACGGATTTTAATGCGGTGTTCACCAATAGAAAAAACAAGGATACGGCTAATTTCAAAACTTCCCGTACGCAGCAAGGCCAGGTCACTAGTCATATAATATACTGTATAATATGATACACTGTAATACGAGTACGTACTTAGGTACCTAGTCCAATTGATTCATTCAGTAATGGATTGGCTAATATAATTGAATGGATTAAGATAAGTGTTATTATAACTTAGTCTTTGAAATTATAAAAAGTTTTCCGACTCCTCCTACGCTTGATATTCTTTTTTAAAAGATACCTATTTAAATGACTGCATAATATAAAGTATTATTAAAATAAAAATACATACTCGTAACTTACTAATATTTTAAATTTAAAAGTAATATATTTACACTTTCACGGCTAAACCGATTTTAATGAAATTGGACATAGACATGCTATAATTTTTAGCGAAAGACATAGGCTATCCATTTATCGAGACAACCCAAATGCACGCAAGTGGAGCAGTGGGAAAAAGATAGTAATACATATATATATGTAAAAAACACACAAACATTATAATGAAATCAAAAGGCTACTACAAATTAATTAATTATCGGTCTACATGCAAAACTTGTCAAAACACATATACTCACGCGACAGTGTGTCGGCCGAGAGCGACGACATGAGCGGAGGGGAGGTGAGCGAGCGCGCGTCCGTCGAGGGCAGTACGTACTTCTGACGCTTAGACGGTTTGGGTTTTAGCCCTGCTTTGCGAGCTGTCTTCAATAGCGTCTTTTTGGCAAAACCCCTGATAATAAGGTCAAAATGATGTCACGATTTATTATTATACTTATTATTATCAAAACTAGTTTCATTTTTAAGTCCATATTAAATTATTGAAACCTGTTTATAAGAACTTCAGAGAACTTGCCCAAAATTATATTACAGCAAATTATATTTTGTTAGAAAATAATTTTAACCATTGTATTTGCACTGCCGTTTTGGGATAATGGTTCTGTAAAGACACTGTAAATGTTTTAAATAAATAAATATTTACACATATTTCCCGCAAGCTTATTGTTGGTGTTTTCGGCTTTCAAAGTTTTAATTGATTTTCTTCATGTTTTACTTACTTGAGGGTGTGGTGTTTAGGCTGGTGATGTTTGGGTGCTGGCTGGGCGCGTGGTGCGAGAGCAAAGTGCAAAAGCGGGTGTTCTGGATGTCGCAATCGCGCGACTTGCTTGCGAAAAGACTCCACGGCCTCACTGCTTACTTCTTCGTCTAGTGCCACCTGGATTTTGATAACACTTCTTCACTTCACATCTGAATGTAATTATTATTATAGGACTAATACCTCCCACAAGCCCGTCACTGTAACAGGAGTAACCCACGAACACACCGAGTTATGACACTCGGGAAATCCCAGGAAACATTAAACTGTCTTGGAACCCGCAACGAAATTAATCAGTACAAAACTGGAGGAGTTGGTAATATATATAATCAACTGTCTTAATCAGGCATTCTTATAACGCTTATTGAGCAATATTAAAGGGCTCTCACCTTTATAAGCTGAAACGTTGCGGATCTGAGTTGCAAGCCCTCTTGCAAGGATTGTTCTAAGTGCGGCAGGTAGTGTGTCCTTACTGCCTTTTCCCGCGTCAACGAGCAGAGTGGAAATGAACGGACTACTGTTTGCTCGCACGCTGTTTGCAGAAAATAGTAGTCAAATAATGTACAATTTGTTTAGTTGCTAAACTATCGACTAACAGTCAATAGTTTAGTAGTGGTTTTAATACTGACATGTAGTTTCCAAGGGTTAAATATTACAAGCTTATAATATGGAGTAAGGGATACACCCCGTTTGGTAATGTTAGTAATTGTGGCTCAAAGCAATATCTATCATTATTTTTAGCCACAACTCTGAACAAGAAATAAAAAAAAAATAGTTTTTTGGCTACACAAGCACTATCTAGCCTAAAAATCGGAAACCAAAGTAACTCGCTTGTCAAGCTACAAAATCTTACCGTAGGGATCCGTCGGCATGCCTTTGAATATAATTCTATAATTGGTGAGGAAGAGTGCGCCCTCTGCTGGCAGTAACGGAGTGTGTCGTCCGTCACTCACTAGGTATGCCCTTAACGCTGGCACGGAGACGGTCTCGCCCGGTACAAGCGCTGGAGCCACTATTCGAGGCTATGCAACAAACAAATAAAAGTACATTGTTGATACTTCTAGTAGTAGAGATCAAAAACTTATTGAGCTACAGACTAGCTTGGATTTAATTAAAAAATTTAATTTAAATAACCCCAGTTTTCATTTAAGGAAGTTTCCGTCTAAATAGAATTTAGAAATGCATCGAATAAATATTGATTTTGTTTCAATGTAAATTAAACCAGTATGTCTTCATACATATAGCGTTTTATGCTTCAAAAAGCTATACAACAATAACTGAAATTGTGACAAGAGACATCAGCGATCACAAAGCACTCAGTGGTGAGAAATGCATAAAGTTAGTGAAGTCCTTGAACAAAGTGCCTGATAAATTCCATCGACATATTTTACTTACCTAATTACTGATTGTTTATCACCTACTAACATCAGTGCATTAATGTGTGCAGTATAGCGCGAATGTTTTTGTGTCTTAAGTATCAAATATACGCACGCGAACTTGTCAAAAAGCATTTGCTAATGTGAAAGAAGTGACTGTAAATGGGTACTATGAACTTCTTAGGAATCAATATTTATTAAGTCAGGCTTTAAATGATGTATTTATGATTAAAACTGTGAACTGATTAGTTCCTCAATATTTAATGAAAAGCAAAAAAAAGCAAAATTTAAGCTATGCAAATAGATATAAAATTCTTACTGTGTTTTAAAAATGTGGTTAATGTAATGATATATGTAATAACTAAAATTGTGTTCATCCAAGCGCCGTGTTGAAACACATGCTAATGATACACTCCTAAACGATTTTACATTGTTATTGTACTTTGATATATAACTGATGTAGATTCTAACAGTAAAAGTCGTAGTTTTTGTAACATTGCTATTTTCTTTTATATAAATTACATCATTTAGATTGTCTTCATGTTTTTGTGTTTATTTTAGGTTCATAACTTATCTGTAGTAACTCCAAATGTAGCAAAACTCATATGAGAAATTACACAAAGAACATCCAGCCTCAGAACATCAATTTGTGGATCATACAAAGGATTGTTCCATAGGAACCCAAAACACTCAGAGCAGCATATAGCAGCCCTTAAACCACTATGCAATCTGTGCTGTGTCATTATATTATTTACTAAAGTAGGCGTATTTTTAAGCTCTAATAGTCTTTCAAGATGTGTTATTTTTAATCTGTTGTACTTTGTAAACTATTAGTCTAAACTGGCGTTTCTGAATACTTATCTTATCCAAAGCCCAGTATATAGCTTCACTTGTAAACATGTATTGTTTTCATAGAGAGAAGAGATTTCATAGAAGATATCATGGTTCAGAAAACGTATAAGTTAATGAAAATGTAATACCCCCTCAGTATTAGTTGATTGATGAAATGAGGCAGAATATATAGTGAAATGCTCGTCAATGAATTCTTTTAACAATCATGGCTGAGTATGAAATGGATGCGACAGTATCTCAACAAAAGATGGTTAGGAAGGCTGTAAATTCCTCATTAATGTTTGAATATTAAAGAAGTTTTAAGATAACGCAATTCTGCTATTTCGCAACTCGTAGTGACATCTGGCTAGCTAACGGTGTGTTTCCTTCCTTCCATGATTCCGGACCATATGAGCGAGGCGTGGAAGACCATCTGACTATACCGCCATAATGTATGTCGTCATACTGCCTGTATTCGTAGTGAGTATGGTGGTCCCACTTTTGGAATCTACTCATGCATTCATTTTGGTACGCGATAAATAATAAAAAAAAACATTAACAAATATGAGAGCTAAATTTTGTTTCATACAAATGTACTTATGACCTTTATTTTTTCTGTAAATCCCATACCATATTATTAAGAATTTCATAGCATTCGACTTTGCTATGAAATTCTTAATAATATTTTACGATCTAGTCTATGGACTAGTGTACTGTATTAAACACTTCGCACTACCACTTAAATAACTTAAAGGGTTTTATCCCTTGGTCTCCTTGAAATATACTTATGGTTGCAAATAAACCTATTTGAAACCAATTCCAAAAGTCACCAGGTTAGATTTTGCTAGATTAATTCGTGGAACTACGATTACCTACATGTGATTCAATAATTAAAATAGTGTGTCTATACTACATAAAAGGCTTGCAAATAATCAAGAACAAACAATTATTACGTTTGAAGAGAGAAATAGGTTTTAGATATAAAAAGGGAAAAGAAACAGAAAGCTTTCAATAACAAAAATAGTTTATTGTTAAAAATAACGTCAAAAGACAAATATACACAAAATGGTAACATTGTGTTGTAATAGATTGCGTGCATTTTTTTAATAAGAATGTGATTTAAGTAACTATTCTATAAACTGCCAAATTACAAATTATGAATCGTTGTCATTCTAAACGCAAAAAAAAATGTGTAAAAGAAATACAGTCATTGATATTGCTTGCTAGCAACAAAATAAAGCAAAACATACATTTTGAATACTTTTCGACTAGAAACTGGCAACATTTGTCAAGTCTAAGCTACGATTAATAGATAAACACACGCAAACGCTAATTTCAATAAAAGCTGATGATATCTGCATTCACTACAATAAAGCCTTAAAATAAAGCTTGGCCTCTGTTACGAAACCGACTAAGAAACTTTATAGCCATTTTATATCACTTACATTTTCATTCTTTACGTGCAAGTTTTATCACAAACATAGTCAAATATAGCTATACAAATAAAATATATTGAAGTGTCTGTTTGTGATTTCAAATGAACAGATCGGATATATATACGGTACTTACTTCAAAACCTCATTTTTTAAACATTTTTGTCTGTCTGTTTTTTCCGACTAATCCCTGGAACAGCTGGACAGATGATTTTAGGACTAACTTAATTTTTTTTAGACTAGCTTCGATTACGGGCATTAATCCCGTACAACAATAACCGCGTATAACAAAGCGTGGCTCTGCTAAATTTTAGTAAAAAAAAAATCATACCTAAAATGTACCTAGTTTTAAAATGACACTAATGACAGCTGTCAAAGAGATCAAGCTATATTTTAAGTACTTTAAACGTTGGCGTACTTACATATCAGAATTATTAACACAAAACTAAATCGGTCACTCGTAAATAATGTCGTCTGGTAGTTCCATAGACAAGTGTTTGGAGTATATGACAAGATTTTTTCTCCCTACCTTCTGAACAGGTGGCAAGCGTCGACTTTCCCTTGCGACCGCGTCCAACGTTTCTAAGTGCATGTGCACTACGCCAGGTATCATCTGGTGCAGGCAGCGGACGTGGTCTGCCGTCACACCGCCCTCTGTGCATACCTGTTAAATAATAGTGATTTATATATTATTTTTTGTGTTTATTCTTAGCCTGCTAAAACGACTTTACTCTGCTGGATAGAATATTATCCAAGAGTACATCCATCTAATCTTTACTAATATTAAAATTTCACAAGTATTCGCTGTGTTTCGCTTTCACGGTTAAACCGCTGCATCGATTTAATTTAAAGTTGACAGCGCGACAAGACGCGTCGTCGAAAAAACGGTTAATGTCGAGGGCAAAATCTAGTTTTATAAATATTAACGTTTGTGAGGATGCAAGGACGTTTGTTATTCTTACAAGCAAAAACTATTGAACGGATTTAGACGAAACTTTACAGAAATGGTATGTAGTTTATTTATCAGAATATCACATCAGTTACCGTTTACGAAATAACCAACCTATACGTATACATAATTTCATACATCTAACACACGGTCAACTGATATAGGCAGAGCCTGCCCGATGTAACCTGACTGCGGATAAACATATTAATATATTTCTTAATATATACGTTATTATACGAGTATATAAATTACACCTAGAGACACAGAACAAATGATCGCGTTCATAAAACAAAGATTGACTTTGGGTGGGAATCGAATCCAATACCTCAGTATTACTAACCACTAGTCCAACATACCGCATTTAGTTACTGCAATAAGTGAATTAGTTCACTGTAATCCGAGACGGAGTCTAATGACTGTGTGAAACTTACTTTATCTACAAATCTGGAAACCATTTTGATGACATTGTTACCAGCTTCACCGGGGTCTGCCTCTTCAAAACCCGACTCTGCATCCACACTATCAGATTCTGCGACGCTGTATACAAAACGTTTAAATTACTAAAATGTAATAATTACTGACTTTATACTAGTTTAATTTAAATGTCGTATTTATTTCATATTTTAATATACCCTTATGTGAGGCATATATATAGGTACGGCATTAAGGTATATTTTCCTCTAACAGGTGCCATAAGAGCCGTCTTAAAGAGCTACTGTGTACTGAGAACTAGATCGAACAACAGCACTACTAGAACCCTACTGGGGTGGTGTCGAAATGTTCAAGAATTAAGTTTCACACCACAAACGTCTGATTTCATTCAATTCGAATGAAATCAGACCTTGCACCTGAGATATGGGGATACCCGGAGCAGCTGTTCTTGAAAAATATTCAGAACTTCCTTTCTAAGGAGAGGTCTATCTCTATCAGTGAAGTTTATTTTTGATAATTACCTGTTCGTAAAACTATTGCTCGCTCTGTCAGCGTCGTCGCCTCTCACATCGGCTCGTCTGCCAGCACCCTCTAGCGGCAGTAGTAGGTAAACCATCCTGTTCGCGTAGTGGATAGCTTGGCTGTAAAGTGTAGACTCTTCGCTTTGTATTATCTCTCTTTGTTTTTCTGTAACACAGGATAATCCATTAGACTATTTTAAGCGGGACTTCCATGTAAAATACGTAACTATTCGTAAAAAAATATTCTGTCATGAGTTTAGAAAACCTTTGACAATCCAATACTTTATTGCACATCAATTGCAATCGTTACAGAGATGTTACATTATGTTTTGTCAGATGTATGGACACGGCTGTTTATACACTTATACTTAAATACACTTAGGTACAAGCATGGTATATATAGATGTAAAATAATTTATATTCGGTCAATTTTTATTTAATTAAATTATTTTGTTTTACAGTCGCAGTTGTATCTGTGTTTATCCACATCCTACTCGTGATATCTCAGAAGACGAAGAATTATTGAAGAGATAACCCCGCTTTCATTAAAAGACTAAAGTTTAGTCGGTATCAAGGCAGTAAATTAAAAAAAAAGCAGCGTCTTTGGAGTTTATTCAGAAACTTACTCACAGAAACTTGCACAAGTAAAATCATACCTTGTGGTAAACTGGGCCATAACCGCATTTGTTCCGCAGCTATCTCTAGCGCGCTAGGCTCTTGTGCCTTCAGAAGAGATATGTACTCCTCGTCGTCTCTGAAATGAGTGGGTAATACTGAGGTTTCAAATATTATTAACATATATCAAACAGATCCTAGGGGTGTAAGGGAATGTTATAAAAATAGTCAAGATCGGCCATTTTATTTTTCGCCAGCAAAGGCTACAGTTGTGTCCCTGTAATATCTTTGATGTAGAAGTTATGTAAGATTGTTATACTTACTTCTGTATTCGCATAAAGTAAGTAAATGAAAAGCCATAGTTTCCTAACCATTTATTTCCTTTCTTTTACTTAACAAAAGCACGGCTCTGAACATCATCAGGTCATTAAAAGATTTTAAATAAAAATTTAAAGACAGGTAAAAAAAGGAGAGAAGTCCCCATAGAATTATATTCTCCATATAAAGTTCTTCAGTTAATATACTACCTACCTGGGGCTAGGTACTCTCTGATGCGTAGGGCTGGGTAGGTACAGCGCTTTGATGTCTCTCTGGACATCTTGATAAAATGCTGCCTCCCAGAATTGTTGACTCGTCCACACAGGGTGTTCCTATTGCAAAAAAATACACAAATTGAAATATGAGTGTATTCAAATATAAACAATTTATATATAAATATCTTATGCACAACATTCCTACACTAGTCAGGATCTGTAAGATGCAAACAAGATTACTGACATACTTTTTTTGTGATATACTAGCTGATGCCCACGGTTCCGCTCGCGTCCTAGGGTTATAAAAAACAGATGTTGACCGATTCACAGACCTAACCAATATGCACAAAAAATTTCATGAGAATCGGTCGAACCGTTTCAGAGGAGTTCAATTACAAACACCGTGACACGAGAATTTTATTTATAAGATTTATACATATCAAAATGACTCTACATTTGCTGATATAAAACATGGGTAGAATCCAGGAGTAGACCATCACCATCCTCACTGTGAGTGCAGACAATGGTTACACTATGGCCCCCTAGTTATACACTTATTTTATATATTTACCGTGAGTAATGCTATAGATCGAAGCTTATCTGAAAATAAGTAGACAAACTCCTTATATCATTAGCTAACTGTCCTTGAAAGCCCCGTAAGTCGGTCAAGTCGTTCCAGAGATTGGACGGAACAAACAGACACACCAAAAAATTTGTACCGTAAATACTTTCCTCTTAGATTACAGACACTTGAATTTTATTTATATGTGTAGATTACACACAATTATCTGATGTACACGGGAATCGAACCCTCTACTCCTGGCCTAGCAGTCAAAGATTAATAAAAATAGAGAAGTAGTAATAAGAATTTTGCATTCCATTCCGAACCTGTATACACATGTAGGCATATTGGATGACGCCTGTGCACAGCTTGCGGCAGTAGGCCGTGGCGAGCGGCAGCATGGCCGCTGCTATTGAGTGCTCGTCAAGTGCAGTAGCTGACTGCAGTGCGCAGTTCATTAGCCTGTAACAAAGTATTTATTTTAAACCTTCATTGAATTTTATGCTTATATCAGTAACTCTTTATAATAATTAAAACCTTTTTAAAAGTAAAATTTATCAACAACATTAACTTAATGCCACATGCATTAAGACAAACCTCTTCCAGACAAGCCTTTGGGTGGGTATGTTAAGACACGTAAGACGAGAGACTAACTTAATTAATAAATTCCTACAGATAAATAGGTACTAGGTACATAGATAGAATTCAGTTTATATATATACAAGAATAGGTTATTTAGTTTATACATATACAACAATAGAATAGGTACAAATATCAAATATAATAACATTAATATTTACACATACATATGTACACTTATACTGTAATACATGAATAATCAAGACACTTTGATAGTATCTCTCCTGTGCGAACTGTCGTACATATCTAAATAACAAGTTCCGGCCGTAGTCTCCTGTATCTGTCTCTCGTCTTTGTCTCCATTCGCTTCAAAATGTTTCAGAGAATAATAGTTGACAACGCAATGATTTTTGAGATAATAAAAACAATAGGTATCAAAGTTATTGTATTGATAATTTTTAATAGACATGAAGATATTTATCACAATTTGAACAAGCTCATGTCATCAGATATTGTATCAAATGGCCACTGAGCATGCCACATTATATTATTGTCTCATAAATATTATACTGAGTAATAACATGTTTGTTTGTTTGGAATATACATATATAATAAGTAAAATTAACTCTTACTAGACACTCGGTGGGTAAAATATTTCATACAAATTGTAATATCTTATTTTAAAAGAAATGATGCCACTAGAAAATATAATATGTATGTTTGCCAATTTCGATATTTTATAATTTATCTTTAATGAGAAAAATAAATTAAGTATCTAATCAAAAAGGTTTTATTGAAAAATATTACAAAACAATTACAAAATAAGAAGAATATAGAAGTTCTTCTAATCCAATCAATTATAAAAGTACAACATATTATAGTTTTACTAGTTGACCCAGCGAACTTCGTACCGCCCAACTTTAAAATTCCAGAACTTGATCGCAGCGCAACCTACCGGGTCCAATTGCGAATCTAAACCATTCCCAGATCCCCTTGAACACACACAAAAAATTTCATCAAAATCGGTCCAGTCGTTTGAGAGAAGTTCAGTGACATACACACTCACACAAGAATTATATATATAAAGAAGATAAACAAGGCGAACCCGCGAGTGTATCATTAGCAATTCACTATATAAAGTGTGTTCCTGTAGATAGAGCCCATTACATGCAGATTGTTGGACAAGAAAAATGTTCAAGCTATTGATGATTAGTGGATTGCTAAGTGGTAATCTCGTGATGGTGTATAGCAATGACGTTGTAAGTACTGTTTCTAAAAATTTTTATGGTAATTATATCATTGCCAGAACAAATAGACTACTTTTTCTTGAACAATATTTGTACCTTTTTTTATTTTTTTATTTATGTGTTGGCAGCCATGGCTTTCATTTTTATTACCTTTGGCTGGTAATAACAGATGTGTGCCCTGTGTTAGTTTGTTAAAATATATGAAAAATACGGTCCAAAAAATTTCATTTTGAACAATTGTTATTGGTCGGGACTGAAATCTTCACTGTCGATCAATTACGAGACGATGTGAAAAAAAACTCATACTAGGGTCTTAAGAATACTTGACAAAATATTTCGTGATACGGAAAATAGTAGTTGAGAACTTAAGAAATAATAGCCGAGTGCCGCGGTTATTGTTGTAAATCGTAGTAACGTTTTAATATGCATTTATATCATATGTGAAAAGCTGTAAATTGAAATTACAAATAGAGGCTTAGATTCTAATTATTTCTATAGATAAATTAGACTGTCTTCTTAATAACTGCAAGTCGATTTGTTTATAATCTCCGTAAATATGATCATGTTTCCTCTTTCCGTTCGAAACTCAATTGGCTACCCATTCGTTCACTTCGAAAACTACGCGCGCTAACTGTCCTATACTCCATCCTTAATAACCCATCTTCACCAACGTATTTAAAGTGTTACTTCCAACTCCTGTGTCATACTCATGACAGAAATCTCCGCTCCTCTAATAACCTTCTCCTTCGTTGTCCTTCTCACACAACTGAATTTGTTGGATCATCCTTTTTTGTACAATTCGTTCTTCTCTGGAATGAGCTTCCCATCGAGATCAGGATGGCCACTAACGCTTCTTCGTTCAAGACAAAAGTCAAGCAGTTTCTAGTGAAGCAGCTGGCAGAATCAACCAAGTCCTAATTTTCAACTCTTTTTTGTATTTATTTGTGTATGTTTGTATGTATTTATATCTATTTAAGTATATATAGATATTCTATGTACTGTATTGTTTTGTATCGTACTATACTGTATTTTACTCATATAATATGTATTGTATATTATGTTATGTATTATGTTTATAAATTTGTATCAGTCGTGTCAGTTTTTACATAGGTAGTAAATTAATTTTAATTTTCACCAAAATGCACCTACTACCATTTTTCTCTGCATCACCCATGGTTGACTGATAGAGAATGCCTTAGGCATTAAGTCCGCCAACGTGCCAATGTGCATGATGTATAAATAAATAAATATACATACAAATGTACAGATTACATAATCCCGAAAGAATTACAAATATTCTAACTATGTTATTTGATAGATATTTGAAATCATTTATATCTAGGGCCCAGGCACGTGGAATGTGTTGGACATAAATAAATGCCAAGAGTCAAACCACAAGTTCAAGTTCGAAATAGAAAAGAGGAAGATTAATCGGACACATGATGCTATCGACGCCGATATGGTTTTGGATGAAAATTTCACCGAGGATATCGCTGTAAGTACATACTAACTTGACAAACCATCTGATTATCAACTTAGCCTAAGTAATCAGCTTTCGGAGAATGAAAATAAGGTCAAAATCTGCTTAGCTGATCCAGGGCTTAGCCGAAACAGTAATAAATTTAAAAAATAGCTAGCGTATATGTGTGTTGGGAAAAAAACAGACACTTCAATTTTTTTTATTAGTATTTAAAATGGATGGACTGCATGAAAGAGGATTTAGCCAGAAAAAGAATAACAGTGAACTGAGAAGTAATAGAGAAGAGTGGACGAAGAAAATTTATTACACCGACCCTAAATAAATTTGGGGTCTAGGAAGAAGATGATGTTATAAAATAAATAAAAATTTACGTGCATATCCATAAAATAAAAACAGTTTCTTCTAGTCAACATCACTATTACAATTGTATTCCCATTCATGTGATGCCGTATTAACAATACAGAGTGTTATTACACGTATTCATCTCGTGAATAAAAACGCTGGAAAACTTAATATGAGCCCTATACGTAGCGTAGCGCGGCTCTTTTACCTAGAGACCTTTTTTTTTTTTTTTTAATGTGTGAAAAATCATCATGGACCGTCACCCCACCGGGGGTTACGGCGGGGTGGTGTGTCGGACTTGAACCGACTAAAAAACACACAGTGTGCCCTCTCCGCGCTTCTCCGTTTAGGAGGAGGAGAAGTCCAGGGTGGGATCTCCTTCTGAACTTCATTTTACCTAGAGACCTAACCTAACCTTTCTAAAGAGAGACCCATGTGGGAGACCCAACAGAACAGACAGTATTAAATATGATAATAATGACTTATATGTCATACACGATCAAATTTTCCCTAGATAAACTTTCTCGAAAGTTTCCTTGTTTTAGTTATACGTCGAGGTATGTAAAGAGGTTGATGGTGGATGCAAACCGTACCAGACAATAACGGACCAGAGTTTCAAAAAGTTTGTAAATAAATACGCTGAGAACAACGTGAGGAACTATCTCGCATTGGGCCATATCGATCCCCCAGAGTTTCCCATAACAGCGGTACGTTGACATATTTGAATATCTATTTATTTCTCTATTCAGTATTGTTTTTGAAATGGTGACAATTCGCGTGATTTTCAGAAAAAGCTATGATAAATTATGATGTTCACTCACCTACATCACAAAGGGGCCGTCCATTAATCACGTGATTTTTTTTGGGATTTTTTAACCCCCCCTCCCCCTTGGTGATACATGTGAGGTTTAACCTTCCCCCCTATATCACGTGTATTTTTAGTACCTACAAAGAATCTCTTTTTTTTAAATATTTATTAAATACAGGTATGAGTATTATTTAATTTTATTATAAAAATTAAATACTACAATAATAACGTTCAGAGGTAGATAGAAAGGAGAAAGGTTGCAGGTCGTGTTTGACTGACATAAAAATTATGAAAGAAATGCGAAAAACTTTTTGTACTAATACATGAACATAATTTAATATTGATCAGTATCCTCGGACCACGAGCAGTAAGCTCACTTACCAACTTTGTGCAAGGGAGTTTGCTGCGAAAATCGGCTACATAAGCCATCTCCGGGCGCAACAGGGCCAAGCCCTATAAGGGATCAAAGTGGTCGCCGTGGCCGAAATCAGTCGGATTATTATTATTGCTCGGATTCAGTTGCTTGTGACAAGAATTGACATGTGCCTTAGCTTTTTTCTGTACGACGTTCCAAATAAATACACTGTTTCGTGATTTTTGGACAGCCACAAATTACACATAAGGTTACTTCGGATTTTGTGCTACTCGGAATGAAATGAAAATGTTTCATCCTAGACCCACATTAATTATTACTGAGGAGCAGTAATATCATCCTAAGCTACTCCTAACATTGTCTTAGTAAATGATAGCCATATATGCCCGTATATATAAATAACTAAAAGCAAATTCAAGTACCCTTTTTAACGAAAGTTTTGCGAAGGGAGAAGTTGACATGTAGGAAGAATGTAGAAAGCTAAAAAAATATATATAAAGATCGAATTTTGACCAGCTGCCACTACTTTTTTAAAAGTCCTTAATACGAGTTTGTAATCTATATCCTTTTTTGATAAAAATATTTTTAGTTGAAGATGTGAAAATCAATCAATACGAATATAATAATCTTAAAATATCTATTTAAATCCCCAAACACTATTAATTTTGTTTATTAAAAAAAATGATTTCCAGGGTGAATACCATATATCAGATTTTCTCTTCAACAACGAGGAGTTGCCGACAGACGGACCGTACGGCGAGTTCACCGCCAAATGTTATATGATTAAACGTTCCGAAAAGATAGGCTGTATTGAAGTTAACGCAGAATTTGTAAAGAAGGAAGACTGTGAAGATTAATGTTAAGCGATAGTAAATATTAATCACAGATACTAAATAAAGATACATACTTATTTGTTTCAGTCATTTTCATTTTTCCCAAGGTAACATATAAACACATGTGTGCAATAATTATCTATATCGCGATACAGTATTAGTCACTCTGGTGACGCTATCTCTGTAATGTATCTATAATTAATTTACAAGGTGTTATGCGTACATCGATCGTGCATCAATATCTGGACTACAGGTGTCGCTTATTTAGAACGTGTGAAAAATTATAATCTAAGTAAAACAGTTACATTCAACTCACCGCCGAAGCTTCACGTTTTTGCCTCGCTCGTAAAGCATCAGCTTTGAACTAATCAAGAATAAGACGATATAACCCGTGGTTATAAGTCTTAACGCCACGCTCGATAAGAAGTATCGTCGGTAAAAATATTAAAACAAACAAAGTGAGTCTCCCACAAAGCAGCTCGCCATCTACAAGATAGAATCGCTGACGTGACCGGGGCCCCTGGAGAAGACCTATCTTCATCGTCGATGGACGATACACATCGAGGTAGGTGCACGATCAGATCCTAACCGCCCTGCCCCTGGCGAAGCACCTAGTTTGTTTGGTATACATATAAAGTTATATTAAGAACCTCGCTTCATCGGCGATAATACACTCAGTAGTTCGGTGTATCTGGAATAGATGAGGCTGTAGTATATTTTAGTTGGTTTATATGTGGAGGTCGGCTAACCTTACGACTAGCTCGAACTGGTGGTGGTGCAGCAGATGCTTGTTGCTGGGCAGGCGCGCGGCCAGGTCGCGCACGAGCGCGGCGCGGGCGGCGGGCGCTCGCAGCGCACGCAGCACGCCCGGGAACGACTTGCGCGCGTCCGCGTATCGACACTCGAATATCGCTGCGATGCACGACCGTAATACCTGCCATCGTTATTACTAATTATAAAAAATCTATTTTAAATTATTACATGTCATTTTACATATAAGAGAATTCTCTGTCGTCAGTGAAGACTATATTTCTAATCAAATTATATTTCTTTCGAAGGCGACTCGAAGGACCAAATGTTATGAAGAACTTGTACAAAGATACGATAAAAAGCTGATGATTAATTTAATCAAATTAACCACTTCCATTGAATTCATTATCCAAAGTAAAACCATAATTGATTGGCTGCTGATCAACAGGTCTCAGGTTCGATTCCCGGGTCGGACCAAATATTTGTGTGATCCACATATATTTGTTTCGGAGTCTGGATGTTTTCTATGTATAATGGGTATGTATTAGAAAAAAAAATATGTTTATGTATATATATATCAGTTGTTTAGTACCCAAACACAAGCTCTGCTTAATTTGGGACTAGATAATGTTGTGTTAAGATGTCCGAAATATTTTTTATTACTATTTATAAATATATATGTATATCGGTTCATAGATTTATTGTTCAAAAATGTTTCGTATAACCATCGATTATTATCTAGAAAAATGAAATACATTGATTAGTATGCATACCTCAAGTCGTCTAGCGGAATTAGTGAGCAGTAAGTGGTTGTACTCAGTAGCGCCTGTAGGCGGCGCTGCTGGCGGCACGATGCGGGCTTGTGGTGGACGTAACGCTGATAATCTGTTAATCATTTAATTATAAACTAGCTGAGTTCCACAGCGTTACCAACGGTTGCGGTGTAAACCGCACGGGACCAAGTAGGCTAAAAATAAGTACTCTAAGTTGCTTCTTATAACTTATACTATCTGTCAATTAAGTGAAGCCAACACGTCAATACTTAAGTAAAACTTGATATTTGAAATTCAATTAGTTTTTTTGTATCAATCGGTTTTGAAAGAGTAAAGATAATTTACAACGAAGGGCTATGCTAACATCGCATTTGATCGATAATCTTTAAACGATATTATATCATGTACACACACAGTGCTTGAAGTCTTTATTATCGAGTTGATGAAAATGTTCCTTTAGACACCATAATGTTCCTTTGTTATATTAGTTATTAGTACATACTTGGTTTGACTAGTTCTTGCTTGGACTTCTCTCATGACTTCCCGTACTCGAGCTGCGTCTAGCGGTGGTAGTGGAGGTTGGTGAATACGGGACGAAGCACCCTCTGGTGGTCGTAGAATTCTTTGCTGGAATGCCTGTCAAAGACATTACTTATTACTTTTTATCATTGTCACATTCTATCTTGATTTTATGCTATTTTTTAGCGTTAGAGCATAGTGTAATGAGCATACGAAATTGGAGATGACTTTTTGATAATTAATTAAGTAATTGAAGAATCAATCAAAATTTAAAAAAAAAACAGTAAACAGTTTCAAATTATATGAAATGAAAAAGCGACACCTATATCACTTTTTAAAAATCTTCGTTTGAGGTTATTAGAATAAAGTGTACTAATGTTCTCGTATTATTTGGAAGAAATATTTTATTTGAATCTCACCTGTGGATTAGGATTTTCATTAAGATGTAACTGCATTGCTAGATCCTGTAAATGTTGCAACTCTAATTCCGGATTTAAAGATTCTAACCGCTGCTGTTCAGGTAAATTTCTGTAAAGGAAAAAAAAATATTAATTAGAATTCCGTTTTCAAAACTAAATAAATATTTGACTGTATGAAATATAATATGACATTCATATTCTTGACACACTTTTACTAATTGATTAAAATGACTAACATGAAAAATAGCATGATATGATAGCTCATTTCATGTCAATTAACAAAGAACAGTGACTCTGGAGTTACTACTGTTCTCTTTTATATCTCTGCTTAATATTAAAGTAACAGGAATTCAAAATTTAGTTAAGATTGTAAACTTGTAAATTAGTGACCTTAAAGGTGCGCGTCCATTGGCCCGCGCCGGACGCACGGCACGCAACGGATTAAACGGATTTGCCGATGGCATGCGTCCACTGTATCCGGATTTTTTTATTTAGTTTCGAGTGTTTGCTTGTCGTGAGTTGACGTATTCGGTCATGTAGATTGATGAAGATATCATTATTATTAGTTGCTTACTGGAAGATGAAGAAAAACGTAAAACTAAACGTAGAATGTGGGTTCATGAAATAAATTTGAAGCGACCAATTTTTTAAGAGTATCATTCATTATTTGTTCCGGATTTACTTCAAGATGAAGAAAGTTTTTTTAATTACATTCACATGTCAAGAGCTAAATTCATGAATCTATATGGTTTACTCAAACCACATTTGACGAAACAAATCGATCCTATCACCTCCCAAATATTGTCTCTTCTTTGTACATTAGAATAATGTGGATGTTTTAAATTATAAAATTCTTCATATCTTTCTACTAATATTATCAATAGTGCGTCCATCCATTTTATTTTTTTGTCGGTCGCTCCTCATTTAAATAAAACAAATAACACGTGCGCAGTGGGCGATGCCAGCGGCGAACTGATTTGTGTGACGTCACCGACACGCAACGCATTTTTTGCTCATAAATGCCGGCGTACGGTGCGGGCGGCGCGGATAGTGGACGCAGCACTATGTGAAATCTTACAAAGCAAAATAAAATCCGTTGCGGGCGGCGCGTGCCGTGCGTCGGGCGCGGGCCAATGGACGCGAACCTTAAGACTGCCTTGTGTGAGACATCATCATCATCGTCATCAGCCTATCGCAGTCTTCTGCTGGACATAGGCTTCTCCCATTGCACACCACTCATCGATTTTGGGCTTGGTGTGAGACATGTGAAGTATATGTGATGATATAATGAATGGTATATATGATGGAATTGGTACCAACATGGGTAGAATTCAAAAGTAGTAGTCCCCATACTCATTGCAAATGCAGACAATTCAAAAATACAACCCGATGATTCATGATATCCACACTATGGCAGCCTATTGAGATGCTTCTGCCTGCTTGGGCCTACGGTCTCACACTCACTAACGAAACACAATAAGATTTAGGGTTGGTTATCTGTGAGAGGGTACTCAAGCACATGTATGGTCAATCTAACTTATTCGTGATGAAATCAACGCAGCTTTATTACTTTGAAGTACATTACGTTATTATTATTATTATATATCTTAGTCATATTAATGTAAAATGAATACTAACTGAACTAGTTCATCCCATATATCCGTTGCTCTCCAGGGCGGGCCACGTTCGGCGACTAGCCCGTTGAAGAACATAGAGTCCAGTAGACGCACTGCGAACTGACAGGTAGACAGGCCACGTGCGCCCAGGAAACCCATCTTATGGAATGTCAGTACCGGGGACGGATGGATTCGAATTATCGTGAGACAATGTCTGAAAACAAAAATACAAATTATATTTATCATCAAAAGTCCACAGCTGGAAGGAGGTTTTGACATATATATATATCTGTAAACTAGCTTACGCCCGCGGCACCGCCCGCGTCTATCTCGATTAATGCAGTGAAGAGTAGCCTACGTGTTATTCTGATATTGAAGCTTTATTACTGTAAAGTTTCACTCAAATCCGGTCAATAGTTTTTACGCGAAAGAGCAACAAACATACATACATACTCACAAACTTTCGCGTTTATAACATTAGTAGGACATAACCTTAGTAAACCTAATTATATAATTGGTAAAAAAATTACAAATAGCTTTTGAAAAACTAAACAAGCTGTTAACTACTACTAAAGACGCTGTTAAAAAAATCTCCTACAAAATAATAATACACAACACATAACGCCATCTAGTCCCAAACTAAGCAAATATTACGCATATTTTGGTTATGCATTTTTAGTGTAAGTATATATTTACTTTCATAATTATGCATTTGGAAAAAAACTGATAATTTGATATTAAATACAGACACTTCGATTATATGACTGCACGGTTGGCCTAGTGGCTTAAGCGGTCGCCACGCCGCTTCCTACTACGCCAAGTGTCGTGGGTTCAAATCCCACGTAGGACAACACTTTGTGTGATTCACAATTTGTTGTTCTGAGTCTGGGTGTTCTTTGTATCCGTTTCATGTATGTTTGTAAAGTCCCCCGCGACACAGGAATTTATATTCCTAATGCGGGAGCTGTCTTTAAAAAAAAAAAAAAAAATATTTATTTGTATAGATGATGCACTCTCCCTCTCTCTCACACACACACACACAATATCACTATTTCTCACTCACCTATACCCCTGTAAAAGCTTCGCCAAAGTTCTCATAAACACAGCTCTAATTTCTTTATCCAGCATGTGCGGCAGAGAGGATGCGGGTGGTGGTGGGGCGAACGCTGAATCCGCAGACCGAAGCTCTGGTTGCAAAACTAGGGCCAAGGCTTCTTGAAGAGACGAGAGAAGTTTCCCTTCAGGTTGTGGAATGTTAACACCAGCTGGTATGTGCAAGGAACCAACATCCAAGTCGGCTACGATGACGTCTAACTGCAAAATTATTTTCATATTTAATCGTTTTTATGTTTTTTTTAGCAGTTCGTTAATCCTGAACCTGTTTTACCATCGATAATAACGATTTTACTAGTAAATAGTAACGATAATGGCAAATGAAAATTTATCTATTTTTCAAGAAGAAATGCGTTAAAACTGTATCATGATCCAATTTACCGATAAATTGTCTAAAACTATCAAAATAACAGTTCATGCCGCACTTGGAATGTTTCAAACATGAAGCAAGTTATGTCAATACTGGTCGGAGATCTATTCAGTTTCTACCTTTATCATCATTGTAATGAAAAAATATTGGATGAACATTAATAATCATTGTTCAACAAAGATGGATATTGTAACAGATAAATTGCTGTGTAATTTGTGGCGACTACCACATATCGAAGAAACACTGAACCACGGAGTAACTTATACTAAATCGCGATATAGAAACTCTGGGCAACTGTGAAACCGTTGGGCAATGGTCCGCCAGGCATGATCATCTGGCCTGGTCGGAGGATCCTCCCTTTGTGATGGAGGAACACGATACGTGTTCCTCTACAAATTAAATGACAAATAATAGTATATAAATATGCATTTCCATGGGTAACCATGGGAATGCATATTATATTTACGTGAATGTCGACCTAATTGTATTGTATTAGAATTTGAATGTCTGTAAGAGAGTAAGCTCATGGGGTCATAATTCAAATGTGCCCATAGTACGTTTTTAAAGACTAATTGGAATCTATGTAACATGTAAAAAACATTACCAATTCCGTAACTTCCTCCTTTAAGCTGGAATGAACTCCAATTAAGAAGGGCGTCGGTGTAGCCAGGACTTCAGATAGCCCAGCTGGTAACAGCGGTATATACACATGGGCATATCTGAAGGGAAACATGAGAGCCGCTAGCGCTCGACAAACAGCTGCTAACCGGGCCGCCGCCAGTGATACGAGAAGAACTTTGTGCTCGCTCATCACCGCACACCATAGTGTAACGGAATTGTGTATACCTGGAAACAGTTTTAATTTAATTAAATATATATTATATTGTAAACATTTGACTGCCTAGTTAGTCTGGTGGTTATCATATGCGGCTACTGATTCAGAGGGTTTCATTCCTGGGTCGGACCAAATGTTTGTATGGTCTGCAAATGTTTGTTTCGGAGTTTGTGTTTTCTAAATATTTACAAAAAAAAGTATGTATCTAACTCAGTAGTCAAGTATCAATAGTAAAAGCTCTGCTTAGTTTGGGACTAGATGATGTTGTGTGTCAGACGTCTGAAATATTTATTTATAATTACATTACAATTACAAGGACACAACTAATTTAATGTCACCTTTTTTAAGTTTTCATTCCAAGGATTTCCATTCTCGTTACTCAAAAAAGGTAAGGTTCGCCAAGTGGGGTGCAATTGAAGAGGCCATTGTTCAGCAGTGAACCTATGTGTGGTCTCTTACAAGAAACATCACAGAGTAATGTAATACAGTGAAACCTGGTTAAGTGGGACCTGGATAAGTGAGAAACCTCTATTATTGAGAGTTGCAATGAGGTCCCGGTACTTTTTCATTTACAAACATTTGAATGTCTTTCGCACATACTTTGTTTGTCAGTATTATCTCAGGTTTTGGCCAAAAATAAGGGAATAAAAGTGTACAAAATGTCCAAACATAAATAAAACGTTATCACATTTGAAAAATTACAACTTCTATAATAATAGTTTAAAGTATTACGAATTGTACTGTTTTTTTCTACATTATATATAATGTATGCACATTCATACCTGCACTAAATTCATAACACCAAAAAAATACGCATTTTTATTAACTTAACGAGGCCTCTGTAAATGAGACAACTATAATTTTAAACCCGCTTAATTGGAAAACTGGATTAATGGAAACCCTCAATAATTGGTACATAATTCTAGGTCCTTTGAGATCCCAATTAACCAGGTTTCACTGTATATCCAAATCATAAAGACTTGTCATCTTTTTATTTTAATCAACAATGAATTTGCGTAGTTGAGTGTATTTTTTCAATATAAAGTTAAACTTGATGCTTATTTATGATACGCGATGTTATAGTGTATGGGTATAACGGATATCCGTCAAGTTAAATAATTTTAAGTTTAGACAATGGGCATCTTTTAATTTATTTATAGTCTGGAAGAGATCGCCATGAGCGATAAGACCGCCTATTGTTGTACATAGAATGTAACACAATTGTTTCCTTTACTTTTTTGTTTATTTTTGTATATACATAAAGACATTAAATAAATAAATAAATATTTATATTTTTTCAGCTTCGTTTTATATTATGCATTTGATTATATTATTAGGATTTGATATAATCTAGGCATTAAAGAAACAACATACCTAGTAATCTAAGCAGCATATAGACGGCGTTGTGTGTGACCGGCATAGGCGGCGCCGCGGGCGGCTGCAGCGCCTGCCGGTCCCCAGCTCCAATGCTGAACCGGACCTGGGGCCCGCCCGCGTCGGGCACCAGCACGCCGCCTACAAGGTTACCGACCAAAGTCTCCAGAGGCACCCCTAAATTTTCCACCCATACTGTATATATAATTCCGAGGCAATTCTGAAATGTGACAAACATTTATGATATTTAAAACTTAATAAACTTAGATTTTGTCCATAAATAAAATTGTGCTAGCTGTATTGTGTAATAATTCGTTCGACATACCTACGAGTATATCCTTATTATCGCTTTAATTTGGTGAGCTAAGTTAGTTCTTTTGATACGAGTAATGTGCAAGACAGATTTAGACATTAATACATACTACGAGTATATCTACTGTACACATAAAAAAACTAGGGCGTGATAGATGGAACAATGTTTACAAACTGTACTACTGCAGTTAATGATTTTGATTTCTCATCACTATGGTGGAGGTTTAGGAGATAAAAAACCATCACATATAACACTGGAAAAATGATTTTCGACGTTAATCTTTCGACTTCCAAATAGAAAAAAATTTTTTTTTGGAATGCAGCTATATTAATACTAATAACAAATCTCAATCATAAAAAAAATCGATTATAAGTAACGTAAGACACATTTGGATTTCAAAATTGTTATGTTATGATGAAGACAGTATAACGAAGAAATCGAAGCATCGTATTGAAAAAACTAAAAACATTATAAAACTAATTTTAACCTTACTTTACTAACAACTGAAATGAATTATGTAAATTAACTCACTCTGAAGGTATCGATGTAATCCTGGCGGGAGACGATGACAAGGCATTTGGGCGCGTACATTATGCTGTGATGTGTGATGTTGGACACCGGTCGCGACGATTCTAACGACTCTTCGTCCTGTAAATAATACGTACATAAATATTATTATTATATACATAAACCTGATGTCACGTCAAATACGTAAACACGTAATTCATCCCATTATTTGTCCCGTAGGTGTCATAAGAATGGAGTATAAGTAACCTGGACAGGAGAAAAGGAAATAGAAGGAAATCTCGACTCTACAAACCCGTCTGGTCAACGACGACATTAAAGGCTGTTGATATGATAAGTGTAAGTATATTACCGGTGTAGAAATATTCATAGTCTGATTTGTAGCCAAATCATGAATTTATTTGTAAAAAGGTTGGTAACACAAAAAAGGGGCATGAAACCTTATTTACAAGCTTAATAATATTACGAAAACTTAATTTGCTTTAGACGCGAAATGAAAATTGTACATATAAAGCTGTTAACCGCCCTTAATTCAAAATGAGCTCAGCGAGGGCAAAAGAAAATTTCATTTCGTCGTATGATGTCTTCAGCATCGCAATAAGCGTATTTTTATGGCAAAACACTTGAACGTAAGAGCAATCAGTTAATGACTTTAGATAAATATTTATTAATGGTAGAATTGTTGTTTTATTACTCGTATTTATAACTTAATGAGTAAACAAGCAGTGGAACCTGCTGATGTTAAATAATTAACGGTTAGTTTGTTAGGTGATTATCTTAAACAAATATTAACCTGTTTTTCCTACAGTCACATTAGATTTACTATTCGTAAAGTAAAATTTTTAACAACTTTATTACTTTTTATAGTTTTATACCGTGGGTATTTATTTTGCGTATTAGATTGTTACATTTTTTTTTAAGCTATGTACTTATTATTTATTCAAGTCCGTGCTATTAACGATAGCTGTATGTATTAATGTAAGAAAATGAAATTTTTCACATTGAAAAAAATGAAACCCATGCTATATGAAATGACTTTTACTTTAGATACCTACACTTTCCTACCTACGCACCTTCTCTTTCCTAATTTATTCTGAAGGCCAATTCTTATCAATAACAATGAAGTCATAACGTGCTTATCGAAATAGTTTGCGATATCAAGTATTAGAGCAAATCGAATTGTATCAGAATTACACGTTTCTTTAATGAAAGTCAACCTCAAGTTAGTTATTAAGTTTCTAAAAATTCTGTGGAGAGAAGCTAGTCTAAAACAAATAGCCTAAGTTACACCTTATGTCGTCAACTTTCTACCAATAAAAGTCGCGTCAAAACCGGTCCAATCATTTCATAGATTACTCGGAACAGACGGACGGACAAATAACAGACAGCCAAAAAATATATTTATTTGTATAGATAGATTACAAACAATCACTTCAATTTGGAGATGCCTATGTCCAGCAGTGGACTACGATAGGCTGATGTTGATGATGATGACATCAATTTTATCTATTTGTATAGATAAAAATATTCAAGTTCCATAAAAAGTAATATTGTAAAAGCCACAAGGGCAGAAATGCTTTAGCAGCCAGCTAATCACTTGAAGCCGGCTTCTTCCGCCGGCGACGCGGAAGCAACGCAATCATAATAATGATGAGTTCGACAGAGCTATGCTACTTATACACATACTCTTGGTAAAAAACTTGTACTAGCAAAGTATAGGTGGTGAGCGAAGTATTCCTATGTTAGCTAATGAATGACATATATGTAGGTACATAGGACTCTTAAGGACAATTTAAATCTGATCATTTCTGACACAGAATTTCCAAGTTTAGAATTCTTCAACATAATATCTATTATCGTATAGAATAATCATAAATTGACCATTTGTTACTATAAAATTTCAACATTTTGGTTCTTCAAGAGAACCCAATTATAACTTAAATAAAATAGGTAATACGTTCATACATATTAAGCATTTTCAAACGCAATAAAAATATTAAATTTGAATTAAACAAAATAATTATAGGAGGTTTTGTTACCCTATCCTGACAAAAACTTACAAAGAATAAATAACCAATCAGGGACAGCCGTTCAGAAACAATACGCAACTTAACTACTTATAAGCAACTTACTGTTATTATTTCATTTACATAGATGATGCACATTAGGCTGCCACACGTGTCAAGTTAACATACTCTCACGACTTTTTGAACATATGCTTGTAATGTAAATATTAGCACAGCCATTGTTCTATAGCGTCAATTTTAACTAAACTAAAACTACAAACATAAGCAACTCAACTATAAAATAGTAGTTCCGCTATATAAGGTGTTTATAAGAAATAGCAATATTAAATCCCCATCCATCTATATTATATAGCAAATCCTGGCCCCCTGGAAAGGGAGAAAATCTGGGTCAAAAATCGTAAATCGGCGAGGTCAATAACCTCTATTTATACCCTCGGTACCACCCTACACAAAGTACACACGTAAATAGACAGAGCTACTTTTTAGTAAGTACTTAATAAAATTCTTCAAATTGATTAATCTAGATAGAAAGTCTGTACCTACTAATGAAATATTAAAATTTTAACATTCGTCCCAATACCTTTCCAAACAAAACGATTCTAAATGCACCGGCCAATTGTGTACCAAATACATACTACAATTTAATCAAAAACAATTTAAATTACAATTTAAAGTAATAAAATAATTAAATCCCATCATTGGGCCTAAATTAATTCATTTAGACAGAGGTATAACCATTCTTTTGTGAGGTAATAAAACTAAATGGTTCTATTCTGCTGTTCGGGTTCTGAGTGTGATTTCCTTATTTCTAGTTTAACTGAAGTCCAGGTTGCTAAAAGGTAAAAAACCCGTTAAAATAGGTTTCTCAGACCAAGTTAGCATGCGTTGCGACTGTAGAAACTACCAATCAAAGTTCATGTACAGCAAATTGTTGCATGTTTAGACATTGCACCGGAAAAACGTTTGAACGTTTCCGAGAACGTAACAAATAGGTAAGTACCTTATCGAATAAAATATATATCAAGGATTTCCTTTGGCTAGTCATTTGACTAGCCAACTAAATAAAGAATATTGGACTACAGAATTCCTCGCTTTGTATAATAAAATCAATTTATAAACTACTTTCCTGTTTCTCTTTACCCTCATAGTATGATGAAGATCGACAGTTAAAGCCAAGCGATAGAACAAATTTTATTAGTTAAACTATGTACTAATAAATGCTATCCAGACAAATAATATTACGAGGTATTTAAATAAGAGTTACATAGATGGGTGGTGGTAAAATTTAATTTAAATGGATGGAATAATTCTAGAAGACATGTTATTTTAATTGGAATAAACATAATCTTGCTACGTGTTGTCCGGTTTATAATGAAAATTCTTTGTAATGTTAGATTTTTATCTATTTTTAAATTTTACGCTGGTTAAGTAATTAAGAATACAACCGAATACTTTGTTGTTTCATAAACTACTTATTACAAATGTGTCTGTAATGTAAGAAAAGCAAAATAATTATTGCACTTACATAAATTTTAATGAGATCGCCTATTGAGGAAGTCATGCTATTAATTTAACTCTGACTGAAGGGATATAATAGTGTATATATGATATATGATGATGATGATATACACCAGCTACGTGTATTTGAACAATGAAACCAGGATCTGATGATAGAATCGAGGGAACTCCTCAAATATCGTAAGCACACCTGTCCCGATTTGGGTAATCGGAATAGTTTTTATTTGAAGTCGTTTTTTTTTTATCGATTGTTATTATAGATAAATAAACTTGGTGATAAAATCAATATTTAAAAAAAGTACCGTTACTGACTGACTGACAGACATCGCACACACGAAACTACTGGGTACAGGAAGCTGAAATTTGACATGTGTTTTCCTTGAGAAGCGTGACCGACCACCAAGAGAGGTTTTTGAAAATTCTACACATAAGAGGGCGAAGAAGGCAATCAAAATTTATTCATACAAAATTGAGTCAAACTTATTCATATAAGTTTGACTCAAAATTGCTGCACGAATTAAGCCTAAACTACAGCAATAAAGCTTTATACATCAGAATAACACGTAGGGGAAGCCGCTGGTAAATGCTAGTTACTTATTGACAAAATCGTAAAAAAAAATTAACGAGATCTAAATAATATTAATTTAAAACCTTTACATAACACTACTTTATAAGGAGCTATTTCATAAGTCCTTCAGCAGTACATACCTTTAATTAAAGACAACGTACTCTCTATACAGACGGTCCACACCCAATTAATAAGTATATTAAATAATTAGTCTGTTAATTAACACTCTACAATTTGACAACAGACTGAGGCCCCAAAGGGCCTTTTTTTTTTTTTTTTTTTTTTTTACGTGTGGAAATCCCCGCGGACCGTCACCCCGTCGGGGGTTACGGCGGGGTGGTGTGTCGGACTCAAACCGACTAAAACCACACGGTGTGACCCTCTCTGCGCCTTTGTGTTGGAAGGAGTCCAGGGAGGGGATTTCCTTCTGGACTGGCCCCAAAGGGCCTGTCTCAAGGGAGCTCTGACATAATCAAAATGCACGCATGACACGTAATGACTGAAATAGATGAAACACCTAAATATGTTTATTCGTAAATAATTTCTTTGGAACAAAGCTACCTCATAAAATAGAGTACCTACCTAATAAGATGTCATTGAAGAAATTACATTTCGATTCTCAAATATTTCTCAAATATTTGAAATTGTACCGGTTCGATAATTTTAAAATATATTTGTTTTTAATTAAAATATTATTCTTGTGCGTATTGAATATTTATATTATACAAAACTGTAAGTATACAAGCATGATAAAAAATAAATACCTACGTATTAGATAACCTATTTATTAAAACAGTACGTTGTCCTAATTATTGAATATACAGCTTTAATGCCGTTATAATTAGAGTATGAAGTAATTTTAAAGTAACTGTAATATGTATTTTAATAGTTACAAAGTACAAACTAGAATGAGAAAAAAAGAGAATGCTAAATTGTTGAAGAACTTGTATGATCTTTGAACTGAATATAAGACAGATGCCCGTTTTCACCAACTTTTGTTAAACCCCTTACTAGTTTCCCCCTAACGTAGGTAGCCCCTAAACATTAAGATAAATCTAAGCATTTAGATGTGTCTTCAAGGTTGATTGATGAAAACTAAAATATTACTCAGGGTTACTTAACTATCTCTAAGTGGCTCCTTAAATTTAGGGAACATTGGTTAATACGGTCAAGGGAATAGATCAATAGCAAGTATACTTATACTAAACGCTCACAAAGAAAAACAAAACATGTCTAGAGTAAACAAACAAAACTCATAAAACAACAATGCGGAACCCATAAAAAATTGAAAGATAATTGATTCCATTACTTCCGAACGACATTTGGCTATAATATGCGACCCACATACCGCATCCAAACGCACATCACGAACAATTCCGTCTTAGGCAAGGTCGTCGACCGCATCGATGTACGTATCAGTACAGAACTACAGATGCAAAGAGTTTATTGCGATACGAATGATGTACACATTGTGAGAATTCCACCGCAACCGATGACGGTAAACGATGTGAAGTTTCGAATTAAAACTCAGTATAATATGTTGTGTACAGCCAAATAATTATACGGGATAAACATATGTAAACATATATACTGGCTGACCTAATTTTTGGTGTTAACGGCAAATAACCGTATAATTATTTGGCGGTACACAACATATTATACTGAGTTTTAATTTACTACATAGAAGAATAAATGTAATTTTTAATGACCAGTTGAGATATCGCTCAACTAATCAATAATAAAGAAAAACCAGTGAAAGTTCCGTCAAAATCTATCCAGCCGTTCAAGAAATTAGTTGGAATATAGAGACAATTTTTTTAATAAGAAACAAAAAACCCGACTGCTCAAAAGCAATTAATTGATGAAAAATAGTAAAACAAGTCTCCCAATAATATATCTATTTCAAATTTTTTTTTTTTTTTTAGTTTATTTATGTTTACAATAATAATTACATGAGATATACAGTAATAGCAACTTAAAACCACCAAGGTTTATACTTATGCTATCTTTTTTGAGTCTGTCCAGTTACACAGTGAAAAGTATCAAAACACAAAAATAAAATAAACTACGTTCAACCATAGATCGTAGATCGTTAGATAAGCCCTCACGCGTCGCGGAATGGTCATAGTTCCGTAGGTTTCGTACGTCATCACTCGTCATAGAATAAATAAAAAAGTGTTAATCTTCTGATTACTAAAGTATTATACCTACACAGTACTGTAAGGAATCAGGTTAGGAAGAATGATAGAAAATAATAAAAAGATGAAGTTTAGTAATGAAATAAAATCATTTATTTAGAATGTGTTAAATAATAATATAATGTAAACAAAAGAATCTGTGAGAAGTTATTATGCACAGCTAATCACCTTAATTAAATCAAAGTCGGTGAAAAAGCATCAATTTATAAAATTTTTGGCGTTTTGTATATAAGAATTCTATAAAAGATAATCCCTGCATTGTTTAAAAATTTATGATACATTTGATATACATTTGAACTTAAGATTGAAGAAAATTAGGAACAAAAGTCAATCATAATGAAAGTTATTACCTCATTGCTATTTTAAAGTAGATATCAAAGTATTATAGTATTATATTCCAGTTTCATAAAAAGAAACAGTGCCATATAGAGATCGTTACCTTCAGAACTTTAACTGTTCTGTTTAGTATATAATCTTTGCCAGCCGGCCGCTTCTCCACCCCTCACGCCTCTCCTTCGTCCCGCTAAACCGCTCGAGACGTGTGTTTTAAATAAATCAAATTAAATTGTTTACAAAAATACTTACGCATGAAAAGTAACACCTTTATCTTTATTTGTGTTTCGGCTTGTGTTTTTACACTTCCAAAATGAACACGAAGGCATACTAAAATGTTTAAACACGAAAAAAACTTAAAATATTTTTTTAAGTCCGCGTCCACTCACAACCTGCAATTGTCGGGTACTAAGACAAAAGTAGTGCGTGCACCTCTTTGAGTAATGATTTAAGTTGGGTGCCTTTTAATATGGAGCGGCCCATCTAACGATCTACGATCTCTGCGTTCAACAATAACTATTTAACTACACAAAAAAATAATTTTACAATCCCACACTTACTACTAGACCTTACTTAGACAATACTAATTGATAAGCGTACAACTAGAATGCATCATTTCTAAACACAACTTAAAAAATATTGTTTTAATTTGAACTTTATGTTTCTTTGCGTTAATTTATTACCTAAATCTGAGGGTAAGTCATTAATAAGTCGAGGTACAATGTATGCGGTAGTCCTCTCGCCGTACGTATTATTGGCTCGGACTGGACTGACTAATGCATTATTTTGTAAGCTTACTAAACACTTTATGAGAAAAACTGTTTGTAGAATACACTTAAATTTTATTTATTATATTTGTAAAGATAAATAAAGATAGAAAACTCTTTATTTGTATACCATATTTCAAATTAGATTCAGAGTGACTAAATATGAGAAATATAATGTACCTACAAAGGGCAACGCAACGCAATATCTAGATTACTAATTAATAACGTACATAATTTATTGTTATAGTTATATAATTTGCTAATTAATATACAACCTTTCCCGAGTTGAAATAGATATGTTTTTCACTATCCCTTCATCGATGTAGTTGAATATGAGAGTATTGCAACATATTTATTTTAGTCTATCTGTGAGCTAGATTAGTGCCAATCGATTGAAACTTGTTCAATCTAAGACCAAAGCTAATACTGAACCATGACCCACTGTTTACAGTTTAGGTAGAGCCACGCTGATTTCAGCACGAATGGGCCGACTCGACAGGGGCAATACTACCCTCACACAGAAGACCATCCTAATACTGACAGTATTCTTGCTGTCTTATTTCGTTGGTGAGTGTGAGACCAGAGGCCCAATCATCTGACCAGACCGCCTGGCATACCTACCCTCACAATGAGGATGGTGTCCCCTACTTCTGAATTCTACTCATGCTTGCCATCAGGTGGAGAAGAGTCACTTTGGTAGGCTTAAATAATTAAAAAAAGTATGAAATTGACGATTTTTTAATCCAAACCATTTTTTTCTATCTATACATTTATTTATATAATTTATTTTACCGTCTATATACCAAAATACAATGCATTATTGTAATCTAATCGGCAGTTCATTTCATCATCAACCCATAACGTCCCACTGCTATGCCTTTGCAATAGAAATCTCGAGATCTAGATTCTACAAACTGAGTGAAAGTGTACAGTGTACAGCCTTTTGTTACGAAAAAAAAATGGTACTCGAAAATCTCATACCATAGATATTTTTAGTTTTTAGTATCCTATCTTCCTCATTTCTTAGTAATCACAATGCACCACAGTGAAGTGTAGCAGGGTACAGCTATGTGTATTCATGAACTAATACAAGGAGATTGTTCAGTCATTGACCGCAAGCACCATAAATATTTAACAAGTTACACTATACTGAAAGCTGAACAATATTAACCCAGCATGGTGAGGATTCAGAGCATTGCATTCTGTCTCTAGAGATAGGGAACTCGTGGTATATGTATAAACGAGTGCGTCCCCTTTTCGTGTCAACATCAACTACATCACAGCTTAACTCCATCATATTATATTCATAATATAGTAAGAGGGGTGTTCGGTACTCAGTTAAAATGATCACAACAACAAATTAAAATTTTAATGAACAAAGCTAGGACAAAGCACGGAATTGCCTTTGTTTGAAGTATACTTAATATAACCATTGCAATTCTAAATATTCTCCTCTAAATAGTACCCACAAATCAGTTTACAAGATTTTCGTAATGGTGATCACTAGGGTTCATCGTTCTATATCTCTATAGCTCTTCGAGTTATCTAAAAAATCCTCTACAAAATTTGTGGTAAACATAGCTCGTCAATAAAAAACCTGTCTACTCCGCTCACCTTTCTATGACACCTAACGTATACGTTGGGTGTCATAACAACAGAAACACAATTATTAATAATTATAAGTTGTAAATAAATTAGACAAAACAATAAAATTTCATAATATTTTTACGTTTACGTTGTAAAATTTATTTAGAAGTTTGTAAAAAGAAAATTTAAAATTATAATATACATTAAGTAATTTATGAATAAACATACATATTATATTCTTGAACGAGGTCTGTAGATCGTTTGGCAGACGTAAATAACAATCAGCGCGCGCAGCTACCGCAATCTCTTATAATTATCAAAATACGTTAACCCAATAAAAATTATCAAATCAACCTAAATACCGACGATGTATGTCCCAATGAATGCAATAGAGTAAAATTTCATTATTATTTATTAGTAGACCCCACACCATTTAGAAAAATAAATGTCGTTCCCAAAACAATAATCGTCGTTCGATGTTATGAAGACAAATCTATTTTGAGCACGTACTTGATACTCGTATGTGTATACGAAGTGAAATATTCATTTTGTATCTAAAACGGGTAATCCGGATACGGACCGGACATCTAATTATAATCATTCAGCAGTCTGCACATAAATAGCCCAAATAACATTGCGGCAATTCAAAACTTGACTTACGGAAAAAACTTTCTAATTTATCTTACAATTAGGTCCTTGTGGTAGTTAATCAAACTGATTAGCTTGGTTTTCTTTTGATCTAATACTAGCTGATACCCGCGGCTCCGCTCGCGTCCGAAGGGTATGAAAAATATATTTTAGCCGATTCTCAGACCTACCCGATATGCACACAAAATTTCATACAAATCCGTCCAGCTGTTTCGGAGGACTATGGGAACGAACATTGTGACACGAGACTTTTATATATAAGATCTTAAAATGAGCAATTCTTGTATAGGGTAAACTATACTATTGTTGGCATCCCATCAGTCATTGGCACTTTGCATTTTAAATGCAAATATTAAGAACTGTTATAACAAAAAATACGTGGAAATCTGTTTTTCAAATTCTACCATGTCGACATTATGGGAGTTCAACTGAATCATTTTAAAATGTATCCTGGAAACACGTGAAAATAAATAAAAACGCGGGCTACTCGCACCGGTGATTGTCACCGCCGCTTTCTAATAAGATCCATTAAGGCTTAAGGTAAGATTTTACATCTTTTAATTCGAGTTTATCATGAATGTGATATTGTGAAGTGTTTATATGTTTCGTTTTGAGTTAAATTATAGTTTTGAGTGTATTTTTTCACATTATATCCATTATAACATAAAATTAAGTGATGCCAATGAATAGTGAGCTTGATTTCTATCAAAGTATAAAAAATATTCCGATTTTTTAGAAAAATATGAAGATGATTCTGCCTAATAGTTTCTAATATTTATACCTCATAATGTAAATAAGTTTTGTTGATTTTTATGTTAATGTTTATTACCTGATGATGACTGAACATGTCCTCAAGTGAAAAACCTAAGTTTTTATCTAAATTTAGGAATAGTATTATTAAAACTGTTAGCTAATATTAAGTGCCAATGACTGATTGCTATGTGATAATAACTGTACTTTTGATGCCAATTACTGTACTTTTCGGAACGTTTTTAAATTTTATTATATTTTGTTTATTAAACTGTGTTTACATAAATGAATCTGTTTTTATTTCCAAATGAATAAATTATTAAAACGTTTTATGAAGATTAAATTAGAATCTGACATCTAGTTTAATTTTTAAAAATCAAATCTTGGCTAGATAGCCTTAAGGTGCCAATCATTATACAGTTTACCCTATATATGTTTATGTATAAATATGCCCTCGCAAACGGTTAGAGGTTGTATTTGGAGGTTTTCAGGGGTGAAAAAACGCTCTATATCAGTCTTATGTATGGGAAAACACCAGTTTTCGTATGTTTTTCTTTATTATTCTGAGCATTGCTTGCGACATACATCTGTACCACTCTTTTAGCAACATTTAAATAGTTGGCTGTTAGCAAAATAACACAGCAAAACTACAGCTTGCGAGAATAACAGGTAGCGTTGTTAAACAATAACAGGTCGCCCAGGTCCTTTAATTGTAATGACAGAAATGTAGTATTAAAATTAGACCCCATGACCGGCAAATAGCTATATTGGGTTGGATTCCGTAGATATAAGCCTCTTCATGCTTCAACTTGCAATCCAATTTATCCCTGGGCGTATCTACTCATACATAAGACATTCATTGTTTGTACTGGTATAACTCTTGATGTATGTATATGTATGTTGATTTATACATTATTCATTAATATGTATTTCATTGCAGTATAGTGACGTCAGCTTAACATTTCACATATGAAACATACATCTAAAATTACAGTATGGTGGCTAGGTAATCTGGCTGTTGGATTTCTAGGTCGCCCGAAGGCCTCCAACCAGCTTTACGACTGTTATCTTATGCTAACAACTGGGACCAACTGCTTAACGTGAGCTACGAATCACGGAAACGCTCATAACATATCATGCCACAAAGGGTCACCCATCTAGGTACTGACCGTGCCGTCGTTACTTCCCCTCGGTGATTGTTTTCAATTACCTGAGACCACTTGGCTATAAGTGCTTTAGCGCTTGTAGTCAGCGTGAAACCTAATTCTCTTTTCTTGGGAGCGGCAGGTGTCCAACAGTAGAATACTAAACTCTTATCGTGATCATAAACAGTTTTAATACAAATTGTTAACAATATATATTGGAAAATAAATAATTATTATTACTATTATTAAATTAGAACCCTCGGAAACCAAAAATCTACTTTTTCAATCTGAAATATAGATAAAAAGCACCTAGCACGGTATGCAATTCTCGAAGACACATTTTTTTATTAAATGTGATGTTATAAATGAAAATATATGGAGTTGGTCTGTAAGTGGCTTTTTTGTTATAAGTTAATGTAAATCAGCATTACATGCAACAGTGGGAAGCGGTGCGTATCTCCGTTATCCACATCTACTACGATGGCACGTGAATGCCGTCATAAGTGTAATCTTTTATCACATTATGTTTTGAACTAAGCATATTATTCAGCAGAGAAAGGCATGCGGCCATCGAGCGTGGCTAATGTGGGTCGTATAATTATATATAAGAAGCTACATACATACATATATATATTATTTAAATTTACAATTCTGATTAATTCAAAAAATAAATTAATCTAAAACCTGGTGACCTAGTCGTATATTTGATGAAATTGTTACAATATACGTTATATCAGTAAAAATAGTTTTAGCACTGCCGATACAGTAACAAGGTGATGATTACCTTAAAACTAAATAGGTAGTACAAGACTCACCCAATAATTTGAAGCTAGTTCAGATGTTGTAAAGTTATGTAGAAACTAGCACAAAAGAAAAAAAGCGGCCAAGTGCGAGTCGGACTCGCCCATGAAGGGTTCCGTACCAGCAAGTAACATAATATAAAAGTTCTTGTAGTTCGTTGTAACTTTCATCGATGTTTTTATACTAGTTTTATACTAGTGTATTGATTGGATGAAAGGTAAATTGCGTGTAACGATTTAAGACGTATTAAAAAAAAACTACTCACTAGATCTCGTTCAAACCAATTTTCGTTGGTAGTTTACATGGTAATGTACAACATATATTTTTTTTAGTTTTATCACTCTCTTATTTTAGAAGTTAGAGGGGGACACACACACATTTTTCCACTTTGGAAGTGTCTCTTGCGCAAACTATTCAGTTTAGAAAAAAATGATATTAGAAACCTCAACATCATTTTTGAAGACCTATCCATAGATACCCCACACGTATGGGTTTGATGAAAAAAAATTTTTTGAGTTTCAGTTCCAAGTATGGGGACCCCCAAAATGTATTGTTTTTTTTCTATTTTTATGTGAAAATCTTAATGCGGTTCACAGATTACATCGACTGACCAAATTTCAACAGTATAGCTCTTATAGTTTCGGAAATAATTGGCTGTGACATACGGACGGACAGACAGACAGACAGACTTGACGAATCTATAAGGGTTCCGTTTTTTGCCATTTGGCTACGGAACCCTAAAAAGATCGTTCCGACCGAATTATTTGAGGAGGAAATAGTTTTGAATAAGAACCCAGATAGCATCATCAACATAAATAGTTACAACAAAAAAAAAGGCAGTCAGGTAAAAAAACAGCAGATACTTTTGGTATTTTCTTTAATTAATTTCTATGGTCGATGTCGATTAGCTTCGTTGAACTTAACTATTGTTTTTACTTTTTAATTCTATTTTGATTTCATTATAATACGAGAAAATGTATTAGATCAAAGACTATAATTTTCATCAAACATTTACTCGTCTATAACAATTATATTCTACCAGGCATACACTATAATTTATTTGATTTTTAAAACTAATACAATGAGTACTTATCGTTTTCTATATAGTAAATTCTTATGCCGTTTTCACCAACATCCCCTAAATTGGGGCCACTTGGAGATAGTTAGGTAACCCTTATTGATATTTTCGATTTCACCAACCTAAGTACTTAGATTTCCCTTAAAATTTAGAGGCTATTTACGTTAGGGGGCACTTAGTAGGCAGACGGTTTAAGTATAGTTGGTGAAAACGGGCATTAGACTTCCATCAATTCTTTATTCATGAAATCCGTTAATTTATGGTGAGGTAACTTCTTATGAACCGAAGTTTCTATCGTTTTGAATACGTTTTTTTTAGATATTATGTTTTTAAATAACACAAGCAGTACCACTCCGAACCACGAAGTCAAATTGCCCTAATACAGCACGCACCTGCCTCACTTGATTGTTCCCTTCCGCCCTTTACGACGTGTGGAAGTGGGTAAAAAAATATTCTCCCTACCGTATGCATGCGCCCGTGACGACTTATAAGAAACAGTATTGCTTCTAAATTAAAGACACAGGCCACAGTAAGCGTGTGCTGACAAAATTGCGATTACCATCAAGTGGTTCGATATTTAATGTGGTAGTTGAAAGAGTAACAGGTTGATTATGTTCACTTCACTTGAGTCAGATTCAGTTCACTTGAGTCTCTGTGACATTAGATCATCAGGTTACGGCCCGAGGCCCAATGATGCAGAAGAATCTCAATAGACCTCCATAGTATGGGGTCACCATACTGCATTGTAGCATTGTCTGTATTAGTAATGAGTATAGCGATCACTACTTACAGATTCTACTTTTGCTTTCCATCAGAAAGAGTAGAGTCAATTTGGAAGTCTCATATAAAAAAAAAAAAAATTCAAAACTTCTCCTAGTTTATTTCAAACATCTGTTTAAATAATCACCCTGTTTAGTCTGTAAATTTTCATTTATGTTATAAATAGCCAAGTGAATTAGTGAATGGTTTCCGCTACAACGAATTATTTATAGTACGTCTTTATTATAAACAAGCGGATGGAATCTGGGCAGGAGTGAGCTTCTGTATAACATTTATTCTGGTATGGTGTGAAGTATAACAGTTTCCATTTTCGGTCACGTCGAGGTTAGTACACCCTTGTGTTAATGGATATCTACAGCTGAAAATACTCTAGACAGTTACACAGCGTACAAATCATCTAGGAAATACTCTAGATAGCCTTGTACTTATAACAAGCGGACAAGACGGAAAAATACAAATAGTGCTTATTGGAAATACAAATGAAAAGTGATGTTTTTACGTACCTATGTTTTTATCTCAGATCAATAGGAGAAATAAATGAAACTGTGTTTACCTCACCAAACTTTTACTTGGACTTTCTATCAAAAGTTTTTTTATTACACTTGACAGGAACACTATCCGTTTTGATTGAATCCGTAATTACATTAACGCCTGTCATATGGTTAAAGCCATGTGATCACTATTGAAATATATAATTGGTTCAAAAATATAAATCGCAATATAGAAAAGAACGGTTTCACTAAATGGAAGATGTTCGATTCGTAATTTATTAGATTCGTTACATTAGATTCCTTCACCCAACGTAAACTTTGCACTTGATCCAATTTTCAAGCTAGTAGCAGGAGTACTGACACATTAAAGACTAGCTGATAAATCGCTTCCTATAATGTCTACTAGTACGTTCATCAACGATCCGGCAATCTGATTCATATAATGCCAAAACATTTCATTTAAAATTACTTTTATTCGTATGACTCAGTCACACTTTAAGTGAATTGATGATAATATTAATTGTGTGCAACATTTTGACTTGCAGAACAAATTGCCACTTACATCGCCTCTCTCAATAATAAACCTGCATAATTCGATGACGCATTTAGAGTAACCACATTTGAATCTGGAATATTTTTACAGACGGACAATATCTATTTGGAACTAAAATGTAATAAATGTAAATATGGCTGTCAATTAAGGAGTAAAGAATGTGTAAATACAGTGGTCTTTCTCTAGGCATAGATATGGAACTGGCAGTTAAAATAGTAACCGACTCCAAATAATATTGGCCGCATGTGGAATAACAAAGTTTAGGGAAAAAAATATATAAGAAATCAGACATTGAAAGACTCCTTAAAATATCATGTGTGAACCATTATACCATCCATTATGGAAACAATATAAATCGTGCTGTCAAGAGTAAAAAAAAGTGTCAAAGATTTATGTCATATCGCGGCAGAAGAAATGAAGCAAATTTCAATTTTTATGTAATTGCTGCGTATTGCGTAATATAATTACCATCACTAGTACCGTTAATTATATTCTATGGATTAAATAAAAATATTAAGAAGTGTAGAGATTCGTTGACTGAGTTTTTTAGTACTTAGTGCTTACATAGAATTCAGATAGATAGACACAAAATAATGACTAACTTCAACTTGCATTACAGTATAAGTTTTCCAAATGTCACAAAGTCATCAGATCCATTTCCCAACAGATTGCGAACCGTGACGGGAATGGGATAGAGGCCGTTGTCATTAATGACGGCACCGCTAATTTTAGTCGCTATTACCAGATGCCCAAGGTCGATATTGCTTTGAGTGACATGAAGAAGCAATTAGAGTCGTTATCGTGATGAGTAAGATTGTTGGCGGATTTTTTTACGATGTTTTTTTTAAAGGGGAATTGTTTTAGTCGTTTGGCAGTAGAACAATTGTATTTTGAATACAATAACACGTTTTTTTGTTTAAGATTACATGAAATAATAACACAATTATGTTATGGACAGTTAGGGTTATAAAGACAGACAACGACGGAGTTTAACAATATGAAAACGACTTCGGCTCAGCGAGTTGAATATACACGGTAGTACTATATAGTTCTGTTCCTAACATTACTTTAAATGCGTTATTTTCAGAACAATAAAATTAAATGTAAATTTAGTAAGAAATACCCAGTTTTATGAGTATGACTAACAATTTTTTTGTGTTCTGATTTGAAGAATAATGTTCAATCATTTTAGGTAAGTAAATCTGCAAAAAAATTTACTGACACAATTTACGAAATTAGGAGAGGTATAATAGATAGATGTTACTATTTGCACACAGGTCCATAACGATGAAGTAAACAGGTTAGTTTAAAACACCAATACAAGGTGTAAACGGGGAAAAACTGAATATAGCCTATTATTTCCTTGTTCCCGAGTAACTGAGCCTCAGTAGTCAAGGTACAAAGCAGAAACATGACATAGTATGTTTGGTTAACCGCAACGCTTCAGAAAAACCTAATACCGTTCGCACTTGCCTCGTTATTTTATATAATATAAAGTTTATAATAAAGTAAACTATGCTTGGGTAGGTTAGGTTTTTACAGTAGATATGCTAACAAATATTATATATTTAAACGAAAGTGAATTTGTTTGTTACGCGAACGCTTTACACCGTAAAAATTCAAATTTTCCGTATACGATATAAAAAATCAGGTATTTAGGTTAATATAGAGAATACGTATCTAAACTTCTTTAATAAAATGCTGACACAGTTTTGTTTGCTAAAATGCACAAATTCCTGCATTCCCTTGGAAGCTAGACATAAACCTAGATAAAATTGTAATCAATATAAACGTGAGTTTAAGTAATAGAAAGTAATGAAATAGAAAGCCGAAGCGTTTGGTTATTGCATATTTTATGGAGAACTATTACGTTATTATACCATAGACAACTTAAATGGAGTGATTGACGAAACCTTATTAGAAGAAAGTTGTCAGAAAACAAGTTACGGATTTAAACAGAGCACAATAAACAACGGAAATGAGTCATAAAAAATAACAGAGACTACGTTCACCGTAAGTAAACTCATAAATTTTACTCGTCAATCTAATGCTACTGCTGGTACTCCTACCCCAGTGTGTGTACTAGTATAAACAGTAGCACATGCTCATGATTAATGATGCCAGAAAGTACGTATAAATGCTTTTAGGGGTTTATTATGTCTCGCTATTCGATTTTCATCCATTGCGTTTATGGCAAACAATAACACTAGTACTATAACGGCGAAAGTTGTGGAAGTTTGTCACGATCAAGAGGCTGCACCTGGTGTTCTTACCGTAGGATAAACAAAGACTTGATGAACTGGGTAATACTCAGAGGCGCAGCTAGTATTATTATAAATTAAGGTAGTTTCTCCTTTTTGTCAGACCATAACTTTTTAGTTACTAAATACTGCACTAGAAGTATGTAGGTTCATATTCCACACTGTTGTAATCATTAAATACACACATGTATATACGTATAACCGTCACACTTGAAGACTTTGAAGGTTGTACACAGCATGCACAATTACAGTTTTTGCCGTTGCAAATATGTACTGTAATGTCATTGTTTTAAATATAACTTGATTGTTACGTAAAAAATGGATGGATGTCATCTGAATACATGACAAATGTTAAGAAGGCAATCGAAACTAAAGCCAATCTAAATTTGATTATTATGCCCAGATCTGATTAGTGCCTTTGCATCCTAATTTTATTAGTGCCGATTAAATGCCGATAATAAGGACCACGTGATGATCACATGAGTCACGTTTGCTGAAATATATACAGCATCAAAATTATCGGAAAGGGTATTTCTATCCACTATCAGAACGGAAGTGCCAGCGTTGATGTTCGCCAATGTCAGTCGGTCGGTTAGATACGGAGACATAAGCGTAGGCTGCATGAGACACAGATTGGGTCAATGTCAATTACGTTGAATAAGGGACATCCCTTAGGGACATATTCAAACTTTGATCAATTACTAATCCCACTCTTGATAGTTCAGGGTAAAATACTTTTTGCGATATTTGGGATGGTATTGGGATTGCCTCCTCCTCCTACCTAATCCTTTGTGTATGATAACGAGAACTTTTTCACGACATAGGAAGGTAGACGAGATTTAGAAGGTATACCTGATGGCAACTACTGCCACCTATGAAGATCTGTAACACAGGAGCACAAATGCGTTGCCGCTCGAGTCCACCCAATAGCTAGGGAAGTATTGGTTTGAGCTTGAGTAATATTAATTAATGACATATATATATGTAACATAAACAATAGAATTTTCAGATTTAGGATGTGAATAATCTTAGGATTTTATAGTGAGTCCGTTTGAATCGAACGTAAGATAGACACGCTGCCTGATAAAGACGCCTGATTAGACCTAAACTAAGCATAACTTGTTAATCGCTAAGAACGTCTATTTTTATAGGCGCATGAATATTTGCACTTAACACGCGAATAATCCTCTGATATTGCAGTCCAATGTACTATCAACAGAAGGCCCGTCACGAGTAATTACACCATTCATAACATAGTACAACAATCGAACAAGATAATGTCGTTAAATTCTACGATATTTCCTACTTACCTCGTCGGCGGGCTTGGTGGGTGTGATGGCTACAGTTTCGTTGAAGCATAGACAAGCGCAATAGTGCCTGTTTGCATCCACGTCCGTTAGTACGGACACGTAGAACCGTGGCTCCGTCCGCTCCGTCGATAAGGCCCATCCTTGCGGTTGGCAAAACTGGTGGATACATACAAAAACATTTATTAATAACACATTAATAAGATATACATAGTGGGAGACCTGTCAACAGTCTTCAACTAAGCAATGTGATGACGAATAGTTAGATAAATAAATCAGTTTATCAACGCTGTACTAAACCGAATATTTTCTCTATGAGTGTATCGGCTAATCTTACAAAAATATTTAAATAATAAATAAAAATAAATAAATAATAATAATAAATATTTTGGACTAAATTCATTTATATTGTAGGTAATACATTTTTACACGCATTACTGTATAAATCTGAACGTGATGTGTGTAAAAATTAATTACTCTTCTCTCGTTCTATCAGTTATACAACCAAAATATAAAAAATAATCTATAAATAAATAAATATTTCGGACATCTGACACACAAAATCATCAAGTTCCAAATTAAGCAGAGCTTGTAATATTTCTATGATCTTATGACATAAAATATGATGTCATAAATCTTATAATTTTTTCTTCTTAAAAGCCAAGCCTTTATTCCCAAAATTGCAGAGGTTTGACTGCAAATTAAGAGATGCTAACAACGTTAGAATGCAACTTTGAAGTTGGCGACGTTTTACTGCAACTTTGAAATTGCCGGCATTTGATTGAAAGTTTAGAGTTAGCGGAGTTTGACGGCAAGTTTAGAGCTGCCTATGATTTTAAGGCAACTTTAGGGTTACCATCTTTAGAGGTAGGAGTAAGATTTTTTAAAGACTTAGGTTGTATCAGTCCGGGAATATCGTACTTACTGACCTTAAATAAATGTTACCGAGAGTTTAAAAACTGATTTTGTAATAAATCACTTTTTAAACTCTAGGTAACATTTATAAGCCGATGACAAAAGCTAATCATGTTTAATAAACAACAATAATATCTATTTAGATTATAAGAAAACTGATGTAGTTGTTTCGATTCCATGAATGAATATCTTTGTAGCCTCGTTAAGAAGCACTGTCTTTGTAATGGATTCCTGCTATCGATGTTTGTTTAATCTATACGTATAACTTCTTGCAAATTCATTACCCTGAACGTGTTATTTATATACCAGGATGTACTTTCGTATAAGTAAACCCAGTTCCAACTGTTCCAAAGCACGTTTGGCATGTATTAGGTGGGTAAAAGCTTGACAAACTTGCAATATGTGCTAATCTTTATGTAAATATGAGTATATTGCAAGTACAAGCTGACCCACGCAACTTCGTCTGCGTGTCTTTGCAATCATGCTCGGCTCTTATTGGTCTAACCGTGATGTTAACTATACTATTTTAGGTAAACCAGCAAAACTTATCTTCCTAGCCTTTATTGTTACCGAGATTATTTGGGATCGGCCACTAATCTGTTTTATGTGAATATCAGGTTTTCCACGGAGCGACCGACATCAGACCTGAGAATGAACTGAACTCGAGTGGCGTGAAGTCGCTCATAGAGTCACGATGGCTCGTTGCTCATTCGGTTGGAGATTTCAAGTTCTGACGGTCATCCTCAAGTGGGCAGGGTGGCAGAGTGCCGTACTTCGACGACTCTATTTAGTATTTAATAAGTTTAAGCCGAGATGGCCGAGATGGCCCAGTACGAACAAGCGCTGGGAGGGGTTCAGACTTCAACACAACAACAGCTGTTCCTGGATCACTCCTATTTCAAACGCAGAGTGTCACGCCCTGTACTTTTAGTCGGTTCGATTCCGACCGCCCCGCCGCAAACCCCGGTGGGGTGACGGCATGTGGGGTTTACACACTTTAAAAAAAAGGTGTCCGTATTATTAAACCCCGTCCGTAACAATTAAATGTTTATGACAACCGGGACCGACGATTTAACGTGGCTCTCCGAGGTACAAGCCTCATTTCGAACTAGCACATTGACTCGAATTATTACAATTCTATCATCAAATAGGTAATTTATTTATGACAACGAACTTTTATACTATATTTGTAATAAGGAAGAATTGAAGCGTAAAGAGTTCACATTTACGGATCAAATCTGATTGACGTTTTTGATCTAATTTCAACCACAGCCTGTTGATATTACGATAGGTGACGTCATATCATTTATTTAAGGATCTATTAAATTCACACATACAGTAGGACAGTACTAGCGGATACGCGTAGCATTCTCTGCGTCTCCTATTTTGGCCGTTGCATGATGCTATACAGCGTGAACAAATTGTTTACTATAAAACAGGTTATTGTGCGAAAAGGAATTTTCCCCCCGTTTTCGCAACATTTTCTATTGATATTTAGCTCCATTTGGTAATAGTGTAATGATATTAAGCCTGTAATCTTCCTAGCTAACTGGGCTATTTAACGTTGAACAAATTTTTCAAACTAACCCTATAGTATGTACCAACTTGGAATTAGCGCGTTTAACCACCCAAACAAGAAAAACTCTTCAGTACATAATTTTATACCTTTATATTTTCAATAGGCTCTAAATCAAGAGCTACATAACTTTGACAGATCGGTATCAATGCTACTAAGTGAATCGACTAGGCGTACTCAACAACGTTTTAGATTAATACTTCAACCTTGTACTACTTTGTCGCAACCACATTCACAAGATATGTATATTAGCTGGTTTCGTATTGTCAGGTAGAATAACCTTATATATAAACATTTAACTGCATCTAAAAAGCGATTCAGATAATCTCGTATAATATAACAGGGTAAAAAGTCCCTGCGGATGCTCTGAGAGCCAGGAACATCAGATTACTGCGATGACCGCAGCGAGTGCTGTCCATGAGGATCATAAGGGGAGACTGCACGATCTCCTTTGAGGCAGCATGTCTCCTAGCCGGAAATTCACCACAATGTTTGCGCAACAACAAAAGAGGACTTGGGTAGGAGTCCTGAACTTCGAGAAGTCAAGGATCAGAAATCCCAACTCCACCAGGTCCTCGTAGAAGAATGGAGGGAACGCCTTGGGCAATCGTGACTCGAGAGGCATTACTGCAGCCTCTCGTACCGGCTGACACAGTTGATCACTGGAAAGGGCTGTTTCGGAGATTACCTGTGTGATTGGACGCAAAGAGCTAATGCCTGAGTGCCACGACTGCGGTGGCCGTACCGTGGATACGGGGCTCCATGCGCTGGTAGAATGTCCGGCGTGGGAGAAGCTGAGGCGTGACCTTGTGGTGGCCATCGGAGTGGGCATTTTCTCGCTCCGTAAGACGAGCGCTTGGAACTCTGCTGTCTCTTTCTGTGAGCAAGTTATACTTGCGAAGGCGATTGCGGGAAGGGTCCACCAGGCCCGGGAAGAAGCACCCGCGCCTTTGGAGGTCAGTAAGGGGAACATGGGATGCCACATAGGAGAAGGCCATCTACAAGCTGTAGATGGCCCGAATTACGTAGGGGTTCCAGGGACTTCCATTCGAGGGTACACTTGGTTCCTCGACTTATATTACACGAGACGGTTTAAGTCGGTTCGAGTCCGACACAGCCATTAACTGGTGGTATCCAGGGAGATTTCCGCACTGGAAAAAAGGGGTCCCTTCGGATCTCTTCTCCTTAGGGACTATGTTGTGTTTCCATTAAAACCAACCCGTCAGCCGGGCTTAGGTGGGAAGACCTGTTCTACGTAATTTCAGGTCCTCCACGAATGGACAGTACGCCTAACCATATGGTTACTCTTGCGCAAAGTTTGTGATTAGAGTCTCGATGGGCGACTCCACTCTACTCTTAAATATTAGAAGGTAGTAGAGCTTAGCAAGACCGGCTCGACCGAGGCAGTAGGTAACTACCCTCACACAGAAGACAAACCTAAAAATGACAGCATTCGTGCTGTCGTATTTTCGTTGTTGAATATCCTCATATTCCCAATCATTCAGAATCATTCTCACGGCCTCCAGAAGTCGGATCATTCATTCTGCATCGACACATCTTACTAGGCTACCATGGTGTGGGTTACCGTGCTGCATTGTATGCACTCACAATGAGGATGGTGACCCTTACTCCTCGATTCTACTTATGCATTCCATCTGGCAGAGTAGAATCACTTTGGTTGGCGTAAATTTAAAAAAAAAACATTTATTTTTTAGATTATAACTTATATACTTACTTAGTTTTATAGTAATTTATATATGTAGTAATATAGTTTAATACACGTGCTTTCAGAGTTCTCAAGCAAAGGATAGGGTCAAATTTTATAAATAGTATCACCAAGATTAATATTTTAAAATATTTTTGTTAAACTGAAGTTTGAAATTTCTATACCAATAGAAGTGTAAAATCTTACCCATCCTATGCCGTCGTGAAAAGGAGTGTCGTCCCAATTAATCTCAGGAAATCGTTGAAGGACTACGCCGCTATTCAGACCGCCCCCTATAACAATTCAAATAGAAATAATTTAATTTAATGGTTAGCTAAATGAAAATGTTTTAAAATTAGGCGTGTTAAAATTTACATAGGCGTGTTGTTTTAAACATGGTTCTCCATCTCTTATTATCAAAACAAATGTGTTTCCCTTGTTCTTTTTTATATATATTTAAGATTCCTAAAATTACGTATACTAGTCTGATATAAAGCATGATTAAAATCCAAGAGGAGAGGTCACACTCCTCATTGTGAATGCAAACAATGCAGCATGGAGACCCACACTATGGCGTCCTAGTGAGATGTTTCTGTATCATTGGGCCTCCGGTCTCACACGCAACTTAATACAACAGCACGAATGTTGTTAATTTAAGTTGGTCTTCTATCATCTAATGTTAAGGTATCAATAAACTCGAATTATTAGCCAATCAACGTTCACTAAGAGACGAAGGGCTTCCCGAAGTAGCGCCAATATCTATTGTTAGCCACATTATTAAACCGTTAGTCCATCGTGCTGTGTTTAAGTACAATAACAGAGAAAACTATCCAATTAAACAACAACAACATAGCATAATGCTATTACAACAGTAAACGAAAACATATGGTTCCTATAAAGTACCAGTTCTAGTGCTGCGCCCGCACACGCCATGTGTTATGACGAGAACAATGTTTGCCTGTCGGCACTATAACAATGTAACGACTTACCGCTAGCGTAAGTGCTGGTATTCAACTCATTGTGTACATTGACTACGCAAAGCATGCGAATTAAAGCGACATGATATGATTATATTCCCAGTCTATGAAACTATTTTCTTTAAATTAGTGTTGCGACACATAAGTAATATCATCAATAATAAATAACTTCACACACATCTGACTGATTCTCATAAAACAACGCGGAAGGGAGTAGCCACATGTAGGCGTTCCCCTCTGTCAAAGGATCAGTCCAAATGGGCATGCATTACACTGTTATAGCACAGAATGTGTTTATGTGTGTGTGATATTTTGAAGTTTTTGTTTTAATTAATATGTTCATTATTGTAACAGGTTTTTATGGGAGTCTATTGTGTGAAGATTGTCCCCGCAAAAAACGATAGACTGTTTTATATTGGAAAGAGACGTCATAGATACTCCCGTCTGATCCCTGGGCCTGTGTTGCTGTATGCAAATTAATGTTCCAAATTAATAAGAGCCTGTCTGTGGTAGCCGGACTATTGACATCCATATCAGACATTTTACCTCTCTATCATCTGTATTCGTACTATGAATAGTACAACTGGCAGACCTGCTAATAACATATTTGTTTAATAGGCACACAATAAATCTTTCAATTGGTCAATGCAAAATAAAGCATGAAATTTTATTAATAGGTAAGTATATCCATGGACGTATAAAGAATATGCTGTTGTTCTTTATACGTCCATGGGTAATATCACTAGAAAATGTTGCTCGTTTTTTTGAAACAGGTTTTCGTGACATTTTTCTTTGACGTTCAGCTATAATAGCGTTAATACCTATAGCCTTCCTCGATAAGGGGGCTAAACACTAAAAGGATTATTCAATTCGAAGATTAGCGCGCTCAATCAACCTCTTCAGCTTATACTACTACTACATAGAATAGATTGTCCGTATTATATTACGTTATATCATACATATGGCTAATTGGTTATACATTAAGATACCCGACAATATAATCAATAATGAGACACACCATCATAAGGCTCGTTCATATCAACACATTCTCTGTATATAGTCGATTCTGTAAATAAGTAGGTATTATGAATGTGATATGGTCAACAGAACGTAACAATACTTCACATTTCTGTATTGAAATGTAAATAAACCACATATGAGCAAGCAATACTCTTTTGTTAAATATTTGTAGGTTGTCTTCACTGATTTGCAAGTAAAGATACCGCGGAGTGCAGCGAGTTTCTAAAATAAAAGGAGCCTAAACTACCTACCTACTTCTTATAACATCAACCATATGCCAGTGAAAGTCGTTACAGAGATTACCCGGAACACAAAGACAGAAAAAAAAGGTTGTTATGCAAGTTATTTAGATGTATAGATAAGCTCTTTTCTCCAGTTGGTATTAATTCATAAAGGTGGTAGTCAGAGTTCCTTCAAAGGAAAAAATGTAGGGACGCTAATAGAACACTCCCGCAGTTACACAACGCAATGCAAATTACAAGGTCATAAAACATAGTACCATATTTATTAGGCACTAGGTAATTAAAGAATTTCCTCCTCAAATAAATCTGTGTAGAACGTTTTATTCCATTCCATGTTAACCTCAGTGCTTCAATATTGTTTCTATACATATATGTACATATAATACTAGCTGAGTCCGGCGGTGTTAGCCGCGCTTGTGATTTTGTAAAGATTGAAAAGCACAGGTCGCGCTGCGGGACGAGGCTAGTCTAAAAATAGCTTAAGTTACACCTTATGCCTATCTATATCTGCTAATGAAAGTTCTATCAAAATCAGTCCAGCAGTTGTAGAGATTATGCAAGTACCGTATATATTTATATATTTTCTTACGCATTTAGTGAAAACCTGTTAATTTCATGTTAAAAATAGACACTTCAAGTAATTTATTTGTATATATTGTATTACTTAATGTAGATGTATAGATAACATAACATACTTTAACCCCTATTATTTTAGTCCCTTAACGCATGTCGTCTAAAATTCCTAATATAGGATCATGGCGCTGTTACATCTCAAAATAGGTCAAGGTTCTAGTTAATCGAATGGACAGGCGATTTAATTATAATAAGTTCCTGGTTAGATGTTTCTATCACATAACTACATTATATGTATGTTAATGGTAATTCAGTAGAGACATTACGTAATTGTTGTTATTGTATATAAATAAATATTATTGGCTAAAATAAACAATAATTAGCTATCAAAGTATTAATTATACTAAGCAAATACTATATTTACACATTTTTATATGATACATTGAGTTACATTGGGACCGGGTGTGGTTTAGAACTGTACCGGAACAGACTCTGTACCGTAGACAACTAAGGCGCCGGAGGTCGCAGATCGATCTCCGTTCTCGATAAGCGCAAGCTTGGCGGTGGTAAGAGAAACCATCTCACCCTAGCAGAAGCTGGCCGGGATGGTAGTGCGTACCACCAATAACCAGAGTTCCTACCCAGGACGGGTCGTGACAGAGGTAAGTGGGGGTCCTAGGGCTTTCCTTTCTTCCTCGACTACTAGAAGAAGATTAGAAAAGGCGACTAAGGGATAAACTATGCAAGACAACATCAATGCAAAGAGAAGGAAAACTTGAAACAAACCCTATACCAAGCCGTCTGGCCAGCGTGGTAAAGCAGGCCAAAACCTCCTTTCTAAGGAGAGGCCGATGTCCAGCAGTGGACTGTTAAAAGTTGTTGATGATGATGAAATATTAAAGGCGACTCTCATACAACAAACTTTAGTTTTTGCTCCGTTTAGCTCAATACTCATAACGGCAACATGTAATGTAGACGCTTCAAATGTATGGATATTAGTATAGAACCCTCCTTGCCCCAGTCTAACTTGCACTTGGCTGATTTTTTATCTATTTTATTATACCGCAGCAGTAAAGCGTAGCAGGGTACAGCTAATGGTATACAATTTAAAAATAAAAACATTGATAGACAACAATAATTTATTCAATTAAGTTATATAAGTATATTACTTATATCAGAAGATATCCATAATAATTCCGTACATATCTTTATACTCCGACATAAGCGCACCAAATATTTGTCAGTTTCCTTGAAAATCAAGTTTTTAGAGCCTTGATGCCTTCATAAATCAAAAATTCAAAAAGTAACCGAAAATTTTAACCAGTATCAAGCTATGCACGACGCATCATTATGTATTCATTACAGGCTCCGAGATTCCGAGGACACGATGCATATTGCCGGTCACGTTTTGCTCGGCCGTTTCCAAATTGTTTTGCCATACTGTTTATGTAGTAGTTTATATTTTACTACCTCTTAATAAAACGTCTTAATATTTATTAATTGTAAACAGTCTTTATTAATAATCTACTGCTGGACATAGGTACCCCCTTAAAAGTAGGTTTTGGAAGACTATACAGTCAGACGGGTTACATGGGATTTATATCAAGATTTATTTCTCTTATCAATATCTACTGTTGTCCGTCAGTCAGCTCAAACGAAACCCACGGGATAAATAAAGGTTGTCACACACTGTATTCTTAAGCTACCCAGAAAATGTTTACCTTTGGGTCGCTTGAGCCTCGCATACTTTATTCATATTACCAGAACACAACATTTTTTTGATTTGTTTCGGTTGAAGAGTTTGGTCTGAAAGTTTGGTACCGTTATATAAATTTTTGTGGCTTATCTAGATAGTACTGTCTTAGATGGCTCATAGGAGAATGAGAAAACAGCAAGATATTTTAGGCTACTGCAATCTAAGTATTAGGAAAGAGACTAGAGAGATACACCGACATTTATTCATTAAATTACTTACTTAATTACAATCAGGCGATTATGTTTTTTCCTATTTATAAGACATTACTACATATCAGTGTTGTGGAACAAGTAAAATTGATTAATTTCGGCATTTCTGCAAGTGTTTTTAAATTGGCCCAGTTATTATTGCACTTTGAAATATTTTGTAGTGTTAGAGAATTTATTTATTTTTATAAGCAGCAAAAACTTACGGCATGTTTATCAATAACAATCTCTCAAACTTATCATTATATTATAGGGATGTTTCTCAAAGTCGAGAAAGCCAATATACTTTAACTTGGTTCTACTAGGATTATATCGTGCAATTACCGTTATTTAGCATACATAGGACAAACTTGCAATATTAATACTTAAGTCCTAAAGTATTCTTAATTTATCATTATGAAGCCTGTTACTGTTTTTTCTTACAAGTACTAAGTAAATTTCTTAGCCGTACACTGCTATACGTAGCTGAAATCCACTTTCTATAATCTCGTCAATCGCGATGGTTACTTTCAACAGGTTTGTTGTATTAAATACTAATAAGAAAAGGTATATGTAAGTACGCGTTCCAATTGGGCCGACACTTTCACTACAGAGTTATTTAAATTCTTTTGTTCAAAGCGGAGAATCTGACCTGATAGAAAGTGACTACCAGCACCCATGAACGTTAAAAATTAATTTAGTAGTTACAACGTCAGAAGCGTCTCATACCTACTATTCATGTTCATATGTGTAGTTAAACTTCCTAAACGCTGACGTTTAGGATGTTTATTCAAATATTCCTAGGACATACCATGGAGCTTAAAGACAAAAGTCTTCGACTAGTGTATGTTCCCTGTTGATACGTACGGTGTCTAGTCATGGACACTGACTGTAGGGCTAGTCCACAAACTTAAAGTCACTCAACATAAGCAACTACCTGTCTACTTTATATTTCTCAATATAGTATCAGAGAGATGTATATATTACTAGCTAATTCCCGCGGCTCCGCTCGCGTCCTAGGTCAATGAAAAATAGATGTTGGCCGATTCTCAGACCTACCCGATCTGCACACAAAATTTCATACAAATCGGTCCAGCTGTTTCGGAGGAGTATGGGAACGAACATTGTGACACGAGAATTTTATAAATAAGATAATGCTCGCTCTTCTCGAGCATAGTATCTGAGAGATCTGAAGGACAATTCGGAACGAAGTGATGTATTTTAGTCGTCGATATTATATAGGTAGATAAAAAGGCTTTATTTTGACAGTATATTTATTTACCCAAGATACGATACAAGATAAACGTTATTATATACACCCGCTTTATCTTTAACAATCTATTACTAAACTATCTAATTATTACCACGGAAATTCATTGATAACACAAGGTATCAATTTTTACATTAATATTATTATCTTACAACTCATACTTGAGGATTTTCTATATGCAATCATACTTTTAAGAAATAGATATAGGCGCCTTTTTTTTCATCTTCATTTCATCATCATCATCTTACTTACTTTATTATTCCCAAGACTATTTGGGGTCAGCTACTAGTTCAACCGGTTATAGTTGAACATCAGTTTTTACACTAAGCGTCTAAATTCTAAGATTGAACTAGTTGTCAATATATTTAAGGGGAACTGACTTTCTAATAACGACTGTTATAGATGACAACAGGGACCGAAGGCTAAACGTGCTCTCCGATGCGCTAGCATGATACGCCACTAAATGCTCCGGGCTGCTATTAAGAATTTTTGTAGGGAAATCCATACAACAGCCCAACCCGGGATTCGAACCGAGACCTCTTGATCATCAATCGGATACGCTAACCACCAGACTAACGACGCAATCTATGTATAAATAGACATACCTATTTAAACTATTTTCAGTAGTAGACACTCCTCCAGTACTCATTTTAGCTACAGTAACTTAATTCCGTATTAGACTGTCATAAACATATAGGCACGATCGAATCTTGAGCAGAATTCCTCACTCCTGTATTATTTTATACACATAGTACATCATCCTATTATACAATTGTGCGTCCCAGATACTACGAAGGGTGGAGGTCTACCGCAGTCATTTAAGATGCCGCGAGTGCTTAACCTACTCCACCTTGCGCCCCTACACGAATGACGCGGGCGCTCAATTCGGTGGCAACAGAGTTAATTTACTTTCAAGCAAACTCATTTATGAATTCTTATAAATCAGACATAAGATTATGAATTAGATAAACTTTTTTATTAATAAAGCCACTAATATAAATATTTATAAGTATTGCCATAAGATTATGAATTAGATAAACTTTAGTAATTAAGCTAATAATATTTCTAGGTATTGGCACTAGCTCTCTCGATAGATTTAATTTTGCTAAAAGTTGTTGGCCTGACACAGATCATTAGAATTATGTAATATATTATGTTATATTGACTGCACGGTTGGCCTATTCATTTACGCGGTCGACACGCCGCTTTCTACTGCGCCAAGTGTTGTGGGTTCAAATCCTACATGGAATAACACTTTATGTGATCAACAAATGGATTTTTTGAATCTGGGTGTTCTTTGTGTCCGTGTCTTATATGTTTGTAAAGTCCCCCGCGACACCAGGACTATATTTTCAATGCGTTATCTTTTAAAAAATGTTTTTAATAAAATCCATAACGCCAAATAATTTAACGGTAAACCAAAGGTTCTTAACGCGCCTTTATTTTAATAAATAAGGGAATGGTAATTTATTCAATTGTTTGTACGATTAAGTAGTTCCTACATTATCTCATAAATGTCTAGTCGTCTTTAAGATAAATAAATTCGCCAAATAAAATAAAACCTTTAGCAAGTCTCTTTACGATACGAATGTCGTTTCATTCCTAACAATAAAATACGTGCTTGATACGTTCCGCTTCCAAGTAAAAGCTTTTTTATCGGCGCCGTATTGCTATGCATTGCGTCTTACTTGTATCAATTCGACAAAGGACAACAACTGCTCTGCTCTATGAATGATTCTTATCTATGCCTTCGAGGGATCACACTTCAGCTTTCAGACAAGATTCAATGTCATAAAAATATTTGCATAACGAGTAAGTATAGGAATTGTTATCTGCGAAAGCTTGTGTCTTTGATAACAAAAATATGAATGCATGCTTTTTCAAGCACATAGATTATCTGTGTTAAGGCAGTGGGTTTTTAGCAACTTATTTTTTTGCAATAGTTACTTAGTAACTTTCGATTTGACAGCATTTGTTTTTAAATTACGGTATGGTGGGGACGGCAAGTTAACACGGCCATCCATTGACTCCTGCAACTGCAGACAGTTACGTTCCCGCTCTGTTCATGGCACCGAACTTAAAAGTTAAGGATTGGACCTCTGTAAATCTCACTTGCTAGCCCGCAACACAAAAATATTGGGCCAATTAGGCAGGGTTAACTTCTCTGACTTACCCAAGGATAGAGATTGTTTAGGCCACGTTATTTCAGTCCCCCAAGGGTCGACCCTTGGGGGACCTGAAATAACGTGGTTCTCCTCAGAGCAAGGCGCCTGAGACCGGTTGTCAGGGTGGTTTTTAGTTTGAAACGTGACTCACGGCCTTGGAAGTTTACTAAGCACTTCTGCAGTATTCGCATCATTATATAAATATAATCAGAACACTGGTTTATATACCTATATATCACATCTTCAACAACTGCCATAAACGATATAAAACTAACAACTCACATTTTAATCGCATGATTAGAAGACCACCACCACAAGTAGTTGAGGAATATAATCAATTATATATACAAAAATGAATACCTATTTCCCTTGGTCACCACCGGCTGGACCGTTTTCGCTAATTATTTTTTCATAATATACCTTGAAGTACGAGGATGGTTCTTAGGAAAAAAAAATTACAAAAATATCTGATAAGTTTTCTTCCGGGGTTCCGAGAATACAAAACAATTGAGTGACGTTGAATCGAGTGTTAGGCGGTACGAAGTTTGCGGGGTCAGCTACAGGTAAATTAGTTTGGAGAAATTTTTGCGTTTGTAGTAGTGTATGGTCACGTGGCACCTGCGGACAGCGTAAACTGATTTATTCTGGTTTTGTGCGTGTTTCCACTGTCCACTATCAAGTGTCGATTTTTTGCTTTAGATTGAAATATCTCGAAAAACGGTGCGTCCTAGGCCAAAAATAACAAAAATTTTGACCCCCCCGTAGACCCCCCGGAGCTCTTAAAAACCTAGATGAAAGGAAAAAAAAAAGGTCTCTCCTCTGTGAAGTTTCACTTCTATCGTGTGTGAATCGCACACACAACTTTTTTTTTTTAAAGTCAAAACCTTTTTCTTTAAAATAAAAACTTGTTTTTATTGAAAACAAAAATCAGTGTTGCTAGGGATAAGTATAAAATTAAATAGTAATGTTAGGATATCGAAACATTTTTGTATAGGCCAGAACGATATAGTGGAAACACGCTCTAAGATCTGAGTAATACACACACCACTACATATGCAAAAAATTCTCGAGACTAATTTCACTGTAGTATATATGTATATACTTAATACTAATCTAAATAGAAATTTCAATACTACTACTATAATTTGTAATAATATAATGTGTAGAAGAATATAAATTTTAAGAGAAATCTGAGCACTTAGGTGTCTCCTAAAGTTTGTTAAAACTGAAAATAAGTGGCCCCTTAAACTTAGGGCACGTTGGTGATATCGGCCATAGAACCCCCTTTCCAAGGAGAGCCTTAGGCTCAGTAGTGGACTATTTAAGGCCGTTGATACATTCAGGTCCGGTTTCCTAAAAGCCAAAAATATCCTCACGAAGTACGGAACAAGATGAAAGTGCGAATATAACAAAATGTATCACATAATTCCATTATCGAAGCGCTAATTGAACTTGTAACAATTACCTATACTGCCTTTTATGAGTCACGGCTCACAGCGTGCGAACGGTGACGTAATACTGATGTCAGACATTGAATAGGAAATGGACAAAAAATGTACTAAGTATTGTATACGTATTTATATGATACAGATTACATGACTACGACTAATCAGCTTTTTTCGTTGGATACCACGAAAAACACCTGTAAAATAAAAAGTTGGGAGCGATCGGGTTCTCTTTCAAAATAAAACTATTGCACAAAGCAGTGTTTGTGTCGATTTTCTATATAAATAAATAAAACTGAAGTGTCTGTAATTTCAAAAATAACAGCTTTTCCACTTAATGCATATGCAACAAAAAATCTATTTTACGTTTTTTTGTATCTCTGCCTATAATTGTAAATGTATATTTGTTCCGGCTATTTTTGGAACGGATGGACCGATTTTGACATCACTTTTAACAGGAGTACATTCACAAGGGAGAACTTTTGCTAATTTTTAGACGTGTTTATGTTTTTACGCCTAAACCGCAAAACTGCTTTTTTTAATTATACTTTTAAGTTGATAATCGACATATAAGCGTGCGGTACTGCGCTTGAATTCTAATAAAACTATAAGTCTTGTATTTAGTAAATAATATCGTTTTTATTTCTTTATTTTTATAGTTATTGCAAAAGCATTAAGTATTGAATTGTGTTTACATAGTATCAAAATAAAAGCGAGTATTGGTGGTAGCGCTCTCGTACCTTCCTGTGCTGAAAAGTAAAAACCTGAAACTACCAGTGCACCACGTGTTTCCCTCCCAATATGATCCCGAGCCTTTTAAACGGGACGTGAAAAAGTATCTCACTTGAACGCCACAGTATGAGTCCCATGCTGCATTATCGGCATTCGCAGTATAATATGTAAATAGACTCACGTCACTTCCTTAAATTGCAAAGTAAATGAGGCGATTGACATTATGCGCATGCGCATTACATTATTTATGTATGTAGTACGCGCAGCATTCCGATATTCTGGTGTTACTCATTCAGTTAAGTAGCTATCTATGCTTTACACCTTACACTCCCACTACCACTAGTTATTTGGAGTATCTATATTAGCTGCTACTAAACAGAGTAAGCGTTTGTTTTTTTGAAATACTGAATGGAGATGCATCCACTCAATTATAGCCTTACACTTATAAGGAGATTGACAAAATTACTTATTTTAGACACTTTAAAAGGCAGGGTTCGGAATAACACCCGAAACCATTTTTGTTTCTTACGTAGGCGAAGTCAAAATTACCAATGCAGTTCGACATTATATAATAAATTAAACTCTGTATTCGTAATCGATTTTTTTTTGGCAAAACATCATGTGCAACATCCGCGAGATATTTGCAGACAGATTTTTATAGTAAAAATCTTTTAAAATCTCTAAGTCGACTTCGTCAAAACTTTTGATAAATTTAAATAATATAATATAGCCTGTCTCCCGTGCCTTTATTACCAATCCATTGACACCGAATTCATTAAAATTGTAAGTAGGCGCTATGGTGGAATATACATATAGTATACTCGATGGCGCATCCTCGTGGGATAGCTAAAACTATTACTATTTCTTTTGGTTTCGATGTAGTCGAATAAAAGACAAAAAGTATACCTTCTTTCTAAATAAGTAAATAATGAATATTTTGTTTATATTATGTTACACATGAAAGTTTCAACTTCATTAAAACATCACCATCTTAGCCTTCAATGACAGATATGGATATATAGGAGTGAGGGTAGGCTACTAAAACTTGTCAACACCGTCTCTGTGTTTATCTCGTATCTAAAAATAAATCACTGTATAACGAAGCCAAGTTTATGTAAAAAAAGTGTTATCGTGCCACGTTACACCGGAATTACATGAAGTGTTGTGCCGAAAACTCTAAATTGTGAAAAAACTGTCACCTGCTACCAAATTGTGAAAAAGTGCCCTAAACTTTATTACACCGTTTTTAAAGTGCATTACACATTTCCTTGGTGCATAAACATTGAAACCTTCGGTTTGCTAGGTGGAATACGAAGTTTGCAGTCCATAAGACGATCAATTTTTCAAAAATTTTAAGCAGGAATTCACCCGGCGCCATCTAGCGTCCAAAAGCAGTAATAATTAATGAACGATCTCTGATTTAAGTAGTAAAGTTATTGTAACGACAATTAGATCAATAGACTCAAGAGTTACAGGAAAGTAGTAAAAGAGGGTGTTACTTGTATTATCATTTGCAAGTAACTTCAATATTATATTACACTACTATATTACAAATACTAAACAAAACATCAAACAAATATGGACGAGTTAAAACAAATGCTGATTAATATGCAACAAGACATAAAACAACAAAAAATGGATATGCAAGAAATGAAAGAGGATATAAAAAACACAATAAACAACAATATCGATGAGAAATTTAAAAAACTGGAATTAAAATACGAGCTATTGGAGAAAAAAGTCGAAGATCAAAATACGGTGATTAATAACTTTGAGAGACACATACGGCGTAAAAACCTGATTATTTTTGGTGTTGAGGAACAGGAAACTTCTTACCATGACCTAGAACAAAGTATAATAAAAATAATAAATAAATATTTCGACTATCAGTGTGACAAAAATTGTATCGAAGCTGTTCGGAGATTAGGCAAAAAAGGCGAGAAAGTGAGACCAGTAATAATTACATTTAGTACTTTAGGAATGAAGATAAATATTTTGAAAAACGGAAAATGTCTTGATAATTCACCTTATTACATTAAACAGGACTACCCTTTTGAAGTACTCCACAAACGCAAAGAGTTACAAGTTCAATTAAGACGAGAAAAAGAGCTGGGTAAAAAGGCTTTCATTAAATATGATAAATTGATTGTACTGGATAATAAAAACAATAACAACAACAATAAAAGATTTCTTTCTGAGTCTCCCGAAATAGCACTGAATAGTCAACCAAAAAAATGTAACGAAAAACAACCCATGAAGAAAAACAAGACCACAAACATGAAACATTTTTTGATTCAAAATCCGAAACCTACATACAACACACAGAAATAAATAGCAAGAAAAACCCAAGCACACAATCTTACACCAAAATGGAAACGACAAGCTACCTCCTATCGTCTCCCAGTACGGCTTGTCACCGCGGGAGTACTAGACTACAACCCTCCAGGACATCATACTAAGCATCTACACCCAAGCAACGATGACATAAATAAATACTTACAAACTTGTATTATAACACAGGAAATTATTATGTGGGTCTTAAAAAAAAAAAAAAAAAAAAAAATATATCAATATAATGTATATATGTTGTATAACGATACAAGAAGACACTATTGAGGAATGAATGTCTTGGAGGAGGCTTTTACCCACAAGGGGTCCACACAAAGTTTTTTTAATTAATTTATTTCGCAGTATCACATATTTGTACTACTAAGTAGAGATTAAGTGAATTCTTTAATTTTATTTATTTATTTTATTTGCAGAAATGTAGGTTTACAAAGATCTTAACAATATTTTATATCTTACTAATAATATTTTATGTAGTGTAACTTGTGTGGAATTAAATAAAGCTTTATTATTATTTATTATTATTATAGACAGATATTGTAGAAGCATTTAAAACTTGCTATATGAATCTTGCAAGGATTTTTGTGTTATCTGTACTAGTCTATACTACTTAATATTATAAAGAGAGAAGATTTAATTGTTTGTTTGAAATGAATAATTTCCGATACTACTGGACCGATTTAAAAAAATCTTTAACAATGAGATTTCTACATAATCCTTGAGGAACATAGGCTATAGAATAATATCAAATAAGTTAGGGAACCGTATGAAAATTTCGACAATGTAATCCATGGTTTGAAAACAAAAACAGTAGGTATCTTGCGAAAGAACGCTGCGGAAATTATTAACAATAGAGCAAAGTGATGTGTGTATCACTTTTATAGAGGACATCAATATCTACAAAAAAAAGTCCAGATTACCGTATATCTAACTATTACCGTTATGTCACAAAACTATTTTTTCCTGTCAAAATATGCTATAGTAAGCCAGATTATTCGTGCTCCGGTTTTAATTTTTATCTAAGTACTTGAATAAATAACTTTAAATTTAAGGCTGTATCAGTAAGTACCTGTAAATTACTTTTTGAATTATTCAAATCGGCATACTATTCAAAAGTTTTCGTGTGGTATATTTATCAAAATCGATATTTATGTAAATGTTGTCAACGGCACTGCATGGTTTTATATCTACAAAATAGAGAATAGCCTCGTAAAATTTGGCTAATGGTTCCTGTATTTACTCGTGCAAAGCCGGGGCGGGCTGCTAGTTAAAAATAATTTCAAACAAGAACTATGGCTGAATGTAAAACCGGTTACTAACTACGTCTTGCAACTACGTCAGTCTTAAATTACATGAATGAATGAGTGTTCTTATATATTTGACTGGATCTGTCGTACGACAACGACGTAGTAAGCATTTAATTACGCCAGCTTTACATCTATGAAGTTTTAAGTGTGACACAGCTAGGTAATTATCTAATAACTTTATTTTTGGTTGACGGAATGTGCTACATTTTTCAAGAAGTAACTCTTTGGCATTGTGATGTATTTCGAGTGCTGTAGGTACACTGTAAGTGGGGGAGACATTCGTTCAACAGTGGACGGCGATGAGTTGACTTGGAAGTGGACGCTTTTATTCACATCATAATATATATTCAAAGTGCGCACATAGGTAGGCACGGCAAAATTTACAGCAATATAGCTTATATATCAAAATAACATTTTTACTGCAATTAACAAGATTATCAAGTTACTAGTTCGCCTGCGTGTACGGAGCCGCGGGCGAACTAGTAACTTAATGAGTTCTAAGGCAGGTGTTAATTATAACAGTTCAAAATATAGTATGAATTTAATACAACATAAAATAAAATACAAATCTTCTAGTTCAAAAACTAGATGGTCTCAATTTGCTTAATTGGAAAGATGCACGTCAACGGTATAAATAAATCGATACAATGAGATCATTTTCTGACTATTATATGTTTAACACCCAAGGCCAAATGAATTAGATATCAATTCTTGAAGCACGCCTTGCTCAACGAAAATGTGATCTAGTTATAATCTTTTTGTTTGAGAGTGAACAATATTGGAGAGATGAAAAGCTATTGAATGCGGGCAACACGGGCCGGTTGCTATGATGATATTTTGGAGGGTACTTCGTTTTTATACTGTGATATGATTGATGTACAATAAAATATTTACTTGAGTATTATTATAGACAAACTCGGTATGGAGTAGCCATACGGTGGTAATCCCCTCTGTCTAATGATTAGGCCGAATAGGCAATATATGTATTACACTATCATGACACAGTTATGTGAAAGCGCTGGTTCCCACTTCGCCGGACCGGCAAATCTGCCGGACACCGGGCAGAGTGTTCACATTACACCGGAGTCTCGGACAGTCAAGTACTCAGCTCAGTGAAAGTTGGACCTGTGCACACAATGGACGACGAAATTGTTGTGTTGTGGTGGTATGTTAATAGAAGGCAAAATAAAGGAAAACATTGTGTACATTCTATTTTCGAATGACAGCAACTACTTTTGATGTTTTACTAAAGAAAATGCGAGCCAAATGATGTGAGGGGAGCGCGGGCGGGGCGAGGGAAGCACAGGTGCTGCGAGCGGGGGACAGATACCGGCACAAACTCGTTCACATTACTCCGGTCCGGTGTTTTTACCGGACGATCGTAGTGACAAAACGCACGGTAAAAATGCCGGACTCGGCAAAAATGCCGGACCCGGGATAATGTGAATAGCTTCATATAACTTGTACAGCCACCAGCCCTTCCGGCAGTTTTACCGGCCCGGCAAATCTGCCGGTCCGGCGTAGTGGGAACCAGCGCAAAGAGACAATTTGTTAGTTTTGTTTTAATTATTTTGTATTAGTTTGTTTGTTGTGACGCGTTGGCGATTGCTATTGTATGTGACCCTAATATGAGTATGTATGAAATTTTCTCCCCTGCAAAAAATGACATACCTACTGCTTTATATCCGAAAAAGATGCTTTGGCTCTAGTCAGGAACCTATGCTGCGAGCCTATATCCAGCAGTGGACTGATAAAGGCTGTTGATGATGTATAAAGCATACTTCATTATCATATTTAGCTATTATCAGGGGGGTGTCACTCCGCAGTTTAGGTAGGCTACCGGCCCGGACAGGCAAGACGCGTCACGTTCGTGGCCGCGTCGCTCTCGCGTGTTATTGAAATTTTTGTTATACTTTTCAATACCCGCAATGGCTTCTAATCACAAACTTCGATCTTCAAATTCATGTAAAAGATATTGTTCTGTTACGGATGTTTGAATAAAAGGTTTTAGGTGTTAGGTACAAACTTAATATGTTCGCGTCGTACGTATGTAGGTAGTAAAGGTACCAACAGTAATTATAGTAAGGTGGCTTGATTCAATATCTTTGAGGAATAACAGGCCTGTCTCAAATCCCATGGGGGTTTTGAAAAGGTAAGTAGGTATGAGCGAATATTATATAATTAAATTACTTACTACTATCAACTAAGTACCTTATGTTTATTTGGAAATTAATTTGTTCACTTAAGTACTTAAGATACTACAGAAAAAGTAGTTTATAAAGATTTAAATTGTTATTAAGAGGAGACAACCGAAATATCATCAGAACAGATAAGAGTTACACCGAGGGTCCCTATTTCTTTAAATTACTTTGTGGAGTGAGTCTTCTGTTCTAGTACTATTTTCTATTCTATTCTATATCATACTTAGTTGGATATTCTATGTATGATATGTATGAAATATTACTTTGAAATCTATTTTACTTGGATTTAAAAAAAAAACAAACAAAAAGGTTTTTAGAACAAGCGTGGGATGAATAGTGACACTCCTTTATGTTATAAAATTAACTATAGGGTACAAAAAAAAAGTATTTTTATTTATATCAGTTATTCAGTTGTATCCATAACACAATCTCTGCTTAGAGATTGTATTATGGATACAATTGATTAACTGATATAAATACAAAAAAAATACTTTTTTTTAGAGAGATTTGGACTAGATAGCGTTGTGTGTAAGATATCCAAAATATTTATTTATTAAGTATATTCTAAAACTAAACCTTAAAAATGTTAATTATAGTTCAGTTCATAACTAAGCAACTATAAACTAATCTATGTAGACCATATAATTGATATGCAGTGCAGAGAAGCTATAAAATATAGTTATACATAACAACACTGTCAATGAACTTGATGACTCATATTTATCTTTATTGAATGGTATGAGGGTTTAGTACTGCACTAAGCAGACAGAATTTTTATAATATGCCTTATATTCTCCATTAGAAATTACATATTCAAATACTTCATTTACATTTCCAGAAGCTTGATGCATATTTTACTAACTAAACTTACACTAACTTTACTTATACCATCTCCATAATAAGAATTCCGTGACATATTTGACCCCTAAAATTTAAGAGACAAATAAACAGTTATATGTTCTCTAAAGGGTGGAAATGATTACGTAACTCAAGTGACCTCCTAAGTTTAGTAGATAAGCATAACTAAATTTGATAGTAGATTTACTTAGATGGAAAAAACATTATTAAAACTTAAACAATAGTGAAGCCGAATACTTGGAATGATCTGCAACTTAACTTCTAGGGCAAAAGCATATTTTGTACCTCATACTTACATCCAGTCTAGTCAGTCAATCATTAAAATATGATGATGATGATACTGGGTGCTAGGTGCCCACAAACAATACTTCAGTTTTTGTTTTATTTTTTAAATTTTGTTTAGAATTAATTCCCAGCCAGCCATTTCGGACATCTTACACACAACATCATCTAGTCCCAAACTAAGCAGAGATTGTATTATGGGTGCTAAACAACTGATATGGGCATTTCTCTGTAAGCTCGTACAGGTCCCATACAAATGCTGTCCTGGTAATTTTTTTTAACATTTGCTAAAAAACAGTGTTCCTTTTCGAAGATAATAAACTATTATTTAAGTATATAAAGAGGCCCACTGAAATTATTTATATTTTCCAAGTTATTAGCGATTTTCCAAAAAATCATGACAGGGGACTGTTAAGTGAGACAGAGGACTGTTGTACTTTAGAAAAAAGTCGTATTACATTAATAAATTATTTATTCTTTTTATAAAATATTTTCGCATCAATAGTAAATAAAACTTCTTTATGAAAAGTGAACAGAAACAACAACTTTCTTTATAACTATCAGGTGTTTTACATCGTTTAGCTTTAGGTACTTCTAAGCCAATGAGATTAGATTTTTTCCGGGTCTAAACAACGACTTTATTTCTTTAGGTATCCAGTGCTTGTACTTTTGAAGAACACTACCAGTTACAACTTTTTTAAAGATTTGTCTCTCTTTGGTACATTTCAATGTGGAATAATTTTCTTTTAACTGCTTAAATTTCGCCAAACAACGCTTTCTTGACTACTTCTTTTCTTTGGTCAGGCTCGTCTAACATTCTTAACATCTTTGTCTTAGGCGTAACTTCAACTTTCTTTTTTTTTCTTTCTAATCTCGCTATTTTTTTTTGTACTTCTCAAGTTTTTTCTCTAAGCGTACGATCTTTTAATTTCTTTCCCTGTTAAACTTCTGTCGTCGCTATTTGGCTTCTTTTTTTTCTTTGCTGTAGACTAGCACTGGAAAATGCTGGGCTTCGAGCTGGAGATATTTGCACTGGAACTGGACTGGCGGGTCTTGAAGGCGGAGTATCTGCTTCTAGGTCTGATAACGGCGTATTTTCTTGTACAATAGTGTTAGTGATATAGTATGTTAGAGATACAATAGTGTTAGGATAAATTTACATAAGGGCGATTCTCTGTAAACTCGTAATCGGCTGTCCAGACAGAATTTTTCAAGACGTTATTAAATGATTTAAAAAAAACCAACTCCTAATGAAACTCTAATTCCGAAACTTTACGGACCCTTTGTATTTAGAACCATAACTATTTTCAGTTTTTTTCTAGACGCGATAGAAGCTCTAAAAATACAGTCCCCTGGCTGTCCCCATCACTGTATTTCCACCTAGAAATGAGATTTACGAAGAAGTGAGTGATAAATGAAGTATTAGGAAGTCAATATCATTAAGAAGATAAGTTTATGATATTATTTTCGTAAAACAAGGTTTTATTACGAAATTTATTTAATTATTAGACTCCTGTAAACTTTGTCCCTAGAATTTTTAAACAGTCTCCTGCCAAATATTTAAATTCATAATTAAAAACAACTATCATATTTACGATAATTTTTTTAAGTCACACTAAACGTAATAGCTTTGAAGTTAGCAACCTTGCCGAATGCGGCGTTGATATGCCTTTTTGTTAAGTGTCACAGCGTCATTTGTGAGGTGAACAAGCGCTTGTACCGCTACCACGCACAGTCCTCTGGTAAGTCATAATATGTATTTTAATTACTTTAATAATATCCGAATAAAGATTATTGTTGCATTATTTATGTCTCAATTGATCGGTATATTCTTAAAAAACTATTTTATATCAGTTTTGTAAATATTGTGAAATTTAGCCGAAAAACACAGTCCCCTGGGAACAGTCCCCTGTCTGAAATTGCAACAAATTTTCCAGTGCTAGTCTACAGCAAAGAAAAAAAGAAGCCAAATAGCGACGACAGAAGTTTAACAGGGAAAGAAATGAAAAGATCGCACGCTTAGAGAAAAAACTTAAGAAGTACAAAAAAAATAGCGAGATTAAAAAGAAAAAACAAAAAGAACGTTGAAGATACGCCTAAGACAAAGATGTTGAAAATGTTAGACGAGCCTGACCAAAGAAAAGAACAGGGGCCTGTGTATTTTGTATAAGTAGTCAAGAAAGCGTTGTTTGGCGACATTAGTAAGCAGTTAAAAGAAAATTATTCCACATTGAAATGTACCAGAGAGACAAATCTTTAAAAAACTTGTAACTGGTAGTGTTCTTTAAAAGTACAAGCACTGGATACCTAAAGAAATAAAGTCGTTGTCTAGACCCGGCAAAAAATCTAATCTCATTGGCTTAGAAGTACCTAAAGCTAAACGATGTAAAACACCTGATATTTATATAGAAAGTTGTTGTTTCTGTTCACTTTTCATAAAGAAGTTTTATTTATTATTGATGCGAAAATATTTCATTAAAAGAATAAATAATTGATTAATGTAATATGACTTTTTTCTAAAGTACAACAGTCCTCTGTCTGACTTAACAGTCCCCTGTCATGATTTTTTGGAAAATCGCTAATAACTTGGAAAATATAAATAATTTCAGTGGGCCTCTTTATATACTTAAATAATAGTTTATTATCTTCGAAAAGGAACACAGTTTTTTAGCAAATGTTAAAAAAAATTGCCAGGACAGCATTTGTATGGGACCTGTACGAGCTTACAGAGAAATGCCCATAAACAATACAATAAAACAATAACCAATACGCAAAATACACAGTCCTCTGTTGTGTAAAACAGTCCGCTGCTGCAATTTCAGACAGGGGACTGTTGCCAGGGGACTGTGTTTTTCGGCTAAATTTCACAATATTTACAAAACTGATGTAAAATAGTTTTTAAGAATATACCGATCAATTGAGACATAAATAATGCAACAATAATCTTTATTTGGATATTATTAAAGTAATTAAAATACATATTATGACTTACCAGAGGACTGTGCGTGGTAGCGGTACAAGCGCTTGTTCACCTCACAAATGACGCTCTGACACTTTACAAAATGGCATATCAACGCCGCATTCGGCAAGGTTGCTAACTTCAAAGCAATTACGTTTAGTGTGACTTAAAAAAAATATCGTAAGGGCATTTCTCTGTAAGCTCGTACAGGTCCCATACAAATGCTGTCCTGGCAATTTTTTTTAACATTTGCTAAAAAACAGTATTCCTTTTCGAAGATAATAAACTATTATTTAAGTATATAAAGAGGCCCACTGAAATTATTTATATTTTCCAAGTTATTAGCGATTTTCCAAAAAATCATGACGGGGGACTGTTAAGTGAGACAGAGGACTGTTGTACTTTAGAAAAAAGTCGTATTACATTAATCAATTATTTATTCTTTTTATAAAATATTTTCGCATCAATACTAAATAAAACTTCTTTATGAAAAGTGAACAGAAACAACAACTTTCTTTATAACTATCAGATGTTTCACATCGTTTAGCTTTAGGTACTTCTAAGCCAATGAGATTAGATTTTTTCCGGGTCTAAACAACGACTTTATTTCTTTAGGTATCCAGTGCTTGTACTTTTGAAGAACACTACCAGTTACAACTTTTTTAAAGATTTGTCTCTCTTTGGTACATTTCAATGTGGAATAATTTTCTTTTAACTGCTTATTAATAAATTTCGCCAAACAACGCTTTCTTGACTACTTCTTTTCTTTGGTCAGGCTCGTCTAACATTCTTAACATCTTTGTCTTAGGCGTATCTTCAACTTTCTTTTTTTTTCTTTCTAATCTCGCTATTTTTTTTTGTACTTCTCAAGTTTTTCTCTAAGCGTACGATCTTTTCATTTCTTTCCCTGTTAAACTTCTGTCGTCGCTATTTGGCTTCTTTTTTTCTTTGCTGTAGACTAGCACTGGAAAATGCTGGGCTTCGAGCTGCAGATATTTGCACTGGAACTGGACTGGCGGGTATTGAAGGCGGTTACAATAGTGTTAGTGATATAGTATGTTAGAGATACAATAGTGTTAGGATAAATTTACATAAACAATACAATAAAACAATAACCAATACGCAAAATACACAGTCCCCTGTTGTGTAAAACAGTCCGCTGCTGCAATTTCAGACAGGGGACTGTTGCCAGGGGACTGTGTTTTTCGGCTAAATTTCAAAATATTTACAAAACTGATGTAAAATAGTTTTTTAAGAATATACCGATCAATTGAGACATAAATAATGCAACAATAATGTTTATTTGGATATTATTAAAGTAATTAAAATACATATTATGACTTACCAGAGGACTGTGCGTGGTAGCGGTACAAGCGCTTGTTCACCTCACAAATGACGCTCTGACACTTTACAAAATGGCATATCAACGCCGCATTCGGCAAGGTTGCTAACTTCAAAGCAATTACGTTTAGTGTGACTTAAAAAAAATATCGTAAATATGATAGTTGTTTTCAATTATGAATTTAAATATTTGGCAGGGGACTGTATAAAAATTCTAGGGACAAAGTTTACAGGAGTCTAATATATAAATAAAATTCGTAATAAAACCTTGTTTTACGAAAATAATATAATTAACTTATTCTTCTTAATGATATTGACTTCCTAATACTTCATTTATCACTCACTTCTTCGTAAATCTCATTTCTAAGTGGAAATACAGTGATGGGGACAGCCAGGGGACTGTATTTTTAGAGCTTCTAGCATGTCTAGAAAAAAACTACAAATAGTTATGGTTCTAAAAACAAAGGGTCCGTAAAGTTTGGGAATTAGAGTTTCATTAGGAGTGGGTTTTTTTTTAATCATTTAATAACGTCTTGAAAAAATCGGTCGGGACAGCCGATTACGAGGTTACAGAGAATCGCCCGTAAATATGATAGTTGTTTTCAATTATGAATTTAAATATTTGGCAGGGGACTGTATGAAAATTCTAGGGACAAAGTTTACAGGAGTCTAATATATAAATAAAATTCGTAATAAAACCTTGTTTTACGAAAATAATATAATTAACTTATTCTTCTTAATGATATTGACTTCCTAATACTTCATTTATCACTCACTTCTTCGTAAATCTCATTTCTAGGTGGAAATACAGTGATGGGGACAGCCAGGGGACTGTATTTTTAGAGCTTCTAGCATGACTAGAAAAAAACTGCAAATAGTTATGGTTCTAAAAACAAAGGGTCCGTAAAGTTTCGGAATTAGAGTTTCATTAGGAGTGGGTTTTTTTTTAATCATTTAATAACGTCTTGAAAAAATCGGTCGGGACAGCCGATTACGAGCTTACAGAGAATCGCCCATATAACTTTTTTATTTACAATGACCTAGGGTCCCTTAAATAGTGTTGCATCACCAAGCTGCATTGGCCAATTTCACAAAAAAGGAGCATAAGAGATTGGAATAGTTATCAACCTTAATTATTTTAACAAAATATATTAAGTATATAATTTGTAGGCAGAACTTTGTAAGCATCATAAAATATGTTATTTACTAAAAAAAATGAGGTAATGCAGTTACATATTATGAAGCACTTTAATACTTATTACACAAAACAGTTGCAAGGTTAAAAATAATAGTGCAACTATAATGTTACTACGAACTACTTGTCTTTATGGTTTTAAGAAAAATATTATACAACAACTTAGTAATTGTACACAATAGAAATATGTGAATCAATCAATTTTTGTACTTTAGAAAAGACAAAGGAAAAAATGACAAAAAAAACATTTCAACCATCTTATTGGAATATAAACAGAGTGTATGCAAAGAGTTTTAAGCTCTCTTTATAGTTATAATTTAATAGAATTAGCTACTGTGCTATTGAATTCTGTCAAATTATTGGAATGGTTAATTTAAGCAAACAATTATCAGAATGTGTTTCAATGTTTATTTAAATTTATTGTAATTAAATGGTAATGATATTATATTATAAATTTAAAAGTATGACCTTAAGCTATATAAGCTATATGTGACGTCTGATAACAGGCCACACTCCACAGTCGTCAGTCAGCCTGTTGATCATATATAATGCAAGATTTTCGCGCCACATATAATAATTAAAAGAGTGTGATCAATTAGAAATTTAGTCAAGTACTTACTCTCCTTCTCGTGGTCGAAACCCACTATGACGAAGTAGTCGACGAGCCTGGACATGGCACTCCTAAGGCAACATTCCACCACAAATACAGCAAATACACTTTGTAATTGAATTACACGATATTATACACATTTTATACACAATACCGCTCGATTATACATTTTAATGGCACTACCCGGTCACTGATAATTCCGTACACAATACAGGTACACTTTTGCACACCATACACTCACGGAATGTAAACAACACTTTCATTTATCGTAAGCTAAAGAATTTTAGCTTCATTACGAGAAAGATTACAGATTGTTCTGTTCTAGAGGTTATACACAAATATTTATATTTGAAATATTTTTAACTAAATTGGAATCCTAATCCGAATAAGCAATTGTATTTACTCGTGAAAGTTACAAAATACGCCCAAAATAAGAGATTACTTTATACTTTTTGTTATCAAACGTCAGAGCAACCACCCGTCGCTCGCTCGTCGGACATTGAAAAAAACTACTAGAAAAATTTTCTACCACTGCCATGTATTAAAACCAAGCTACCAATCAGTTTTTTTCTTTCGTAACTTCCTATGTAAATTGACTCTGGGAGATCTACTATCGCATAGTTCGACAGAAAAGTTTGAATAACGGATAGAATTTCGTCAAGGAAACATTTCTAATGATGTAATAAAACGGCAAAAAACAAACGGGAACACTAGTTTTTCCAAGAAAAAAAAATAAACTTGATAATCTAAAATTGCCTGCTACAAAAGTTACATGTGCTTTATTAATACTTCTCTAAGTAGGACTGCCTCTCCAAAAATATCTGTTTAAGTTAAATATCCTTAAAGCTTTAAAGTTAAAATGACATCGACCAGTGTATGGAACACTGACCAGTGACCAATGACATATTTAACTTTGCAATTGTACTACTAATGTATGTAAGTGTTGAGAAGTAAGTCTAAAAGCAGCATAAAAGAAAAAATATAATTTAAGAACTGCAAGCAATTAGTTAAGCTTGTTGTTAATTAGTCCTGTGGAAGCTTAGTAGTACGAAAATGAGTAATTCTACTGGCAATATTATTAGATGTCAATGATCGTTGTCATTGTTGTCAAACTTGTCAAGTTTGGCTCTGGCTCACCGGGTATGTCCCGGCCTGCAAAAATGAAAATTTCGATATAGAAAAAATATATATTGATAGATCTTAATTAGCCCTTTCGCACTACGTTCATTATTTTAAGAGCCCCTCTTTCGTTTTCCCAGGAAAAAACAAAATATCATTTGACTTTTCAAATTTTCAAATACTCGTATCTCTTTCAAATATGGTTATTTTTTAGTCTACCAAGCGTAGAAAAATTGCCCCTGAGCTGATTTAAATTGCCCTCGAGTCAATTATTATAAATGTTTAATAATAATCCTTTAAAAACAAAAAAACCGTAATGGGATTTATTTGCGCATTGCGCATGCGCGTTAGAAAAACGGCAAAACTGTTCTAGTGGTGGGCAGCATAACAACAAAATATCAAAATATACAGAGTTATATGAAGCTGCCAAGGGCTAACATATCATTGATATGCAGAAGAAACAGTGTGGGCGACAGGACGGAGCCCTGAGGTACACCAGCGTTTACCTGTCTAAAATCAGAGGCCGCGCCGTCGCAAAGGACCCTAATGCGGCGTTGGTGCAGGAAGGCGGCGACCCAGTCGCAGAGTTTGCGGGGCAGGCCGAATGTGGGAAGTTTGGAGAGAAGCGACCGGTGCCAGACCCTATCAAAGGCCTTGGCCATGTCAAGGCTGATTGCCAATGACTCGCCATGCCTATCAATAGCCTCACCCCAAAGGTGTGTTACAAACGCTAAAAGATCACCCGTAGATCGGTTCGGCCTAAATCCATATTGCCGATCATTTAGTAGGGAGTGATCTTCTAGGTACTTGACCAATTGTCTGTTGATGATCCGTTCGAGCACCTTGCAGAGAATGGAAGTGATGGCTATTGGTCGGTAATTGGCCGGATCGGAGCGCTCGCCTTTTTTAGGGACAGGCTGAACATTCGCCTCTCTCCAGGCCTCCGGGACAATTCCTGAGGAATAAGACAGCCGATACAAGCGCGTCAATACAGGAGACAACTCTGGGGCGCAGTTCTTGTGAACCACCGCTGGGATACCGTCGGGTCCACTGGCTTTCCGAACGTCGAGTGACCGCAGCTCGACAAAGACATCCCTTTTCGACAAAGACATCCAACGTTGTTCGAAAGGGCTAATTAAGAACTATAATTTTTTTTTCTATAATCGAAATGTTTATTTTTGCAGGCCGTAACATGCCCGGTAATGTTCTAGAAGCTCAGAGATTGTGAAGAGAGCTGTGATGAGCCGTACTAGTTGTTAATATATATTATAATTCTTGTACTAGCACCTTAAATATTATATTATCCTCCTTGACGTGTTTTAATCGGCTGCACACAATCCCAAAACTTCCACATTCTTAGGTATATATTTTATCTATTCTTGTTCCACATTCGTACAATTTGAATGTAGACGAGCATCGATTTCGTAGAATGTCAAGACACTTTTAATGTCAGGTTTTCTGACGATCTCAATATTTAAGAGTGTGAATGAGAGTCATATAGAAAGGTAAACAGTAATTTAGGGTAACGTGGAGTGAAATGATTTAAAAAATAATTTAAAGTAGAGAAAGAATATGGCGTAGCTATTTAAGCTATTTGCAATATGGTTTGCGATAGTCGAAGACATGGTCATTATTGTCTTACAGCTTGTTATGTTTTGGGTTCTTGGAATAAGACGACTTCTTGACTTTAAATTGGTTTATTCGGATCGTAGTGATCGTACTGGATCAGGCGTCCATTCGATCGTCCGTTATGCTAGGGAAGAGACATAGACAATATATTTTTATTTTACACATAGACAAGTATACCACAATAGACAAATATACAACATGCCCCTTTTTTTTTTTTTTTTTTTTTTTTTTTACAAAGTTTTACATTTCTGACATTTATGACATTGACACTGAATAACCTTAAATTTACAATGTTATAAATCTAATTGCTTCCTCTTTTTTAACAATCTCCCTCTTGAGCTATATTCAGCTTGTGACACTTCTTTTTCAACTTGTTTAGAATCTATACTTTTAGAAATTACAGAGGTATGAGGTATGTTTTCAACTATAGGACTAGTGATAGGACTTTGAGAATTACATGATTCATTAATATCTAGCAAAGTCTGACCTTCATATTCATTATAATCATGTATACTTTCAGGTGACATTATTTCTTCAACATTTACAAATACTGGAGATTTCACTATCTCCTCTGACTCAGACTTATTAGACTCTTCTGATAAATTGTAATCAGAATCATTATTTTCTTTGCTTGTAGACTTTGACAAATGACTTGAATCCTGAGTGAAGATAAATATACCATTATCATCCTCCTTTTCTTTAATTTTAGACTTTTGTGAAAATGTTTCTGATTTCAATTTGTTTGTTTTACTAGGACTTACAATATTACTATGATACATAGTCTTATTAGTATCATTGTATTTGACTTTTTTATTATTTGATTTTAACAAGTTTGTATTGTTATTTGACTTATAATCTTGACGAATATGTTGACTATTTCTTCTATAATTTGTGCCCTGATAATCTTTAACAATGTATGACCTGGGAAAGTTTGTTTTGGATACAATAGTACCTTTGGTCCATATGATATCTTTTGGATTTTTCTTAAAGTATATTTGCTGATTAATATAAAATGTTGGATATGTTTTACAATTTCTGTTGTAATATAACTTTGTTTTATCTAACTTATTGTGTTTGTTTACACTGTGGTCTGAAAATTTTACAATTTTAGGTCTTAAATTACTTACTTTATTAGGTAATTTAGTTCTTAAATTTCTTGACATTAGTAACTGAGCAGGTGAGGCAATATTTCCTCTAGGGCTATTTCTATAATGAAGTAATCCTATGTAGGGATCTGACCCTGATTCATCACATTTTCTTAATATGTTTTTTATGATTTTTACAGAAACTTCTGCGAGACCATTTGATCTGGACAAATATGGACTTGACACAATATGTTCAATATTCCAATCGGATAGAAATTTTTTGAATTCTCCTGAGTTATAAGGGGGACCTCCATCACTTATAAGTTGTAATGGGATACCGTGTCTAGCAAAAATAGATTTTAAGTGTGTTATTACATTTAAAGTTCCACTGTCTTTGTTTAAATTTGCTATTTCTATGTAGTTAGAATAAAAATCTACAACAAGTAAATGTTTTTTACCTTTATATTCAAATAAATCAGTAGCTAGTTTTTGCCAAGGGAATACTGGTTGTTCATGAGATAACATTGACTCTTTTGTTTTATTTGAAGAATAAATAGCACAAGTTTCACATTGTCTTACTTTATTTTCTATATCCTGGTTGATATTAGGCCAATAAACTACTCCTCTAGCTAAATTTTTGGTTTTTTCTATACCTAAATGACCTTCATGAAGGATATTCAAGATTTCTGATCTCATAGATCTCGGTATAATGACAGAGTTGTTTTTGAAAATTATATCATTAATTACATGAATTTCCTCCTTAATATTCCAATAAGGTGATACTAAATTGTCACAATGTTCTTTGCATCTAGGCCATCCTATTTTATAATATTCTTTTAATTTTTGTGATATTAAATCTTGATGTGTGCTGTAAAATTTTTTCAAGTTTTTCTTCTGTGATGGCTAAGTTAGAAGTTAATAAGTTAATATGAATTTTAACTTCATTTTCCAAATCATCTAGGCTAACTAATTCTTGATTTTGGTTAGTGTCCTTAACGGGAGCACGTGACAAAGTATCCGAAATATACATTTCTGTACCTTTAGTGTATGAGACAATTAAGTGATAAGCTTGTAAGGCTATCATCATCCTTTGTAATCTTGTAGGGACTTCTGACAAGGGTTTTTTGAATAAAGTGACCAATGGCTTATGATCTGTTTCGACTTGAATAGGTTTACCATATAAATATTGGTGAAACTTCTTGCAACCAAATACAATAGCATAAAGTTCTTTTTCTATTTGAGCATAGTTTAATTGACTTTTATTTAGTGATTTCGAAGCATATGCTATAGGATTTCTACCATGCAATATTACAGCGCCTACTGCATTTTTTGATGAATCAACAGACAATCTTATAGGTTTTTTCATATCATAATGAGCCAGAACAGGTGACTTACATATTAATGATTTTAATCTTTTAAACTGTTGTTCATGTTGATCTAACCATTGCCAAGTATTTTGCTTTTTCAGCAAGTCTCTGAGAATAGTAGTTTCCTCAGCCAAGTTATGAATGTAGGAACCTAAATAATTAACCATTCCAAGAAATCTTTGAAGTTCTTTGACATTTGTTGGACTGGACATATTAGAAATTGCTTCGACTTTAGATTGGTCGGGTGACACACCATTTTTCTTAAAAATATGACCAACATAGCATATTTCAGACATACCAAATTGACATTTAGACTTATTGAATTTTAAATTTACTTCAGATGCACGTCTGAATAGTAACTCAAGCCTTTCATTATGCTCTTTTTCGTTTGACCCATAGACAAGAATGTCGTCGACAAATATTATTATTCCTGGTAAGTCTCCAAATAATTGATTCATGGTTCTATGGAAGATTTCTCCACTGGAATTAATTCCATAGGGTAATCTAAGAAATTTATACCTACCATAAGGTGTATTAAAGGTACATAAGTCACTACTTTCTGAATCTAAACAGATAGTCCAATATCCTGAATTAGCATCAAGTTTTGAAAAAATAGAAGCTCCGCTTACTTTAGATCTAAGGTCGTCAAATGTAGGATATGGATAGTAAGGTCGCTTAATAGCTTCATTTAAGTTTCTAGGATCAAGACAAATCCTCAATTTACCATTAGGTTTTTCTACTAAGACTATAGAATTGACCCATTTTGTTGGCTTTTCAACCTTTTCTATGACTTTTTGTTGTTCCATACTCTTTAGTTCATTTTTCAGGCGATTTTCCAAGGAATAAGGAATTCTACGTACTGGACAAATTTTTGGTGTGACACTTTGATCAACGTCTAAATGAGCTTTGTAAGGTAAACACCCTAACCCTTCAAATGTATTAGCGTATTTTGACACAATATTTTGTACTGACCTGTCGCTATGCCTGTCTTCAATTTTAAATATTCTTTTTACAATACCAAGTTTTTGACATGTTTTCCACCCAATTATTGTTATGCATTCACAATCTACAACAGTGAAGTATAGTCTTGCTGAAGATCCATTTTCAAATACACAATTTATGATGCAAGTACCTACATTTGGCACTATTTCTCCTGAAAAAGTATATATTTTATTATTTGTTCTAACTACCTTAATATTATCCTGAGTATTACACTTAATTCTTTCAAGAGTATGCTTTGATATTACGTTTGTATCAGCTCCGGTATCTATTTGACATTTAATTTTGAAATTATGGCAATAGACATTAATTTGCCAGTCTTCTACCTTATTACACTTTTTGTTAATAGAACCTATGACGTAGTGATAATCCTGCTGATTTGACAATGACTGAACTGTACTTACTCTATGATTATTGTTACCAGAATAATTATTATTGCCTGAATTTTTAAAGAAACAAAATTTAGCAAAATGGTTTTTCTTCTTGCAATTGTTGCATGTCTTGCCTTCCGCTGGACATTTGTATTTATGTACTTGACCACACCTTCTGCACATTTTGTTGGATGGTGATTTCAATCTTTGGTTGTATGTATTTCTGTTTAACGATGATGATCTGTTCCTGTAGTAATGATTATTTTTGTTGTAGTATCTAGTTTGTGAACAACTTCTGTTATTTGTCTTGATTGCTTGCACTGTTTCTTTGTTTTCTGTTTTACACATGAGTTGTGTTGACCTTTCTTGAGAAAGTTCTAGACTTTTTGCAATTTTCATGGCATTTTCTATTGTTAAGTTTTCTTCTTGAAGGAGTCGTTCCTTTATGTGTGTATTTTTTATACCAATGACGAGCATATCTTTTATAAGAGAATCTCTTAGTGTTGCAAATTCACATGTGGTTGATAAGTTAGTGAGAATTGTGAGGTATTCATCCAAAGTTTCGTCCTGTTTCTGTATTCTAGTGAAAAAATTGTATCTTTCGACTGTTAAGTTAGTGTGCGGACTGAATTTATCATCAAATTTTTTCAAAATTTCCTCTACCTTTGTCTGTGTCCTGTCGATATTAAAACTATTGAAAATTTCAAGTGCATCATCACCAATCGCATTTAGAAGAATTGCTGTCTGTTTTGCAAGCGGATATTTGTTGATTTCATTTGCATCCATGAAGATTTCGAAACGTTGCTTCCATTGTCGCCATTTCTCGGCAGCATTGTCGCCATTTTCTATTTTAAGTGGTCTCATGTTCGCAATGAATATTTTGTCTGACATTTTGAATTTTTACTATTTTCTTGCCTCTTGTGACCAATTCTGATACCATTTTACACTTCTGACACCATGTTATGTTTTGGGTTCTTGGAATAAGACGACTTCTTGACTTTAAATTGGTTTATTCGGATCGTAGTGATCGTACTGGATCAGGCGTCCATTCGATCGTCCGTTATGCTAGGGAAGAGACATAGACAATATATTTTTATTTTACACATAGACAAGTATACCACAATAGACAAATATACAACACAGCTAAGCCAGCAAAAAATGAGGAAAAACGACAGGACGCTGAACTCGACCGTTTTCTGACCGGTATTTCTCAATAGTCCACCAATCAAAAATTACCTTTTTCAGACTTACCAAAAAATCTCTATTCCTTCCCCTTCCTAATTTTTAGAGCACTCAGCTGCCACTATAGGATAAGCTCGGTATCCTGGGTATGGATACTGTGAGAAACGTTACAAAGGCGGCCTCGTAGAAGGTAGGCGGACAAAAAAAAATTAGAGATCTAACACACAACGTCTTTTAATCCCAAACTAAGCAGAGCTTGTATAATTTGTACTAGACAACTAATATAAATACATAAATATACTTTTACCATGGGGAGTATTCTGAAGAGCTCTTCCTAATGATCCTACCTTCTTTATTCCTGTACTGAACATTACGAGCTAGCCTTGGAAGTTACTGCTTTGGAGTGGAAGATATACTCATCAGAAGTAAGCGGTTCGAATCTTAGCACAGAAATATGGTGACACGAAAACAAAATTAAACCAGTGAAAAGTGAACAGTTTCCGTTTCAATAACAGCAAAACCTGTGGGTAACGCTAATTCATATACTTCAGTGAAAGTTTACACTGGTTTCGACACCAATTCTCAGGTCAATTCAATTGTGAATATCGTTAAATAAAAATATCGTGTGAACATAATCTGTAGTGTATAGTACAGAATATTATCAAAAGAACAATATTTCATACGTCGCTTTAGACAAAATAAATGCGTCGCATATTGTCGCATATTAGGTTAGGCGGCTAAAGGTTGCCAAGCTTGGTCTCTCGTTTTACATTGGTAGAATATTAGACTAAATCTGACTTTTGTTTTTTCTGTCACTTTCTGTTTCTACCGTACCTATAGAGTGAACAGTGTGTGTGCACACCACTATTGTATTGATAATTGATAGTGATACTTTGATAGTAGGATATAGGATAGTTTGATACAGTTTGATACACACGCATATACACACGTATGGTGATAACATAACAGTATCCAAATCACAATATTATTGTTTCAAAATATAGCATGTTAATTTAAAGTTTATTTTTCTTACTAAATTAAGTACAATGTCGGAAAACTCGGATAATCAAAGTCATCAAATACCAGGCTTAAAGCAGAAGAAAGTGTTTAAAATTATAGTTTTGGGTGACTCGGGTGTTGGCAAAACATGTTTAACTTACCGATTTTGCGAAAAGCAGTTTTTAGATAAATCTGAGGCTACTATCGGAGTTGACTTTAGAGAGAGAAATATTAAAATTGGACATGAAGATATTAAGGTAAAGCGCTATATTTTGTAATCCTATTAAAGATAATTGTATTTCTAAGGACTTTTCCCCTATGCATTTAAAAGCGATAACAGCACCAGATGTAAAATAATAAAAAAAGAAATAAAGATCATGATTGTTGTATAAAAATAGATATATTATTTTGAAGTGGGATATTGTTACTGTATAAAAAAACAACTAAGTACAATATTTTGTCTGTTATTCTTGTAAGAAATATAATTATTAAAAAGTAAGCAATGGAGTAAATCACCAGGGAAATATTACATTAGATGTTACTGTGGATGTCACTCTCTAAGTTGTTTGCTGGTGATTTAAATAAATTTAATGAAAATCATAATATAGTGAAATAATATAGTAAAGTGAAAGAAATAATATTATGCTAAACTTAAGTGTTCAGATCTAGTTTCCCTACATTTTAAGGAGTAACTTAGGCTACAATTTTTAGACTAACGATTACAACATCAAACGCGGGTAACACAGCACCCGTGGCTCAGCTAATCATCAATATATTCATTAAAAGCCACTACAGAATATAAGCTTCTGATATGGAGACGAGCCCTATTTTCTCTATATTTTTCATCCAGTCTACACTACCTATTGCAATCTGGTGTTGATTTGATCCGATCTGATGTATATATATATTTTTTTTTTTTTTTTTTTAATATTTAAGCCTGCCAAAGTGACTCTACTCCGCCTGATGGAAAGCATGAGTAGAATCCAGGAGTAGGGGTCACCATGCTTATTGTGAGGGTAGACAATGTAGCATGGTGACCCTTACCATGGCAGCCTGGTTTGATTATTCTGCATCATTCTCCTGGCCTTCGAAGGGCGGGAGAATGATGCAGAATGATTGGGCCTCCGGTCTCACACTCACCAACGAAATACGACATCAAGAATGCTGTCATTATTAGGATAGTCTTCTGTGTGAGGGTAGTACTAGCCGGGTCGAGCCGGCCCATTCGTGCTGAAATCAGCGTGGCTCTACTACCTACCAAAACACAATCTTAACTCTTATGACATTTGTCTAAAATCCTCACCAAATAATCAACTGAGATGGCTGTTGTGACAATTGAAACTAGACCAAACAAAAAGGAAATTAGTAACTATTTACTTATAAACTTTAACATGATTGATTTCCAGCTTCAACTATGGGACACAGCTGGTCAAGAAAGATTCCGCAAGTCCATGGTACAGCACTACTATAGAAATGTTCATGCTGTTGTCATTGTCTATGATGTGACCAAACCTGAAACATTCCATGTGAGTAATAAAATAATTATTGAAACAAACTTTACATTATCCCTTCTAGCCAGCTTAATGTATTGTTTTTAGACAAACTCATGTTTTTTGCTGTAAATGTCTATATACCTTCTACTTTCTGATATTTCGACAATGGGTAGACTGGTGGATGTGACCATATACATGACACAGATGTTACTGTATAACCCATTCGAAACTTCGGGGAAACTGTTTCTTAGGAAGGTATTTGGCCAGCTGTGGACTGTTCAAGGCTGTTGATGTGAATTGCTCTTATGAAGAATACATGTTCAATATGTATGTATTAGGTAGCAGTATCTTATCATGGTTTCTAGACAAGTGAGCAGTTGCTGATTTCATTACTTTATAAAAATTTCTGTACTATATTACTGAATGTACAGAAATTTCAAAATATAGAATTAAATAAATTGTAGTTATAGGCAATTTTTTTTATGTAAGAAAATGTAATAAAATGTAAATTGATTTTAATGCAGTTCATGCTTCTCTGGGAATCAATTGTACACAAAGAAACACTGAACACAGTCACTGCGATGATTGATTCTATAGGATTAAACTCACCCTAGGCCCACAGTTTGTGATCGCTTCTTACAATAAAGAGCTATATTATTACATTTGGTTTTTATCTAAGGTTCATTTAACCACTTTCATTACAGTCAATAGCAAGTTGGATGCAAGAGGTTGAATCTCATGGTTTGATGAAAGCACCGCGGGTTCTAGTGGGAAATAAATGCGACTGTGGCACACCGGAGTCGCGCCTCGCTACTACCTATGCACAGCGTCTAGCCGATAAGTATGGAATGCCTGTAAGTAAAATGTATACTGTATCAGCACGGCTTGGGTTTCCTCTCAGGAGAGGGTAACGCCATACATCCCCACTTTGGCTAATTGTCAGTTGGTGACTGGTAAGACAATGTTGTGGGCACGTAATCTTACTGTGGATGTTTTTAGGATGCAGGAAGGCCTCTAACTAAGTTTCAAGACTGTTATCCTATAATAACAACTGGGACAGATTGCTTATCGTGACCTCCGATTCACGGAGATGCTCATGGTGTGATGCCACAAGCGGTCACCTATCCAGGTACTGACCGTGCCGTCATTGCTTACGCTCGGTGTTTGTCTCCAATCACCTAGGGGGCAACTTGGCTATGAACACGTACATTCACATCACCTAATGTGAACCCCTTTAGCCAACACTATGAAGTTATGAAAGTAATAACTTCATTTTTAATTCGAAATATTTTTTTTTATTTCGAATTAGTAGTTCCTCAGTTAATTTGTTAATTTCACAAAAATCTATAATATTGATATTATGAAGCTGAAACTTTGTTTGTTGGCGAATCTTTGGAACTAATACTACTAAACTATAAATATTTTTTCAAATAGGAACTAATGTTCCTACTTGAAAAAATATTTCCGTATAAGATAGTCCAGTTATCGAAGAAGTACATCATAACATCTTGCTACGACTTGAAGGAGCAGAGAATCAATAAAAAATACAAAACGCAGACAGTATTATATAGGTCAGCTAGTGAAATACATTGTAACTAAGACAAAGGATCGACGTATTTATTGCTTGGTGATAATGACATATGTATATACACATATATATATAGGTAATACAAAGTTCACGGAGTTATATTATATATAGATGTGTCATATCATATATAGATATGTCACACAAGTTGTTAAGAGACCAGACATGACATCCAGTTATTAGCAGATTTAATATGTTTAATCAGCTAATAACTGGATGTGATGTCTGGTGTAACATTCACAAAGCATGTACAATGTGTTTATATTTAAAACCAGTATAATGATAGGTACTTGTACTTTAGTTTTCAACTAATTATCAATATGTCAAGTTAATGTGTACATTTCCTGAGAATTGAGTAATTTTTTTATGTTGTCTAATTTTGGTCCGGCCCGGGAATCGAACCCAAGACGTCTTGATACTGATACTATAAACTTAGGAATATGTTGTGTTTACTTGCAGTTATTCGAAACGTCGGCACTGTTGGACACGGAATGCAACAACGTCGAGTCTATATTTATGACGCTTGCACACAAACTATACTCCAAACAACCTCTGAGAGTCGTCAGTGTTGAGGTGAGTAACCTAACTTACCGTTTTTACATGAACTAGTTGATTCCCACTGTTTTACCCTCGGTTGTCCTTCAAACCGCAGCTGACGATACGGAGCCACGTCTAAACTGGTCCAGCCGATTCAGAGATTAGCCGAAACAGACAGTCCGAAAGATAGACAGAGAGACAGATAAAAAATACCGTATTTACTTTCATAAACATATCAGAGCCTTCATTTTTTATTTATTTGTATAGATTTAAAAAAAAATTTTAATCCTTGCAGGGCGAGCACAGGCCGGGCGTGGTGACTCTACCGCGACAGAAACGTCCCACCACTACCAACTCCAACGACAGCTGTCTCTGCAGCTAGACGCAGCCGCGTACGTTATAAGACGGTTTACTCTCTGCACGGTACTAAAGAATACAGCTTATATAGAAGCGCAGACCTTAAGGATTTCGTGTGCCGATTCCAAATGGGGTCTGCCCCCAGTTTAGTTCGTATTTGGCGGCGCTGGCATCGTTCTCGGTTCGCTTTGCAATGCGTAAGTGAGAGACAGCTGTCGTAGCGCGACTGTCACGCTGCCAAGCGGCTATTTCGGTCGCTGATAGTTTGTCTTCGGAGCGTCCATAAGAACTGTGTGTCTATGTATACTATTATTCATTGATGGTATCCAATAATGTACGTATACCGTAATACACACGGTAATACCATAACCCCTACAAATTGAATGATGTGAGAAATTAGAAAAATGTCCTCTAGTATGACAACTGATTAAACAGGGTTTTTGTTTTGACAAAGAGGACCTATCTCTAGAAATAGTGTTTGATTGAAAGTTTGCTTTTTTTCTCAATTCATTGCATTATGTGCTCTTCATATATGTTACTTGAGCCATGCAGCCCCATCTGCGTCTTCTATTGTCCATAGCGTGATGTTATACCTTGGCCGCAAATTTGTTTTCCATAAAAAAGTTATAGACAGTTGTAGGTTATACTGAATCAACCATTAAACAACCATAAAAGATAGACATTCAAGCAGTTGCATACGCTATCCGCTGAACCGACGAGGCATCCTATACGTTGTATGTATTTTGGCGTCTATTTTAGAAACTTAATCATACTCTATGTCTATATTAACTTATTGAATAGGGCTTGCTTGTCACGCTAACCTATTTGGTTTAGGAACTACCTTGCACTTGCTTCTGTATTTGTGAGATGTATTTGCTAACTTTTGTTAGTTCATCCTACACTTTATATAAAATGGTTACGTCTAAGAGACGGGAAAAATTATCTTACTTCAGAATCATTTACATTCAGGTTCCTTTTTTATATTTGGCCCACTAAATTGACTCTACTCTGCCAGATGGAAAGCATTAGTAGAATCCAGGAGTAGCAGTCACCATCGTCATTGTGAAAGCAGAAAATGCAGCATGGTGACCCTGTCCATGGTGTAGATAACATTTTTAGGTTGGTCTTCTGTGAGGTAGTACCGCCGTCGGGCCGGCCCATTCGTGCTGAAATCAGTGTGACTACTACATTGATAAGAGATGCACCTATCATTTATGTTGTTGAAATTATTTGTTGTTAATATAATATTAATTTTAAAGTATTTATACCAATTTTATACCAAATGTCTAATTTTAAAGTATTTTTTCCTACGACCTCAGTGCAGCGGTCCTTTTTTTCAAATTGATTTTTATCTATACCTTATCTTTATATCATCGCATACACACATTTGTATTTGTATTTTTTTAAATTGTAAGTATTCTGCAAAAAAAAAATCTTAATATTCATATGTAAAAGGGACCTAATTATGCAACAAGTAACCAACTTATACACATAATATATAAAAATCTAAATAAGGACCACGAATATAAATAAGTAGACGAGGATAATTATCTCGATTTGACATGTGTGTGGATTGATTCCTTATTGCATAAGTAGGTCCAAATAGCGTGAATGTATAAGGGCGTTTTTCAAAATTTTGCTCAGGACTATTTTGCTGTGTCCTACGAGTTTGACCATTGATTAAAAGGCAAAAATGTAGGAAGTGAGTATCAAATTATTTTATGTTAGGGTAAAATGTTTAACTTACTGTAAAAAAAAGATAAACATAAGACTTAAGCGGAAAACATATTTTAATATTTAATAAAATACCAAATATTATCCTACTTTTTTCTGTGTCCTTCATCATATCCTGGATTTTGATTACGTATTTTGGAGAATATATAAGCTATATATGGATATCTTTAGTATTACTCGAATGAAATAACTCATTTTATTTATTTTTGAATAAAATATAATAAGGTTGTAGTATATTTTTCTAATATAAATACTGAAATTATCGGATTTTAAAAACTGGCCACAGCGGACAGTCCTGTACGTAACGGTATGATTTTATAAAGAATAACAATAACATTGTCTTTGGCTCTAACTATTTTTAAGCAATGCCATATTGACAATGTTTTAATCATTCATTCGTTCTTTTCCTTTGAATTAAAAATGAAGAAATTCAATCGTCAACACTTGCGGTCCGTGACGTACGTAACGGGTCTGTTTGTTTGTCCGGTACGTACATTGATTTTGAAAGGTAAAACCCACAAATTTTATATACTACTCGTGTTAAATTATAAGTAAATATGTTGTAGATAATGAATGTGTACTAATAAACTACTATAATCAACTTTTTTTATACCAAAAAAACATGTGATGACAAGTCCGCGTTATACGTAACGTCCAGGACGTGACGTGATTTATTATGAAAATAAATGGACATCCTGTACGTAACGGAGCAAAATTTTGAAAAACGCCCATAAGCAATAGAAAATGCACATAAGTCAAATACACTTGCCGTAATTAATTAATAATTATATGAAGACTTAATCGGCTGTGGAATATCCAAGGGTATAAAAGTCACTAAATTTGACACGTACATGATACGACCGTTAGATGGCAGCTCAATAAGGACTCAATGCTGCTACCTCCCTGTTTCACTGTAGAACTTATATTGTTTTAAGGCATATTTTAAGCTGCACGTAGTAAATAATAAATCTAGTTGCTTTAGGACGCTTTTTTGAATTGAATTTGAATGAATTTGAACCGTATGCATTTATAAGAGTGGCTATAAAACTTAAACTCCCAAAATAGGTAGAAGTGTAAGGTTATATAAATAGGCTCTTCTAAATCTTGAGCGTATAATTGCAATAAAGAACAAAAGTCAAATTTTAGGACCTACTAAAATTGCATTTAAAAAATACAAATAAAATTGAATCAGATGTAGGTACTTTCAAATGAAAAATCTACTAAGTGGTCATTACTTGTTATAGAGGGAAATACAAAATGTATAACTCTCTTGGCGTCAAAACTGAAAACGAAAATACAGTAGCGCCTTCTATAAATGTACTAAAACTAGTCTAAAGCCCTTGTTATCGTTCAATTTAATGATAATGAAGAGATTATACAATAATCAACACTGAGTCACTCACTTGTGTACTGTGTGTGACTAAAGCAGTGCGCTGACGGGTGACTTTTGTCGCTGCGACAAAAAAGTTTTTATCATGTCGCGTCGCGTCTCAAAATCTGAGTGCGCACACGGGGAATGACAGTCACGAAACATTTTTGTAAATTCATGGTTCATTTAACGATATGCATTTGGAGGAGACAGTCATTATTTGCGAATTCATACGGCGTAAAAGTTTTCGAATGAGTGTAGAAAGTTTTAATGAATTACTGCATATTTTCAAAGTATTCACCACATAGTTTAGTACACTTTTCCCTTCGCTCAAACCATTAATTATAACATTTATTCCACTTTAAAGATGGGGTGTTAAAAATGTTTTGAGATTCAAAATTTAAACACATTCGAATAAAGAACTGTTCCAAATTCAAAACTGCCGTTAAATATGGAAACGACAGAACTTAAAAGGCATGCCTAGTATTTATCATATGTCAGAATATTCTTTTAATCTTTTCTCGTAAAGTGCTGGTCTTCTTTCCACTTCTTCTATATACTATATATATTTGCTTATCGCCAGCGGGCATCAAAAGTCAGCGGAGAGCGGGGCACGGAAAATGGCGTTAGGTTAAACTATTTTGCAGGGATTTTTGATTCGATTCGAATCAGTACATGAAGAATCGATTAATGAAAAAAACTATTTCTAAAGGATCGATTCTATATCTTTTCTGTATTTACAATATAAATATAAATCCATTTTATGAAAAACAAAAACATTCATTAAACAATCTGTGGGATCTCTTATCAGTAAAATCATCGATTTTTTAGTTCAAGGAATTCGATTATAAGAATTATTTTTATTACCTATCAAATTAATACATTCAGCTAATTGTAACTATTGTAAATATTTTTTGTACCAACACAAAAAATCGACAGTCGATTTTCAAGGGTAAAAATCGATTCAGTACAAAATTCAATTTTGTGGGCCGAAACATTGAATCTTCGATCATTGTGTCATTCTCAAAATTAAATAACATCTGGTAATCTTTCAACCAGTGTTAAATTAAACAAATTATATCATATTTCATTTTCTCTAAAACAATTCAAGCTCTAGTAATTTCGAAGAAAACCTTGAATATTTTATTAGAACAACTTCAAGGCATACTGCTTAGACCCTTTATGATAATGTGGTGATTGAACGCTAGGAGACACATCTGTTTTGATTACAATGCTATTTCAAACAGAATCCCCTGTTGTCTGAAAATGTAAATAAAAAGTTAGTCCTTTCCGCTTTCCGCTTTTGGCTTAGGGCACGGGCAGAAACTGTTTCGTCACTCGTGCGCGCGCTTGTATCTAAATCTAGCGGCGCGGTGACAGTTTTGTCGCACGCTTGTTCGCAGGCCCAAAACTGTTTTGTCATCCGATTGTCACGTCGCAACGTGCGCGCACCTCCATATAATTCTACAGACCTAATGAAAGTGACAAAACAGTCACAGCGACAAAAGTTTCCCGTGCGCGCAGGGCCTAAGTGTACATTGTTCTATAACTTGTATTTAATATATGTCCTCTAAGTAATGGCGCAATGAAAAACTTAAAAAAAATATAGTTCAAACGCTGCAAAACTGCGAACGATGATCTCAATCCAGTATTTCAGTTTTTGGTATTCTGTTTCTTCCTCCCTGTATTTACTTGATACTACCCATGACAAAATACAAGTGTGAAAAGGCTATGAAATGTTAGCCAGTTATAACTTTAATATACATAGTTCTTATGTAAAAGTGCCAATTGCAAATAATAAGGTTGGCAAGGTCAAATTATTAAATGCAATGCTTAAATATCATTTAAAATTATTAAAATATAAATTATTAATTAGTTTTGTGTACTTACACTTTTTATGTTATCGCAAATTCATTTAAAATTATACTCTAGCACCTTTGTTTCAAAATCCATTAAATTTAACATATTTTTAACAGTGTAAATGACTTTTCATCGTCATCATCATCATCAGCCTATCGCAGTCCACTGCTGGACATAGGCCTCTCCAATTGTACGCCACGCCAATTCGATCCTCGGCTACTCGCTATGATAATAATGCCTTTTAAATAATAAAGAAGCTTATAATGAACCGTACAAAAAATATTGTATGCGATTATGGACAGCAAAAAGCTACAGTCGTAACATATTTATTTCAATAAAAATCGAAGTTTTTAGTTTCATTACTATTAACGCAATCCAGCTTATCGTAACCAACAAAAGGACTTGTGATAAAAGTGAGTTTACATCCCTATGGATTTGTGTATTGTACAAACATTTAGATTAATAAGACCTATGCCTTAATGAAATCATACAGAGTTTATTGGCGCCATATACAATGGTGACCACGATAGTCACAAACAGTACAATATAAATAAAATACTTTGTGTTCGTGTAACATTGTTTGTGCCAGAACAGCAATTATTATATACCGAATTAAAAACTATTTTGTCTAAACCAATGTATTATTCGTGAGAGAAGTGTATATTTGTTTCATATAAATGCTCTTGTACCTTTTTAACTATATTTAATGTGAAAAAGTTACGTCATACAAAGATTAATGTAAAGATACGTGTATTATGAATTTTATTTATTTTTGTATAAGATTAGAACTTTAAGAAGGTATTGTATGATACAACATCAACGAGATTATATAAATCATTTTACGTTGTTATTTTGTGTTTAATTCCTCTCGTCGTTTCATAAAAAAATCGGCCAAGTGCGTGTCAGGCCACGCACAGGAAAGGGTTCCTCAGTCACCTATAATGGTATGTGGATTTAAAATCGTATCCAATAGATAATTGTTATGTTTACGTATTAATACGTTAATTTTGTATGACGTTTTCCAAGTGAGCGCATTTTACCATATAAGCCTTTATAACTCCTGAACTAAGAAAGTCATCTAATCGGTTATAGTTTTCCTTCAAAGTTCATTAGATGGTCCACCATCACGATTTTTTTCAGATTTTTTGAGCCAGCCGTTTAGCTTTTAGAGGGGGGGGGACGCCCTGTTTTTACAAAAAAGTGCCCTTTAAAGTGAAATATCTCGCAAACGGATACCTAAATCAAAAAATCGTCTAGGAAACCCTTTATTGTTTTTAAAAGACCTATCTAATGATACCCCACACGATGGGGTAGCCTCGAGAAAAAAAAATCATCCCCACTTTACGTGTAGGGGAGGTACCCCAAATAAAATTATTTTTCATAATTTTATTGTAGCACTTTGTCGACGTAATTACAACACGTATTCATGCAAACTTTCATCTTTCTAGCACTTACCGTTTGGACGGTAAGTCGAGGACGGACGGACGGACGGACGGACGGACGGACGGACGGACGGACAGACGGACATGACGAATCTATAAGGGTTCCGAGTTATGAACTTCGGAACCCTAAAAATGACAATGGATTCATATTTTTTTTCCACGCATTTGAAGATTAATAAAAAAACCTGAAAAATTAAAAAACGGCAAAAAGAGAACATTGACCCCGACGTGATTTGAACACGCAACCTTCTGATCTGGAGTCAGACGCGCTACCGTTGCGCCACGGAGTCTTGTGAGTAATATCGTGAAATTACAGTTTAGTAGTACTAGTACAATGTATTTAATGTAAATCAGTACACAATATGTAAAAAATTCACAGAAATATGTACATATCATTCCTTTCCTTTATTATGACATCACCAAGGCTGTAGAATTAATTTATTTAAAGTCGGTTCGAGTTTAGAATATTCCATTCCTGACAGTTAATAACTATTGAAGGACTATAAATTCAGCCCATAAAATGTATTTCATCTTTGTGATGGTTATTATCTATTATTTGTCTTACGTGGGATCGAACCCATGATCTCCGTCTCAGCAGTCTACGTTTTGTCACAGACACTGACTTGGTCTCATCACCATTGATTTTAAATTTGTCAAAAAATATTTTTTTGCTGGCAAATCAGACTAGCTGTCGCCACGCCACTTTGTACTGTGCCAAGTGTTGTGGGTTCAAATCCTACATGTGACAATATTGTGTTACCCACATATTGTTGTTCCGTGTCTGGGTGTTCTTTATGTTCGTTCCTTTCTTTATTTTCGAAATCTCCCGTTACATGAACTATGTGTATTCCTAATGCGGGAGTTATCACAAGTTATATCTCGGCTTTGTGGAAAAGCATCAGTTTTTTGGTTGCTTTAAACCCATAGGATGTAACAACCATTATAAAACACACAAGGTTGTAAGTATTCTAACGAAATAAAACACAGTAACATATTTTGAATATATTTAATTAATTTAATTAATAAGAGAACATAGACAGCGTCGTCGCTGGTACAACCACAATCAGCCGACATTACACGTCGGCGCTACATGTAATACTAGTAACAAATAGCCATGCGACGCACATGTCACGACTATAAGTATCACATCAACAATAGTCTGAAAGTACATCGACAGGTACGAACTCAGCTTATATAACGTGTGCACATCATTGGTATTGCGAAAAACAACTAAACACAATTTACGGATACAATAGATAATATTAAAGTTAAGGTAGACTTGAGGTATACTTGAAGCGTGGTCAGACCTAGATGGGTGACCGTTTGTGGCATTGTATGTAATAAGCGTTTCCGTGATTCGGAGGTCACGTTAAGCAGTCGGTCCCGGTTGTTATCATAAGATAGTGAAGCTTAGTTGCGAGGCCTTCGGGCGGCTTAAAAACATCCAACAGCAAGTTTACGTAGCTACAACGTGTCTTGCCAGTCCCCAACCCGCACTCGGCCAGCGTGGGGACGTATGGCCTTAACCCTCTACTGAGAGGGACCTGAGCCCAGCATTGGGACATTATTGGTTGTTGATGATACTTGAGGACGATGTAGGTATTAAAAAGGCCCGAAGAGTTCATATATCTTAATTGCAATATCAGCAATTATGGCTTAAATAATCAACTCGTTTCTATAGTACCATAATAATATCGTTCTACCCATGCGATAGTGCTGATGTTGGACTCCCAAAACGATTTAAGCCGCAGGAGTAATTATAGTGTCCTCCCTGTTCCCTCACTTTCACATTTCGATGGAACGCCTATTTAATCCTCCACGACCGGGGAAAGAACAGCCGCAAAACCGACGGTCAGGACCCCAACTTCTAAATTACGGGCCTATTATTTCCATAACCAAAAACACTCAAACATTTTTGGCCCAATCCAGGCGCGAACCCGATACCTTGATCAGCAGTCGCATACGCTAGGCAAACGAGGCAATGAGATAGTATACTGTAATTGTTTGGAAAAAGAGTGGCTCAAAAGTCTACCTTTGTTTGATCATTTAAATCAATATATATAAGTATGTTCAAAAAGTACAATGTGTTGATTTGTACTAAATGTAATCATGATTTCTGTAAAGCTTTCTATACAAAAATATCATCAATACATTATACAAAAATCATTGTAAAATATTTTTTTATAGATGTACAATCTCATAAACATATAGCAACAAATATATTTTTAAATATAGATAAATAACATCTGCAATGTTTATGTTACAAATCAACACAATGCCTGCTTCTAGACTTGTGACAACCATGTTTGATGTTTTGTGATCCTATGAAATGTGATTGTCACAATATCTAAGTTGTGGGTTTCTACAACCTTTGTGGTTGTAAATGTAGATAACTTTTTACACGAAAACTCGATATTAAAACACCTCAATCCGTCCGTAGTCTTTCCTTCAATTTTCTATTTACGCCAAGAAAATCTGTAAGCGTCACTTATTCACAGCAAACGTTGGTTACATTAATTTTTAAAACCATTAATTCTCTATTAAACATTTCAAATTTGATTAATAACTAATCGGAAATCTCAACATTTAATAAGTATCTAGCTGCCACTTTCAAGATTTTGGCCAATCTGTCATTTGCGTTTAACATTCACTAACTATATATGAATGATGAATCTCTTAATTGAAAGGAGTCTATAGACTTATTTCTAATTCAACACAATTTTATAAACTAGTCTAGAAAAAACATACACGGCGTAAAAATCTGTATAGATTGCACTAAGATCGTGTTATTAGGAACCTAAATCATAATAGTATTAATATGTAGTTAATTTTAGTAGTGCTTTGAAACAAGGGTGCTTTGTTTTTATTATTTATCAGCAACACCAAACAAGAATTATTAACATCCAAGGTTGTATTACACACCAATATTTATAAGTTTTACCAAGTATACATAAAAATATATATTTACGTATATAATTATTTGTACACAGCGTGGCAGACGCATGCACTACCCCAGCTCTTATGATCAAAACAACTGTGAAAGGTAGTTTTAGAAAGTGTCTACAACATAATATATGTATTCGTAAATTTTTTGTGCAATTTCAAAGGAAATACAAAAATTGATTTTAGCATATAATTATAAAACTCAGTAACTTGCTTATCTAACAAGATACATAAAAATTTAGTGAAAAAGGCCAAACATAGGAAAAATTTAGTGAAGCTTTAATATATACATTATTGCATAATTTCTTTGAGCTCTAAGTATTTTAATACTATTTAGGGTCTATCCCCCTAGTCCCATGGAGTAGGTAAATATTTTGTAAAGTAATAAAAACATACCTTCCATTTAAAATAACGGTACTATAGTCATGAGAGTTGAAAATGCATGTTAAGATTGTTTGGAAAAAAATGTAATTTAGGAAAATGTATGTATAAAATTATATAATAGCTACCATCTGCTACTTGTGTAAACAGTGTTATTTGAGTAACGCTTCAAAATGTGTTGAGATAACAAATTTCTCAAAACGAAAAGAGAAATGTATTTAATTTTGTTGTTGTATGTTATTGCATGAACGATTGTTTTGAACAATCATTCAGTTTTGAACAACCGATTCATTGATAATACTTATATCTTTTTAGATAAATAGCTAGCAGACAGTACTATACAAGATTCAGAGCTTTAGAATAAATCTAACTTTTTAAAACTATCTTGATAACGGAGTAAAAAAATACATTAATGAATAGTCAGAGGATCGTCGTTTTCATTAAACTCCTTTACATCGAAAATAATATATTCAAGACGCAACATACATTATATAGATACACTTTAATCGAAAAAATATTAGACAAATAATACCGCAGTAGCGTCAGTGCGTCAAATCAAATTTGGACTTGGTTTTCGAAATATATCATTACGTTAAAGGATATTTCTGAAATCCATTTGAGTATCCTTATAATGGTATGTATAATTGAGTCAACGCTGTACAAGTGGCTTAGTGAGTGACCGAGTGAGTGAGCGAGTGAGCGGTCACAAGTTCTGCCAGGTGGTGATGACCAGCACGTTGGTGTCGAGGGACCGCGCGATGCGCTCGTGCAGGCCGTGACTCAGCCACAGCATGCGGAGCTGCTCGTATCGCTCCGGGCACAGGGATAGAGGGTTGCCACGGCGAAGACCCTGGAACGGCAATCATAAAATAGTAAAAAAAAAAAGATTATCAATATACATTAATATTTAATATATAATGGGATATACATTGAGCAGAGCTAGTATAATAAAAGGTTAACTGATGGAATGTTTTTAATATACTTTGTAAATACATACATTTTATTTTTAGAAAACTCTGAAATAAATATTAGTAGAATAAAAAACATTTAGTAGCAGCAGCAGCTCGCACTCGCAGGAACTGAGTAGAGGGTCAGACGTACCTGGTCGGTCTCGCCGTACGAGTCGAGGTAGGGCGCGGGCAGCTTGGCGCCGCGCGCGGGGGCAGCGAGCAGCAGCAGCTCACACTCGCGCACGCGAAGGAACGCGCCCGCGCCGCCCCCGCACTGCACGCAGTGCGCCACCACCGCACCCACGCGCGTCGTCTCGCCGCCGCGGCCGGACTGCACACAAACATATCACACTTTGTAATCGGTTCAACAAACAAGTAAAACATCTTAAACGTAGGTATAAGATGTTTTACTTGTTTGTTGAACCAAGGTCATGTTTAATGAACATATACAACCGGAAACATCATTATACTACTACTTATGTACATTGTACTACTACAATTATCATCAGTCTAACGCAGTCCACAAGATAGACCGATTCCGGTTGTATATGTTCATTAAACATGACCTTGGTTTTGTCCAAGTACACCCGAAGGCCGATGCGAATAGAAGAATCAGCTAGGTCATTCAGTATTTTTTACAGGTCCTGCAGCGTCTCTGCCATTATGACGATGACATTCGCAAATCGCAAGTGAGAGATGTATTCGCCGTTGATGTTAATGCCACGTCTTTTCCAGTTCAGCGTCTTAAACACATCGTCCATTTGTGAATAATTTCGGAGAAATAAGGTCCCCTTGTCTCACTCCTCGATGGAATGGTATAGGCCGTCTAAGTACAGAACCAGCACAAAACTGGTTCTGTACTTGGACGGATATGGTGGCGGTATCGTAGAGACGTCTCGTCACTTGGATGTTTCGCCAATCTACCCGGCAACACAGGCATGCTAGACTCAAGAACAGATCAGATTTCGACCGAGTCGAAGGCCTTCTCATAGTCCACGAAGGGGTCATCCATAAATTACGTCACACGAATTTCATGATTTTTTTGCCCCCCCCCCCCCTTGTCACAGCTGGTCACATTTGTGAGACCCCCCCCTCCCAGTGTGACGTCACATAATTTGCAAATTTAAATTTAGAAATCATTGAATGAAAACAGATTCCGAAATCAGTTTTATTTCCATTTAAATTATTTTTTAATAAAATTAACATCAAATCAAACAATTAATAAAACAAAAATTGATTAATTATATAAATTAAAGAAAATAATAAAACATTTTTTTTTCAAAATACGTGTCAGGTTGCGCATAGAATTGGGTTCTGTGGTCACCCATAATGTTTCTTCTTCTTCGTCGTTCCCTCAATGCTGAGGATCGCGACCACAAGTTATAGCTTCCACTTCGTGCGGTTATACGCAGAGTGGACCGCACGGTGCATGCTGCCACCCACCGCCTCCTTTACAGTATCACTCCAACGTGTAGGTGCCCTGCCTCGAGCACGTCTGCCGTCCATTTGCCCAAAAATGATCTGCTTCTCCAGACTGTGCTTTGAGGACCGCATAATATGCCCGAAGAAGCTTATGGCTCGTTTCCGGTAAAGTGAGGACAGCCGCGTCGTGATGTTGAGCTCTTTTAATATAGACTCGTTAGTTCGCATCGCAGTCCAGGGGATGCGTAGGATCCTACGCCAACACCACATCTCGAAAGCATCGATCTTATTGCTATCGCGGCTTTTCAAGCTCCATGTTTCGGCACCGTACATAAATATAGAGAACACTAGAGCTCGAACCAATCGCACCTTAGTTGTACGGCGAATTCCGCGGTTCTTCCAGATTTTATCTACTCTTAGCCATACCGGCCCTATAATGATAGGTAGATTTAAAATCGTGTCCAATAGATAATTGTTATGTTTACATAATATTTCTTAATTTTTGGACGAAGTTTTCCAAGTGAGTGCATTTTACAAGTTAGACCTGTACAAGTCCTGAAATAAAAAAAAAAACAAAACCGCAGTTTTCCTTTAAGTTTTAATATATGGACAACTATCATGAATTTTTTCAGATTTTTTGAGCCATTTGTTTAGCTTTTAGAGGGGGGATGATGTCCTATTTTTACAAAAAAATGCGTTTTAAAGTTGAATAACTAGCAAACGGATAACTAAATCGAAAAATCGTTTTAACAACCTCGCAATGTTTTTAAAAGACCTATCTAATGATACCCCACACGATTGGTAGCCTCAAGAAAAAGAAAACATCACCACTACGAATAGGGGACGTACCCCAAATAAAAATAATTTTCATATTTTTATTGTAGAAATTTATCGACGTAATTACAACACATATTCAAGCAAAATTTCATCTTTCTAGCACCAACCGTATGGGCGGTAGGTCTAGGACGGATATGACGAATGTATAAGGGTTCCGAGTCAAGAACTACGGAACCCTGAAAACGATTATATTAATTAAAGAAATTAACAAAAGAAAAAACGAATCCAAGTTTTATTGTTATTTACTATCCAGTTCTCAATGTGACTCAGAGATTAGTCGGTATAGGTTGCCCGGGAGTCCCACACACACCCTTCGTTGTCCCCAAGAAGGGTAGGTATGGTGGTAAATGTATAAATAATATATATACTCGAGAAAAGTAAATGTATTGGCCCTATCTTCTTGAAATCAATTTCAAATTTGTCACAATTATTTAATTATTTGTTCGACTATATTAGATTAGAATGTACACCAAATTCAATTTTTACAATTGAAAGTTTCTATAAAATATGTACAATGGGCGGCCTTATTGCTAAAAGCAACCTCTTCCAGGCAACCTTTGGATGGACTATTCGACATAAGAAAAAGGTGATTTAATCACAAAATAGTAGAACTAAGAACGACGTTGTTTCGAAAGACAGTGGTCAGATGAAATAGAAACAAATCACCGCTAGGTCCGCTAGGCGCAATCAAAGGGCGCCTAGGTGGTCGGCGCGTAATACTAGTAGAGCGAGTGGTCACAAAAACAATTGGTATCTTATATTTACACAGATATAGTTGTATATGTTTTTAAAGTTTTAGTAAAGCAATAGTTTAAAGTTCGTGTTTTAAGACTTAAGACTATAACAGATTTTGAAATGTGACGTCACATAATTTAGGACCCCTCCCACCCCCTTGTCACACAATGTCACACTTCGTCGACCCCCTCCCTCCTCCTTAAGGTGTGACGTAATTTATGGATGGCCCCGAATGCTAGACACAGAGGCTGATTATACTCTTCCGTCTTCTGTATAATCTGCCGCACTCTGTGAATGTGGTCTATGGTGCCATATCCGCTCTGAAATCCAGCCTGCTCCGGTAGTTGAAATTCGTCGAGTCTTTGCGCAAGACAGTACGTGATGACTCTTGAAAACAGATTTTAGATGTGGTTGAGAAGGGAAATGGGTCGATAGTTCTTCAACATGGTCTTATCACCCTATTAGAAGAACAGCACGACTAAACTCCGGAGGTTTGGAGTAGACTTGTTCTCCCTTCAAACAGGACACCGTTGAACAGCTTTTGAAGCTCCCTCACGGGTACGGGTTTACCTCCAGTTTTTAATAGCTCTGTTGTAAAGTAATCCTCTCCAGGGGCTTTCCATTTTAAGCTGTTTAAGAGCCATCTCGATTTTGTCGGTGCTGACTTCTAACAGGTCTTTAGTATAATGACGAGCAAATGCGGCTATGGTGTCCATGAAGACACCAGAGCCGCTTCGCTTGCATCTCGACTCTAGTCCCAAACTAAGCAAAGCTTATATTATTTGTTGATAAACACCCAGACTCCGAAACATATATTTGTGGATCACACAAATATGTCTGGCCCGGGAATCGAACCCGAGACCTCTTGATCAGCAGCCGCATTATTCGTTAGTTAATTCGCGGAAGAATCCCAGAGATTGTGCGAAGACTTTTGACCCTGGTCGGTCGCTCTTTCGATAGAAAGAATATTGGAGCACCTGAGGTCGTGTCGTACGAATTTGCCTAAAACCCTAAAAGTCCTCTCTGAAAGCTTCGACTTCCTGCCTTTACGCTGCAGTTCACAGAAACTCATACCCTTTTTTCAGAGCTTTCCAGAGGGTCCCAACCACATTTTCGACTACCTACTACAAAATATTACTAAATTATTGTCTGTCTGACTGTTTGTTCCGGCTAATCTTTGGTACGATTGGATCGATTTTAACGGGACTTGCACTAGCAGATAACTGGTGTAGACTTTTTTTGACCAGCTTCGACCCACTTTGTTATTACACATATAACAACAACAATCGCGGAAAACACCGCGGGCTAAGATAGTATAATATCAATTTATTAAGTAATATTATAAAGGAGTATCGGTTATAAAAGTATTATATGGTACCAGGTTCCAGCATGGCACTTAATCATTTATTATATTACATTTAGTTACATGAATAACAAAGATAAATGATTTCATTCATTAATATTATAATTACAATGATATTTACAACACATTCCAACACTGTAGTCAAGGTGGTTCCAATATTCGCCACTGGTCGTTCTACGATACACTTATATTTGAGTATATGATATGGTTAATTTATTTTGGAGCAACAATTTAAAAACTGTATTACAAAAGACATTACGAACACTAAAATTGGGAATTACAGTGGGAATCCATAAAGACTAGACACAAGTAATAATAAATTTATTATTGGTCGCCTAGTGATCAAAATTCTACTATAATTAATTAATTTATTTTATATTCTGCACATCACTTCCATATAAATTTTAATTGTACCAAATTTTCTACTCCTTTATTCACATAGTTTTCGTAAAAAGAGGTATAAAGTTATTGAGTGCCTAACCTACTCAACATATTTATTGAATGAACGATGTATGGCCTGGGTGACATACCTGACCGAGATATATTTCATAAAAGTTTTCATGTAGTTTTGGGTTAAAGTTTATTAAAAAAGATCTTGTTAAATGAAATATTTATAAGTATAAAATGACTCACCTTTGGTATATCAGCTTGACAGCAATAACTCTGCGAGCAAAGAATCTGTCCACACACCAAGCACATCGTCGGTTTCTTACTGTCCTCCCGCTCCGAATTTGGACAAGAAAACTCAGATACTATATTCATCAACTCTGAGAAATCGTCAGGCAACGGGATCAGTCGAGGCGGTTCATCAGGTTCGGTTACAACACGAGCTGGTATCTCTCCGTTGAACCATTCCGATGAAAAACCCACCCATTCGATAATCTTCTTCCTTGTCGAATACATATCTATTAACTCTTTATATGATGAAGGGAGACCGAGGTATCCGCACATCGAGTCCCAAGTATCACCACCGACAACTGTCAACTCTGAAGGTGGGTTTATATCACTCAAAAAGTGGAAGAATAAGCAACAACACCTCAGAAAGGCGTGACATTGACTTTTTATCTTCGCCCATACTTCTATTGGGTTCAAATTCTCTTCTAACACACCTCGTCTAAGTTCTTTTATGAAAGGCAGTAAAGTTTCCAATTCTGAAGAGTTTTTATAATCTCCTTGATCCTCCATCGGTTCACTATTGCAGCTGGACAGATCGGCGACTAGTAAAGCTCTTGTTAAAGTGGCTCTAAAGCATTGCAAGGATATTTGTCTGGCCAAGTTGTTGGGTCGAGCCGGACCGGCGACTTTACAGAACAACGAGGGAGCTGTAAGTACTAACGACACTAAAGTACCGAATGGCTCATGTGTTAATGGCGAAGTGCTCTCTAACGTGTTGAGAGAGCTTAATGCGTGATGTGCCAGATGTTTAGGCGTGGCCCACACGGCAGGTATTGCTGCAGCTAGACGAATGAGAGCCTGGAGAGTATCCTTGTGTCTTGCAGGGAGTTCGCCTAGTAAAGGTCTGTTTTCAGCTTGTAGCACTGCGTTTGTACTAATTACTGTATATGAGGTGGCTCTGTAAAGAGCCGCGCTGGACACCATACCGCCATACTCGGTGATTGGAAGAATCTGAAAATAAAACACAAATTTTAGTGTTGAGACTATCTAAAGCTTTCTTTATAATTATCGCGTTAGCTAGTAATCTATAAGGTTGTTACTTACATGAGCAAAATCTTCAATCAACGATTTAGTCAATTCATGGTACGCCGGAATTTCTCCTTCAAAGTGCGCTAAGAATTCACCAGATAGTAGGTTTTCGGCATGTGTCGACACGTACACCTCAGATTCATCGGCCGACTCTCCTTCTTCCATGTCCGAGGACATAGCTCCCACGCTGCGAGCTCTAGCCTGGCAGTGCATTTCTTCACAGAACTCAGTACATATGTGAATGGCTTCAGAGCTAACTTGGTGCTTCAATTTCAGAATCATATTGACGGACTCGTTGTACATATCTTCGGACAGTAGGGGCGGGGTGCCCACAGGAAGAGATGGTGCGGAGAGTAAAGGCAGAGCCGTGTTGCAGAGACGTTCGCAAAGAGGGCACAAATATTCCTTCTTTTCCACATCGAAGGCTGCTGGTTGTCTGCCACGATATGGCCTGAAAGAACCGTGAATTAGTATGTACGTATCTGAGCTTGAAATACAGATCTCTTGACACTGCATACTTGATCTCTGAGACACTTTTTATTTATATGTGAGCCTATAAAGATATACTCATTGTAGACAATGCAACAATGCCTGCCTCACACTGTGGCGGCCTATTGAAATGCTTTTGCATCATTGAGTCTCAACCAGTACCAACGAAACACACAAACCTGAAGTGACAGCATTCTGCATAGCAACATAACACAGCAGTGTACTGCTGCCAATACTGTCACTCCGGTTCGAGTCTTTTCATTCGTGTTGAAACCAGCATAGGTTTACTACCTAGAGACTTGTCACTAGTGTCATTTTAGAACTTACGAGGTACGTTTCAGGTGTGATTTTTTATATTTATAATGTATTTATTGCACTTCATTGGTTTCGTAGCCAATAAATGATTTATTTATTATTATTATTTGTCACGAAGATCAAGCTACATTTTCAGGATTGTAGTATAAATATTGACTGTATTTATTGAATACATTTTGAATCATAGTATGAAAATGAAGAGCAATGAGTAGCAGTTGCAAAGTGAAGTAAGCACCTCCTGTTCTCCTTGTCCTGCACGTTGTCTACGTAGTTCTTCCAGCAGGCAGCGTGCAGTGCATGCCCACAGCTGGACACGTGGGGCTGGAGGCCGAGCCCGGCGGGCAGCCACGAGGCGCGCCAGCCCTCAGGCACCCGCCCGCAGCCTCCCCGCCGGAGTCGGTTCAGCACCGAGGACTGCTGGACGAACGCCACCAGCACCATGGGCTCGGTTTTACCGTCTACACGCCCCTGATATATATAAAGTGTCGTTTATTATATATTCCAACCTAATTTAAACCTAAAAAAATTATTATTTAAACGAACTAGTATTATAAATGCGATGTGTTTGTTTGTACAGTAAAATTGATAACATAATACTTTTTAGAGAGATTTTACTGAGTTAACTGATTTTAAAATTTCGCCAATAGAAACTTATTTTTAACAGCAATAACATAGACTACTTTTAAAGGTAGGTATTTTTTTACTGTGATCTCATTAAATAAGAGCAAAATGAAGATAAAAAAATAGTTTTAAAAAACTAAACAAACACGCTTTTAAACTAAAACGTAGAAAATAATTGTAATGTAATAAGCGTGGGGCAACGTTATTGAAATATTTTCAGCAGACTAATTTGTTTAAAAAATATTATTATTTTTTATTTTATTTTTTAAATTAGTGTATTGTCATCGGTCCTCGATAAATCTACAAAGTTTGAACGAAATCTGGCTGTTTAAAGTGGGTGAAAATCGCACCCAAAGGAGTCGGTTACAAGCATACAGGTGAAGCTAATAAAAAGCGTGTAAAATTGGCAATCATCAATTAAAATGCCACCATTAAGTGTTGCCATGTCACTATTAAACTTTAGGTTTTATCTAAGTGATCTATCACAACAGCAACAGTACTTACTTCCTCCTGACACAAGATACAGACGCGTGTCGGTTCTGGAACCCCTCCGCCCCAAACTCCAAGAGCCGAGCCGCAGTACAACGGACGAAGCTCTTGTTCCTCTGCCGTTACCTGTAAACCACAATTATATCACACCAAACAATTATAGCCTCATAATCAACATTCTTAAACAATGCTGGACATAGGTCTCTCTAAAAAGGAGGTTTTGGCCTAGTAGGTATACCACGCAGGTCAGAAAGGATGGTATAGGGTTTGTTTCAAGTTACCACCTCTTTATAGTCCTAGACTAAGGAAGCAAATTAAGCAGGCCACTATGCCATAAGCGATACGGTATGAATAGGGGTAGTTATATTACATCTGTCACAACAGCAGAAGCAGTGGAGTGACAACGTGAGCACGCAGCGAACGCGCTGTTTTTTTCGCCAGAGAAATATATACAAATCGTAGGTGGCCCGAAATACTTTTGGGTTTTTTTTTATATTAGCTGCCAAAATGATTATGCCCTGCCTGATGGAAAGCATGAACAGAATCCAGAAGTGAAGGCCACCATCTGCACTGCCACAACGGACAGTGCAGCACGGTGACCCACACTATGGCGGCCTAGTAAGATGCTTTTTCACGCTCCGCTTGAAGGACCCGGGGTCATAGAAGGACATTTTTTTTCCAGTGATTTCCTTCAGAGAGTGCACTAGGATCCCCAGTTTTTTTAGTGCCCGAGACAGCGTACGGTTTTTTTGTCAGTCCCAGTCCGAAATAGCCATCAATATCTGGTTAGGGGGGTTCCACACAGAAAAAAAGCGGGGTATTGATATTCAGTATTCGTAATCCATCATCGCGCGAAATGCTTTATACGAGTATTCCAGCAGAGAGAATCGAACCAAGCGGCGTGAAATTTGAGAGATTTATATCCAACAGTGGACTAACTTAAGCTGCTGATGGAGTGAAGTTAATCATTTTAATTCTAGCTGTAATGATTAACAGCTGACTGAGAGGTCGTACCTCAGTTGTAGTCTCCTCAAAGAGAGTTGCATTATTTGATATGAAGTTATTCATCTGAGTCTGCATCTGTGCCATTAATTTCGCTCGGCGTTCTGCCGCCAATTTAGCACGCCGAGATTTCTCTGCTTCTGAAAATTAATTATAATATAATTTAAAAATATAGGAGAACAAAGAAGCATTAATAATTATTTACGCCCAAAGAGTATGAAACATTTATTAGAAATAATTACTATTCTAGGTGTAATTTTATTACAAAAAATTAATTTAAAGTTTAATTTTCTAACCAGCAGCTTCATCGGAGGGTTTCTCCTCTGTGTCTGTCTCCATGCTTTCACCATCGCCCAAATGTTCATCGTTTTGGCCAATAAGGGATCTGGAACATTAATTTTTCATATACTTAAATTATGTAGTTACAATTAATGTTTGTAATATAACTTTATAAATATAAAACTTCTATCCATTTGTGGAACTTAGCGATATGACAGTTGCTTCACGTAAAAAAGTTCAATCCTAGTTTGGAAAGGCTCAATAGAAGAGGAAGATAGCATTGTTGTGTATATTATCAGAGACACCTAGATACATAATTTCATTAAGATGTAGAACAGAGGTAAGATTATTAGAATCATGAAGACAAACCACATGACTATACTAACTTTATTTTGGCCAGTACCCATTTGGCAAGTTGTCGATGTGCGTCGACCCTGGGGCTGGTGGTCAGTTTCTGCAGCAGCCCCATCAGCCCGCCCCGAGCCGCACTCTCCGCGAAAGCCAGGAACTCGTAGTGGCCGCTCTCCTCATCTCGGAGTGCGTAGCCCATCAAATGTAAAGCCTAAAATGGTATATGCGTCATGATGTCTATGAAAGAGAAAACGTATGCTTGCTTTTTTTACTATTCTTGATTTGGTATGAATGAATTTAAAAGATTGTGAGAGAAAAATAGGAAGGATATGTGTTCTATAGGAGCGAGAAATCTTGGAAAACAGGTAGATTTTTTTATAAAAAATAGGGAAGAAAAAAAGACTGGTAATTGTTTTCAATTATCTCTATAAGGAAAAAGTGTGAGTGTATTTTAATTAGTAAAACTAGTAATTTAATTAAAATGAAAAGAACACGTTTGTATCAGGTGAGAACGTGAGGGTAGAGTGAATACAGATAAATTTTGTATCGATTAATAACGTTTTATCAATAGTTGCATCTTTGTATTATACAAGTTTGTAAAGTGTGAATGCGTAGTGGAGAGGGTGGAGAGGGGTAAGAGAAGATGACGGTGGGGAGTACCTTGTGCACTTGGGTCTCGGAGAAGGACCTGGCGCGCAGGTCGAGCGCGCGCGACAGCACGACGCGCAGCACGTGCTGGGCGGCCTCGCACTGCAGCAGGCTGGCCAGCAGGCGGAACGGCGGCGCCAGCTTCGGCAGCGGCGGCGGCGGGCAGCACTCCGCCAGACCTGACCATTACGCACTTTAGCCACATACATTTATAAAATCGTTTTCTTAACCCGTCACGACAATTAATCAATACACTCATACAACTTCACACACATACAAATTAAACTCATCGTTCTTGCCCATTCATGTTCACTTCTCCTCCAACCGTACATTCCACTCTCCGGAGTTGGGAGCGACTGGTAATCTGTAGTCATCCTAATGCAGATACCAGTCTCCCGCATAGATTATATCTATGTAAGCTGTTTTGGATTTGTATATTTTTGTAACTATATACTGTAAACTGTGTGTAAGAAACAATAAAGTTATTATTATTATAATACCAAAAAACAAAACATTCTCAAATAGTAAACACATAAAATATACAACTAATCGCATTTATCCACAAAAAGTATTTTCTTTTCAAAGCAACTTCCGTGTTAGCAATATTCCTCTATCACGAAAAACTTTACAACCATAGTTTATATACAAAATACACATAATTAAGGGGCCCCCGGAGGCTGAATTGTCCATACAAACGGTATACCAAGATCATTTGCAGCATCAACATATTTCCACGATGATATGTTGATATTCGGACTTAGACTGTATTTATTTAGGTTATAACGTCTTTATTTTTAAAAATAAACTAATCTAGAATAAAATATAATCAAATTAAATTTTACATATTTTACATTGTAAATGTCAAGTTTTCATTTTGTTTTTTTCTGTCTTATAAACAAAAATATTTCTAATATTGTTTCATCAATAACATATCTCATATTATTATGCTTCTACTTACACAAAATAAATCGAAAAAATATTGAGTTTTTATTCATGATTTTCGATATTACGAAACACATCCAAATTTTCACAAATTTCAAGCATTAAGTAGTGCTATCGCATCAAAAAATATTTCAATGTGTGTGTGATTCGTGTCAGTCAAATTTTAATAATGATAGCCGAACCTTCTACGAGAGAGTCCGAATTACTACGAATGAATGTCAATCCACATACACACATACAGCAATATTTTACGAACAAATTTCAACTTGCAGTTTCGAATGTCGTACGCCGGCCTCTTATGACTCAAACTTAAAACAACAATCTGTTGAAAACACTGCTTATTATCGTTTCGAGAATCATCTTAAAATATCTACACCACGTACAACCTAATCTACACACGTAATGGTATTCCATTTCGTTTCTAACCAGCATTCTTCCTCCTCGTCCTCTGTTCCTCCTCACTCCTGGACAGTTCCTCCCTGGTGTAGTGGTAGAAGAATGTATCGTATTCATCGTATAGATGTGGTTTGAGTTTGTATACGCCGCGGTTATTCCCGCCCGTGGGTTTGATGAAGTCGGCCACTTCGTCAATTACTGCTTCTAGTCCTGTCTCGTGGAGTTGATCTTCTGGGAGTGATCTGTAAGTATATTTATTTATTAAAACATTATGCTCAAAATATCCAACGGATAACTTGATACCATTAGTATTCTCTACCAGGCAGTTACACATACAATTTACTATATTTTAAGAAACCTGAATTTGGCTGAATTTTTATTTTATATAAGTCCTGCGGTGTTACCCGCGTTTGTAGTAAATAACGAGATACACTGCGAAGCAAAGTTACTATAAAAATAATTAGCTTAAGTTCCTGTAAGAACCGCATACGTACTTTCAGAGGCATTTAGTGACAACCATTTGATATTACATAGAGACACTTCAATTTAATTTATTTGTATAGTTTCTTAAGTCAGAACTGTTTCCTACATCCGCTCACTTGTGACTCGAAAACAGTAACTAACTAATTCCTTCTTAGATAAATTATTAAGTGTAAATAATATTTGTATATATATTACCTATTGAGTTCAGAGTGTGGCATCGGTTTGTAACAGAGCATCTGTATAATCTCTTTCTTAGTTCTGTCTTCGTTGGTTACTTCTCCAACTCCTGGCACATATCGAGAACCGACAACTGGAAACAATGATTTAAAAATGATTTTAATACATACATAAATGCCGCTATGATTTCAGTACGAATGGGCCGGGGTAGTACTACCCTCACACAGAAGACCAACCAAAAATGACAGCATTCGTGTTGCCGTCTTTCGTTGACGAGTGTAAGACCGAAGGCCCAATCATTCTGTCTCATTCTCTCGGCCTCCGGAGGTCGGGAGAATGGTGCAGAAATATCTTACTGAAATGTCATGGTGGGGGTCGCCATGCTGCATTGTATGCACTCAAAATGAGGACGATGGCCTCTACCTCTTGGATATGTAGTTTGAGTGCAGTTGCAAGCATTTTAATTAGATGATTAAACAAGTATCTAATTAAGGGCCACAGCACACTAGCTACTTTTAGCATCGACGATCGGCGACCAGTTGCTTTTTAGAAGCTAAATACGGTCCACTCCGCACACTTAAAAACGCCAAACGCGGAGATTGAGTCGCTTTTTAGAAGTGCGACACAGCAGTTGAACGCTACTCTCCGCACACATTCGGATGCCGGTAGCATCGATTTGGCGTCTGCCGAAAACGACTTGACTCTTATCATTTTTTTTATTTGTAAACAAAACCACAGATTACAGAATACTGCAATATCATTGGAAATCACAGATATAAGTAATCAAAGTAACAAATCGGAAAATTATAGACAACACTTCAGCCGACACGATCCAGGCATCTGATCAGTCGCTAAAAGGCGCGTTTTCGATACCGCGTTCGAACGCAGAAAGTCGCGAATGATGCAGCATTACGTGCGATTTTGATACCGCGATCGAACGCAGAAAGTCGCTAAAACGCTATGCAGCATGACGTAGTCGCGAAATCGCCGATGCTAAAAGTAGCTAGTGTGCTGTGGCCCTTAAGCTAATTTATATATGTATATATAAATAAGAATTTGTGCTATACATAGAAAACACCCAAACTCTGACAGAAATATGTTAAAGGTCATACAAACATTTGGTCCAACCCAGGATTTAAACCCGAGACCTCAAGCACAGCAGTCGCACACACTACTACTGCGCAACTGAGGCAGTTGTTTAAGTTCTCAACCGTCTTGTGTATTCATAATGCTAATGTCAAAGAGGAGAACGAAAAACGACTCAATATGCCTGAAGATCTTTGCTACTATGTGATAATACCGGGCAGTTCAACTTACTTGTGATAAGTAGTCCCAAGAACTCTTCCACCATACTGATGGTGTGTCTCAGAGTGTCATCTTCTATGGCGCGCCGTTCGAAGTTCGCGTTCGTCCAGTCCAGTAAGTTAAACTTGTTTAGTACGTGTATTATGAACTCGTTGCTTTCAATAAGAGATGCGCCGACCTGAAAATCAAATTCACGCATTAATCTTATCCAGAAATGTTATAAATTGTAATGCAAGTTTATTTGTTTGCTTATGTCATCAACAGACTTTAACAGTCCACTACTGGACATAGACCTCTCCTTAAAAAGGCGGTGTTGGCCACTGTACCACACTGGTTACTGTTTGTTTTGCTTTACAGTGAAGTTATAATGCATACGTTGCTCCTTTAGTCGCTTCTTACGATATCTATGGGAAAAACAGGGGTTTTTCTTGATCCGACAGTAGTGTGTGCAGTAGCAATAGCCAATCAAACATCAGTACTGAGTGTACATGTGTTTCTTAACTATTTATAATAATATATAATATAAAACTAAATTATATATTATTATATTATATATAAAACTAAAAATATAATATTTACCCTATACATATAATTTGTAAATAAGACGAAGATTTTAGTGCTCTAGCACGCATTATGCCTTGGCAAGAGTTGTCTTGGATAAAAGGTTCCTGGATCTCTCTACTAAAGTATGTTTATACAATTCAAGAATTTTTAAAACAGAGATATATATATCATACTAGTTGACCCAGCGAACTTCGTACCGCCCAACTTTAAAATACCGGAACTTGATCGCAGCGCCACCTACCAATTGCGAATCTAAACCATTCCCAGATCCCCTTGAACACACACCAAAAATTTCATCAAAATCGGTCCAGTCGTTTGAGAGAAGTTCAGTGACATACACACTCACAGAAGAATTATATATATAAACTAGTTGACCCAGCGAACTTCGTACCGCCCAACTTTAAAATTCCAGAACTTGATCGCAGCGCCACCTACCGGGTCCAATTGCGAATCTAAACCATTCCCAGATCCCCTTGAACACACACAAAAAAATTCATCAAAATCGGTCCAGTCGTTTGAGAGAAGTTCAGTGACATACACACTCACAGAAGAATTATATATATAAAGATATATATGTATAAAGCATCATACCTGTAACATTACAACATCTCTATCTAACATCTCAGCACGACATTTGACGTTTTGATAGAAGTAGAGTTGATTGATGAGTGCAAACCCATTGCGGCGCCACATGCCTGCATGTACCTGCCCGACCATCGCCATGGTCTGGAGCACAGGTTCTGTTTTCAAGAAAATATAACAAACTTGATAACATAATAATTTTAAAAGTCTATTCGTGATAAAAAAAAAGTAATGTGCTAACAGCGAAAATGGTCAAGATTTATCTTTTTAACCTTATCTGAGAATCCGTAGGATTTCAGGCCTATAAAAGTACGAGTTTTTACATGAATATATTTTCGTTGTAACTGATATTTTATAGACAACTCCGGCATTAGGACTATATCCTGTGTCACGGGGGATTTTACAAACATACATGAATCAGACACAATAAACGCCAGAATTCACAACAACAACGTGTGAGTTTCACAAAGTATTGCCAAAACAACATACACGTATACGTGTTGTATAAAGTAGCGTAAGGTTTGTTTCACTATGTCATTCGTGCAGTCGAATTGTTACCGATAAGTTCCTCAGGAGTGGGCTTGGGCTTGTCCTGGCGCTCGAACTCAGGCGAATGGTAGGACAGGCCGTGCTGGTATAGCAGCAGGTGGAGGCCTGCAATGTAGCGCGACAGCGGCCGGTGGATCGACACGGGTTCGCACGACACGTCGTACGGGATCACGGACGCGCTCTGCTCACCCATCTCTGTGCATTATATAGTACTAATTATAATGATTATCACATACTTCTTCCATATATTGTTATGGCATAGTAGGGTCGAAAAAATTACATTTATGTTTCAGTTAATGAAATAAAAAAAAAATAAAAAACTTAAATAAATAAAATACGCTATAAATATCTCCTGTATAATATCTGCACTGCGAGTTTGTTTTAGCAGCAGAAGCATCTCCATAGGCCTAAATGTGTACGTAACCAAGCTTTGTCTGCATTCACAATAAGTATGGTGTCTTGGATTTTAGTCAAGCTTTCTGTCCGAGTTACTTTGGCAAGCTCATTGATATAAAAAAGAAAACAATAATTGGTGGACCAGCAAAGTAAGTATTAACCCATCTGAGGATCAAATCCACAATAGTAGGAAGTTGTGAGGCGAAAAAAAGAGTGCCCTCCGTACAGTATTCTTATTTTCACTATCACAACTCTGTCAAACTACTTCCTTACCTCGAACGACTTTAGGTGGGGGTGTGTAATTCTCGGTGTGTTTTCTCAGCGCCATGCGGTATACAGCTGCTGCCAACGACTTCTCTGCCGCGCACCACTCTAAGGATAGCGTGATGCTATGCGCCAGTTTCACGTGTAGGTTGAACGCTGACTCCCATTCAGGCTCGTATTCCATGTGCTGACCAATCTGAACATTGAAATTATTTTTTTACTAAATAGTACTATTGTGAACCTTATTTTCATTACGCTAAGGTGCGAAAATATATTTTTTAATTTATTTGGTTTGATTATGACTATATATTATCTTGTTCTGCCTGATTACTTCTTAATGATAGACTCATAATGAAGATAATGAGTAAAGAACACGAAACGCTCTGTTTTAGACATGGTATTTAGTAATTTCACTATTGAGGCTTGAATTTCTTTTTTATCCCTGAGATAGTAAGGGTCCACTTCAGCACTTCTCTAGACTATTCTGAATCTGATAACTATAGGTTTTGGTTTACAATTAATTGATGATCTTTATCTGTTATATAATAAAAAAAATTATAAAATAAAGAAAGAAGTAAATAATTTTCAGAGATCTGACGCACAACGCTTCAAACTAAGCAGAGCTTATATTTAGAATATTTATACATACTTAGAACATTTATATATTTACTTAGAATATTTATGTACTTACTTTTTTTGTAAATACTATGGTGTTTTCTATGTATGAGATGTTTCATACATAGAAAACACCCATATTCCGAAACATATTTTTGCAGATCATACAAACCCTAGGTCCGACCCGGGAATCATCCCCGAGTCGCCAATCATAGCAGTCACATACGCTACGACTCGGTAGTCGAAGCAGTCAAATAACTATCTGAATCTTTATCAGGAACTCGTGAAATTTGTCCTAAGAAAATATGAAGTAACTATTTGCTAATTACCTGTCTTACAACAGAGTCCATTCCTTGCATCATCACGAGCAAGTTCAGCAACAATGACATTCCATGCATAAAGCCCTTCCGGAGATCATCGTCAAACGTGGTCGGCACCGAACCGAGCAGGTACTTGACGTCATACAGAATGAACTGGGCGCGTTTGAACGCCATTGGAACGTGATTGCGGTCAAACTCCAGTCGTCCCTGTTAAAAGTTTTATGTATTATTTTATGGATATGATATCACTGTATCGTGTCTAATAGACAAAATTGGTGGCATAGTTTACACCTCAGGTTTAGCAGTCAAGGTCAGTAATCAACAGGTCAGCCAAGAGAAATGATCATTTCTTGGAACCTGATTGGTTAGGAGCAGGGCATGATAGATACGTCACTATTTTCTTAACGCGAACGGACTATAATAAAACTATCGCGAACCCAGTATTACACAATTATTTAGTTTTATATGGTTACAAGAATACTAGATTATTATAATAAATATTAAGTGGACTAAGACTATTGATAATATCAGTAATTTCTTGGAAGCGTCTATACAAAACACGTGTATTAAATTTTGTATAATAAACTTGTTTTTATGTTAATATGAAATTATATAAACTTATTTTAATTTTAAATTAATTTAGAATATTATCCAATTAATTACAACGGGAGATAAGGAGCCGGATATAAAAAGTAGTGATATATAAAATTATATATAGAACTCACATTATTGCACCTTCGGTTACACTCGCTGACGAATGTATTCAATACTACGAAAAGAGCGTCGTGTTTCGCTATAAGATGGTGAGCTAAAGTCGGAGTGGTATACAGCTGAACCGACAACGATGATATCGAAAACGAGTGATCGTGATCATCACGTATGTAGTCCTTGAGTATGGAACCTGGATATAATATAAAATAGATAAGTTTCCTGAATCTGGGTAAAGGAATAAAACTAGCTAAACTAATATGATATGGTGATGAGTTCTGGTGTCAGTATTTATACTCAAGGAAGGTCCTTAGTCGTGATAAGGATGTCTAAGTGCACCAACTGTTTCATCCAGGAGTGAAGAAGCAATAAATCAACTTCTAGGAGCAATATATCTTTTTTTTAAATCTTTGTGCACTTAATTTGTACCTCAAACTAAATTAAGTGCTAGTAATTTTAATGGATTCCTATCCTAGATTATTTCATTATATACTAGCTGAGTCCCGCGGTGTTACCCACAGTTATTATTGTAAATTGCAAGTAACGCCTAGGCGCAGTCTAAAAAAAATTGTCTATGTTACTCCTTGTGTCTTCAGCTTTCCGTCAGTGAAAGGCTTGTCAAAATCGGTAAAGCCCTTACAGACAGATAGACAAAAGATTAAAAACTTGTTTTTTGTACAAAACTGTTGCAAAACAGTATAGAAATAAATATAATAGCGAGTGTCTACTCGTTATTTTATTTATTTGTATAGATTGCATATCTTAGATTACTAACACTTACCATAGTTTTTAGTGAATAAAATAGCCATGCTTCTCTTTGTAGTATAGTCCATTAGGGTAGTGGCAATGAGAAGACGATGCCAAGCAGTTCTAGCTGCTTTCCACATTCGTGAATCGTTCTGCATCACGCCGCAGGCGACACCTCCTCCACCAGCCACAGAGGTGTTCGCTCCCCAAGCGTCTTCACCAAGCGCTACCTGACTGACCGCTAGACGGAGACTGGGCTCCTGGCTAACGAAGTTTTGCAGCCTGGCCAAGTATATTATTAAATTATTATTTTTTGTCACTGAAATTCTTGATGTGTCCAGATTTCGTATGGATTTTCTACTTTTTTACATAATAACTCAATGCACTTAACTAAAATGGTGGATTTAATGCCTTCAATCTCTACTAGTCTGCCGTAATGTAGTAATTTTTAACAAGATTTTATTAGCTTCACATGTATGTTTGTTTCTCAGCAACAAACTCCTCTCAACAAATGCACCAGTGTTCTATATTTCAAGGGCATTATTATCAAGTGACATGTTCATGACAACTTAATTACTACTACTTGTTTTCATCTCTGCACCATCGAAGAATGACCTCTAATTCAGTCGAAATTATAATAGTTTTTTAGTTAGCAACATTAATAAAAAGTAGAACTCACCAGTGCAGCAACTTCATGGCGAAGGTCTGGTGTGCGATGACGTGCGCGTGCATGACGAGCACCTTGAGGCTGGGCCCGTGGCGCGACGTGAACCTTTCGAACATCGCCGTGCAGCTGAGCCAACATCGTACGTCACCCAACACGGACACCGTTTAACGGGCACGTGTTTATACGTATTGGGATGTACGTGTCAGGCTTATTTTAGTTATTAAAATTCAAGACATTTGGACCGTTCTTTTGGCATTTGTGGTTTTATTTCTACCCATTTTTAATACAATGTTAAATTGATATAACTGATTTAGTACTTTATAAGCATATGGTAAGCCTTGAAGAAAATACATTCGGATAGGACAGTAATAAAGACGTGCTCGTTAGTTTTAAAAATATGGGAATCTTTAGTATGAGAAGTTGCCAGTTTCTATGGCTGCAATTAGAAGAAAAACTCGAAACAAACTATACCAACCCGTCTGGCCAGCGTATATAGTAGGTAAAAACCTCCTGCTTTAGGAGCGACCTGAGCTTTATATGTATGAAGAGCAGGCTGTTTATGTTGAAGATGAGGTGGGCCACCCTATTCAATATTTAATTTATCTCAAGAAAAAGCATTGCATACATATAAAACTTTCTCATAGTAAAGGTCCCCACTAATAAATATAAAAAAGATAGTAGAAAGAAAGATTACGTATTAGAAGAAGCATATTACACTTATGCGGGTCTAGTATATGTAGATACAAAATGGACTTTAGGTAGTCAAGTAACAATATTGTTTGTATGTTTACTTTTCTTTGACGGTTAAGAGTGGTGTGCATTCCACAAAGAACAGTCAAGTTTCAGTACAAATGTTCACGTGCAAATATGTATAAAATCACTTACTCGTTATCGTTAAATATGGCACCGTTACGCGTTGTTAGTTGCGTGAGAAATAAAAGCGTTTGTATTAGATATTTATCGATAGCTGACGTTAACATTACGCTAAAAATGAAACAAGGAAAGCCACACGTAAGTGCTACTATAATGACCATCTATATAGTAGTCAATTTATAAAACGACTTTTTGTGGATACCTTATTGTGGTTGGGGTATTTTAAAGACCGGTACAAAATATTAAATATTAGTTAACTTTTTTTGCAAAATTAATAAATTTATTGCTAAGTTTATTTCGTTACATAAAGCTTTTTTCTTTAAAAGGATGGATTGATTTAAATATTTACAAGAGATTAAGCGATTTTACACATATTTACAGGTGAACGAAAACTAATTTATAGGTTTTAAAATATCAAAACCCTTTTCTGATTTGCATCTACTTCTTTATGAGGAATGTCTATATTCAGGAATCTATAGCTCATTCATAAGAAGAGTTTACACTAAATCTTGATTTTAGCACTATTATCCATAAAGACTATTATTATTTACTTCTGAGTACATGTGCAAAAACAAACAAAATAATAGATTTAAATGAAACATCTTTCTTTTACTCTAAGTGCCCATCTACACTACTTTTAAAATCATTTTTATGGGGCCATTTATTTATTACGTGAGACGGTTTAGGGGCGAAGGGGGGGGGGAGAGTCGAGCTTGTCTTATTCTTTCTTACAAGGAAGTGGGATACAAGATAACGAAAATAGCGAAGGTAAGTGTAGCTATTATATTAAAATGATTCCATTCAACATGATTGTAAACTTTTCTAAAAAATATACTTTTAAATAAATCAAAACCATCTACAGTTATATTCATTTTTCCTTGTGATTCTCATGTAATGAATATTAAACGGGGGTGGGGAGGGGAATCCACTTTTTCTTATTTAGGGGAGAGAAGGGGTTAAAAACTAGTAAAAAATCGCCTCACTTCTTAAATGAATGACCCCTATATTCATTGTTATTGAATTAATGAGAATCACTACTTTTTCTAAACCACAAGTGTCATTTTTGTATAATAAAAAACTTACAGTTCAATGTCGGTCTTGAGTTTATCACAAACTTGGAAAGAGTTACATTTAACCAAGGCTCGTCCTTCGCGATCGATGAGACTGACCAGCTCTAAGGAGTCTCGCTGATTGCACTTTGTTACCCTCACTAGAGTTGTTATAACCTAAAATTATTCCAAACAATATTATTATCTTACAATTACTAGCTGTGTCCTAACACACTTGGCACATTTTGGTAGTGTTGATATGAAATAAATAACACACTGACAGGAAAAATAGAAAAAAAAACATCTTTTTAGATGGTGTAAAATGTAAGATTTTTTTTTTACATTTCGGACATCTGACACCTAGTCCCAAACTAAGTAGAGATTATTCTATGGATACTAAGCAACTGATATAAATACCTTTTTTACTTCTTTTGTAAATACTTGCATTTTATACATAGGAAACACCTAAAGTACGAAAAAAAATATTTGCTGATTTTACAAATATTTGATTCGAACCGAGACCTCGTTTTTAACAGCCTCGGCAGCCGCATAAGCTAACCACTAGACCAACGAAGTAGTCTATAGATGAATGTGTAGTGCAGTAATTTTATACTTAAATATCAGTCTAGATGAGAACATTTCATTAATAAAAATGAATGAGTACATTCCATGAAAAATAAGGTTTATCATACTAAAGAGAGTATTCTTTACCTGATCGAATGTGTGGGTCTCATCATTGTACAGCACAGTGCAGTAACAGTCGGGTTGATCCAATATCTGTAAGAGGTCTCGCTCTGCGTCTTTTAGTCTGGAACAACGAGATTTTTATTAGATTTAAATCAAATAATAAGCTTATCATTATTATACATTTATCGATAAATGAAAAAAATCAACCAATGACATGAGACAAAGAGTGACTAAAAGTGAACTAAAGTCAGGAATCTTCTCATTCTACACTTCTGTGTTAAGTTTATTGGCAACATTATTACATAAGAAATTATTTTTGAAATAGTGATATTATTCTGGATCACTGTTCATAAATTACGTGAGGTATTTTTGAGAATTTTTCAACTCCCCTCCCCCTTTGGTGAGATATCGTAAGATTTTCCTCAACTCCCTCCCTCCTCCCCTAATCACACGCATGATTCTTCAAGACTTCTATTTGGGCTGTAAACGTGTTGGATTATTGATAAAAAAAAAACAAAAACACAAGCTGTTCTATTACTTTTATTGAAGACAAGCAAAGTCTAGTAGGTATTTGTGAATATTACTGTAATTTAAACTCGCAATCATAAAACGAAATAATGAATATCAAATAATGAAAAGAAAATATTAAATATGATATGAAAATAATGAAAAATAATTACGTGATATTTGCCAAGACCCCCCCCCCCCCCCCCCGTTAAGTGAGATTTGAAAGGATTTAGCTTGATCCCCTTCCCCCCTAGAACTCCTCACGTAATTATAGGAAGCCCCTCATTAATTACATCACTGACACGAATACGTGACCGCTTTCGGCATTGCGATTGATTCAATAAGCTTAGAGGGTCTAGTGTGAGTTTATATCAAGTCACGGTGACCGCGTTCGGGCCGCACTGACATTTCCACCAATCACAATATTCGGATTTGTGTTCGTAACTAGCCCTTGCCCTTAGCCGTCAGTCCGTCGCAGTCACAGTGACGATAAAGTGTAGTATATATAAGCTCACACTAGAACCTCTGATCTTTGTTACCGTGAGCAGTAATCATATTTACCTGAGATCGTTTGGTAAGCCAGGAGCGTGATCCCGTGTCAGAAGTCGGAGACAGTACGACAGGCACACAGAAGCTACAATTTTCATCCTCTCCACTATCTCTGGTTTCATATTCGTCTCAGCTTGATTGTCATCTTCCGAAGCCTAAACATAAAATCATTTTACTTACATGAAAAAGATGCAATGTAATTTTCTTTTTAAACAGAAATCAGTTCTGTTACTGTTCTTGGGAACTTGATAATTCTTTCAGATCAAAATTCCAACTAACTCGTTAAGATCGAAGTCGAAATTTATTTTACTATCGATATTTGGAGGTTCGTCACTTGATATGGTGATGGCGAGTATACTCCGTAGACGGTACAATTTTCTCACGCAAAATATCTTTAGTTGCTATTTAATGGTTAAATTACACAAATAATGCCACAGCTATACTTTTGTCCTTATTATTTCATAACTAAGACTGATTAATTATTAGATATTAATTTGGAGTAACTTCGACTAAACCAAATTCTACTCTATAAGGGAGATTACATGGAATGCTCCTAGAATATTTCACGTACGGCATGAAGTTCGCAGAAAGGATCTCGTTTCCAAGCTTCCGTGTCGCCACAGTCGCAGCAGCCTCCACCACTCGACTGACCCATCTTGTATTTGTGATGTCTGTGAGCTGACACCTTGAAGCACTCCACGCATAAGACGCATGTGTTGTCCATGCCTGGCAGTAAAAAAATATAAAATCAACAAAAATAAATACAAAGGGGCTTCAAAGAAGATTGGTAGATCCTTTCCCGCTAGCAGTACGTAATGGGTGTTTTTGAGCTTTGTACCGTTTATAAGGTGAATCATCCTTACTGTTTTCATGTAATGATCATATTTTTCAGGCACTCATGGCCAAGTTGCCCTAGGTGATTAGAAACAATCACAGAGTGTAAGCAACTATGGCGCGGTCACTATCTGGATGGGTGACCGCTTGTGGCATGACAACATGAGCGTCTCCGTATTTCAGAGGCCACGTTAAACGCAAAGTTATGAAAATCTGGGAATATATAATGTTTTTGTCAATAACCAATCAAAGAAATCCAAAAACAAAGGGACTTCTTTACATCGACAAAGATAACATTATATGAATAAATTTTATTCACTAGGTCAAAACACTACCCTTCTACTTACAGTCGGGAAAAAATAATAGAAACAACACTACATGACCTAAAATTGTAAAAATGTGTCTTCAGGCCTTACCGCATTCTCGGCAGCTGTAGGCAGGGTCACCCTGCTTGAACACTCTTCCGCAGAGAGTAGACCGCCTGGGCACTGCTGGTTGAGATCCATCACTGTTACCCCACACGAATTGCTCAAGCGGCTGAATGAGAAGCTTGGCCGCTAGTTCTTCGTCAAATGACCAGTCTGTAAAATAAGTGACCAAAATAATAAACATTTATTTATTGAGGAACTTTTACAACATTTTAACAAAATAAATTCCCAAGGCAATATTATTTGTAACTAATTTCAAAAAACTAAAATAATAATAAATATGGATTTTACTCTGTGAAATTAATTAAGCTGATACGTTTAGACAGACAACTTTTAAAAGTACAGTATTTACTTTCATATGCATTTAGTAAAAAATGGTTCTTTTGATTTTACAAACAGATACTCTAATTTATATATTTATAAAGCCGGTTCCAAAAATAACGGGTCAGTCACATAAACCAATAACGGGTCAGTCACATAAACCCGAATATCTCCCGAACTACGTATGCCATCCTAATGAAACGAAGACTGTTCAATTGAGAATTTAATTATACAGATAAAAAATAAAATAAAACTTAGTTACACCCACAATATTAATCTTAAATTCAAAAAAAACTAAAGTAGTCATATTTTTCTTAAGATTACATTTTTTTTATGATTGTTTTTTTGCTGTTTTTCATCACTTTCTTCATTTAATACTTTGTATTGCCTCCACGTGATGAAGCCTCCAGTGATGAAAAACAGCAAAAAAACAATCATAAAAAAATGTAATCTTAAGAAAAATATGACTACTTTAGTTTTTTTTTAATTTAAGATTAATATTGTGGGTGTAACTAAGTTTTATTTTATTTTTTATCTGTATAATTAAATTCTCAATTGAACAGTCTTCGTTTCATTAGGATGGCATACGTAGTTCGGGAGATATTCGGGTTTATGTGACTGACCCGTTATTTTTGGAACCGAGTGTATATGTGTAGATACATTTCAAATTACAATGTCTGATATTTGATATGATTTTACTTATTTGTTACATTGAAGCTATATGAAATAACTGTCTCATTCGAAATAAAATAAATAAGGTCCAGTTTCATGAGTTACTGGTAAAGTTTCAGAGATATCGACTGCCTTGTTGGTCTAGTGGTTAGCGTATGCGGCTGCTGATCAAAGGGTCTCGGGTTCAATTCCCGGGTCAGACCAAATATTTGTGTGATCCACAAATATTTGCTTCGGAGTCTGGGTGTTTTCCTATGTATAATATGTATGTATTTACAAAAAAAAAGGTATGTTTATGTATTTATATCAGTTGTTTAGTATCCATAACACAAGCTCTGCTTATAATGGGACTAGATGACGTTGTGTGTAAGATGTCCGAATTATTTATTATTATTTATTTATTATTATATCTGACAGTATAACACTATATAACAGATAAGTTGTTCAAATATATATATACATATTTGGTTATCGGACATTATATCTCTATCCAAGACTTATGAAACCAAAACTGGCAGATAAGTTCAAATTTGTCTATAAGGGACTTTATCAGCAAGTGGCGAAACTGACCCTTCAAGATTTAACGAACGCTAAGTTCAATTAGGATAATAAAATAATTGTATTTCTGATTTCCTAAGAATATGTTGTTCATTCGTCATTATAATTTTTACACAAAAATCATATTTTGTAAACATTCTTTTAATTAATATCTCATTTCAATACATGATAGAAACACATCTCACAATCATAGAATAGGGTGTATATCAGTACTATATAAACATATTTCATTATCGCACAAGTTTACATAATCGCAGACGTAGTGTGACGCGATAGTGCATAGCTTGGCTATTAAAACATATTTTAGTGTGCACAATGTTATGAAAATGTTTTCCAACTAAATCTGTATTCGCATTTCATTCCTGCTTTAACACGAACTTAGGGCCAGTTTCACCAGTTCCTAATAAAGTTTCAAATTGTTTTCTACACAAACACAACAAATAAATAAAATTTAAAACAAATAAACGTGTTTTGTAGTTTATAATTAATTTGAATATTATCGCTTAAATATTAACAGAGTTATGTCATTATCACTTATCACTTACGATTCACTGATGATCTCATACTAATTTGCGAAGATCTAAAAAGTGTACAGGAAATGATCCAACAACTATTTGCCAAAGCAGAAAGGTTGGACTATCCATGAACTGGCCAAAACAAAAGTAATGACCAACAATAGCGTTATTGAATACGTAGAGGGATATACCTATTTCGGACAAATAATATCTCCAACAGATACTACAACAAAAGAAGTAAACAACAGAATCAACATTGCATGGAATAAATATTGATCTTTCAAAGAAGTGATGAAAAACTCAGGCACACTTATAAAGGAGAAAAGAAAAATATTATTTAAGAAATGCATTCTAGCGAGTCTATGGATGCCAAACATGGGAGTCTTACCAACCGGAATATGGAAACCCTGGATACTTGCGAACACGCTATATAAAGAAGTATGCTAGAAATAAAACTAATAGATAAAGTTAAACTAACGACAATAAAAAAAAATCAGCAAACAAAAATCGTTGACTTCAAGTATTGCATTTTAAACTGTAATGGAATGGAAATATAAATGGGCAAAAGATGGGACAGAATGGTGTCCTAGACGGAACAAGAGAAGAAAAGGGAGACATTAGGATGTTGGCTGGAGGTCACATGGACTCGAAAGGCAAGGGATAGATCAGCGTGGAAAACTTTTGGGGAGGCCTATGCTGAAAAGCAAGACAGTCAACAAACGATATTAAGGAAACAACTCGTGTCAAACGTTAATTAGTCTTAAATTATCTACAAGCCTATGATGACACAAAATATGATTAATGATTGTTAATAAAGGTTAATTTTATTATATTATGGCGTATATATGGCGTATATAAATCTGGCGTATTTGACTCTATCCTAGACCTGTATACTGTGCATCCAAAATATGTAGATATCTGGCAGATAAGTTCAATATATTCTATCAGGGACTTTATTGCCAAGTGGTCAAACTCGTCCTTATTTTGTGAAAAAATATTCCAGTCTTATTTTATCGAACTTTTACAAGGCAGAGATAAAATCAATTCTCAACTGACATAGTCAAAAACCGCACAATATCCTCACTTTTTTTTCAGAATTCTAAACATATCATTATGGATAAAGACGTTGCCATATAATTTGCTGCTTCATCCAACCATCTACCAGAAAGATATATGCTATAAGCAATGGGGTAATCTATTTATAGACCATTACCATTCAGCACTGTCATGCTCTATTTAACATTCACACTAAATTATTCAGGTTAGGCACATACGTAAATCGACAGCTTTTAAGTCCTCGTATGAACATAGACCTCTCCTTATAAAGGAGATTTTGGCCTGCAAGACATGTTGGTACGGGATTGTGTCGAGTTTTTCGTCTCTTTGCAGTGATGTTATCGTGAGTCGTTTGCTGTCCTAATCGGCTCTTACGATATCCGCGAAATGAATAGAGATAGTGACAATATTCGAATTTCGAACCGTGAAGAGTTGACACTTTTTAACCGACTTCAAAAAAAGCGGCCAAGTGCGAGTCGGACTCGCCCATGAAGGGTTCCGTATCAGCAAGTAACATCATATAAAAGTTCTTGTAGTTCGTTGTAACTTTCATCGATGTTTTAATAATAGTGTTTTGATTGGATGAAAGGTAAATTGCGTGTTACGATTTATGACGTATCAAAAAAAAACTACTCACTAGATCTCGTTCAAACTAATTTTCGTTGGTAGTTTTCATGGTAATGTAAAACATATATTTTTTTTAGTTTTATCACTCTCTTATTTTAGAAGTTAGAGGGGGGGGGGACACACATTTTTCCACTTTGGAAGTGTCTCTCGCGCAAACTATTCAGTTTAGAAAAAAATGATATTAGAAACCTCAACATCATTTTTGAACACCTATCCATAGATACCCCACACGTATAGGTTTGATGAAAAAAAATTTTTTGAGTTTCAGTTCCAAGTATGGGGACCCCCAAAATGTATTGTTTTTTTTCTATGTTTATGTAAAAATCTTAATGCGGTTCACAGAATACATCGACTGACCAAATTTCAACAGTATAGCTCTTATAGTTTCGGAAATAATCGGCTGTGACATACGGACGGACAGACAGACAGACAGACAGACAGACTTGACGAATCTATAAGGGTTCCGTTTTTTGCCATTTGGCTACGGAACCCTAAAAAGGAGGAGGTTCTCAATTCGTCGGAATATTTTTCATTTTATTTTTTATGTATGTTCAGCATTGATGTATTAAAAAACCCTAGATACACACTCAGCGTCGCAAAACCGTCCTCATAAAATAAGCGCACTATTGAAAATGGTGCTCATATTTCAAATAGTCTCGCGTCGCTCGCGTCTCTGTGCGCTCGTTAAAAATGCCCAAGTGTTCGATGCGGAATTGTAAAAATATTACGTTAGGAACGTTAAAAAAGGATGGGATATCGTATTTTCGGTGAGTAAAAGAGTTTGTTAATTTGTATTTGTTGTTTTTATGACTAAATATCGGAAGCAATATGTGATTTTGATTTAATTTGTCTAAAACTTCACTCAACGGTCCAAGTATAATACGACAAATTTCAATGGCCGCTTTTTCAGTGTAAGAACGACTATTACACAACCTTTTAATTTAGTCGCATAATCCAAACGACCCTGTTCTGAATTTAATGGAGTCCATTTTTTTTTATTGTGTTTAATTTTTTATTAATAAGTTTATTTAATTTGAACTTTTTTGTATTTAGTTTTTAATAAGTATGTATACGTTACAAAATATATAATAATATTATTATAGTTATTAATCGAATTGCAAAAGGAAAGGAGGTCGTCCAAACGGTGTTATTATTAAAGTTCGTAAATATTATATTACCTATTATATCGATTAATTAGGGGACAACTTATGGGTTCGCGAGATACATTTTTTTTAAGCCAAATAGTGCATGCGTCGTTTGTTCTGAACATTTTGTGGACGAAGATATGAATGTCACTGATAAAGGCATAAAACGTCTTCTTAAAACGGCTGTTCCTAGTATAACGGTAAGTAGTCGTTAGCCAGAAAAATAATGAATTTATCAAATAATTTCGTACCTACATTCAAATAATAGAATTATTTTTAACAGGATATATCACTGATAGATATGATATGAAAAAATGAAATAAATGATTTTAAGAGTTAATATTTGTTTCATTGATGTACACATGTCCTACCCAAAAACATATTTACGCTCAGATATAAGTATAATTATGGGCTTAGAACACAATTTAACTAACTCTTAAAATACTAACTCAATGTATTATAATAAAAAAAATATACAAATAATCCTCTTCACTCCATGTCCTGTCCTGCCGGCTAGCTTCGGTCATAAAATTTGATTGGTCATTGTACGCTGCTTTGTAATAAAAACCTTAAACAATGCGCGTAAGGTTGAATGTGCAAAAGATGTGTTTATAGCTTAACTAAAACTACCCACATTGATATTTTTATACATCAATGACTAAGTAGGATAGTTTCGTATGCGGCTTTTGTTTAAGACTGTGCATCTAGGGTTTTTATATATCAATGATGTTCAGCGATAATTTCGTCGTTTATGAACCGATTTCAAAAAAATTTTTTGCATTGGAATGGGCGTAGCTTACAGATGGTCCCATTGTCACCATATCGGGATCTGATGATGGGATCCCAAGGAAATCGACGGAACTTCTCAAATATCATAGGCACAATTGTCAAGATTTGGGTACTCGGAATAGATCGGGTTTTTCATTGAAGTCGGTTCCTTTTTGTTAAAATTATTAATTAAAAACATATTATAAAATTAATTCAGATGACTATTATAACATAAACCAGTATAACTAGTTGGGGCTTGACCTTGTTAGTCGACCCCACATGGCACATAACATTATATAATGAATATGCCAAATAATGTTTATTTTTGAAATATATGACTAACCTTTTTATTAAATAGATTCTAAAGGAATATATTTGCATACGCTATATAAGAACATCAACTCATTGAAACTTGTTATTGACTACGGGCAGGCTTTTGAGTTCATTAATTAAATAGTTATAATATTTGCATTGTTTAATTATTGTATTGCCAACGTGCAAACTGAATGAATAATAACATATTTCTGCTTTTATTTATTTAATTACACATCACACATACAGTCCTGTTTTAGTATTTTATTTTTGGGACGTTAATGCATTTAAATTCCAATCCCAAGGGCGTATTCCCTCTTCTTTTCGGAGAAGTTTCGGCCTAAGCGCACGCCTCCTCGGTCGATACAATGTGGTAACCGCGTATGGCCTTAACCGCCAATATCCTCTGAGGACGCAAGATGCGCGCTCTATACTAGCCGGTCAGAGCCGCCACATTCACCATTGCACCATACAGGGTCATTCACCGGGCAGCCGAAGCTTCGGGCAGCCGAAGCTTCAGAAGTGCTTGTCGAAATATTCAATATAAATATTACAACTAGTTCAACCTTCATTTTCAATTCGCCTTAGGGTTGCGGATGCCAGTCGCTCCATGGAAAATGCTATTAAACTAATAGCCAACCCCAAATAATTTTAGGAATATAAAAGGCTAGAAAGATATTTATTTCATGTGATTCATTCAACCATAATGCAATGAAAATACTGTTAGTATTTTACTATAAAAAGCGATTATTTTGAATAGTAAAAGTTTTATATTTTAAAACCTGTCCTTTTGGTGAACTACGGTGAAATCATTTAGCAGTAGAACAGGTCTGACTTGAAGTACCCGTTTAAGGACAGAGGGAGGAAGACCGTATACAACTAGATGATAATACAGTTTTGTATGAAATTGAAAATGTTCAATACATTGTTAATTTCGGCATTTGTTACTATAAATTCGTTTGGATGTGACAGCCGAATTCTCTACAAGGACAGACAGGCTTTTTATGCCAAAGTATTTAAAATAAGCTTCCTCTTCCCGTTCAGATAAGCAGAAGGTCAAAACTTGATCCTATTATAAACTTTATTAAAATATTGATTTCACGACAGATAAGATAGATCTGAAAGTAGTAGCTTAAATATTTATTTATCTAAATTATTATGTAAAGAGCTTGACTTTCTGATGTTAGGTTTTTATTATACATATTTACTAGCTGAACCTCATGGTGTTATGTTGTTGTTAAAATACTTTAACAACAACAATAGCGGGTAAGGCCGCGGGACGAAGCTAGTCCAAAAACAGTTAAGTACCTTCTTAGACTATCAGATAAATGCCAGTAAAAGTCTCGTTACAATCGGTTTAGCCGTTTCAAAGATTAAATTAAATGTCAGTTGGTCGACAAACTAACATAAATTATATGTAGAAAATTATTTTCATGCATCCGATACTCGCCCATCAAAAACGAAATTTGCTAAGTCATTTTAAAAAGTAAAGTCTCACTTACCTAAGCAGGTCCTGTTCGGCTGTGGTGAATATATCCGTGGTACTGTCACCCTCCAGTGGTCCAGAAAGTGTGCCATGGACAATACGCCCTCCTCCATTTTCGTTCTCCATAGCTCCACTACAGCATCAGCTCGTGCTGGCAACGTGAACCTGCCGACCACTTTCTTATCACACATAGTCACTATCACTTATGCTAAATATAGGTTAAAACTACATTACGAAAGTTTTGGGAACAATAATTGGATATCAATCCCAATTTTTTTTATGAAACGTCGTACTTCTATTGTTTACAGGATAATTTAAAAGGACTTAATTTGCTTAACGCTTAATATCATTTCTTTTTTTATTTACAACACTCGGGAATGTATTTCATTTTTATAAAGCTTTACTACGGCTTATCTTCATCATAGTAAACACTGTACTGGTACAAAATCTGGCACTAAGCCACTATGAGACTTCATTCTATATATAAAAAAGAATCTCAAGAACAAAATTAATAAATATAATAAACACCTATTTTGTACTTAAAACTTATGATTTGATATATTAAATAAAGTCTTTAATTGAGCAAACTTATTCTTGAGTGTTTATTTTTAAGTTTTTGTATATATTCATGTATGAGTCGAGTCATATTGACAAAGAGATTGCATTGTCATGATCAAACGTCAGACTTTAATGGTCAACTTCGTATAAATTTAGATAATATTGCAAAGATTTCTTCGGAATGAACTGACGTGAAGTCGTCGCCGAAGATGGTGATGATTTTTTTAGTGCTTAAGGTACTAACGATATATTTAATCAGAGTGCCTAGTGTGACTTTATCAATCGCAACGCCGAATGCGCTCACAGCCGACGACGTAAGTAGATGTGAAATCAACTAATGTGAAATCATTCAAATCATACACATATCCAATAATCATTTTCGATTACGGCTATGGATCTTTTAAACACTAATATAAAAATAAAAAAATCTTGTTAAACTGGTCGATTCAGGTCACAGAACTTCGCATGTCAAGAGATTTTAAGGTTCGGTACAAAAAATGTAAAAAAATCTTAACAAAAAGGAAAAAAAGATTTTATTACTTTGTGACCATTCTGGTCAGTATTTTTTATTCGTATGATAAAAAAAATATTAAGAGAATATATGCAAAAAAGACAGCATTTGTAAACATCTCTAAAGAGTCCCACAGTGAAGCATGTTTTAATCTCTTTATGTTGTCTGGCACTCATATCATCATTTTTATAATATCAAAACATATTTTGGTGAATTAACTCGTTTACTAATGTGGACTAAATGTTATTTCGAAAAACCGTATTTCTAGATAGAAATTCACTGATATATGTATTAATATTTTCATCAATAACAATATCAAGTTTGAATGTGGTTAATAAAATTAATAATTTCGTAGTGCAGCTAACATCTGTCTGTCTGTCTGTCATTTTTAGAGGGGTGGAATCTTCACACATACACATTTTAGACTCTTAAACAAAAACAATCGCAAGTCCCTATGAACTCGCACATAACAATCAAAACAAAATAATCAAAATATCACACACAACTACAGTGTGATGCATATGGTCATTTGGTATTATGCTGTGACAGAGGGGAACACCTACGTATGTCTAGTCCCTACCGTGTTGCACTATGAAAATGCGTCTCAACACAAATATAATACCTACATAATTAAAATATGTATCAATCAACAACCCATAATGTACCCTGCTAGTATGGGGTCTCCTCTCAGGAGAGGGTTAAGGCTACGTTATCTTGCCGTTGACTGTTTTTGAAGGCCGAAGGCTTCCAACTAAGCTTCACGACTGCTATCTTATGATAACGACCGGGACCGACTGCTTAACGTGACCTCCGTGTTCACGGAAACGCTCATAATATATCATGCCATAAACGGTCACCCATCTAGTTTTGACCGCGCCGTCGTTGCTTACCCTCAGTGATAGTATTTCAGCCTTCATAATAGATAATAAAAATATAATTACGAAATACTAAAATATCAAACACAGAAACCCAATTTTGATGTTGATTCACATGTCATGTTGATGTGACTAAATTATTTTATTTTTTATGTTCTGGAACACGTTATACACAAAATAACATTTTTAGCAATATACCACATAAACCTATTTCTAAATAGTCGTTTGAAAATAAGGTTTACACATATTTTAAGTACACACGTAAATAGGAAAGAGGCCACATACTCTGCTATATTAATATCGCAGACAGTCTAGTTTCTGAGATAACGACGATTTACATACAGACAGACATTTATATCGGGGTTTGGACTTTGGATTTGAAGTGGATAGATAACGTATGCATTCATTTTGAGGAGCGACTAATAAATTAAGAAAAAAAAATGGACATCGGACACAATGCCATCTAGTCTACAGTACAATACGTACCCATACAGTAGTAACAAACAAAAAATCAAGGTCTATAGTAACATAGGAAAAAGTAGCCGATGTCCTTTCTCAGGCTTTAGTTAGAGTATCAGGGTACAACATTTCATTTAAATCGATGTAGTGGTTTTTAAGTTTATCGTAAACAGACAGACAGACAGGAGGAGTTTATAATATGTAGTGAAGTACCTATTCCAGAGAATATCAGAAACAAACACAAAAAAGATTAAAAATTGTTATATTGATGTATTAGTACCGTATGCATTTGGTAAAAAACTGTTAGTATAAATTGCAAAACACTTAAAATTTATTTACTTGTATGGATAGGTATAGATGATAATTACGTATAAATATTTTTAATATAACACCTATAAAGAAACATTCAAATAGTTACGTATCTTATGATCTCATCGCAATTAATATTGACTTTATAAACTTGCTGGTGTTAGCAACGTGTTTACCTGTGCCACTCTATAACCTAAACACGAGAACAATATTCTAGTAAGTGAAACAAAATAAGAAAAATAAAATCGGCTAAGTACGAGTCGGACTCGCGTAGGAAGGGTTCCGTACTATTTATTATCCATACATTTCAAGGGGTACCTGCTGCCGTTATCAATATTGAGCAAAATCACGTTTTATGTTTGGAGGCGCCCCCTTAAATACATTTTTTTAGTATTGGTTATTTTAGCAGCAACAGAAATACACATTTGTGAAATTTTCAACAATCTAACCATCACGGTGTATGAGATAAAGCCTGGTGACAGACGGACGGACGTTTAATTGATCTAGCCGAGCAGGGTCCATCATGTCGTAGTTGACGCTACGGCAGGTGTGAATATATGTCGGGGTTCCAGGGACTGCCTTTCGAGGGTATACCTGGTTCCTCGACTCATAGTACCCGAGACGGCGTGCGGTTCTAGTCGATTCGAGTCCGACATAGCCACCAATGGGGGATTTCCGTACGAAAAAAAAATGTGTAAATATCCTATAGTGCTTTTGTCTAATAAGAATCCTAAAACATCCAGAAGTCATTACTTAAATTTGATTTCTAATACATAGTCTTAGAGCTTCAATCAAATTGGATGGATGATTGAACCGCATGTTATATTCGATGTTTAAAACTACATGTGGCACGGTAATTCAAAAGTAAATTATTACTATAATTAAATACACAATTAATGAATACTTAAATGCGGCAGTACATATGTAATAATTCAGCCTGTATCACATCCCAGTAATGCTTTCGTCAAACTTCTGGTGTGTACACAATGACTAGTTGACACTTCTTGAATCTAGATCACCAATAACAAAAACACCGTCGTGTATCTACATGCAAGTAAATTTCTACCGTTCTGTGTATGAAATAGTGTCGAATTTATGTTTGATTGGTTTCTGGCAGTTTGCCCGTCTGAAACGCCACAGTATCACTACCTGTTCTGTGTGCAGACCTTGGACACGGTATTGAACTCATTTCACGAGGTCGTAGTTCACACGAGCAGAACGAAAGCCGCGAAAGTGTCATATATTTGGAGAAACAACTGGACAGTTGATATTACCTGTCGACTCCTTCGTTTGTGTAGGGGTTCTCGTATGGGCGATTCTCTGTAACCTCGTAATCGGCTGTCCTGACCGATTTTTTTAAGACGTTATTAAATAATTAAAAAAAAAACCACTCCTAATGAAACTCTAATTCCGAAACTTTACGGACCCTTTGTTTTTAGAACCATAACTATTTTCAGTTTTTTTCTAGACGTGATAGAAGCTCTAAAAATACAGTCCCCTGGCTGTCCCCATCACTGTATTTCCACCTAGAAATGAGATTTACGAAGAATTACGAAGAAGTGAGTGATAAATGAAGTATTAGGAAGTCAATATCATTAAGAAGAATAATTTAATTATATTATTTTCGTAAAACAAGGTTTTATTACGAATTTTATTTATTTAGTAGACTCCTGTAAACTTTGTCCCTAGAATTTTTATACAGTCCCCTGCCAAATATTTAAATTCATAATTAAAAACAACTATCATATTTACGATATTTTTTTTAAGTCACACGCAACGTAATTGCTTTGAAATTAGCAACCTTGCCGAATGCGGCGTTAATATGCCATTTTGTTAAGTGTCAGAGCTTCATTTGTGAGGTGAACAAGCGCTTGTACCGCTACCACGCACAGTCCTCTGGTAAGTCATAATATGTATTTTAGTTACTTTAATAATATCCTAATAAAGATTATTGTTGCATTATTTATGTCTCAATTGATCGGTATATTCTTAAAAACTTTTTTACATCAGTTTTGTAAATATTGTGAAATTTAGCCGAAAAACAAAGTCCCCTGGCAACAGTCCCCTGTCTGAAATTGCATCAGGGGACTGTTTTACACAACAGGGGACTGTGTATTTTGCGTATTGGTTTAATTTTATTGTATTGTTTATGTAAATTTATCCGCTAATCTGTTTGACGTAAAAGCGACGGGGTGTTATAAGTTTGACGGGCCTGAGTGTGTGTGGCATTGTAGCTCCCGAACGGTTGAACCGATTTTGATTTTTTTTTTATTTGAAAGATGAATTAGTCGGGAGTGTTCTTAGTTATGATTGATAAAAATCGGTCCAAGATGGCTACCGCAACAAAATGGCTGAATATTTTTTTTTTAACAACTACCTCAATATGGATATCAAATGAAAGGTCTTGAATAGTAGAATAATGTACACTATACTATAAGGGGATGAGGAAAGGAGGCAGGGTTTTTTTATTTATACTTGTATTAATGTTAGATTCAAATTATTATTGATCGCTTGGCATTATTTTTATCCTTTATGAACTTAAATTAATTTTCCACAGGCTAATCCGTTCGATTAGCCACGAGACAATTATGGCTCCTACAAAAGGAAAAGTTATCGCGAGAGGAATTACTACAGAAAAAGAGAGAAGCAGAAAGATCTTTACCAAAAAAGAAAAAAATACCCTCTTATAAGAGAAGAAATGAGAGAAAAGGAGTACCGAAAGAAAAAGGTTTGCGGAAGTTAGTAAAGGATATGACACGTATACTGAGCCAAAAGAATAACACTGAAAAGCATCACTAATACTATTGTACGAGAAAATACGCCGTAATCAGACCTAGAAGCAGATACTCCGCCTTCAAGACCCGCCAGTCCAGTTCCAGTGCAAATATCTCCAGCTCGAAGCCCAGCATTTTCAAGTGCTAGTCTACAGCAAAGAAAAAAAGAAGCCAAATAGCGACGACAGAAGTTTAACAGGGAAAGAAATGAAAAGATCGCACGCTTAGAGAAAAAACTTGAGAAGTACAAAAATAAATAAATAGCGAGAATAGAAAGAAAAAACAAAAAGAACGTCAAAGATACGCTTAAGACAAAGATGTTAAAAATGTTAGACGAGCCTGACCAAAGAAAAGAAGTAGTCAAGAAAGCGTTGTTTGGCGACGTTATTAGTAAGCAGTTAAAAGAAAATTATTCCACATTGAAATGTACCAAAGAGAGACAAATCTTTAAAAAAGTTGTAACTGGTAGTGTTCTTCAAAAGTACAAGCACTGGATACCTAAAGAAATAAAGTCGTTGTCTAGACCCGGAAAAAAAATCTAATCTCATTGGCTTAGAAGTACCTAAAGCTAAACGATGTAAAACACCTGATAGTTATAAAGAAAGTTGTTGTTTCTGTTCACTTTTCATAAAGAAGTTTTATTTATCATTGATGCGAAAATATTTTATAAAAATAATAAATAATAATTGATTAATGTAATATGACTTTTTTCTAAAGTACAACAGTCCTCTGTCTCACTTAACAGTCCCCTGTCATGATTTTTTGGAAAATTGCTAATAACTTGGAAAATATAAATAATTTCAGTGGGCCTCTTTATATACTTAAATAATAGTTTATTATCTTCGAAAAGGAACACAGTTTTTTAGCAAATGTTAAAAAAAATTGCCAGGACAGCATTTGTATGGGACCTGTACGAGCTTACAGAGAAATGCCCGTATGTAGTCTTTAATGTGACTGCCGATCAAAAGGTCTCGGGTTCATAATCCCGGTTCGGACCAACAGTGTTGTAGGGTTTGTCTTACAAGAAATTCTTAATAACAGCCCGGAGTGTAGTAGTTTGACGGTACTTTACGCCCGTGTCTTGGAGAACACGTTAAGCCATCGGTCCAGGTTGTCAGAAAATCTATGGTAATCGTTACTGGGAAGACAGTACCTTCAAATATACTAAAAACTAGGTGACCTTCGAATTAGATTTCGTCCTCAGGGAGTCCTATGCCATTTACTAAGTGTAAAAACTGATATTCAGGTAAAACCGGTTGAACTAGTAGCCGACCCCAAATATTCTGCGGAATGAAGGCTAAAAAGATGATACTGGAAAGTTGATCTAAGTGTATATACCTATCAATCATATATATATTTATATACTTCAGGGTTATAAGAAGCATAAATTTAAAAGGCAATGCAAAAACGCTGGTACTGCGCACCATATATGGCTGACATCGCATTCAGAACTGGAAACAATTAATTTTCCAGTGCAGTAAGACAATAAAAGGTAAGTAGGACAGGTATTAATTATTTACTGCTTGAATTAAAAACACATTTGTGTTACCTTTAAAGAATTAAATGCAAGTTTGAACGTTATAAATATGTACCTACATTTCAAGTGTGGGCACGCGTGCAGATGTAGAGCTGGTCTGCATCTCTTTACTTCAAAAATGATTAATTAATGGTAGCAGAGCCACGCTGACTTTAGCACAAATGGGAAGGCTCGACAGGAGTAATACTATCAACACAAGATGAACCTAAAATGAGCATTCGTGCTATCGTCTTTCATTGATGAGTGTGAAGCCAAAGATCCAATCATTCTGATGATGCAGAAACATCTCACTGAGCCACCATGTTGCATTGTATGCACTCACAATGGTGGCCCCTACTCCTGGATTCTACTCATGCTTTCCATCAGGCACTTTATTAGGTTGAATTATATATTTAAAAAAATGTTACTATAATCTCGGCTGTTTGAGGGTGGTTTTCGTAAATTAATCACATACTTCTTCTCCTCCTAATACATAGCCGCAGATTCGAAGTGATTCTGCACTCTGCCACTAAAAAGGCTAATGCAATCATTACATTTAATGAAACGTATAAAGATATCTGTACTATTGAGCTAAATATACCCGTGATTATTTGGAAGCTAAATAACTTATAATACCTATATACGTATATTATCGAACATTTATATTTTAAGTAGGTACCGATATAGTATTCGCACATCCCACATTTTGTCTTATCACGCCAACGGTAATATGTGCTAAGTGCTGGATTCCGTACCGATAATGTGTTTTGTGTGTCAAACTGTCAATACATAATGTATATCATATCAATGTTCTTTCGTAATTTCATTTTATTATTGAGTTAATGAAACAGCAATATTTATCTAATGTCATCAAATGATATCCTAAATTTTCTTGAATGATATTTATTATAAATTCCAATGTGACTTTGTTACGATTTTACACCTTAACTACTAAACTGATTTTAACAATTCTTTCACCAATAGAAAGCTACGTACGCCACTATTAACTGCGATAACCAAATCAAGGCATGTAATATTGTTTTCCAAGTTCAGGCAAGGATTCATGAGCCGTTAAACAACATTGCTCTGTCCACCGAATATAAAGTTCTTTTGTATTTATAACGACAAGGAATAAAACATTAAAGGAAGTCCTTTAATTGCATTGCGGAAGTGAGCAACTCTTGAAGGTGAACAATTACAAGGTTTTGAAGCGTCTGTACTCTTAGCACATACAAGAAACTTAAACAGAATTGTTTTAAGATAAATAATACGAATTTTTTCTGAAAACACAGATGGATGGGAGACATTACACATAAGTTCTGTTAAATGTTGATAAGTATTGATAAGCGACAAAAACTGCATTTTAATTAAATTGACAAATTGAATCTTCTTTATTCAAACTGTAATAAAATTAGCCATTTATGCATATCACTAAATATACCTAATAGTTAAGAAGGAAACATTTAAGGAAGAAGAGCTAATAGAAAGAAATAGAACAGCACTGCAAAGAGGAGAACGAAAACAAAACAAATCTTATGCCAACCAGTCTGGCCTACATTACAATGTAGGCCAAATCCTCCGTCCTAGGCAAAGGGCTAGGTCCAGCAGTGGCTTAATAAAGGCTGTGGATAACAACGACCATTACATAATAAAAGAAATCGAGCAGGAGAGTACCAAACACATCTAACAGCTACTAGTAACACAGAACATAAAACTACGGTCCACGTAACATTTCAGAACATTATAAGGTAGAGCCAATTTTTACTGCCTCGTTGGTTTAGTGGTTAGCATATGCAACTGCCAATCAAGAGGTCCCGTGTTCAAATCCCAAAAGTTTGGGTGGGACCAAAAAGTATGGTTGGGATTTTCATACAGAAAATTCTTAATAACATCCGTAGTATGGAAGTTTGGCGGTGATTCAGAGCACGTTAAGGCGTAGGTCTCGGTTTTCATGAACATCTAAGGCAATCGTTATTGGGAAGTCAGTGCCCTCAAATATATTGAAAACCAGTTCAACTTCCGAATATCAGTTCTCCCTTAACGTTGCGATCCAATGCCAGTCGCTCCGTGGAAAAACTGATATTAAGGTAAAACCGGTTGAAATAGTAGACGATCGCAAATAATATTGGGAATAAAGGCTAGGAAGAAGAAGATAGTAGACCCAATTTTATATATCCTCTTTTCTAAGGAGAGGCTTATGTCTAACAATAGATTATATTATTGTTGATGATGATGTTGGCTTAACCAGATAATGGTTTAACAGGGAAATTAATTTTGCATTGTTTTAAAGTTTAAGCGTGTACCAAGCTGCATGTCTGTACTTACAATGACGATGGTAATCCACACTCTTGAATTCTACTCATGCTTTCCATCAGGTAGAGTAGAGTTGTACAAACAATGCTACTTTATCGTTACTAGGATTGTTTGTTTACTGATTTAATTACTGATAATATTATTACAGTGATAGTCTTTGATAAGTTATTGTTACATATCTTTACAACTGATATATTTTATAAAATGCGATGATGCGAATGGATGGAATTTACTTAGAAAATATAAAATAAATAACGTACAACAAAATTAATAATATACTGTCTGAAGGCCTGTTTGAAGTCGGAAAATGAACAATTCAAAGTATACCCAAAAAAAATTAAAACTATTAAAACATAATTAAATACTTTTGGGCAACTTTAAAAGTGCAGTTTCTGAAGTGTTCATAGCCACGTTACCTTAGATGAATATAAACAACCACCAAGGGTAAGCAACGACGGCGCCATCATTACCTTGATGGGTGACCGTTTGTGGCATTATACCACAAGCGTTTTTGTGATTCTGAGGTCACGTTAAACAGTCGGACCATGCTATTATTATAAGATAAAAAAAGCGGCCAAGTGCGAGTCGGACTAGCCCATGAAGGGTTCCCTAGCAGCAAGTAACATCATATAAAAGTTCTTGTAGTTCGTTGTAACTTTGATCGATGTTTTAATAATAGTGTATTGATTAAATGAGATGTAAATTGCGGTTTACGATTTATGACGTATTAAAAAAAAAACTTACATGATCTCCTTAAAACCAACTTTCGGTGGAAGTTGGTAATGTACATCATATTTTTTTTTAGTTTTATCATTCTCTTATTTGAGAAGTTACAGGGACACACACACATTTTACTACTTTTTTTGATGTTTTTTTTTTTTATTTCAGTTCTAAGTATGGGTAGCCCCCAAAATTTATTGTTTTTTTCTATTTTTATGTGAAAATCTTAATGTGGTTCACAGAATACGTCTGTTTTTCAAGTTTTAACAGTATAGTTCTTATAAAAATATAAAAAAAATAGCTGTGACATACGGACGGACAGACAGACAGACATGACGAATCTATAAGGGTTCCGTTTTTTGCCATTTGGCTATCCAACATATGGCTTTACCTTCTCCTGAGAGAAGACTCGATTCTTGCACTGGGACGGTGTTGATATGGATTGTTGGTGGACTTAAAAAGTTCCTTTTCCTGAATCCGAATTAAGACTGTTATTTAGTATAGTAAACCACCTACTGTTACTACCGCATCAGTTTTCTGACAGTAAAAGACACGTCAAAATCCAGCTATTCCAAAGATTAGCCGGAACAAACCTACAGACAGACAAAAATTATAGAAATTGCTTTTTTGTTATAAGTACTAGATATGTATTTGATATAACATACGGACACGTAATTTTATTTATATGGATTTAATAAACAATCAATTTTATATAATAACTTAAGTCGACTTACATTCCAATCACGACCGCAATGCAATACTTATAGCTAACTTTCCACGTGTTCAAAGATAAGAACAAAAGAAAGGTCAATACACGCATTTGGGTCAAATCTGCGCAATAGGTATTAATTTGCATAAACTACGTCCATACGTATGAACATTATTTAGTGTTTCATCACATTCAAAATTTAACAATCTTATTGTTTTGTTTTTTCCTTTGTCTATGATTACACGATTACAAGTTTCTAACACAATCGATATACCTATTTCATTATAGACGTTGCGTTAAAGGTTATTGTTAGGTTAAATGTCAATGACAAAATAAAACCAGCTAATAATATATATATACCGATTTAGTTGTGAAGAAAAATTCATATGACATGATGACATGACATGATGACAGGAAGCAAAGGAGTAAACTATCGCTCTGACAAAGGACTGCAAAAAAATTGACAGAAGTGGGATTGCGATAAAGTCGTATCGGTTTGGAAATTCCACAACAACAATTTTTTTTAAATTAATTCGGGTAAATTCATTTCTTATCAAGATGAACTCTATAACGAAACCTCTGTTTTGGTTAACGCTTGAACTTTTAATAATAATAGAGAGTTTTGACAAACAATAAAACTTACCTATTATTTTTCCTGAGATATCCGGAATCCATTTTGAGTTTAGCCTTCCGTTTTTCTTGTGTTTCCGGTCAAGCGAGTCCCTCTCTATAACGCTAGTGGCGCCCTCTGCACGTTTTGTGCGTGACAACTTCCGTTTGTTACCTCGTGGATTGCGCCATTTTGCTTGTCATTATACAACGTGAGTACCAGGTAGGAATTACCTGGATTCCGGATATCTCAGGAAAAATAATAGGTAAGTTTTATTGTTTGTCAAAACTCTCTATTATTTGTTCCGTCATCGATATCCGGAATCCATTTTGAGTGATGTGTTTGATTTCTCCTGGTACTGTAGGTGTTTGATGCTATAATGTGTATTATGACTGAAAGGTGGGTACTACCCGGTAGGTGCAGGGTAGGTACACACAAAAATATTAAGATTAGCCTGGATACAGGAGTTTATATTCAATCAAAACATTTAAAATTAACATTCACATTGGTTCAAAATATTGTGATAAAGAGACATTCTGGAGAACAGCTCTATTTACCTCTTTAATTTGTTTATGATAATAAGTCCTGAAAGTATGTTCTTGTTTCCAATTTCCAGTAGACATAATTTGATCCATTGTATAGTTTTCTAGCCAGTTTAATGAAGACACTGCTGAACGTACTGATCCAGGTGATGCTTCAATCCCTGCTTCTCGTAGTACCGCCTTTACCCATCCTCCGATAATAGTTCTAGTAGCAGGTTTACTCTGACCTCTTGTAGTAATAAATAAAGCAGACCAGTCTCCTTCATTGCGACGACTTTGCGATACTTTTAATAATACTCGGACCCAGTAAACTATATCTAAATTTCTTTCTGGGTGTGATCTGATCTTCCAGCCAGACTGCTGATATTCGGCTGTGTCTGTCTTAGAACCAAAGACTGGCCACATAAGCAGAGAATCTCCATTGTCAATTAAGTGCTCCGAGTCGATCCTTAAAAGAGTGAGGTCGTGCACTCGCCGGCTAGACGCAAGCAAAAGTAAAATCGCTACGCGTCTTGAGACTTGATAAAAACTTTTCTCATCTAAATTGTCAGCTATTAGGTGATCCAAAACGTTTCTAGGGTCCCATATAGGTGGTCTAGGATTTTTAACCCTCGAAACAGATATAGCTCTTAAAATTTGTTTAACTAAAAAGTTAGATGATATCTCTTGTCCACTGCTTTTTGTTAATGTAGATATAGCCGATTTATGGACTAAAATGGTCCGGTATGCCAAGCCTTCCGTATTGTGCAGATAAGCTAGGTATCGGGCTACTACCGCTGGTTCAGCACGTTTAAAGTCTATAGAGTGAGATACACACCACCCTTTCCACTTTTTCCATACTGGCAAATAGGTGTTTAAGGTAGATTTTCTCCAGCTAGTTAACATTAAGGATTTTTCTTCCGTTGTCCAATCTTTAATTAAATCTGCCCACCCTGAATCAGCCATGCCTCCAAGAATGTGTCTTGAATGTTCGGTGGATGGCGACCCGTTTTCGTATCTATTAGTACCCGTGGAAGGTCCTGGATCTGATGGGGCGGCTGGACCGCTCTCTGTTGTAAATCGGCTTTCCAGAAAGCCTTCTCCCATAGCGGTGCTATAAGGATGTATAGGCCTTGGGCCGTGTTGAGATGGGACAGCACTAGCGGTATTAGATTGGGTGGTGGAAACAGCCATCCCAGACTGTAATTCCAGCGATGGAGAAATGCGTTGTGTAATAGAGCTCTCCGGTCTTGTGGATCTATAGAGGCGTATGTCGGTACCACATGAGCCGTCCTGGAAGCAAAAAGGTCCACATCCGGCGTGCCCCACCTCTCGAAAATTTCTTTCGTCGCTGTTGGTAGAAGGTGCCATTCTGGGTTTATTTTGTTGCGCGATAGAGCGTCTGCTACCATATTGTACCGGCCTGGGAGAAATCTCGCCGTTAAGTTCATGTTCAGGCAATCCAACAAAGTTAGAAGCTGTCGCTTTAAATTTAAGAGCTTCTTCGACTTCGTGCCCCCTTCTTTGTTTATGTAGGCCACAACTGTACGATTGTCCGTCTGCAATAGGATGTGCGAATTTTTCAACAGCCGATGTTCGTGCTTGATTGCTGCATATACAGCGTACAATTCCTTGCAATTGATGTGCCATGACCGTTGGTCTTCCGACCACTGACCTGACAATGTTAACTGCCCCAGTTGTGCTCCCCATCCTACGTCGGATGCATCTGTCGTAAGCAGGTGTGAAAGTGGCTCCGCATGTAGTGGTGACGAGTCGGAAGCCGCTTTCACCCACCAACTCATCTCGGCAAGAACTAGCTCTGGAATCGCGACTCGTTGGTGAGGCAGGGATCTTGGCAAACGTCGACTGCAGTATTGCAGTGTTCGACAATGAAGCCTCCCCCTGCGAACGACGAACGAGGCAAAACTGAGTCTCCCCATTAGGGACTGGGCCTGTCTGAGGGACCAGCTGCCTAGCGAAATCTGTTTTAATAGAGCCCTGCGTAGCGTTAGGCATTTTGGTTCCGACAGGGACCTTGTATTGGTTTGTGTGTCCCAAGTAATACCCAGAAATTCTAGGCATTGTGTCGGAACCAGAACAGATTTGCTGAAGTTGATTGTCCATCCCAGGTGTTGCAACAGTGTTATTGTAAACGTCACTTGTTCCTGAAGCATTTCGTAGGATTGATTGGCCAGTAAAAAATCGTCGAGATACACCACGCAGCGAATACTGTGTTTTCTCAGGTATTCCGCGATCCAATTTGTAACTGCCGCGAAAATACCCGGGGCTGACGACAGGCCAAATGGGAGACAGGTCATTTGGTAGAGAGTGCCATTGTAGCTCGCCCTCAGGAACCTGCGGTGCTGATGATGAATAGGCAGGTGAAAGTAAGCCTGGCTCAAGTCTATTTTTACCATCCAATCCTTGCTCTGCAGAAAGGACGGTACGCGAAAGTGGCTGAACAATTGAAAATGTCTGACGTTTATGAATTTGTTCAGTCGTTTCAGGTTGAAGATTGGTCGAAAGGTTCCATCTTGTTTGGGTGTTAGGAAGAATGTAGATAGGTAACTTGGGGATATTTCTGCTATTTCCAGAACCTGGTCGTGGATCATATTGTCGATTTGTTGTGACATTTGGGTAGACTTCTTCGTGGCGAAACTGGAGAGGGCTTGGTCGCTCGGGTATATGAGTGGCGGCTTCATTATAAAAGGGATGCGAATACCCTCTAATAGCTTGCATATTTCTTTGGGAGCCCCCAGACTGTGCCATATACGCTGATATTGCGTCAGACAGCCGCCACGAAAGTGTGTCGAGTCATGCTCGACGATTACGGTTTTTAATTGGAGAGCGCGATTGAGGTAGTCTACCTTTCGTTTGTTGTCCAGGGTTAAAAGCTTTGCCTTTGTTGCCTTTAGCCTGGTTAGACTTGTCCTTCTTGTTATTATAGGGACGAAATGTTTTACCCCTTGACTGCTTAGATGTTGAAGCTATGACTCTAAAATCATTGCTTTGGGTGGTTCCATTTGTCCCAGCGTTCGAATGCACTGGTATTGTTCTCTTTGTCACGGGAGCTATTGATAATTTATCGCCCCCCCCTATTTTTTGTAAGTAATTGGCAAATAGTTCCGAATCAAACAAATATTCCGAGCTAGGTGGAACTTTGTTCAAACCCGCTTTAAAAAATTCATCAGGTATTTGTTCGAGAACTAATTCTCTGCGCAAACGTATAAAGTCCGCCCTTCTACCACAAGTTATTTGCAACATGTCGTCACTAACTTTCATAAATTCGGAGTTCTTGTCAAACATTTTCTCAACTTTTTTAAAAAGAAGTGACGGCGTTAAGTTAGTTTCTTTGTCGCCTGACCAATTTATTAAGTTTTGTAAGGTATTACGCAATTCTTCTCTTTGAATAAGCATTGCATGTGTAATAGCAGCAAATGAACGCTCTAATAAGTACAAGCGGTGGTCTTCGTTTTTAGAAGGGTCAAAACGTCTTAGTTCCTCATTTGCTTTTAGTTCTATAAATCCGGGGGTAGACAAATAATTCTTCTGAGTCTCAGAAAAACGAATGGACTGCCATTATTCGGTTTTAAAATGTTGTAACACTTCTAACTTGCTCAGTAATTTTGAATTTGATTGAGGGTACAAAGGCTCTTTAACCACCGTAGTGTAATCCGAAATAGTAAGTTCAGAATTTTCTGAACCGCTACCCGGGGGTGGTTGTAAAATTTCGTCAATCGAGGAATTAACTATGGTTGTTCCTACTTCCCGCGATGACTCCCCATTTTTAGAGCACTGTATATTATTTATTTGATTTTGCGTAATCATATTCGTTAAGAAAGCTACTTGTTGCGACAAAAATTCATACTTCAAATCACTTACTTGTCGTGACCGTTTCTGTAGTCTTTGAGAATCGAGGTGCGTTTCCGAACCGTCCACAGAGCCCTGCTCCACACAGCTCGAACTCGAAGAAGAGGACTCCGACATAGCGCTGCTTCGCCTCTTCCTGGTTACGTTTATTCCTTCGTCGTTGTTATTTTCCATCGCAGAAGAGAGAGACTATTCTTATTTAAAACTTATAACGTGTTTAAAATTATTAAACTCTTATTTAAATTTGAAATAATTAAACGGTTCTTGACCTGAACACTACGAAAAACGATGCTATAATGACAAGCAAAATGGCGCAATCCACGAGGTAACAAACGGAAGTTGTCACGCACAAAACGTGCAGAGGGCGCCACTAGCGTTATAGAGAGGGACTCGCTTGACCGGAAACACAAGAAAAACGGAAGGCTAAACTCAAAATGGATTCCGGATATCGATGACGGAACAAATAATGTAAATTCGTGACGGGCTTATCAAAGGCATAATCAAAATTACTGCCGTACCATATAGTACTCGTTTTACCCGAACACTACATTCACATGTTGCGTCATCATAAGTACTAAGTGCAGTTCTGCAGTTCGAACAATCCTGTATATTTCACGATGACCGTTCTATGAACTAAACAGGCGCAAAAAAAAAAACATGACTGACATTTCAAATTCACTGACCAGATCAACGTTGATTATAAAAGCTATTTATGGAGTGGATGAACAGAACACGACTACGAGGTCGGTCTAATCGACTGCAATGCATGCGGCAATGCGAAAAACCGTCAGAGTGGCTAAAAGTGAGAGACGGTGAGTTACATTCATGCAGATCAAGAACACTGCAGCTGGTATTCAACTAAAAAGAATAAATATTACATGGGTCGGACTCGGAACCAGTGTAATACTTACACATTGAATTTTATTTTTGGCTTACCATCCATACTTTGGCATATCATACAGGGCCGCAATTGTTGAAAATGAGTGGGAGTTTAAACATGAAGACGTTTTCAATGCGTAGTAGTTAATAATATAATAACAATAACTCTTAATATAGGTGTAAATAGTTTAGTGTCTTCTTATTTTTACCCGACTACAACGAAGCCAAAAGGAAGGAATTGTAATAATTTGGCAGTCTTTGCTCATTTCTAGTAGAGCCTAAAGTACTGATCCGATTTTAATAATGAGACGTCAATAGATTCTTAATTATTGACCGGGTGACATATGCTATTTTATCAATTGGTGAACAACAACGGCACGGTCAGTACCTGGATGGGTCACCGTTTGTGGCATGATAAGTTAAGCAGGTCACGTTAAGCAGTCGGTCGCAGTTGTTTTCATAAGATAACAGTCGTGAAGCTTAGTTGGAGGCTTTCGGGCGGCTAAAAACACCCATCGGCTAGGGTACTTTTGTACATTTTAGTTATAATGTACTTATATGAGGCTCAATTTGATAAGGCTTTATTTGTGTGACGCTTAGCTGTTAATAGATTATTTAGTTAAGGCTTAGTTTTTAAAAGCTTCTTTTCAGTACTTTATAAACAATGCTAATTGGTCGTAAGTGTTGGTTATCCTTACAAATATTATAAATGCGAAAGTAACACTATATTTTATCGCATGGTTAGTCTAGAACCTCTGGAGAAAGGGATATAGGCTAACAACCAACATCCTCCGAAACCCCCCCCCCCCCTGCAGTCTCTTGTTGGACTCGCAGTCATTTAGTTTGCAATTAGGAGTTATTGTAGTGTTTGTCTTACTTTACAAGCACGCTGTGTATTGTCAGTCATTTCATTTGCCTTATTTCGTACGTGCTAGTAAATCGGGATTGCGATCACGTGACACGTAAATCCTTACAGTTTTTCTCACTTTATAATAAATAACATTTCATCAATTTAATGTGGTGCCAATGAAAATAGTTCTCTACGACAGCATTTAATTGTAGAAATGTTATGTCTACTGCTCATGACCTTCGCAAAAACATACGTTATACCTTCGTGACAAGTGAGTGAGTGTGTAATGTTATTGTCCCCAGCGTAATAAACGTGACAGCACTGAACCTTGAAGAACACATGTTTATATCGTTGCAAACAGATAAGCTAAACAAGCTAGCAGTTTATCTATCGAACGGTTCGTGTAATATAAATACTTGAATTAAGTAACAGGTATACAAAAACTACACTAATGTAAACCATTTTGCTATTTACTTATTTATTTATATATATACATATTTACACTATAATAATATACAATATACACTTATTTATATGTATATATTCCTTTATTCAAACAATTTAATCATTTCTCATAAGTTTTAATGTGAAATATTATTTTATACCAACTGAATCACGCGGTTATTATTGTAAATCGCGAGTAACACCGCGGAGCGAAGCTAGTCGAAAAGAATCAGCCGAAGTTACTTTTTATGTCACCAGCCATCTGCCAGTGAAAAAATCGGTCCAGCCTTTCCAAAGATTGCCAGGAACCATCAGTAAGAGGTTTCTTTAATAATTGTATTATTGATGTAAGTACCGTATACATTTAATTTTATTTGCATTTAGTAAAAATCTTCCCGTTTGATATTACATACAGACATTCTAATTGTCTTGTTGTTCTCCTTTTCATTAAATTTAACTTTTATTACAGTACGCTACGCATATTATATTTTATAGACCATATTTCAAATATATGATACAGATACTACGAATTTATACCCGCAACTCAGAGCATAAATAACAAAAGCTATTACTACCTGTCACCATAGCCAAGCATGTTTTGATTCGTTCCTTCTGCGTTGTTACGATAACAAAGAGACGAAGAAAGAACTCGCGAAACTTTAGGCACACACACACAATCAAACACAGACGCAGGCACAATTACACCATCGTCACTGTAGTTTTCTTTCATTTTACAAGAACTATAAATATCCCATCATCAGCAGACATCAGATCAAATCACTGAAATGAAATTATATTCAAGAACACGACGAAGGCTGTTTGTCAATACTTATCGAACATAGGAAATGAAATGTTATATCTTATCATTTCAGATTTATCTGTGTTTATGTGACAATGGCCTTAAAAATCAATATCAAATTGATTATTCAAACTTTCAAGGCTGGGAATGCAATAAAAACATAAATTACGATTACGAGTTGCAAATCGAAAGTAACGCTTAACTATGCGTGCACTGACTAAATTGTTAAAGTTTCGCAAAAATAGTTCTTAAAAAAACCGGATAAAACATATAATGTCTATCTTTTAAGGTTGGCTCACAGTAACTTTAACACTCATCGAGATGTCGTAATAACAGCTTGGACCCTTCCTATTTCAGGTGCTGAGTGGCAAACCGTGTGGTTTTAGTCCTGCCGGCCCATTTCTGCAGAGATCAGCGTGGTTCTATGTGTTTAGGATAGAATTCGTTTATTCGAAGAGTTGGAAGAATCTGGAAAGAATCTAAGTATCTATCTAAGTTTAAGTGATCGGTTATCTAACTATGATCGTCATCAGCTTTTAATAGTGAACGGCAAGAAATGAGTCTCACTTTTGAAATAATATTTTGGCATAATAAGTCGGCTCTTCCGATACTCACGGGATAAATAGAGGTGGTTACCGCTCCGTTTTCTCAATCAGTAAGTATACGGACACACAATCTAACTAACAAGCATAAAAATTTTTGGGGGCTGTCCTTACAGAGAAACAGCTATATATATATATATCCGCGTGATCTGGAAAGTCAACATGATTCTCTTCGTGAGCACATCTCCTAAGTGTAAGTTAATAATTCTCTAGAAACCTGTAGTTCATATCAAAGTACATATCTATTTTATGTAATTAAATTAATAATTTTATCTTTATTAGACTAATTAAAAATCAATATTGTACATCGAATGATCAACAGGCGACGTTGCGCAACTCCGGGTCGAGGGGGTCTTGGGCTACTTATTTAATTTTGTTTTACCACACGAGTTTGATTAAATAAATCGTAACTACAGTAAATTTAGTTAGCTTTCTGGGAAACTGTATTGTTATAAATTAGTTTTTTAAACTAAAACACGTTTGTGTGAGGGTAGAACTGCTCCGATCGAGCCGGCCCAATCGTGCTGAAATTAGAGTGGCTTTACTGCCTTGGCAAAACTAATGTTATTATCTAAATCAATACATTTTTATAGGTTCTTTCCCTTCATAGTAGAGATATAAGTACATTACAATCCTTAATATAATCTACTGGTAATACATGCCAAGATGGCATAGTATTCAAAAATGACAGGTGATAAGCGTTATTTCTTTTTAACTATTTCATCAACAGCCTCTAATGGGCATGGTGATGGCAGACTAGTCACTTTGGTAGGCTTAAATATAAAAAAAACATACAAGTGAAGCGAATAAAGAGGTTTTATATATATTTAAGCATACGAAAGTGTCTCTACTCTGCCTGATGGAAACCATGAATAGAATCCAGGAGTAGGGTCATCATCCGCATTGTGAGGGTAAGCAATGGTGACAATGGCGGCCTGGTCGGATGTTTCTGAATCATCCCGGCCTCCAGAAGCAGGGAGATGGATGCAGAATGATTGAGCCTCTGGTCTCACTCTCACCAACGAAATACGACGGTAAGAGTGCTGTCATTATTAGGATGGTCTTCTGTATGAGGGTAGCACTGCCCTGGTCAAGTTGGCCCATTCATGATGAAATCAATATGGCTCCACTAGTTACCTATTTTAAAAATAGATTATGACAACGTTACGTAATGTATTAGGTACGAACCTATATATTTAAAAATGAATTGCTGTTCGTTAGTCTCGCTAAAACTCGAGAACGGCAGGACCGATTTGGCTAATTTTGGTCTTGAATTATTTGTGGAGGTCCAGAGAAGGTTTAAAAGGTGAATATATAAATTGCATTTTTTTTTATTAATTATGGATTCCTTTTCTTTGTTTATAAGTTTATTTTATACAAAAGTTTAGGTCCTCTATTTATCGATTGAGGCAGCACGAAGTCTGCCGGGTCAGCTAGTAATTAATAAATATATTATTCATTAATTATAATTATTAATAAGTGGCTTTTGTTGATTGGAAACGATCACCGATGGTAAGCAACGACGGCACGATCAGTACCTAAATGGATGACCTTTTGTGGCATAATATGTTATGAGCGCTTCCATAATTCGGAGGTCACGTTAAGTAGTCGGTAATCGTGAAGCTTAGTTGGAAGCATTCGGGCGGCTTAAAAACACACAAGGACAAGAATACGTAGCAACAATATGTCTTGCCAGTCCGCAACACGCACTCGATCAGCTTGGGGACGTATCGCAATAACCCTCTCCTGAGAGGAGACTCGAGGCCAGCAGTTGGACGTTATGAGTTGATGATGATGACGTATTGGCTACTTACTTCATACTACTAGGATCAAGTTTAAGTTTGACTTTATCATTGCATATGTATTCCAAATTGTCGGTTGATCTTTACTGTACTCGAACCTTCTCCTAAGAGGAGACCCTAGCCCATCAGTGGGATGTTAAGGGATGTTGAATGAAATGTTTTAATTAAAAAAGTACCTATATACTATAACAATGTAATGCATATGCCCATTTGGGTTTTGTTGTCCCTACCATGACGCTGTACGGTCTGTATGGTAATCATCTGACTCATTACCTATCAGCAGGAATCATGTCAGTAGTGTCGTCCTCCATAGATTCGTCACCAACTTCCACCTCCAACTCGACAGCGGGCGGAGTGCTCATATCCAGTCACCCACGAAACCCTGAAACAAAATAAATGATATTTATTTTTGCAAGGAAATCTTATACAGGTATTTTTACATGTCGGACTTTACAGCTAGAAACCGCCGGCATTACTCAAGACTCATCATCATCATCATCAGCCTTTAACAGTCCACTGCTGGACATAGGCCTCTAATTGAAACTGAGGTTTTGGCCTACTATACCACGCTGGCCAAACGGGTTGGTATAGGGTTGGTTTCAAGTTTTCCTTCTCTTTGTATTGATGTTGTCTTGCGTAGATTATCCCTTAGTCGCCTTATACGACACCCGCGGGATGAATAGGGGTGGTGACACTCTGTATTCTTAATCCATCACCACAAGGAGCTAACTTAGCTAACGGAGCATTTAAGACTAACTCTGGAAAAAAAAGCCTCTCATAATTAAATAATAAAGTACAGTCATACTTCGACTTACGCTACCCCGTTTTACGCGAATTCAGAGATACGGGGTTTTTCATTAAGCTACTTCGCTCTGCTCTGTCGTTACTCGAAATAATTTCGATCCACGGGTGGAAGTTGTATTTTTAGCATCAAACACTACCAGCTTTCTTCAACAGGCGATCATTTGCACATCTAAATTAAGCTATGAGACTAAATAACGAGCTTTCTGTCAAAGACTTTTGAAAGCGATTCAATGTTTTAGATGCTTTAAATATTATTGGACAATCTTGGAATGAGATTTCACAAAAAACTTTATACGTGTGCAATTTTGCCCCGACTTATGCGAATTCGACTTACGCGGCTGTCGCTTGGTCCCACCAATCGCATAAGTCCGAGGTATTATTGTTTAAACTATGTAACCACAGTATAAGATCTTGGTAGGCCTTTTGAAGAAAGGACCATACCTATGAGTAAAGTGGTATTAGTCCAGATTAACGACACGAAGCACGACACTACAGCAAAAAGAAATATACTAAATATTAACGTATACTACAAGCCTAGATTATACTCACAAAGGAATAAAAGGAATTTCAAAAACAACATACAACAATTAAACTGTCTATTAATTCCAAACACACAAAAAACGTAACTGCAGGAGTGAACAACATCCTAACAGGTAAGTACTACACTTCCATTTACATTTAGTAAAAATCTGTTCATTTGATATTACAATGGCATGTAAGTATGTTTAGCAGCAGTCTTGTTAACATAGTACAGACTCTGCTTAATTTGGAATTAGACAGCTGTGTGTGGGATGTGTGCAGTTATTATTATCATTATCCATAAGGAAATTTGGGATCTCGCTCCTATGGTATTTCACGCCCATGCCTCAGAGAACACATTGATCTCAGTTGTAATGAACATTTATGACAATCTTTATGAGACATCGTTGTCCGTGTGGTGACGGATTAAGAATACAAAGTGTCACCACCCCTATTCATTCCATGGGTGTCGTAAGAGGCGACTAAAGGAACAAAATAAGCAGCTAACATCACTGCCAAGAGAAGGAAAACTTGAAACAAACCCTTTACCAACCCGTCTGGCCAGCGTGGTATAGTAGGCCAAAACCTCCTTTCTAAGGAGAGGCCTATGTCCAGCAGTGGACTGTTAAAGGCTGTTGATGATGATGATGATGTTATGAGGGAGTCAGTGCCCTCGAATAACTATATTGACAACTATTTTTTGTATTTAGTGTGACAATTCCCACAGGCCGTCACATGCGGTCTGTCGCAATCGGACTGACTAAAACCATACGATGTGCTACTCTGTGCCTGAAATAGGGGGGGGGATCAGTCCAGGAACAGCTGTTATTAGGACGTCTTGACGACCCAAATATATTGACAAACTAGTTGAACATTCCAATTTCAGTGCACAGACAAGGTTGGGGAAGTCGATGTTGATGCCAGTAACTCCGTGTAAAAACTGATATTCAGGTAAACCCGGTTGAACAAGTAGCCAACCCCAAATAATATTAAATCCCAAATGAAAAGAAAGAAGATATGATTAGTGCTATGTATTAAACTACATATTCCAATTAATATTTTAACATGTACAAACAAAGAGTTGATTAAACCTCAACTAGGGTAATTTTAACTAATAAGTCATTCAACCTGAACAAATTAATATACTGTTTTTAACAAATATTCTAATTATTTCCCTATCTAAATATGCACCTTACAAAATTATCATAAGCAATATCCATATCTATTGTCAAAGAAATAATACAAAGGAAACAATGAACCTAAAGACTATTAGGTTATGTAACCAGTGGGTAACTACATAACCCCAAATTGAATTATTATATGGTTAATTATATAATGTGCATAAGGTATAATATGGGATTCACAATTAGAACTTAGGGCCCCAAGTCAATCTCATTTGCAATTGGTTGATATGGTGATAGACAGATGAGGTTCTTTCAAATAAAATTTCTGGATTGGCAGCAATAAGCTCATTACCAATCACTTGGGACCAAAACACTGATGAAAAGTGGGTCTTTAATATGCATCTGTGTACTCCTTCTCAGAAACAGGCATGATTTTATATTTGCAAGTATGTTTAAGAATGTTTTTTAATTCTATTTAATAATTAATGAAAGTCATCAACCTCATTTGTTTACAAAACTCTTTATATTTAAAAGAGTCAGTCAAAGTTATAGGTTAATGTTAAAAAATCATTAACCTATCTTGTATATTTTGAAAATTGGTCATGCCAGAAGTTTTATAGTGATTAGAATATGAAACAAGGAAACTTTAAACAACTCTGTCAGATCCAATTGCAAGACTTGTAATTTGTACCTATAATAGTTATGAATGTTCAAGTTTTTTTTGTGGTAAAAGGAAAACCAAAGAGTTACAATGTAAGTTTAACTTTTATTTTTTTTTCATCATCATCAGCTTGTCGCAGTTCAGTGCTGGACATAGGCCTCTTCCCACACCACTGTAATCGGTTTTGGGCTTCTCACATCCAGCTCCTGCTCGCCATCCCAGTCCACAGTCTAGGATTCTACTAGCTCTAATTTGAGTAATAATATTTTTTTCTCAAATGAATATCATGAACCATGTACTTGAAATTAAATGCATGTTATTAATGCAAGAAACTGACTTATTATTAGCCTGTAATTGAAATGAATGTACTCACAATCAAGGATGGTGACCTAGGGGTCAGACTAGGGTCTTGGATTGTACTCAAGCCTTCCATCAGGCAGAGTAGAGTCACTTTGGTAACTGCTGCTAGTTTTTGTTTTATATTTAAAAACTATGAAGCAGTTTCCCCTTAACAAAATAATATTTAATATAAATTTAAGAACGGTGTTATGTTGTAAGGAGCACATAAATGTGTTTTATTTTATATAGAAAGAAGGCTTCAACAAATTTCTATATTAAAAAAAAATGATTCATTAAAATTCAATTCAAATTCATTGAATAAAAAAAATCTATTTCTATACAATATTATATTTGGGATTTCAAGGAAGTAGTTGTTTTTTTTAGTTCGATATGAAAAGATCAGCTACAATAAGCTTTAGCTAGTTATGATTTTAAAAATAAGCCGCTACAGTAATTTCCAAACTATTTATTTATTATTTTTACAGAACAATGCGAAAAGAATGAATCATTGTCTCGTCAAGTGTTCAGGACACATTAGGAAATTAAGATATCGATCAAGAAGTATGAAAAATAACTTCTTATACCTTCTGGCTGAAATTAAAGTTATAACAAAAGAAAAAAAGAATTACCTTCACTTTCTCAAAATATGATAAATCATGCAACTTGTCAAAATGTTCTGCTAAGAAGCGCACAAATATTCATCAACACTTTTATAAACAACACTAATTGTTGATAAATGCACTTTCATCACAAAATTTCACAGCTGAAAAATTTCAAGACCATTGGCACGGATCCACGAATTTTTTTGACATTTCATCACAGTCCGATGAATACACATCAATGAATTCCCGAAACAAAGGCAGCTATCGAATATATTATTATAAATAAAAGAACCAAGTGTATTTAACTAGTTGATAGCTAAAAATTAGGAACTCTAATTGGTTTCTGATTAATAAAAAAATTGCAATACAATTGCGACTAATAATTCAACGCCCGACCAAACACCGACCCGGTGTTACCATTTCTGAATTAAATGATAACACCAATGACTTTAGTAGTTCTTAGTAATATTCATCAAAATCGATATCGCTCCATAATTGCATTTTTTTAATCGTGGAAGGACATTTATTATAGCACTTTCATATAATAACAAAAAAAACGGCCACGTTCACTGTAATCAGTCACTAATAACCCTAACTTTTATTAGCAGGAGGAGCCGTTTATTAACGGGTTAAACCAATGTTAATAAAAAACCTTTTTTTATAATATCATTGGGTTAAATTAAGACATCGAAAACGTTATTTCCAATTATGTACTGTAGTATTTTGGAGCATATGTATTTTAGACAGAAACAGTGGAAAATATAAACAATAATTTGGAAGCAATCAAAAACTAGTCTGAGCGGTTCGGCGTGAGTGTTAACCCTGCCAAATGTCAGGAAATAATCGTGGAAGTCCTAGTATGATATACAGAATAGACACACCAAAACTGCCGCCAATCGTCTGCAACGGATCCGTTATACCATGAGCTCGTCTGTTAGGGATCTGGGCTTATTGATCGACTCTAATCTCACCTGGAAACCATATGTTGGGAACGTGAGTCAGAGGGTTACCGCAGCCTTGCGATCACTGTATAGGCTTAAGAACTTTCTCCCACCTACTACTAAGTTGATGCTTGTACAGGCCCTGATCTTCCCAATCATTGATTACTGTGATGTTTGCTACCTCGATCTGAATGCAGATCTACTCAACAAACTTGACCGACTTCTCAATAACTGCATTCGATTCATCTTCAATCTGCGCAAGTACGATCATATCACCAGCTATCGAACCCAGCTGTCATGGTTACTTATACGTCAGCAGCGTAGCTTGCGGGCCCTGACTACCCTTCATTCTCTATTTAACAATCCTACAGCCCCTACTTACCTTACTTCACAGCTTAAATTACTATGTTCCAACAATGACAGAGACCTTCGCTCCACTAATAATCTTCTACTCTTATGCCCAAAACACTCTTCTTCTCTTGTCCATTCCTCTTTCGTAGTTGAGTCCATTTTGTTATGGAATGCGCTCCCACTTGAGATCAGGAAAATAACTAACCGTATTACATTTTTAAGGCTAAAGTTAGGGAAATTTATTTAAAACAGTTGGCCGAAATATCTTCGTAATCTCATTATCCGTATATATCTCAGATATAACTGTGTATATTCACTATGTATGCATATATGTGTGTGTGTATGTATGTATGTATGTGTTTGTATGTTATATATATATATTTATATATATATATATATATATATATGTATTTATATAATTATTATATATGTTATGTATTATATAAATCTATATTATATCCTTTTATAAATATAGTCTTGGCACCTCTTTTTGAGAAGACACCTGCCATGTCCTTACTGCACCATCCAAAGGTTGGCTGGTAGAGAATGCCATATGGCATTAAGTCCGCCTCATGCAAATGTAATGCAGAAAGTGTTAAAAATAAATAAAATAGATGTGCAGGAAGTGTGTTAAATATCATTATCATTTAATTGTAATTAACATGTACATTAACACTAATACTAGAAATAAGCATAAACTTATTTGTATCGTTTTTTAAGTTCATAATATATTCTATTATATTTCCACGCAAAAAATATTTAAAATAAATTATTGCGAGATCATTTCTTGAAAGATAAAAATATGTTTATATATATATATATATGTTTTTGACATCAACCGATGAGTGGTTAATACTTTTCATTTAGCATGCCAAAAACATCTTGTCTGACGAACATAACATTTTTAGTTAGTTGATATTTCTTGGAAGTAAATCTTATAACGACATTTTACACAGACATGTCTTTTCTTGTTTATGTAGTAATATGAAATGAAGTCTCAATTACTTCATGAAGAAATGGAAATCATATTAACGGGAAAAGTAAGGGCCCCAGTATTGCGCCTTGTAGAATACCCACTAAATTTAATGACCTTGCCAATGAGCTATCCCCATTGATATAATATACCATATATGACTCTATCATATAGGTATGTTTATAAATTAAAGGCGGAACTTTCAACTCTATAGTGATGTCACTTTTTGACCAATGTCTCCTCATACACCAATGGAAAACTTTAGACTAATAATAAAGTCGGGAACCCTCTCGTTTTTTCTGAACCGGTTCATTGTTAGTTTTACTCATTGATTTTTTATACCTTATAATGTGAGACTCGGAGTTCGGTGCCATACGTACATCTCTGAATAACACTTCTATAATCATATCATACCACATCTTTCTACAGTACATGTTGGTCGATTGTGGAAGTCTGATGGATGTCGCTTCGAAGCGAAAATCGAAGTAAACTTGATCTCGACCTAGTATAGGAAGAAAAGCTTGGAGAAGGACAAGGAGGATTGATTGGGGGGAGTAGGCTATATCTCGAAAAGGTGAAATGAAAAAGATTAAAATTTAATTCTAATTATTTATATTCCATCTCTAAAATATAAGTATCTAAATATAAATAGATAACAATTTAACTAAAACTAAAATTATGGCGTTGAAAACCCTAATGGTGGATATTTATTTAAAATTTTCTCCATGCTCGACGGATAAAACGCCATAAACTTAAACCTTTCACCCATCTTCTTGGGATCGACTAGCATATCATAGCACATTTTAATTTTTTCTTTCTCTTCTTCACTTTTAGCATTCTTCATCAAAATCTGAAAAATACAATCATCCTTACAGAATGAAATAATGAATACAGGATCTAGACATTTCTGACAAGGATGTCTCAGTGATCAGTCAACTTCTCGAACTTAACGCTTCAAAGAAGTGAAAAAAATAGTAGGTGAATCAGAATATGCTCCAATTAGTTTTCGTATATCTAACTTACCTCTAATCTGACTTCTGCCTGACATCTCTTCAAGAAATCAGCTTGTTTTACAGGCCCCATGACTAGAGCGTAGTTATCCATGGTGGGCATCTTGGCAGCCGCTACCCTCAATTGCGCAAAATCTACGTCAGCTGTAAGATCGCAAAGGCCTGGTTTCTCTAGAGGATTCACCACTTGATGTTTGTGAAAGGCCTTAATTAAAACAGATAAAAATTAATTTAATCATTCAAAAGAATTGTGAACTTTGAGATTATTTATTTTGTCTAGTATGGTCCAATGAGCATAGATTAATCTTAGGCCCGTATTACACTGTAAAATATTTGATAAAAGATCTTTTATAAAATATATGATAAAATATTTGACGAATGGATCTTTTATAAAAGATGTGTGGCTAGAGTTTACACTACGTAAAATATACACGTCAAATGTCATTGTTGATCAAATATTGGTTTAGTTTGGTTATTATATTATACTTGAGTATTAAAACGTCATTGAAACTGTTGGTCTAGCACTTGTAATCAACATTATCATGGATGATGTAGCATTCTATGATTGTTTATGTACATTGAGTGCTATAATATACCGTTTTATTGAAGAAAAGGCAATGTCGCCGACGCAAGCGTGTTTGGGTTAAACCATGGATTGCAAGGCGTGGCGTTAAAGGGATTCATCAAACATAATAAAAGAATTATTAAGTGAAGACAAGTTGTTTTATAAATACCTTGCCTTTTGTTTCTATTTTGTAGTCTTCGTGTTTTGTGTTGTTCAGCGTTTCGTGGCATTCGTAAATATTTTTAAATAAATATTGTTATAAAAATAATTAATAAATAATAAAATATCATTAAACAAATAATACATTTCAAACAATCAATACATAATTTCATTAAGCAACATTATTTTTTATAATGCTTTATTCATGTATTATCGAAAACTTCGAGTAACAAATCATTGTCTTCAGATTCTGACTTTTTTAAATCACACATTATTGACATTAAATAATGACAACATTTTTGCGGATAGTTTCCCAGGTCTTTGTATATTTTTGACATAACTTTTTTTTCTTTAATTAACTATACGCATTTTAACGAATGACTTGCTGATAAACGTACCTACGATTTGAACAATAACAATCAACGTATTTGTAGTAAATATAAGCGCAGTTAACCTTAACCACGAATTCTTAAGCATATGTTTATATTGATAATTGTGTTCTCTCTGACTCTGCTCTCTTAGTAACAATCAATCGCACTAGATGTCGCTAAGGCGGTGTGTAAAAAAATGAATGTGATTCGCTAGATTGTATGTATTATCTCAGGGCTATACACCTTTATTTTGCTTATTTTGAAATAAAAAAAAATTTACATTATAAAAATTCCCCTAAAAATACCCCTACAAATATGACACCCATAAAAAAACCCCATCCAAACTTTTCCCCCTTAAATTTAGGGAGAAAACCCCTAAGTTGGGCAGTCTGAGTTTATTCTTGCTACTACATGACAAAATTAACTACTAAATGGTGGTGCCACCTTACAAAAAATAACGCTAAATTGTGCAATAATATAGTAGAAATAGGTGCCGATGCAATCCAAATCTTTTATAAAATGTAATGCCAACCTATTAAATATGATAAAAGAAATATTTTATAAAAGAAATATTTTATAAAATATGGCCTATTACACTATCAAAGATCTTTGTCAAATGTGGCATTCGTACTCGGAAATCAATAATTTTGTTGTTTCAACAGTCCAACTGAACTTATTTGTTGCCATTTCTTGCTTGATAGGTTAAAGAAACGTCCACCGTGGTGTCTCGAACAGAAAAAAGGACGAAGCAAAGTTTATTCTTGCTACATTGAGACAAAATTCGGTTCCCGGGTCAGACCAAATATTTGTGTGATCCACAAATATTTGTTTCGGAGTCTGGGTGTTTTTCTATGTTTAATATGTATGCATTTACAAAAAGCGGACATATGCGAGTCGGACTCGCCCATGAAGGGTTCCGTAGCATCAAGGAACATCACATAATTTTTATAGTTCGTTGTAACTTGTTAGAAAGGGACTTGTTAACCAGAAACCCAACGCCACCTTGGGATTGTTGGTCTCCCTCACGGAAGTACATAAGATGGCCTGAGTCGAGGGTTATGGTGTCCTCCCCCTCTCTTCGGACTTCGCATAACCCCAAGATATGCCATCTAATCTTCCCAAGTTCCACCTCGAGTTGTGCTAGATGCGAGTCTAGCCGTAATGTGCGGCCATTAAATGTTGCCAGGGTCAGTCTTTTGTGGTGGCCTTCCGTAACCCGGAGATTCTTAGCACCCCCTCATCATCGATCCCACAGTGCCTAAAGACGAAAGTCTTCAACCAGTGCGTCCTACCCGTCATGACATACGGAGCCGAAACGTGGACACTCACGGCACGGCTGGTCCACAAATTCAAAGTCACGCAGCGTGCTATGGAGAGGGCTATGCTCGGAGTTTCTCTCAGAGATCGTGTTAGAAACGAGGTAATCCGGCAGAGAACTAAAGTGATCGACATAGCCCACAGGATTAGCAAGCTGAAGTGGCAATGGGCTGGCCATATTAGCCGCAGGACCGACAACCGTTGGGGTAAACGTGTTCTTGAGTGGAGACCGCGTCTCGGCAAACGTAGTGTAGGACGTCCACAGGCCAGGTGGATTGATGATTTGCGCAAGACGGCTGGCAGGAGCTGGATGCGAGTCGCCGAGGATCGAACTGAGTGGCGTGCAATTGGAGAGGCCTATGTCCAGCAGTGGACTGCGATAGGCTGATGATGATGATGATGATGTTGTAACTTGTATTGATGTTTTAATAATAGTGTTTTGATTGAAAGAAATGTAAATTGCGGTTTATGATTTACGTCGTATTAAAAAAAAACGACTTACTAGATCTCGTTCAAACCCATTTTCGTTGGAAGTTTGCATGGTAATATACATCATATATTTTTTTTGGTTTTATCATTCTCTTATTTTAGAAGTTACAAGGGGTGGGGGGGACACATTTCACCACTTTGGAAGTATCTCTCGCTTAAACTATTCATCATCATCATCATCAGCCTATGTCAGTCCACTGCTGGACATAGGCCTCTCTCATTGCACACCACTTTGATCGATTTTGTGCTTCTCGCATCCAGCTCCTGCCAGCTATCTTGCGCAAATCATCACTCCACCTGGCCTGTGGGCGTCCTACACTACGTTTGCCGAGACGCGGTCTCCACTCCAGAACACGTTTACCCCAACGGTTGTCGGTCCTGCGGCTAATATGGCCAGCCCACTGCCACTTCAGCTTGCTAATCCGGTGGGCTATGTCGATGACTTTAGTTCTCTGACGGATAACTTCATTCCTGATACGATCCCTCAGAGAAACGCCGAGCATAGCCCTTTCCATTGCACGCTGAGCAACTTTGAGCTTGTGGACCAACCGCACCGTAAGTGTCCACGTTTCGGCTCCGTATGTCATGACAGGTAGGACGCACTGGTTAAAAACTTTCGTTTTTAGGCACTGTGGGATCGACGATGAGAAGACTCGACGTAACTTTCCAAACGCCGCCCAACCCAGCTGAATTCTTCTATTCACCTCGTCCTCGAGGTTATTCCTACCCAACTGCAATGTCTGCCCAAGGTAGACATATTTTTGAACAACCTCGAGAGCGGTACCGTGTATTGCAATCGGTTCCGGTTGTACATGTTGATTGAACATGACCTTGGTTTTATCCAAGTTCATCCGTAGGCCGATGCGCATAGAAGAATCAGCTAGGTCGTTCACCATCTGTTGCAGGTCCTGCAGTGTCTCTGCCATTATGACGATGTCGTCCGCAAATCGCAAGTGAGAGATGTATTCGCCATTGATGTTAATGCCACGTCCTTTCCAGTTCAGCGTCTTAAACATATCCTCCATTGCATTAGTGAACAATTTCGGGGAAATAATATCCCCTTGTCTCACTCCTCGATGCAATGGTATGGGCTTTGTTTGCTGGTTCTGTACTTGGACGGACATGGTGGCGTTATCGTAGAGACATCTCATCACTTGGATGTGTCGCCAATCTACCTGGCAACGTTGCAGGGACTCCAGAACAGACCAGATCTCAACCGAGTCAAAGGCCTTCTCGTAGTCCACGAATGCTAGACACAGCGGCTGATTATACTCTTCGGTCTTCTGTATAATCTGCCGCACTGTGTGGATGTGGTCTACGGTGCCATATCCGCTCCGAAATCCGGCCTGCTCCGGTGGTTGAAATTCGTCGTCTTCGCGCAAGACGGTTCGTGATGACTCTTGAAAACAGCTTGTAAATGTGGCTTAGAAGGGAAATGGGTCGATAGTTCTTCAGCAAGGTCTTATCACCTTTTTTGAAGAACAGCACGACCAAACTTCTACTCCACATCTCCGGAGTTCTCCCTTCAAAGAGGGCAGTGTTGAAGAGCTTTTGGAGCTCCCTCAGTACGGGTTTACCTCCAGCTTTTAAGAGCTCTGATGTAATACCATCCTCTCCAGGGGCTTTTCCATTTTTAAGCTGTTTAAGAGCCATCTCGATTTCATCAGTGCTGACTTCCGGCAGGTCTTCGGTATAGTGGCGCCTTAATGCAGCTCTGCTGTCCTCATTTTCGGGATCAGGTCGCGAAGCGTGCGAAGCGTATAACCGGCTATAGAAGTTTTCCACTTCCGAAAGGACCACCGGTTTTGAGGCAACAACTTCTCCACTTGTTGTGGTCAACTTCGTCAGTTGGCTTCTTCCCAGAGGTTGTACGAACACTTTTGACCCCCGATTCTGCTCGATTGCTCTCTTAATGGAGAGAGTATTGAAGCACCGGAGGTCGTGTCGTACGAGTTTACTAATTACTCTGTTCAGCCTCCTCTTTGCCGACGAAGTGACGGGTGGGTTTTCACGCCGTTCCCTCATCAACCTTAGAGTCTCCTCCGAAAGTTTCGACTTCTTGCCTTTACGTTGTAATTCGCAGAATCTCGCGCCTTCTTCCCTGAGGATTGCGACCACATTTTTGAGGTTCTGGTTTACGTCTGTTGTGGTTTCCACGGCAGCGAATCGGTTTTCCAAATTTAACTGGAACGTTTCAGATCCTACCATGGTCTGGAGCAGAGTAGGTCGGAGCCTGGCCTTCATCAAGCGGGCACGTTCAGCCTTAAAGTCGATATTCAGAGAGCCTCGGACAAGTCGGTGATCGCTTCCGGTATTAAACCTATTTAGCACTGAGACGTCTCTGAATATGTGCCTCTTGTTCATCATGATGAAGTCAATCTCATTTTTAGTCATAGCGTCGGGGCTTTGCCACGTCCACCTCCGTTGGGGCTGTTTCTTGAAAAACGAATTCATCAAGAAGAGCCCCTCGCGTTCGAGGAAGTTAACGAGCATTTGCCCCCTATGATTCCTGACTCCAAGTCCATGGGATCCTACCACTGATTCGCTGCAAATCTGTACTCCCACTTTAGCGTTGAAGTCACCCATAACAACGTTGTAGTGGGTCTTAGTGGTAAAAATATATTAGAAACCTCAATATCATTTTTGAAGACCTTTCCATAGATAACCCACACATATGGTTTTGATGAAAAAAATATAGTTTCGAAAAAAAGTGGCTGTGACATACGGACGGACGGAAAGACAGACAGACAGACATGACGAAACTAAAAGGGTTCCGTTTTTTGCCATTTGGCAACGGAACCCTAAAAAAAAAGTTTATGTATTTAAATCAGTTATTTAGTACCCATAATACAAGCTCTGCTTAGTTTGAGACTAGATGACGTTGCGTGTTGTTGTTGTTCGAAATATTTATTTATGTTTGAATTAACCTCTAAATGTTGTTGCCACCTTACAAAAGATAATCCTAAATTGTGTAATAATATAATAGAAATAGGTAGAATTAGGCTTACCTAATTCTACCATATTATTGCACAATTTAGTTTTATTTTTTGTAAGGTGGTAACACCATTTAGTAGTTAACTTCTTCAAAATTCTTTTATAAAATGTAATGCCAAATCGTTAACTTTGATAAAAGAAATTTTATAAAAGAAATATTTTATAAAATATGGCCTATTACACTATCAAAGATCTTTGTCAAAGAACTTTTATAAAAGATCTTTTATCAAATATTTTACAGTGTAATACGGGCCTTATAGAAGAGTTGAAACGAGTGAGTTAGCAAACAGGTAAATTAATGCACAATGATGCCTGAATGATAAACTTTAAAATACATATCAGGGCTACAAAAAGTGGATTTAAAAAAAAGCTGGTATGGGCTTATCTTGAGTCAGTTAATGCCCAGTAATTTCATTCAATTGGTTGGCATGTTACACCTAGATGCTTCTAGCTAATTAAAAAATGCTCACTCTGAATGTATCTCCCTTTTCTCCCTCATGGCCATAATCTGCAATAAGTGCAATACCTCCATGCATATCTACTCTATGGGCCAATTGCTTTGCAATGCTCAGGGACTTTGCACTGATCTCCAATTCCGTTTTATCCCCTGCATCTAATGGTGGAATGACCAGAGTTCTGACTGCATTGTTAGGTTCAGCAGCTATTCTGTAGTACAAATTGTCTTGTCCATCTATATCTATAAGAAGTTCACGCCAACCATTTTCAGTTTTCTGAAAGAAACCAAGCAAATTATTTAGAAGTTTAAAATCAAATAAGACCAGGGACATATGTACGTAATACTACTGTAATAAATAGCCAGATCATAAAGTGATCAAAATATATTTTTTTAGATAGCCAGAGTCATACCTGGGTTTCAGGGATTTTCTTTCTAGGGTATTCCTGCTTTGGTTTTTCAGTTATTTTTAGTTTCTTTAGTTTACTTAGATCTAACTACTCGACGGATTTTAAGGCAGTTTTGAGCAGCACTTAGAGTAAAACCCAAGATGTCAAAGACTTCTGTGAAAAGCCAAAGGCCGGGTTACTAGTTATCAATACAACTGGCAAAACAATAATAGACTTACTTCAAATTTGTGAATAGGCAGAACATCAAAGAATTCATGTGCAATATACCATGAAAAATTTTTTGGGACCTTACTTAAGTCATTGTACCAATATACCTTGATTCCACTCACTGTTTCACCCTGAAAATTAACACTATATATTTTATTATCCTGTAATTGGCAAAAGTCTTTATATTCGATGCCTATTAAGCAGAACTAACAATTTGCCAATAATCCCACTCAGAGTCTCACAGTTATTATTGTAAACCGCAAGTTACACCACTGAGTGAAGCTACCCAAAATAAATAGCCTAGGTTATTCCTCATGTCACAAGCCATCTGCCAATGAAAATCTCAACAATACAGGTTCAGCCGTTCCAGATATTACATTCAGATAGACCATACATTATAAGATTGCTTTTGTAAAGAAAGCTGACAGACTAATAAACTTAAGGGGTAATACAAATAAATATGTGTTCAAGTTGCTAACAACAAACCTCCATATATATTTCTACATATTTAACAATAAAGAAAATTTAAATGTCCGTTTGTAATGTATGAAAGTAGGTATATTTTTGTCTGTCTGTTTGTACCGACTTATCTCTGGAACAGCTTGACCAAAATTGACAGGACTCACTGTACATTGCTAAAGACATAAGTAGTAACTTGGGCAAATTTTTTTAAGACTCGTCTCTCAGCAGCATTACACACAATTTTCAACAATAACCACAGTTAACACTGCAGGACTCAGCTAGTCAAGGAATAAGAATCTCTCAGGATACAGGCTTTTAATAAAAACCAGAATTCTTACTTCATAATTATGTGGTAAACCAAGTTCCACTTCTCTATGTGATATGCAGAGTTTGTTAGCTTGCACCATCTGCATAGTTGAAGAAATTTCTACAAGATGAAGACTCAAATCTGAAGATTGGAAGTTACGACTATGGAGTACCTGTACAACAACGTCCAAAGTTAGCAGTGATAGTAGCCAGTTCGTTTTCGCTCTTGAGTTGAGTAACATTAATTCAGCTTACCCTTAAAATATCTGTTAATAAAGTACCTTTTCCTGGGCCAAGTTCAACTATCTGTAGTGGCTTCCCGGAGCCCATTTTCTGAGTCTCAGCATAGAACCACACGCCTAATATTTCACCGAATAGTTGACTAATTTCTGGTGACGTAATAAAATCACCATCATGACCAATAACTTCTTTTTTCATGTAATAACCTTCAGTGGGATTTGTCGTAACTATATGCATGTAATCAGCGATACTTATAGGGCCACTTAATCTAATTTTCTCTTTTAAAATCACCATTATACTTGGCGCAGTGCCCGGTGCAGGCATTTTCAATGTTTTCGGATCAGGACGTTTTACCACTTTGAACCCATGTCCTCGAGAAATTATTTGAGGCATTAGTAACTTATTACACATTCTATATATCTTAGGAGGATTCATTTTTGTTAAAATTGTCCCGAACCTGAAATAACACGGTAGAGGTTATTTATGTTTCATATTGTTATGTCAATTGTCAATATTGTCAAATCATAATGACATTTGATCAAGAGTATCAGCTGATTGATTTCTTTTTTTTTTTTCATTGGGTGGAAAAAACCGGAACTGTCCCGGCGCACAATACTGTTACTCTATTAAAAAAAAGATAATTTCCATAACTTAGATAAGACTATAGAGAATAACTGTATAAAATATATTTTACTGTGTAAATAAAACAGTCAAGTTTTGGTTTTGGTACTCTGTCAAAAATTAGATTCAACATCAGAATCAGATGGTATTGATGAGATAGATGCTGAGTCATTATTTCTTTGTGACTATAAATAATCAATATTTCAAATGAGTTTGAAAATATACTCTGACAGGAAAAATAATTCAGCTTATGTATTACCTGGTACAGAAGCTATATATGATGTATCGATAATACTTTCAAGATCCTCTTGTAAACATAATTTTTTCTTCCCAGTATTCAAATAAACTGTGGGCCTCTCTTGATAGGTATACCATGAACAAGATAAGCTTTGATTACTTTCTATCAGCTTTTATTACTCTCCATTATTTCTTAGTGCGCGTAAGCGGTGTAAGACTTTTGAAATTGATTTACTGCTGAAAGAAAGTCCCTAGACTCTCCCTAGCGCACTCGCGCAGGCCGATTGTAGACGCGAGCCGAATGATCTGCGCACATGCGCAGTACGTATGTACGTCGTAAGTTTCTTTTTTTAAGTATTTCATGGAAAATAATGAAAATTTCGTTGTTTTTCATACGGAGCTAATTAGATTAGCAACGGAGCAAATTATTAGTCGAAGAATCAACACCGTAGACGCCTTTGTTCCTGAATTTGATAGCGTATGTTTAGCAATTTTTTTTGCAGACTCTGGGATGGGATCAAATTACCGGAATAGCACAGATGAACGGAGCAAATTGAGATCTATCCAGAGATATTTTTGTTTTTTATATATCTCCGATATTGTGCGCCGGGACAGTTCCGGTGTGGAAAAATAATAAAACTTTTTTTTTTTTTTGGGATTTAATGACCTAGTAACTAAGACCTTTAAGTCAAGTCTTATTTTATTTAAACAAACATAGCACTTTCACTTTGCTTCATTTTTAAATTGTTTTGATAGTATTTCTTATATATATATATATATCCATACTCCATACTAATATTATAAATGCGAAAGTAACTCTGTCTGTCTGTCTGTCTGTTACGCTTTCACGCCTAAACCACTGAACCGATTTTGATGAAATTTGGTATGAAGATAGAACTGAACTTGGGAAAGGACATAGGCTACTTTTTACTGCAGTAATCGAGATACAAAGGCCAAAGCTAGGTGATTATAAAAATACATAAATCGTAGGTATCAAAATGTATCACTGTTTATCTCCTGTCAAAACTTCACAGGTTGCTAGGCATAACACACTTGCATGGCAACCATAATGATAGTTTGACAATGACATAAAGACCAGTAGACCAGGTTAAATAAGTGACCAGACCAGCAGTGGACTGAGATACAGTGCCGGATTTATATTTTCCATGAGTGTAGGCCACTTTATTTTCGCCGCCCCATGTACATACCTTTCTAAAATAATAATTTTCCATTTGTAGTAAAGAAGGCTTTGAAGTTAAATAAACGAATGAATTAGTCATTATGAAAGAGCGTAAAGTAAAACAAGATATACAATTTATTACGGGACTTTTTAGGGTTCCGAAGTTTATGACTCGGAACCCTTATAGATTCGTCATGTCCGTCTGTCCGTCCGTCATCGACATACCGTCCAAACGGTAAGTGCTAGAAACATGAAACTTTACATGAATATGTGTTGTAAGTACGTCGACAAAGTGCTACAATAAAATTACGACAAAAAAAAATTATTTGGGTCCTCCCCTACACGTAAAGTGGGGATGATATTTTTTTCTCGCGGCTACCCCATCGTGTGGGGTATCATTAGATAGGTGTTTTAAAAACATTAAAGGGTTTCTAAGACAATTTTTTGATTTAGATATCCGTTTGCGAGATATTCTACTTTAAAGAGCACTTTTTTGTAAAAACAGGGCGTCCCCCCCCTGTAAAAGCTAAACGGCTGGCTTAAAAAATCTGGAAAAATTCGTGATGGTGGTCCATATATTGAACTTTGAAAGAAAACTATAACCGATCAGATGACTTTGTTAGTTCAGGAGTTATAGAGGCTTAACTTGTAAAATGAGCTCACTTGGAAAAAGTCATACAAAATTAACGCATTAATACGTAAACATAACAATTATCTATTGGATACAATTTTAAATCCATTATGGGTGACTGAGGAACCATTTCTGTGCGTGGCCTGACACGCCCATGGGCGATTTTAGTAGCAAAATCATCTATAATATCATGATAATTTATGGTATTTATTATCTCTGCCAGTGGCGGATTAACCACGTAGCAAGAGTAGCAAATGCTACAGGCCCCGCGCATTTAGGGGCCCCGCGCCTAACGATTTGGCAAAAAAGTATCTATTTAGATCAAACTTGAAAGGCGTGATGGTGTAGTGGGACACTCGATACAAATAAGTTTCTTAAGAGGTTTAATGATGCTGTACTAAACACGTGTAGATGTTCCAAACAGTCTGCCATAACAACAATCTAAAAAAATGAAAGATAAAATGTCTTATGCAACTGAAGTACAAAATTAAATGCCAGAAGCATGTCACTAGGCCGCCATAGTATGCATCACCATGCATGTCATTGGTTGTGTCTGTGCAAATATTCACCGTTAGCAAGACGAGAACAACCAGAAAAATAATATGCCTGATAGATTCCCTAGGTCGGTGACATGCCCGACAGATGTCAACCGTCTTTAATGATATATATCCGATAGCTGTTATTTAGCATGATAACTTCGTCCTTAATTGCACAAACAAAACCTTCGGTATCCCCGAAGAAATCACTATACCGTAGCCAGGACGTCAATTCTTTAAAGTCTATATAAGGCCCGTTCAAAATCGTCCATGAAACTCTTTGCCCTTCCATACCTCCTACCATGACTCCATCATCAGTACTAAGTACTATAGGTTTGCGCCAATTCTACTTAGCGAGAGCGAGTGGAGTGAATCCGTTATCCACTGCAACTACTTTGCGATACACTCCCACGTCAGTATTATGAAAATATTCTCTGAAATTGTATATCTCGCAAATATGTAGGGTCTTGATATTTAAAAATCCACGACCCCCAAACTTTCGCGGGATGTACAATCTCAAAACTGACGAATGTGGATGGTGCATTCGGCATTTTTTTGCTTCTACCCCCATCAACGGGTAAAAGACACGTTAAAAAGTTATTGTAATAATGTGTTTGATTCCCGATCGTTGAAATTGCTTTGCACATTTATTCGTCGCTGAGGATCAGCAACAACAGTGGTTAGCGATCTTTATGGACAATAAAACGTGTTAAAAATGAACTGCGAAACAGGACGAGACAAAAGCGTCTAAATAACCTCACCTTGATGAATATTAAAAATAATTGAATTGCAGGGTGGCTTCGGTATTCTGGGTATGGATAATTGTATTAGGGATCTCAATCCGCGGGAGTACCTTGAGAGTGTCACTAAAGTGGCCTCGCGAAAGCTAATTTTATTGTACTGAATAAGGTCAGACGGTTCTTCTCAGCCGAGCATGTATGAGTCTGTACGTATGGTACTCGCATCATGGTGTTCTCATTTTTGCCATGGATCCGTGATGTATTTGTTTGTTGTAGCGGCAAGCAATCCGCATTATTGACGATACCGAGTTCCTCCAAACTCTGTAGCTGCAAAGAAATATTGCCTATGTGGCAGTCCTCTCTTGCCTTTAGCATGTAGAGTGTTCTGAAGAGGTCTTCTAAGTGACCCCACCTTCTCCTTTCCTCTATAGGCCTTAGAAATGATCGTTTCAGAGTGGTTAAAATAACTCTCTCGCTCCGGCTTCTTTCCTGTGCCGAGCAGTCAAAAACTGAAACTCACAACCATCGCTCGCGCACGTGTTTCTCTTCCACCACGATCCATGATCCTTTAAGCGGGGAGTGCAAAAACGTCTCACTATACCGCCATAGTGTGTGTCACCACGCAGCTTTTTATGCATTCGCAGTGAGTATAGTATCCCATACGAGTACTCTTGGATTCTACTCATGCTTTCAATCAGACGTAGTAGAGGCACTGTGGCAGGCGTCATTCAAAAACAGATTAACGTAGATACGTCGATATAAACAGTATTATTAATAAATTTGCCCTCATTGAATCAAGGAACGGTTGCTTGTAACTGTCTGTAAGTACCTTTTCCTTAGAAACATAAAATCCTGAAACTACCCAAGGGCCCCGCGCTTAAGCTTGCTACAGGCCCCGCGCTGGCTTAATCCGGCACTGATCTCTGCTTATATATAGAGTAGAGCTAAAGAATTCATTTTTTCTTGAGACAATTCACGCGTTTTAAACAGAAAAACCTCCTTTCCCTAGAACAAATTGTAGTCGGAATGGAAAGTGCAATGCGGACTTTTATCCTCTGAAATCGAGTGTCCTTCCTCTGGAATCTGCCGCCCTTAGGACGCTGCCGCCCCTAGGCCGCGGCCTATACGGCCTATTTATAAATCCAGGACTGCTGAGATAGGCTGATGTTATTAGTAAATTTATTCAAACTATTTATATTTATTTAATAATTAAGGAAAGTGGAGCTGGTGAGAACTCTACTTAAGCAATTACAAATGCAACTAGAGCAGTATTTTAGAACTTTGAACAATTTGAAATATTGTATACATCACAAGATATAGGAGTTTGAATATACAGATAAATTAATTTTTTTCAAGGACTTTATTTCATCAACAACCCATAGCGTCCCACTGCTGGGCTCAGGTCTCCTCTCAAGAGAGGGTTAAGGCCATACATTATTATAATTATAATAATTATACTTATAATATAATTATTGAATTATAATAATTATAATTATACGCCACACCGTACTATTTTAATAATTAGTAATATTTTATTTTATCATTATGACATATTTAATTCCTATTACAATATGTTCTTTTCTGCATATTACTTTTACAAAATAACGGCGATGTTTCACATCTGCCAGGCGTCCCGTGACGGCTCACATTTTTTTTTTTGGTGTATGTACTTCACCTACTGCTCCCTTGTACCCGTCACATACGTCAAGAGTCCAATAAAGTCCAATTCGTTCAATGGTCGTTTTATTTCGACTTTGACTAAACAGGCCCTTGGGCAATTCTGTACTTGTTTTGTTGTTTTTTTGATGTGAAACATCTATGTGATTTCTGGCCTAGCGACGCCTGGCGACTGGCGACGCCTGGCGACGCGTCGCCACGGCACGCTATACAATGGTATATATATACAGTCTATATGCAGTAGTGTGTACGGTGTGGCGTAAATTATAATTATAATTATAATTATTATAAGTATAATTATAATTATACTTATACTTATAATAGAATTATTTAATTATAATTATTATAATTATAATTATACGCCACACCGTACTATTTTAATAATTAGTAATATTTTATTTTATCATTATGACATATTTAGTTCCTATTACATTATGTTCTTTTCTGCATATTACTTTTACAAAATAATGGCGATGTTTCACATCTGCCAGGCGTCCCGTGACGGCTCACATTTTTTTTTGTTTGTTTTTTTTTTAAATTACTTGTTTGTATAGTCACGATTATCATCCTCATAAATAAAAGAATGCTTTTATCTTTAAATCAAAACCATATTGCCGAATAATTTGTTAATTTTTCATTTATCAAACTTTTCAAATTTTGAACATTTTTTTTTAATTCTCGACTGCCTCGTTGGTCTAGTGGTTAGCATATGCGGCTGCTGATTAAGAGGTCCCGGGTTCGATTCCCGGGTCGGACCAAATATTATTTGTGTGATTCACAAATATTTGTTTGGGAGTCTGGGTGTTTTCTATGTATAATATGTATGTATTTACAAAAAAAAAGTATGTTTAAGTATTTATATCAGTTGTCTAGTACCCATAACACAAGCTCTGCTTAGCTAGGGACTAGATGATGTTGTGTGTGTGATGTTGTGTGTGTGTAATTGTTATGGTCACACTTTTTTGACGTTTTAGTACCGTAGTGTTACATAATCTTTGGTACTAAGTGGCAAGTGCAAAGCAAACGTCAAATCAAAGTATCAAACAAAACAACGTTATAAACATACAGAATTGAAGTGGTTGCGGCTGCAATATTTTTGTTTCAAAAAATCTGTTTTACTAGAAGTCGAGTATTAATCAATTCTGATCGATATTTACTTACCATTAAGAATAAGAATTATTTATTAATTCATATAGAATTTACTTTACTTGTGTAACACGCATTAAGACAGAGGGTTATGTTTTGATGCACCACGTGAAAATTTTCAGTCGATTTCTATAAAAAAAATCAATTATATATTGTGAAAATGGGAACAATGAATGATGAATATTATTCTGGCGTTAATTACATTAAAAACAATGCAAATAGAGATCCTCCTGAACGCAATGGTAGAATAATTGTAAGGAATATATCTTTTAAAGCTACTAAAGAAGCTCTCAAGGAACTTTTCTCAAAGATTGGGACTGTTAATGAAGTTAATCTGTTAAAAAAACCCGATGGAAGACTCGTCGGATGTGGATTCGTGCACTTTGAAGATGTTGCGATGGCTGAGAAGGCCATTCAGGCTACAAATAAAAAAACATTCTTGGGTAAGGAAGTCAAAATGTTATACATATGGTCTATCTTGTCTTTATCAGTCTTTAGTAGTACTGTTGGGCGTAGGCCTGTCCTTAAAAACAGTGATGGTAATAGAGATAAAATACTTTCTATGTAAGACTACAAGACATATCTTGTAATTTGATATGATGTGTGATTTGTTTTAGTTTATGTGCTGTTAAATATATAAAGCAGCTCCGCCTGCTTGTATGTCAGTTATTGTGGTTAGATGCAGCTTATGTCATTTTTCAAGGCTAACTATCTTAATACCAAATTTTACCAAAAACAGTTTAGTTTTTGTATAGTTTTGGTGTGATGCAACAGACAGAGTTATTTCCGCATTTATAATATTAGTAATGACAAGAACTTGAATCAACTGTAAGACATTGTTATATTCTATTTTTATAGATAGTACAGTGATATCCTATCTAATATGATTGCCTCAGTGGTGCAGTGGTAACACTGGTAACATATGTGACTGCCTTGCTTGATTTCTCAGGTTCATTTCCACATCTGATCTTGACCAATTTTTTGTATGATCATCTGCAAGTATTTGTTTTGTACAAATAATATGAATGTATTTACAAAAAGATAAAATTCAAGGAAAAAAATACTTGATATCACAATTATACTTTGACAGCAATACAAAGTGAAACAACTGAAAATATATTTTATAGTACAGTACCTTCACAATCAATTAATGTTATATAGTATAAAATTAAGTTTTTGTTGTTGTAAAAAATACTCTTTACAATTTTGAATAAGAGAGGAACATAAACGAAGCAATTTCATAAATAGAAATAAAAAATACAAAATCAAGTGTATTAAAAACTGTAACAAAGTTATGACTTAAAATTATTGTATTGTTATTTATTTTATTGTATTGATTTCCTGCGTCATGGGGAATAGTATAGTAATAAATTTACTATATCTTATGTGTTATCTAATTAAACAGAATTTCACCATTGGATTGTTTCAGATCGCCCCATTCATGTAGCTTTTGCAGTGCCTAAAAAGAACTATGTACAAAATATACAAGATAAAGAGGCAAGAACAAGGTTTAATAGTATTTCATCAGAGGACGGCCATAAACCCAGTGTTAAAAGTAAGTTTCTAAGCTTTTCTAAGCCCTCTACTTCTTTTTATGTCTAGTTCTACATTAGTTTTAGTAAGAAGCACATTAAATTTAAAAAAAAGACTATTTCCTTACTGGGCTTGTACAGCTACCACCAATGCTTTCTAAGACATTTTTGGTGCACACAACCACTCTGTGAAACAAATTATTATCTGTAGGATTTCAAGACCAATACAACCATTAAGAATGACACACACACAACAGAATCTATTTGTTCCTCAAACAAACTTGTGGCTCTAAAATAGCAGACGGTAGTCACTTTCCTTGAAGTTCCCCATCTGCTTGTTCGCCCATTGATAAAAAAAACTATCACAACATGTAGTCATATCATATGTAACATCTTAACTCACACTTTCTTGCCATTACGAAGAAATAAATAAGAGTATGTATTCTGATACTAAGCAAGCATGCACTATTTATTCTAACAGAAAGTGGTAAGTCCCCCACTAGTTTCTACTGCACTTAGTGTTATGGATTCAAATCCCACATGGGACAACACTTTGTGTTCTTTGTGTCCGTTTCATATGTTTGTATAGTCCACTGTGACACAGGAATTTATGTTGTTAACCCCTGAACTGCTAAATTCCTCATTAAAAAGTGTATGTTCACATTAGCAGTTTCCTATAGAGCCTAGGTTATTATTCAGTATTTGATAATCATATATCATCATATCAATCGTTTGATCATCAACATATATTATGTTTTCAGATACCACAGCCTTATACACATACCTTGATGCCACAGAAAAATCAAAAGAAGAGAAAAATAAAATACGAATAAATCGCAATGCTCGTCTTATTCTACGTAATGTGTCTTTCAAAGCAACTGAGGAGACATTAAAAGAGCATTTTGATCCTTACGGTGAAGTATTAGAGGTGAAATTGCTGAAGAAACCTGATGGAAAGCTGGTTGGATGTGCATTTGTGCATTTTAAGAATGTACCAATGGCGAAGAAAGCGCTGTTGAATACAAATATGAAACCATTCCTAGGTAAGAAATAATTATGATTTATTATTTTTCTTAGTCTTAGCCTTTATTTGCCATATTTATTTCATTAATTTCAAAATTTCACAGGTCGACCTATATCTGTGGATTGGGCGGTTGCCAAGAATAAATACATGCAGCATCAAGTAAACCAGCAAATTGAATTGGAAGAGAATGTGAAACAAGAGTCAGATAGTGATGATGAAGAAAAACCATTAAAGTCATCCACTGATGAAGTAAAGAGTGAGAGTAAGTTTAATAAACTAATCTATGTTTAATGTTATAAAGTTGCCAAGTTGTTTGTTTGTTTGTACAATAATCTCTGGAAATACTAGTCCGGTCAAGACCAAAAACAGAGTAAAATAAAAAATGTTGCAAAACTTGTTCCTTTGTTCAGAGTTTTCCTTGTTTGTGTTGGTTAAAGTTTCACAAAAAAATTAAGAAAGATTTGTTCATCTTTAAAAGTTCTAAAAGAATTGTTTTTCTTTTAAAGTTCTCAAATAAAGTCTTGGACAGCATATATCTATCTTTTGTGGTTTGCTCACTAACCTGTCGACATGGTCTACACTTACAAATCTAATATTGAATATTGTATGTAATTTGTCTCAATATCCTTGAACCAGGTGATTCAAATGCTGATTCAGACAAAGACAGCGGTGATTCAGACGGTGATGATGATGATGAGAGTGACCAAGAGTCGGAAGAAGACGATCAAAGTGACTCTGACGAAGAAGATGAAGAACAAGATGAAAAAGTTAATATCAAGGAAGAAAGACAAAGGTATGTAGCCACACATTAGTTAGTCAGAAAATAGTCTCTATTCTTCTCTTGAATGTCCTCTGTTCTATATGTCCTCATCAGTCATCAACATAATGTCCCACTGCTGGGCTCTGGGCTCCTCTTAGGAGAGGGTTAAGACCATACATCCGCACGCTGACCGAGTGCGGGTTGGGGACCGGTAAGACAATATTGTGACTACATAATCTTGCTGTTGGATGTTTTGATAGCCATCCAAAGGCCCTAAACTTAACGACTATTATCCTATGATAACAACCGGGACCGACTGCTTAACGTGACTTCCGAATCACAGATACGCGCATCATCATTTGAAGGTATCGTGCCATTAACGGTCACCCATCCAAGTACTGATCGCGCCGTCGTTGCTCACCCTGTAATTTTATATTCCAGAATTAAACTTAACGATGCTGAAGACGGGTGTACTGTTTTCATAACAAACATACCGTTCAGTATAGACAATGATCTGCTGAAGGAGTTTGCGGAGAAGACGGGACCTGTGAAATATGCACTTATCTGTATGGACAGATTGACAGAGCATTCTAAAGGTTCTGGGTTCGTTAAATTTGCTGTAAGTGTTTCATTATTACCTTGCCTCATGGGAATTTTGCTAGTTCAACCTTCTGATACAGACCAAATGCAAATTAACTAACAAAGCTTGTCTGTTTCATTGTAATCTGTATGTGTGTGTGTGTGTATGTGTGGTAGCATACATTTGTTAGCTTGTGTACGCAAACAAACGAACGAAATACGATAACCTTAATCTTTTTTTATATTAAAGCATACCAAAGTGACTCTACTCTGCGTGATGGAAAGCATGAGTAGAATCCAGGAGTAGGGGACATTGTTAGTGTAGACATCATGGTGATCACTGACACTATGGTGGCCTAGTGAGATAGTTCTTCGTCATTGGACCTCTGGTCCTACACTCATCAATGAAACAGCACAAATGCTGTCACTTTAAGTTGGTCTTCTGTGAGAGAGTAGTACCGCCCCAGTTAACGGCCGGTTTGTGTTGAAATTAGCCTGGCTCTACTATCTTGAAGATCAGTCTTTCAAATCAGAAAATCAATAATTCTGGACAAATCTCCAAAAGTTCTAGCAAAAGTTTCAGTTGAAATTGTTTCTGTTATATCTTAATTTTGCACCTAGTATAATCACAAGTAAAATATTGTCTCATTGCAGAATCAAGAACATGCTGACACATTTTTGTCACTACCAGCCGACCAGTTGAAGTTAGATGGTCAAGTGATGCAAGTTAAACCAGCACTAAAGAGGGAGAACTTACAGAAGGGAAACAAGAAGGAGGCGAAGGATAACAGGAACTTGTATCTGGTTAAAGAAGGAGGTATGTTATATAAATATATAGAATAAAGTGTTTTATAACTGTTTTTAGACTTTCGCGACTTTTACACATACTTTTTATTAAGTAGCGGAACTTATTCTCGATAAAATTATTTAATAGGATTTACGGTTAATTCTATATTTCGACGTTTCGAACGGGTTATACCACTCGTGGTCACTATCGTCACGTTCACGGGTCACAGAGGTCACTGAGGATTTTCACGAGACTCATTTTAGGACGTGGCTTATATTTTATGGAATAACTACCTATTGAGGTTCTGGCTACAATCAAAGCTAGATTGGGCACATTTAGTAGATACTAAAATCCATCTGTATTATATTAAATTAAAAAAAATACGACTGTGCTTCTGACCTTACGACTATAATAAAACTTAAGTAAATACAGAATACGCGTCTAAGATATACTAAATGTAACTGGCTATGAGAGAGAGAGAAAGAAAATGTGCGCGCGCACTACTCTCTTCCTCCTACAGTGGTAACATACGAAACGTAACTCTATCTCTTTCTATCTTCACTAACCTATATCTCCCTCTCAACGTCTGTTCGCCTCGCCCGATCACATTTTTCGTAATGCTCGGCGTTACGCATTCATCACAGCTTACCAGAGTAAAGAAGTTTTACTTCATAAATATAAGTGATTGATCAACGCTACATTGCTATTAATTTGAATGAATGCTTTTACAGTTGTTGTAGCGGGCACAAAGGCAGCAGTAGGCGTGTCAGCCTCCGACATGTCGAAGCGACTCGCCCTCGAACGCAGCAAAACACAGATGTTGAAGAACTTGAATAGGTAATTAACTCTTACAAATATTATCTATACCAGTTGTCAGGTTAGAATCAGTTAAGCTATGTAAATATATACATTTACTAGCTGAGGCCCGCGCCTCCGCTCGCGTCCACTTTATGCTTTATTATTTAGGGTTATAGAATAGTTTACGTCCTATTCTAAGAATAAACAGACAACATTTCGGAGGAGTAGGTATCTATACAAATAAATAAAATTGGAGTGTCTGTATGTAACATCAAAAGAGCAAGTCTTTTAAATCTCTGGAAGCCCTTGACTGATTTTGACGGGACTTTCACTGGCAGAAAGCTAATGACACATTAAGCAACTTAGGTATTTTTTTCAGAATAACTTTGCTCTGCGGTCTTACTCGCGACTTACGACTATAACCGTGAGTAACACCGCGGACTCAGCTAGTTTCAACTAACATTGTGACATGAGAATTTTATGTATATCTTACTAATATTACAAACGCGAAAGTTTATGAGTATGTATGTATGTTTGTTGCTCTTTCACGCAAAAACTACCGAATGGATTTGATGAAACTTCGCAGTAAGCTTTCATATCAGAATACACGTGGTCAGAGCCGCAGGCATAAGCTAATATATGTATAATAATAAATATTTCGGACACTGCTGGACGTAGGCCTCGTTTTAAAATGGAGGTTCTACTGTGCCGCACTGTCTAGACAGGGTGTTTCAAGTTTTTCCTCGTTGCAGTGCCGATGTCCTGCGAGTTTTCCCCCTTAATATTTCCTATTTATTTGAACAGGTTCGTGTCCCGGTATCGTCTGGTGGTATCCAACTTGCCCGCACACTTTGACGACTCCAAGCTCCGGCGCATATGCGTGAACGCAGGAGACAAGCGAGCCACCGTCACCGAGTGTAGAGTAATGAGGGACTTGAGGACGCCTCCCGGGAGGGATGGCCAGCATCCGTAAGTTATAGCCACATACATGTTGCTGAATTATGATTATGACTCTCGACTGTTAAACTTAATATGATATCTGACGTCTTACCTGCCTTCTGAGTGCCACATCTAAAACTGACCATTCATTGGTCGAATAATTCCTTCTTGGGTCGTTTGCAGTAGTCACATCTCCCCAAGATGTGGCTGCAGCAGCGATTGGGGAGCTAGCGACCTTTGCCGCGTCCTTCGAGACCGCTCCTTTCCTACTCACCAGCATTGCCTGATACACATAATATTTCAGTGCATTTTCACAAAATTACTCGCATAGAAATTTGGCACAACGCTATCTAGTCCCAAACTACACAGCTATGGGTCCTTAACAACTGATAATAATACATAAAAATACTTTTTTTTTGTAAATACCCAAAAACTTAAACCGGAAGCAAATATTTGCAAATTAGAACACATTTGGTCCGACCCGCGAATCGAACCCGAGATCTCGATCTCAGCAGCCACAAATGCTACCATTGAGCCACCAAGGCAGTTAATAATAATAATTGTGTTTTACAGGTCGAAAGGCTACGGTTTCGTTATGTTTACACGACATGAGGATGCTTTGGCATGTCTACGGAAACTCAACAACAATCCGGATATATTTGACAAGAAAAATGTAAGTATGCTATGCATTATACAAGTTACGAACAAATTTTACAATTATTTTTAAGACCAAAGGAGCGTAAAATTTTATTAATTTAAGTTTTTCTTTTTTGTATGAATAATATATATATCAAACAATCCATAATGTCCCACTGCTGGACTGTGATCTCCTCTCAGGAGAGAGTTAAGGCCATACGTGCCCACATTCTCTATAATGTTATCTATTATTCCTATTTGGTTTTCCTATTATCGTACAGTACAGTAGTACATTAATGTTTAACGTTTTTAACATTATACAACGATATATTTCACAGAGGCCCATCGTATCTTTCTCAATTGAAGACCGAACAGCATTAAACGCACGCAAAAAAAGGTTAGAAAAATCGATAGCCAACAATCCATTGACAAGAAAAAACGTTAATGAGGAAGATAATACCACAGATAACAATAATATAAACAGAAAAAGAAAATCTTATATGGCACCGGATGAAAGTTGGGCAAAGAGAAGAAAGTTTGGAAAACTCAATCAAAATAATTAGATTGTTTATTATACGAGTATGACTGTGTGCGTAGTGTATCAATTTTATCCTGTTCTTTTATAAACTGTTTGAGATTGTCGAATGTAGGTATATTGACATGTCTATAAGACTGTTCAAATAGCGTAAGAGTGTCGTTTGTGTCGAGTTTAGATAATGCGATATGCGTTATGATGTAACCGGCGAGGTCATCGATGCCTAAGCGTCGTAACGCGGATTCGGCTGAGCAAAACATTAACATCTGTTCTAAGTACATAGAAGCTTGAACTCTAATGTCCTCATATTTTTCGATTAATGCATTCCAAATAATGTCATAATTCTCACCAATAGGTGGAATGCTAGATCAAACTGATAAAGCTTTGTTTGAGAGGTTACCTACGAGGTATTGAACCTTTTCGGCTGCGATGAGTCGAGGATTATCATGAATGAGACTTTTAAAGTTCTGATAAAACACTGCCCAATTGTTCGGGTTACCATCGAAGCAGGCTAATATGTGTCCGTTTCATGTATGTTTGTAAAGTCCCCCGCGACAGACAGGAATTTATATTCCAAATGCGGGAGTTGTCTATTTTAACAAAAAAGAATTGCAGTGGTGGCAATTTTGGCGTAATGTTTGGCTTCTGCACGCAGTCGGGCGGCAGAAGAGAGTTCTCAACCATATTAATATGACAATACAAATCATCAAATGAGTTTATTTCCGAGTAGGTAGGTCTCTTTGTCCTGTTCCGTAAACAATAAATTCAAATCATCAACTGTTTCTAGAAATTCGGTTCTAATATGTTCTAATGATTTTAAACGCGATAAGAATTTAGTTTGCGAGATATGATCGGAAACCTTTAAACTGAGATCGTAAATTTCTTGCGTTCTTTGAAATAATGCTTCTTTTTTAGATTGCAATAAAGAAATTTTACGAAGTAGTTGGGTGGCCATATTTAAAGTGAAACAAGTATGACCGGATGCGTCTAAGAAATAATTGAAGTTAACTATTAACTATTTTCAGGGTATTTTAATAATAAAATATCAATATATTATGGGATATTATAAATATATACTATTAATAATAAAAGAATACGTAAATAATGTGCGTAGCGATAAATGAGCGTTGCGAAGATATAAAAAATCGGCCAAGTGCGTGTCAGGCCACGCACAGGAAAGGGTTCCTCAGTCACCCATAATGGTACGTGGATTAGAAATCGTATCCAATGAATAATTGTTATGTTTACATAATAATGCGTTAATTTAGTATGACGTTTTCCAAGTAAGCGCATTGTAAAAGTTAAGCCTCTATAACTCCTGAACTAACAAAGTCATGTAATCCATTATAGTTTTCCTTCAAAGTTCATTATATGGACCACTATCACCAATTTTCCTAGATTTTTTGAGCCAGCCGTTTAGCTTTTAGAGAGGGGGATGCCCTGTTTTTACAAAAAAGTGGCCTTTAAAGTGGAATTTCTCGCAAACGGATACCTTAATCAATAAACTCATTATTGTTTTCAAAAGACCTATCTAATGATACCCCACATAATGGGTTAGCCGCGAGAAAAAAAAAACATCCCCACTTTACGTGGAGGTACCCCAAATAAAAATATTTTTCATATTTTTATTGTAGCACTTTGTCGACGTAATTACAATTCATATTCATGCAAATTTTCATCTCTCTAGCACTTACCGTTTGGACGGTAAGTCGAGGACGGACGGACAGACGGACATGAGGAATCTATAAGGGTTCGAATTTTTAAACTTCGGAACCCTAAAAATGGCGGATGCGTGCGTTTCTTACAATTGAATTTTGTAAGATGAAATATGCGTCGTGTGTGAGGTATTTAATAATATGACATCAGTATATACATATATATATATATATATATATATATGTATATAGATATATATATTATCTCCTCTCCTCTTCGCAATATTATCATATTATCTCATATTATCTCCATATTTTGGAAGCTGCGGTTTGGAAGATAAATATGGCGGCGTGCGAGTCGTATTAATTGCGTTACAAATAAAATATATGTTTTTTGTAAATTGCGTATATTTTGTGTAAATTGCGGATCCGGCTCGAAGGACCAGGAGTTGTATGTGACGTACGTGGGATAGGTGGATGGCTGTATAGATCTTGTAGTCCATAGAGGCTGGTTCAACAGCGTCACGATACAACACAATTTGCGATGAGTGTTTTTAATGAGAATCACACGCGCACTTAGTTGTTTTTGATTAGCGTGGCGCCGGCGCAGGATTCACGACGGCGCTGTAAAGCGACGGAGTATAGCGGAGTGACGTGTGACTTAAGAGCGAGGAGACGACAAGACGAGTAAGAGAATAGCGACTGAGTCGTCTTGCGAATAGCGACGGACTACTATACTCTGTCCATTCCTTTATTATCTTTTTGACAGTTCAACAAATTTCGAAATTAGTGACGCCCTCACACGTCACCGATTCGATTTGAAGTCAAAATCCATCGATATAATATTCTTTATGTCAGTATTGTAAATAAATAAAATGTGCACTATTATGATATATAATTGGCCCAGAACAAAGAAAAATTTCTAACACAGTCACTTAAAGGTCGGTTTAGTAAGTATTATGTGATTTTTCAAATGTATTTTCTCATAACTCTGGATTTAAACGTTATTAACCACGCGTTTCAAAGTTAAATTTTACACGTGCATAGTTACATTTTAAGTCAGTGGTCCAAAAATAAATTAATTAATGCACAAAGTTATTGTTCTTTATTCTAAGTTTGAACTTAAATTCCAAACTTTCGGCTTAATTCCTTGCAAATAATCAATCTTGAAGTCATACATTATTTAAATTTACAGAAACAATACTTACATGAAGTCAAATTATTTTGATCATAATAATATGATACATTATTTTAATCGTTTAATCGATTTATCGTATTTCAAGAACTGTTTTACATGTTGTTTTTAGTTATGCACACTGCCCACTTCCCTACCCGTCTATAAAGTACGACATTACTGTAGTACATTATTACGAAAAAAAATACCGGTAATTTATAGGCGTGACCTGTCAAAAAGATATTAAACCTTAGACTAAGAATGACCTAGACCGGTCATATGCGTGCACCCGTAAGGGATAGCAACAAAGTACATTAAAGATGAATGTTGCCAGGTTAAAACAATTCCCCTTTATTATGGGAGAATCGTGATTCCGTTTACTGTTCCAAACGTTTTAAAAATTTAAATAAAGTAACCGGGATCAAGATTGATTATTACATTAAAAAAAACATTTTTTAGAAGGTTATAGTATTTATTGGCCCTTAAATAAAATAAGTATGTTGAAGAAATTAGTTTGTTTTCTTGTCTCTAGTTATCAGCATATTTTTGTACTGTAATATATCCTTACGTTCAAATATTTTTACATATAGCTTTGCTATTGCCAAACCTTGTCGTCCAGTAGCCTTCAACCACATTTTACGCACATTTTCATCTTTTGGAAATCTGGAGGACAATAAAACACAAATCAAATCAAATTAAATTTCCTCACCATATGGGGTAATTTCAAAAGGCTGATGCGGTATCCCTAAAATGCTGGTAACCTTGCAAAATTACCTTAACACATTAATGTTCATTCAAACTTTAGCTGTGACAACCTACGCAATTTGGTCGGATAATTACAAAATTTTCACACTTTAGAAACTAGTTTTTATCACTTATTTTCAATTATTTCTGCACATTAACAAACAAAAATTGATGTAATTAATCGTAGTTAATATTAAAAACAATTTTAGGCCGATAAAACGCTATTTTTTATACTTACGTGTGAAAGGTTATATTTTCATATTTGCGTTCAATACGGCTTTTGCGGCCGAAAACACAACACTGTACCATATTTATTAAAGTATCTGGGTTGAAAACAATTAGTTAAACTTAAAATCACACAGTAATTCACTCAAAAAGCCTTATATATAATTAAAAAATACGTATCTCTATTTTTCTCTAACACACTGGAAAATGGTATCGTTATCTCACTCTCTCGTGGTAACGCTTGTTGGCATGTCAGGTCTTGGTCATTCTTAGTCTAAGTGGGCGTTTTTCAAAATTTTTCTCCGTTACGTACAGGTGTCCATTTATTTTCATAACAAAATTTTAAATAAACGATGGAATGTAGACATTGACAATGAACTAAGGTTTAAGAAAAACCATAATCAAACAATGTTATATGAGTATAATTTCTATTTAATGTATTATTATAGTGAGGGTTGCCAATACAGGGGTCTTGTACGTTACATTTTCATTCAAAGTAAATAATAACTTAATCATATCAAAGTTAATCAGGTTTATTTATAATTAATCAACAACATAAAAATCTTCTAAAATTGAATACCACTTAGTGATATCTTGCCCCTTAGTGCTATTTAAAATATAAAATATGTCTTGTACGTAACTAAATGGCACTCTGGACTATCAAACTTTGTGAATAAATAACTATTCTGAAAGACTAACATTATAGGTAAGTTTTTTTAAATACAAAAAATAACAAAAAGACATTTAATATATATTAACAAAAACATAACTCCCAAAGGTTTTTTCATAAAAAAATAAAAACTATAACAGCCAAAACAGGACAGTTACGTATGTGGACAACAGTCGTTACGTTTAGGAACTCTAAAGCTATGTTTACAACGAGCACAATTTCTAGTCATTTTAGAAACAATACAATATTATTCAACATTTCAAAAACGTCGTGATGTGACATATTATTTAAGTCACATCACTTACTGTACTTATTTCTATAAAATTAGTCAATATCACAGACTGTTTTGATTTGAGCATTTTAAAAATATATTTTACAAAAAACTTAGGGGATTCAAGTCTATCTCAGTTTCATTTTCACATTAAGTAGGTAACAATACTTCTTAACTTACAAAAAAATCCAACAGATACAAAAAAATGTCAAATAAGTAGTAATAAAAATAAAATAGGGAACCAATAAGTAGGTAATTCTGCGTGATTGTTTGGCCTTCTTTTAGAGTAACTTTTTCATTTTCCAATAGCTCAATCATCTTTTTGTATTTAGTCTCTAGGCGAAATCTATTTTTACTTAAACTACTAATAACTTTCTTTAACCTTTCACAAGTTTTTAATGTCCTTTGATATCTTTTATAATTTCGGTAATTCAATCTCTGTTTTTTCTTCAATTTTGTATTATCTTGCATCTCTGGCACTGTCACTGGAACAGCTGGCTTAGTATTATTTACTTTTTTGTTTTCCCTTTTATTCCTTTTTTGTTATCTCAGAATTTTCCGTCTTTTTTCCTTTTCTTCCTTATTTAGTTCACTTACCTTGAGTTTATGTTCTTCAGTCTTTCGACTTCTTTCTTTTTATATTTGTTGTATTTTTCTTCATTTTCTTTGTTTTTGTCCATATCGCCGTTGTTTTTGTCTCTCTCGGCACCAGTCAACGGCATAATTTACCTGAGTAGGAATAAATTAATTTGTAAGGAAGTGCCGAGGATGTGAGGAATGTTAGGGTTCACCCTCTATATCGCTAGTCTAAATAGGATATTTATAACATAATAAGGAAACCTGCTCACCATGAGGTGACTATATCCTATAAAGGTAATGAGTTTACCTCTCTGGGTGGATTATATTTTTAATTTATATTAAATTGCACAAGACAGTATGAACGCATCTTTACGAGTCCAGTACGTAACGTTTTTAGTCCACATAATACATCACGTCACGTCCTGGACGTTACGTATAACGCGGACTTGTCATCATATGTTTTTTTGGTATAAAAAAAGTTGATTAGAGTAGTTTACTAGTACACATTCATTATCTACAATATATTTACTTATAATTTAACACGAGTAGTATATAAAATTTGTGGGTCTTACCTTTCAAAATCAATGTTCGTACCGGACAAACAAAACAGACCCGTCACGCACGTCACGGACCGCAAGTGTTGACGATTGAATTTCTTCAGTTTTAATTCAAAGGAAAAGAACGAAGGAATGATAAAAACATCGTCAATATGGCATTGCTTAAAAATAGTTAAGAGCCAAAGACAATATTATTGTTATTCTTTATAAAATCATGCCGATACGTACAGGACTGTCCGCTGTGGCCAGTTTTTTAAATCCGACAATTTCAGTATTCATATTAGAAAAATATACTACAACCTTATTATATTTTATTTAAAAACAAATAAAATGAGTTATTTCATTCGAGTAATACTAAAGATATCCAAATATAGCTTAAATATTCTCCAAAATACGTAATCAAAATCCAGGATATGATTGAGGACACATAAAAAAGTAGGATAATATTTGGTATTTTATTAAATATTAAAATATGTTTTCCGTTTAAGTCTTATGTTTATCTTTTTTTTTACAGTAAGTTAAACATTTTACCCTAACGTAAAATAATTTGATACTCACTTCCTACATTTTTGCCTTTTAATCAATGGTCAAACTCGTAGGACACGGCAAAATAGTCCTGAGCAAAATTTTGAAAAACGCCCAAGTATTATACGAATGGACAAAGTATAGTCCATTTCAAAAAGGTTCTAGGATATGTGGAGCGGGGGAAGGGGAAAGGGTGTGTGTTTGATGCGTTCAGAAACGTGTAATGAGTGATTGAGTAATATTTAAATACAAAAATAATATAATTAAATGCGTGAGTAATAATATGGCGTAAACGGCGTTTACAATAGGCATATCAGTAACTGAGTGTTTAGTTTATTTTAATATTTTGATTTTGTTTAAAATAATTATTGAGAAATCATTTTATAATGAAAAAGATTAAAATTTAATTCTTATTATTTATATTCCATCTCTAAAATATAAGTATCTAAATAGAAACAGATAACAATATAACAACACTAAAATTATGGCATTGAAAACCCTACTGGTGGATATTTATTTAAAATTTTCTCCATGCTCGAAGGATAAAACGCCATAAACTTAAACCTTTCACCCATCTTCTTGAGATCGACTAGCATATCATAGCACATTTTAATTTTTTCTTTCTCTTCTTCACTTTTAGCATTCTTCATCAAAAGCTGAAAAATACAATTACAGATTTTATTAAGTTTGGTTATTTTTATTAATTAATACAGGATCTAGACATTTCTGACAAGGATGTCACAGTGATCAGTCATCTTCTCGAACTTAATGCTTCAAACAAGTGTAAAAAATAGTAGGTGAATCAGAATATATGCTAGTTTTCGTATATCTAACTTACCTCTAATCTGACTTCTGCCTGACATCTCTTCAAGAAATCGGCTTGTTCAATTGCGCAAAATCTACGTCAGCAGTAAGATCTCAAAAGCCTGGTTTCTCTAGAGGATTCACCACTTGATGTTTGTGAAAGGCCTTAATTTAATTAACAAAGATTACTTAAACAGATAAAGATTAATTTAATAATATTTTTTTGAAACTTATTCAAAAGAATTGTGATCATTGAGATTATATTATTTACTTTGTCTAGTGGTCCAAATGAGCATAGATTAATCTTATAGAAGAGTTGAAAAGAGTGAGTTAGCAAACAGGTAAATTAATGCACAATGGTGCCTGAATGATAAGCTTTAAAATACATATCAGGGCTACAAAAAGTGGGTATGGCAAGTGACTTATCTTGAGTCAGTTAATGCCCAGTAATTTCATTCAATTCAATTCGTTGGCATGTTATACACCTAGATGCTTCTAGCTAATAAAAAAATGCTCACTCTGAATGTATCTCCCTTTTCTCCCTCATGGCCATAATCAGCAATAAGTGCAATACCTCCATGCATATCTACTCTATGGGCCAATTGCTTTGCAATGCTCAGGGACTTTGCACTGATCTCCAATTCCGTTTAATCCCCTGCATATAATGGTGGAATGACCCGAGTTCTGACTGCATTGTTAGGTTCAGCAGCTATTCTGTAGTACAAATTGTCTTGTCCATCTCTATATCTATAAGAAGTTCACGCCAACCATTTTCAGTTTTCTGAAAGAAACCAAGCAATTTATTTAGAGGTATAAAATCAAATAAGATCAGCGACATTTTTACGTAATACTACTGTAATAAATAGCCAGGTCATAGTGATCAAAATATTTTTTTTTTTAGATAGCCACACCACACACAGTCACACCAGGGTTACAAGGATTTTCTTTCTAAGGTATTCTTGCTATTTCCGTGTGATGACGGATTAAGAATACAGAGTATCACCACCGCTATTCATCCCGCGGGTGTGTAAAAGGCGACTAAGGGATAAACTACGCAACATCAATGCATAGAGAAGGAAAACTTGAAACCAACCCTTTTTTTTCTTTCTTTTTTTAACGTGTGGAAATTCCCGCGAGAGATCCCCTCTGATGACTGCAGTGAGGGCCTGGCGCAGCGATGCCAAGCGGGGCAGACCGCCAGCGTGTGCTGGGCCGTGTCCTCACTGCATTCGCAGTGGTGGCAGGCGGGACTCGGTTCCCTCCTAGCGACCGAGTGCAGGCACTTTTCTGCCCTGCCCACTCCGCGATTACCGGCTGGAGCGCCTCCACGGCGGCAAAGCCAGCACGTGGGGGTCTCCAGCCGGAACGAGCATGGTGGCTCGGCCAGCGACTTCGCGCCACTCGCGCACGTCCTCGGGCGGAGGGCGAAATCCGCTCTCCGCCCGGAAGTCAGCATCTCGCCGATCAACTTCGGCGAGCACCTCCGCCTCCAAATCCCACGGGGGTGTTCCGGCCAAGTGGTACGCCGCCTCGGTCGATACGGTGCGGTATCCGCGTATGGCTCTGACCGCCAATATCCTCTGGGGGCGCCAGAGGCGTGCCCTATTCTGGGCGGACAGAACCGCCGCCCACACCGGTGCACCGTAAAGTGCCATTGACCGGACAACCCCCGTGTACAGCCGCCTAGTGGGAACACTGGCCCCGCCCAAATTGGGCAGAAGTCGCCCTAGGGCGGAGGCAGTGCCCACCAACTTAGGGCCAAGCTGTCGGAAGTGCTCGTCGAAGAGCCACCTACCGTCGAGGACCAGGCCCAGGTACCTCATCTGGGCCCGGACCGAGTTGACCTCGATGAAGGCGCCGGCGGGCGGACCACGACGGGGCCCATGGAATAACAGGGCCTCCGTCTTGTCCAGGGCCACCCGCAGACCCAGCGCCTTGATGCGCCCGACCACCAGGGAGACTCCTGTGGTGGCCAGGTGCGCCGCCTCCTCAAAATTTGCCCCCCCGGGCCGTGACCAGGGTGTCGTCTGCATAGCAGATTACACCCAGCCCGGGGGGGAGACGCCCTGGTAGGGCCCAGTCGTATCCCATGTTCCACAGGAGTGGTCCTAGGACAGACCCCTGCGGAACACCTCACGACATGGCCCTGCGTCTCAAGGCGCCATCTCGGTTCTCGTACACGACGGTACGCTCCTCTAAATGGTCTGCCACCAGCCGCCTCAGGTACCCTGGCACTCCGTGGGGTTAAAGTTTCGAAATACGTCACCTGATTCTGGGGTTGTGAGTGGTTGGGGGGGAGGGGGGGAGGTGTCGGAACCCCCCCTCACCATTTTTACCTGCCGGAAATACTTGGTTCCCTTAGAAAAAATTAAAAACAGAAATGGTAAAAATTTCGAAATACGTCGCCATTTTAAGGGGTTGTGAGTTTTTGGGGGGATGGGGGAGGGGTCTGAACCCTCTGAACCCTGCCTCACCATTTTTACCCGCCGAAAATACTTGATTCCCTTTGGAAAAATCAAAAACAGAAATTTGTACAAACATTATTTATACCACTTTATATGCATGTTTTATTGCTTTATGCATTATAGACGACGGAGCCCCGCTACGCGGGGCTCCTATTTCTGGGTGGTTTAAAAAAAATAACCACGATGGGTAAGGCGGCAGCTTCGCTGCGCTACGCTCCCGCCTTACCCATCTAACCTAACCCATTGAAGTCGGATTGTGCCAATATAATTACCTTGATTAATTAATTACAGTAAAGCAATCCAAACAGAATCCAAGAACGTAGCCAGGTCGTAGAAAAAACACAAATCGATACGGAAGAACACATTCACTTAAACTCGAAAGCAATGGAATGACCACAGAGCAACTACTACTAGAGAAATCACTCATATGGAGCTGTCCAATAATTGTTAGGGTCCCGCTCACCCGCTGCATAGATTTGGCGCTAGCGTCGGGCTATTTGATTGGTTTAAATTTTATGTCAAAATTAGTTATGATATGATTTTCGTTTTATAATCTAACCTATAAACATTGTACTTTGTGTTTCTAACCTACAATAAATAAATGTTTTGTGATTTTTGTGATTGTGTACTGTGTAACGTTGCTTCTTTCAGTTATTTCTTACGCCATAAAAATATAGGCATGCCTAGATATAATAAAAAGTGTTCCCAACTGCCAAGACATGGAAAGTAAACGGCATAGGTTTCCCAAGTCTTCACCTTATCTTTTCGATCTTTGGTTGAAAAATATTGGGAATGATAAACTAAATGCTCTTAGTAAAGACAATGTATATAAATCATATATGGTATGTGAGAAACATTTTGAAGAACATTGTATTGTGCCAGGTACACGAAGAGGCCTTGTTAAGTAAACGACAAATAACGACGTAAACGACGTTGTTAGGTAAACGACGAATAAGTTTAGAAGAAATTAATTTGTTCCTAAGATAAAAGCGATTTATTTTGTTTTGTTTCTTAGATAAATATAATGTACCTATACTTTCTCTTTAATATTGGTGATTAGATGGTCTAGAAAATATGTATAAATAAACTAATATGTTTAACTATATAAATGTTTCTTTCCTCTCACCTCCTTAAAAAGTAAACAATAACAATAATCAAGAACTTTGGAAATAGTGCCGAGTTCAAATTACCCGCCATTATAAAGTAGTTCCCCGCTCAAACACTGGAGGCGCTGAAACTTTTTTCCAAGCTCTATGGGTGCCCGCACACACACAATAATATTGGCAATAAAGTACGTATTGCCGATAATATTGCGTGTGTGCGGGCTGTATTGTACAATATTATTGTGGATTATAGTGTGCGGGGCCGTGTGTCACAATATTATTGTACAATATTATTGTGTGTGTGCGGGCACCCTATAGGTAAGTTCTGACTCTAGTAGTAGTTGCTCTGTGGGAATGACACATAAATTTGAAATTTGCTGTCAATTAGTGTCAAAATGTTGCGTATCGTTTCACGTTTTTCATATAAAAACTAAAAATTACATTTTAAAAACTGTACTAAAGCATAAAAATACATTCCGTTTTGCATAATTGCAATTGTATTTAAGAATTTTTGATTTTTTTTTAAAAATATTTAGACGCAACTCCGGCAGCCAAAATTACTTGGGGGGGATTAAGACTAACTCCCTTAAGCCCCCTACACCACCAAAACCCTCAGATTCAGGTGATGTATTTCGAAACCCAACCCCTCCGTGGTACTGGAGTGCGGCCCTGATGCAGCTGAATGGCAGGCTATAGAAGGCGTTGGCGATGTCCAACACCACTCCGCCGCAGCTCACTGCCTTTTCGGTCACGGCCCTCAGACGCAGGATCGCGTCAACTGTCGAACGCCCTTCTCGAAAACCGAAATGGGCGTCCGACAGGTCGGGGCCCACCTCGCAGAGATACCCTATACCAACCCGTCTGGCCAGCGTGGTATAGTAGGCCAAAACCTCCTTTCTAAGGCGAGGCCTATGTCCAGCAGTGGACTTAAAGGCTGTTGATGATGATGTATTTATGTTTTTTATTTACTTTTGGTTTATTGTTTAGTTTGCTTAGGTCTTACTACTCTACGGATTTTAAGGCAGTTTTGAGCAGCAGTTAGAGTAAATCCCAGGATGTCAAAGACTTCTGTGCAAAGCCAGGCCGAGTTACTAGTTATCAATACAACAATACAACTGAAAAAACAATAATAGACTTACTTCAAATCTCTGAATAGGCAGAACATCAAAGAATTCATGTGCCATCAATATACCATTAAATTTTTTTTGGGACCTTACTTAAGTCATTTTACCAATATACCTTGATTCCACTCACTGTTTCACCCTAAAAATGAAAACTATATATTTTATTACCCTGTAATTGGCAAAAGTATTTATATTTGATGCCTATTAAGCAGAACCAATAATTTGCCGATAATCCCACGCAGTCCCATAGTTATTATTGTAAACTGCAAGTAACGCCACTGAGTGAAGCTACTCAAAATAAATAGCCTATACTCTGTCCATTCGTTTATTATCTTTTTAACAGGTCAAGAAATTTCGAAAATAGTGACGCCCTCGCACGTCACCGATTCGATTTGAAATTCAAATCAATTTTATTTAATAAGAACTTTCAATCGATTTAATTAAATATTTATTATTCGTTAATTAGTTCTTTAAACACCCAAAAGAATCCTGAACTTAGACTCTATTGAGAAAAAACGGTGATATTTTTCTAATTTTGGCTCTCCTGTAAAATTTCATTTTTTCGTTTAGTAACGGTTTTACTTTAAAGGTGCGATATATATATATTAAATTAAATTAAATGGAAGGAAACAATAATCAAGCATCAACTTCCAAAAATTCTAATCCTGTAGATGTATGATCTTCTGTGGGCATTTTGTTATTATATATACCTACATTAAATAATATGCTGAGGTTTATTTTCTGTATTATATTTAGGTTCCCTAAATAAAGGATTTATGAAAGTAGTTTAGGGAATTTTAGGGATAAATTCAAAAGAAACTAGGGAAAATTGTAAAACGAAAGTGGAAACACTGGTACCAAGTGCAAACTGCAAAGCAAATGTCAAATCAAACGTTAAAAACTTAAAGAATTGAAGTGGTTGCGGCTGCAATATTTTTGTTTCAGAAAATCTGTTTTACTAAAAGTCGAGCATTAATAAATTCTGATCGATATTGACGTACCATTAAGAATAAGAATTAGTTATTAATTCATGTAGAATTTACTTTACTTGTGTAACACGCATTAAGACAGAGGGTTATGTTTTGATGTACCACGTGAAAATTTTCAGTCGATTTCTATAAAAAAATCAATTATATATTGTGAAAATGGGAACAATGAATGATGAATATTATTCTGGCGTTAATGACATTAAAAACAATGTAAATAGAGATCCTCCTGAACGCAATGGTAGAATAATTGTAAGGAATATATCTTTTAAAGCTACTAAAGAAGCTCTCAAGGAACATTTCTCGAAGTTTGGGACTGTAAATGAAGTTAATCTGTTAAAAAAACCCGATGGAAGACTCGTCGGATGTGGTTTCGTGCACTATGAAGATGTTGCGATGGCTGAGAAGGCCATTCAGGCTACAAACAAAAAACCATTCTTGGGTAAGGAAGTCAAAACGTTACACATATGATCTATCTTATCCTCATTAATCTGTAGTAGTGCACCATTGGGCGTAGGCCTCTCCTTAAAAACAGTGATGGTAACAGAGATTATATACTTCTATGTAGAGATGGGCCTAAGAGTGATATTTGATTAGCAGCGATCGCACTGAGCAGTTAGTGAAGAACGCAGTGAACAGTCGCAGTGATTTAATCCCTCTTTAAATACCTCTTTACTATCCCATTTTGATTGAAGGGGGATGTATAGCGGCTTACACATCTCTACTTGTCTCTACTATCGTAGACCCTGTATCCAACAGAACCTAAAACAATTTCCCTATATTATATTTATTACAATATCAAATTGATTTCTGATCTGAATCGACACTGAATCGATTCATACAACAGTTCGATTTTAAAATTGATGTTTTTGGTCTGAGAAATCGAGTTTGATTAATCGCTTTCAGATCGCCATCCTTAAAGTAGCTAAAAGTTGCACGTGGGAGCAATTAGCTATCCGTACAGAAAGTACAGATAACAACTTGCGACTAGTTACGGTTCTTACTACGCTGCTATTTGTAGTCGCTGAATCGCTGCATGCGCAGAACAATAGCAACTGCGATCACAGTTTACTTAATTAGCATGGTGATATTTCGCAGTGATAGCATTCGCTGTCTCACCACTACTTCTATGTTATGTCGTAGTTTATGTTCTATTGAATATATATTGCGGCTCCGCCTGCTTGTATGTCAGTTATTGTGGTTAGATACAGCCTATGTCCTTTTGCAGGCTAATTATCTACATACCTAATTTCACCAAAAACAGTTTAGTAGTTATATTAGTAACGACAGTAACTTGAATCTATTGTACCACATTGTTATATTCTAGTTTTATAGATAGTACAGTGATATCCTATCTAATGTGATTGCCTCAGTGGTGCAGTGGTAACACTGGTAACATATGTGACTGCCTTGCTTGATTTCTGGTTTGGACCAAGTTTTTGTATGATCTGCAAGTATTTGTTTTGTACATGTAAAATGTTTTTATTTAAAAATAGATAAAATTCAAGGCAAATAATACTTGATAAGGTAGATGTTACAATTATACTTTGACAACAATACAAAGTGAAACAACTGAAAATATATTTTATAGTACAGTACCTTTACAATCAATTTAAGTTATAAGTATGAAATTAAGTTTTTGTTGTTGTAAAAAATATGCTTTAGAATTTTGAATAAGAGAGGAACATAAAACGAATCCATTTCCTAAATAGAAATAAAAAATACAAAATCAAGTGTATTTAAAAACTGTAACAAAGTTATGACTTAAAATTATTGTATTGTTAATTATTTTATTGTATTGATTTCCTGCGTCATGGGGATAATAGTAATAAATAATTACTATATCTTGTCTGTTATCTAATTAAACAGAATTTCACCATTGGATTGTTTCAGATCGCCCCATTCATGTAGCTTTTGCAGTGCCTAAAAAGAACTATGTACAAAATATACAAGATAAAGAGGCAAGAACAAGGTTTAATAGTATTTCATCAGAGGACGGCCATAAACCCAGTGTTAAAAGTAAGTTTCTAAGCCTCTCTCTACTTCTTTTTATGTCTAGTTCTACATTAGTTTTAGTAAGGAGCACATTAAATTAAAAAAAAGACTATTCCCTTACTGGGCTTGTACCGCTACCACCAATGCTTTCTAAGACATTTTTGGTAGATACAAACACTCTGTAAAACAAATTATTATCTGCAGGATTTCAAGACCACTACAACCATTAAGAAAGACTCACACAAGAGAATGTATTCGTTCCTCAAACAAACTTGTGGCTCTAAAATAGCAGACCGTAGTCACTTTCCGTGAAGTACCCCATCTGCTTGTTCCCCCATAGAAAAAAAAACTATCACAACATGTAGTCATATCATATGTAACATGAAGAAATAAATAAGAGTATGTGTTCTGATACTAGGCAAGCATGCACTATTTATTCTAACAGAAAGTGTAAAATATGTTGACTGTATGTTTGGCCTAGTAACTTTTGTGGTCCCCCACTATTTTCTACTGCACTTAGTGTTATGGATTCAAATCTCACATGGGACAATACTTTGTGTCCATTTCATGTATATTTTTAAAGTCCAAGACACAGTGACACAGGAATTTATGTTGTTGTTAACCTCTGAACTGTTTTTTTCATAAGAAATGTATTCACATTAGCAGTATCCAATATAACCTAGGTTTTTATTCATTATCTGATAATCAAGAAATTTTCTTTTCAGATGAAAACCTTGATGCCACAGAAAAATCAAAAGAAGAGAAAAATAAAATACGAATAAATCGCAATGCTCGTCTTATTCTACGTAATGTGTCTTTCAAAGCAACTGAGGAGACATTAAAAGAGCACTTTGATCCTTACGGTGAAGTATTAGAGGTGAAATTGCTGAAGAAACCTGATGGAAAGCTGGTTGGATGTGCATTTGTGCATTTTAAGAATGTACCAATGGCGAAGAAAGCGCTGTTGAATACAAATATGAAACCATTCCTAGGTAAGAAATAATCATGATTTATTATTTTTCTTAGTCTTAGCCTTTATTTGCCATATTTATTTCATCAATTTCAAAATTTCACAGGTCGACCTATATCTGTGGATTGGGCGGTTGCCAAGAATAAATACATGCAGCATCAAGTAAACCAGCAAATTGAATTGGAAGAGAATGTGAAACAAGAGTCAGATAGTGATGATGAAGAAAAACCATTAAATGCATCCACTGATGAAGTAAAGGCTGAAGTTAAGAGTGAGAGTAAGTTTAATAAACTAATCTATGTTTAATGTTATAAAGTTGCCAAGTTGTTTGTTTGTTTGTACATGTAATCTCTTGAAATACTAGTCTGGTCAAGACATAAAACAGAGTCAAATAAAAAATGTTGCAAAAATGGGGAAAACTTGGTCCTTTGTTCAGAGTTTACCTTGTTTGTGATGGTTAAAGTTTCACAAAAAAATTATGAAAGATTTGTTCATTTTTAAAAGTTCTAAAAGAATTGTTTTTCTTTTAAAGTTCTAAAATAAAGTCTTGGATGGCATATATCTATCTTTTGTGGTTTGCTTACTAACCTGTCGACACTTACAAAACTAATATTGAATATTGTATGTAATTTGTCTCAATATCCTTGAACCAGGTGATTCAGATGCAGATTCAGACAAAGACAGCGGTGATTCAGACGGTGATGATGATGATGAGAGTGACCAAGAGTCGGAAGAAGACGATCAAGGTGACTCTGACGAAGAAGATGAAGAACAAGACGAAAAAGTTAATATCAAGGAAGAAAGACCAAGGTATGTAGCCACACATTAGGTAGTCAAAATAGTCTCTATTCTTCTCTTGGATGTCCTCTGTCCTATATGTCCTCATCAGTCATCAACATAATGTCCCACTTATGGGCTCTGGGCTCCTCTTAGGAGAGGGTTAAGACCATACATCCGCACGCTGACTGAGTGACAGTACAGTGAGTGAGTTGGGGACCGGCAAGACAACATTGTAACTACATAATCTTGCTGTTAGATGTTTTGATAGCCACCCAAAGGCCTCTAATTAAACTTAACGACTATTATCCTATGATAACAACCGGGACCGACTGCTTAACGTGACTTCCGAATCACAGATACGTGCATCATCATGTGAAGGTATCATGCCACTAATGGTCACCCATCCAAGTACTGATCGCGCCGTCGTTGCTCACCCTGTCATTTTATATTCCAGAATAAAACTCAATGATGCCGAAGATGGGTGTACTGTTTTCATTACAAACATACCGTTCAGTATAGACAATGATCTGCTGAAGGAGTTTGCGGAGAAGACGGGACCTGTGAAATATGCACTTATCTGTATGGACAGATTGACAGAGCATTCTAAAGGATCTGGATTCGTTAAATTTGCTGTAAGTGTTTCATTATTAAATTGCATCATGGGAATTTTGCTAGTTCAACCTTCTGATACAGACCAAATGCAAATTAACTAACAAAGCTTGTCTGTTTCATTGTAATTGGTACGTGTGTGTGTGTGTATGTGTGGTAGCATACGTTTGTTAGCTTGTGTACGAAACACAAACAAACGAACGAAATACGATAACCTTAATTTTTTTTTATATTAAAGCATACCAAAGTGACTCTACTCTGCGTGATGGAAAGCATGAGTAGAATCCAGGAGTATGGGGTTACCATCCTCATTGTAAGTGAAGATATTGAAGATAATGAGATAGTTCTTCGTCATTGGACCTCTGGTCTCACACTCATCAGTGAAACACAGCACAAATGCTGTCACTTTAAGTTGGTCTTCTGTGAGAGAGTAGTACCGCCCCAGTTAACGGCCAGTTTGTGCTGAAATGAGCCTGGCTCTACTATCTTGAAGATCATTCTTTCAAATCACAAAATCAATCATTCTGGATAAGTCTCCAAAAGTTCTAACTAAAGTTTCAGTTGAATTTGTCTCTATTCTACCTAAATTTTGCACCCAGTTTAATCAAAAGTAAAAATATCTACCTCGAAGATCAGTCTTTCAAATCAGAAAATTAATAATTCTGGACAAGTCTCCAAAAGTTCTAGCAAAAGTTTCAGTTGAATTCGTCCCTGTTCTATCTTTATTTTGCACCCAGTTTAGTCACAAGTAAAATATTGTCTCATTGCAGAATCAAGAACATGCTGACACATTTTTGTCACTACCAGCCGACCAGTTGAAGTTAGATGGTCAAGTGATGCAAGTTAAACCAGCACTAAAGAGGGAGAACTTACAGAAGGGAAACAAGAAGGAGGCGAAGGATAACAGGAACTTGTATCTGGTTAAAGAAGGAGGTATGTTATATAAATATATAGAATAAAGTGTTTTATAACTGTTTTTAGACTTTCGCGACTTTTACACATACTTTTTATTAAGTAGCGGAACTTATTCTCGATAAAATTATTTAATAGGATTTACGGTTAATTCTATATTTCGACGTTTCGAACGGATTATACCACTCGTGGTCACTATCGTCACGTTCACGGGTCACAGAGGTCACTGAGGATTTTCACGAGACACATTTTAGGACGTGGCTTATATTTTATGGAATACCTACCTATTGAGGTTCTGGCTACAATCAAAGCTAGATTGGGCACATTTAGTAGATACTAAAATCCATCTGTATTATATTAAATTAAAAAAAATACGACTGTGCTTCTGACCTTACGACTATAGTAAAACATAAAGTAAATACAGAATACGCGTCTAAGATATACTAAATGTAACTGGTTAAGAGAGTGAGAGAGAAAGTAAATGTGCGCGCGCACTACTCTCTTCCTCCTACAGTGGTAACATACGAAACGTAACTCTATCTCTTTCTATCTTCACTAACCTATACCATACCATATCAACGTCTGTTCGCCTCGCCCGATCACATTTTTCGTAACGCGTTACGCACTCATCAGCTTACCAGAGTAACGAAGTTTTACTTCATGAATATTAGTGATTGATCAACGCTACATTGCTATTAATTTGAATGAATGCTTTTACAGTTGTTGTAGCGGGCACAAAGGCAGCAGTAGGCGTGTCAGCCTCCGACATGTCGAAGCGACTCGCCCTCGAACGCAGCAAAACACAGATGTTGAAGAACTTGAACAGGTAATTAACTCTTACAAAGATTATCTACACAAAATTTCGGAGGAGTAGGTATCTATACAAATCAATAAAATTGTAGTGTCTGTATGTAACATCAAAAGAGCAATTCTTTTAAATTTTATTTCGGCTAATCTCTGGAACCCCTTGGCCGATTTTGACGGGACTTTCACTGACAGAAAGCTGATGACACATTAAGCAACTTAGGCAATCCAGAATAACTTTGCTCTGCGGCGTTACTCGCGACTTGCGACTTACGACTATAACCGTGAGTAACACCGCGGACTCGGCTAGTTTCAACTAACATTGTGACATGAAAATTTTATGTATATCCTACTAATATTACAAACGCGAAAGTTTGTGAGTATGTATGTTTGTTGCTCTTTCACCCAAAACTATTGAATGGATTTGATGAAACTTCACAATATTATAGCTTACATATCAGAATACACGTGGCCAGAGCCGCAGGCATAAGCTAATATACAGGGTGTAAAAAGACTAACTAAGAAAACTTGATGGTTGCATTCAGACCATGATACTGAATAGGTTTAGCGAAAAAAAAAACGCAAAAAATATGTTAATTTATCTAAGTTCCGTTTTGTATTTTTCTCGTTACATTTTAATAATTACCTAAAGTCATAGTATTCGCGCGTTTGTGCGCTGCATGCAATCAAATCAGAATCAAATAAATATAATCAAATAGTCACTAGCTAGGTATTTTCGTTAGTAGGCAACTTTACCGACGCAGCGATGCGTAGTAGGTATAGTCGTATTTTTAATTAGACGAAGCTACCTGACAGTAGCTAATGTCACTTAGTAAAATAATGCTGCCATATTTAAAGTAATAGTGATGCGTTCAGTTCTCATTCAATCAGATGAATGAACAATGAGTGTGAATAGTTAATCATTTCAAACTATAAAAGAATATTATATCTATTTAAGAATGAAATTGTATAAAAGTGCTCTGATATAAGATACTAGTAGTATGTAACAACAATGTTATTTCAGGATTTATTTTTTTACAGCTATATCTTGTCTTAGTTGGATTCAAAACCTTGATAAATAACTAGCCTGCAATAGTATTAGTAATACAAAAAAAAAAACAAATCCTAATCATCCAGGATCTTTAAGTTACAAGCTTCTCGAGTTTTGTACTTTTTTCTTTGGTTTTAGGGTTGTTAATAAAGATATTACTCGTCTGTGGGCAAAGGCAAAGCAAACAGGAAGGGTATTGGCAGTATACATGTCAATAAATTTCACTCTAGTGTTTAAATTACTGAACATCAATAGATTTGCTCTATTGTTTTGGTTTGTTTGTTTGTTTGTTGTACTTTCTTGCACTTGTGTTAAAAATAAACGAATCGAATTGAGTGACAGACAGACAGAAAATTTTGACTATTTATACAAATTTTTAAAAAGAATCAATTGTGAAAGTCGGATGTAAAAATTAAATCCTCACAATCTTCAAAGAGATCATTTACATCATCTGGTTCATTTAAATCTGATGTTGGTATTTGATTTGGTTGGATCAGTTCTAAAGCCCTCATTGGTAGTGGTTTACGGTCTAATTTTTGTAGCCTCTTCTTCATTCTTACATCAGAAATGTAGGGGGCAGACGACACAAGTACCCTGTTAAATAGATCTGTCATGTGTTTTTCGCGGCCTGACTTTCTGGCATGGTGTTCCCTGTCATATCTCTAAAATTTATTTCTAGATTCACCAGCCTGTCCGGATAGCATGCCTATTGGAAGCGCCGAATTTCTTATGATCTCTTTACCTCAAACCAATATTTTATGTAGAGTTACTGTCACCGGATACCAAGGATATTCTGTTACGTATCTGATGGCTGAGGCGCTATGCACAGATTGCACAGCTTCATAATTTGCCACTCACATACCAACAAGAAGGTTGGCACCCTCTTGTCCTCCTTGCATTAAGTCAGCTGGTCGGAGCCCAGACTGACATGGGTCTTTGACGGCTCCATGGTGCTTTACCCCCGTTCCTCAAAAAGAAATGTTTAGGTATGAGGTTTTAACCAAAGTCTTACGAGGGCGGGACCCTTCCCCATACCACATTTTTTCTTTCATTGTAAAATTCCGGCTTTGAGTTATGTCAATGAACACATGACATATAAGTTTGTATTAATAGAAAATACAAAAGAGTTCATAAACTTTTTTATTTATAATTATAAAAAAAAAGTATTTTCATTGTTTATGAACAGAACTGTTTATGTTTTTAGAACAGAGGTTCTAGTGTTGGTAGATTGAGTTATAGCAGACGTTCTTCATAGGACATGTTTTTCAAAGAGAAGACCATTTTAGTTACCCTTTTTTGTACTCTTTCCAACATTACAATATCTTTTCTAAATATGGATTCCATATTTGAAAGGCGAATCCCAGCAAGGATCTAATGTACGTTAAATAGCTTCTGAGAAATAATTCTTTATTGATAACATAGAATGCCTTTCTAATTATATACAACAATGAGTTTGCCTTCTTTGTTATCATTGTAATATGCTCATCCCACTTCAGGTTATGTGTGATGATAACTCCGAGGTCTCTTTGGGAGTCCACTGGTTGTACACAACTAATTCTGTGCCATACAGAATTAGTTGTGTACTTGTGTTTAAGATTGTTTTTTAATTTTATTAATTAATTTTAATTTCATTAATTTTATTCATTCAGGAGTTTTTTCAATCATTCACTTTGTCACAACACTATTTTTATTTCATCAAAACCTGACAACACAGTAAACGTCAGTGGATATCGTCTAATTAAAAATCCGACTATAGTTAAATTAATAGTTATGAAAGGCATTCAACTTGCTACTCTGTGCGCGCAATACATCGCTGGCTACTGAAATGAATAAAAATCTTGAAACATTGTTTTTTTCCGGCTCCGATTTTTTTTAAGGACAACTGTTTGTTTTTTTAATAAGTTTTGGGGTGCTGAATCTGCATCTGTCGTTTTCGGAAGTCGTCTGGTTACACCCTGTATAAAATAATAAATATTCCGGACACTGCTGGACGTAGGCCTCTTTTTAAAATGGAGATTCTACTGTGCCGCACTGTCTAGACAGTTTTCCCCTTAATATTTCCTTTTTATTTCAACAGGTTCGTGTCCCGGTATCGTCTGGTGGTATCCAACTTGCCCGCACACTTTGACGACTCCAAGCTCCGGCGCATATGCGTGAACGCAGGAGACAAGCGAGCCACCGTCACCGAGTGTAGAGTGATGAGGGACTTGAGGACGCCTCATGGGAGGGATGGCAAGCATCCGTAAGTTATAGTCACAGACAAATGTTGCTGAATGCATTTATGACTCTCGACTGTACAAATTAATGTGATATCTGATGTCTTACCTGCCTTCTGAGTGCCATATCCAACACTGCCCATTCATTGGTCGAATAAAAAGTCGCTCCCTTCTCGGGTTGTTTGCAGCAGTCATATCTCCCCAAGATGTGACTGCAGTGACGATTGGGGAGCTAGCGACCTCTGCCGCGTCCTTCGAGACCACTCCTTTTCTGCCTACCAGCATTGCCTGATACACATATTTCAATGTATTTTCACAAAATTACTCGCATAGACATTTGGGACAACGCTATCTAAACCCCAAACTACGCAGCTATGGGTCCTTAAAAACTGATAATAATACATAAAAATCCTTTTTTTTTATAAATACCACTTAAACCCGAAGCAAATATTTGTAGATTATGCATACATTTGGTCCGACCCGCGAATCGAACTCGAGATCTCAATCTCAGCGGTCACATGTGCTACCATTGAGCCACAAATGCAGTTAATAATAATAATAATTGTTTTTTGTAGGTCGAAAGGCTACGGTTTTGTTATGTTTACACGACATGAGGATGCTTTGGCATGTCTTCGGAAACTCAACAACAATCCGGATATATTTGACAAGAACAATGTAAGTATGCTATTCATTACACAAGTTACGGACAAATGTTGCAATTATTTTTAAGCCCAAAGGATCGTGACATTTCATGATTCAAGTTTTTCTTTTTTGTATTAATAATATACAGGGTGAATTTTTGAGACGGGACAGTCCGTTATAGTTACAGGAAAATCGCTTTTAGGAGACTATCCATATTTTTTTAAGATATTCTGAACTGCATTTACAGATTTTGGAAAAAATGTACAGCCAGCAAGTAAATGGTCATTTTAAACAAAAACTCTTTTTTATGCCAATCGATCCTGTTTCTTATTAGGATGAGTACTAGAAATGTCAGAAATCGCAAAAACTTTTCCCATACATTTGTACGGCAATAAATCATTTTAATATGTATTTTAGACACAGACAAACAACTTACATTTAGATGATCTACGAAATAATATGCTTAAAATGACCGCCGTTTTAACGAATAGATAAGTTCACTCATTTTTTTACTGAGATAGTAGCAGCCGATAATTTTCTTGGATGTATGGGAAAAGTTTTTTTGCGATTTCTGACATTTCTAGTACTCAAAACACAAAAGGTTCAGTAGAGACTTTTGATCCTTATAAGAAACAGGATCGATTGGCATCAAAAATTTTCTTTGTTTAAAATGTCAATTTTCTTGCTGGCTGTACATTTTTTCCAAAATCTGTAAATGCAGTTCAGAATGTTTTAAAAAATTATGGATAGTCTTCATAGAGTGTTTTCCTGTAAATATAACGGTTAAGGTACTTGCCCTTACTGTCCCGTCTCAAAAATTCAACCTGTATATATCAAACAATCCATAATGTCTCACTGCTGGACTGAGATCTCCTCTTAGGAGAGAATTAAGGCCATACGTGCCCACATTCTCTATAATGTTATCTATTATTCCTATTTGGTTTTCCTATTATCGTACAGTACAGTAGTATATTAATGTTTAACGTTTTTAACATTGTACAACGTTATATTTCACAGAGGCCAATCGTATCTTTCTCAATTGAAGACCGAACAGCATTAAACGCACGCAAAAAAAGGTTAGAAAAATCGATAGCCAACAATCCACTGACAAAAAAAAACGTAAATGAGGAAGATAATACCACAGATAACAATAATATAAACAGAAAAAGAAAATCTAATATATCTCCGGATGAAAGTTGGGCAAAGAGAAGAAAGTTTGGAAAACTCAATCAAAATAGAGAAAATAGTAATGATGCAGGCGGAAGGTTTGTCAAGAAGCCAAGGGAAGATGAAACAGAGGAGAGAGGAGAATACTCAGGGCTAACAGCGAAGCAGGGAGCTCAACACAAAATGAGGAGTAACCACAAATTGAGAGCACAGGCGGATATCCATAGACAAACTGTCAAGATGGAGAAAAAGAAAAGTCAGAGATCACAGCGGTTCAAGATGGCGGCTAAAGAGAGGGTAAAGCAACCGAAGCAGAGGATTAACAAAAACCCTAATAAAAAGAGGAATAAAAAGTTTAAACCTCAATCTAAGTACGAAATGCTAAGAGGATAATTAGAAATAAGAACCGCTTATTGTAAATATAATTTGAATAATTTGATCTATTCATTTTATTTCTTTAGCAGTTTAAAACACTTACGACCGTTTTCACCGACGTCCCCCTAAATTTAAGAAAAGTTGTGATAAAATGTGTCTCTACGTAGTCTACGTTGGAACATACAAACAAATCGAGACAAAACTGTTTCCCTTCTTTTTGGCTTCGTCGTTGTTGTGGAGTAAACATTTTTTTATTGATTACTTTCTGAGTTTTGCGGTCTTACCCGCAGTTGTTGTTGGAAATTGCGAGTTAAGCCCTAAGCTAGTAATAAAGAGCCAAGTAACTCCTGATGCCATCAGCTATCTTCCAATAAAAGTTAAATCAAAATTTAGCCGTTCCGAAGATTCCGAGTCTTTCGAGTTTCTGTTAAACCGACTTCAAAAGAGGAGGAGGTTCTTAATTCGATTGTATTTTTTATTGATCGTTACCTCAGAACTTTGCGTGCGTTACCCCAGCAAAAAAGCAAAAAAAATTGGGCCTCAGAGAGATGAGAGTATAACAGAAAATTAGTGTGTTCTGAGGTGTAATTTGTTACAAATAGCAAAATTTGTGCATGTAGTAGTTTAAAAGTTATTCGACAAAAACACTTTTTGCTGGAGTAACGTTTCAAACGTTACCCCAGCAAAAATTTTTTTTAAAAATTGTTTAAGACCCAAACGAAATACATGAATAGATAGCTTCTGTTCCGTATTAAATGTTAGCAAACATCAAAATTTGTGTATGCTGTGGTTCTTAAGTTATTGACAAATTTGCTGGGGCAATATTTTGGGCTTCTCTAGAACTTGAAAATGGCTTAACGCAGAACTTTGAAAAAAATACCATCGATAGATCTTCATTAGCTTAAATTTGTTTAATCATTCGTTTTTAAATTGTTTGATGAACACCCATGTAATTAAATGGTTTTAAAAATCCGAAAAAATCAGTTTTGCTAGGAAACCAGTATACTTACAATCAAATAAAAAGCTGTAACATGTAGCCATGGTTTATATTTATAATGACTGTAAATTTGAATTATGTAACTTTATGCAATAAGAAGATATAAGTAAATATTATTGATTTTAAATGGTATATTTAAGTCACCGAATACGCAGTTCCTATAAACAAAGAAACCGTGGCAAACTCTAACAAATTTAAGTATATCATCAACAAACAAGCCTGTAAATTTCAGCTATCAATTACGAATATTATAAAAGTTATATGTTTAACAAGAATGTAACAACATTTTCCTATAACCCGAACAAATTCAAAGGTTACGTAAAAGCGACCGCACCATGCATTTACAAATCTTCGTAAATTAACGGCTTAGTATCATGTATTTTGTACAGTCAACAGAATATTTTTATCACATTATAGTTTAAAATATTTCAAATAATTTTAAAAACTTCAAAATTTTTGTTTTATACAATTTAATGCTTAAATTAATGCAAAACAAAATATCATTAACTCAGTTGAGAATAGTGTTTTATAAAACAATCTAAAAGTTACAAAATTTCATATAGCATGCTATATTTTTTCTTTTTTGTACTTGTTATTAGAAAAGTAATAAGTAACATTCATGTTTGTGAACCGTCACACCATGGAAGCAACAGAAGGGCAACAAAACAAATGCAATTTTAAAAAGAATAATGCGTCTAAAAATACTGAAGACATCTTACAAGAAAAGATCCAGGGAAATGTTACAATGAAATGTTACTAAACATTCAAAATATTTATTTAATTAATTGTAAAAAGAAACGAAAAAATTCTAAGTTAATTTCTAAACATGTTGGAATTACCCATCTATCTGTGATTTTCTAAACATTTAAGTACTTATGTGAGTAAGACTGATTTTAAATAAAAGAAGTTCATCATACTTAGTTCAGTTTTGTTGTCACCCTGACTTAACTTTTTTGATCGTAACTGTACCAACAAAATATTCAATTACACCATTCATTTCAGATGTCAGCTGAATGTATGGCGCGGTCGCTTCTACGTAACCTTTTAATTTGGTCGGGTTATAGGAAAATGTTATATTCTTGTTTTACCTATAACTTTTATAATATTCGTAATTGATAGCTGAAATTTACAGGCTTGTTTGTTGATGATATACTTAAATTTGTTAGAGTTTGCCACGGTTTCTTTTTTTATAGGAACTGCGTATTCGGTGACTTAAATATACCATTTAAAATCAATCATATTTACTTATATCTTCTTATTGCTTAAAGTTACTTAATCCAAATTTACAGGCATTATAAATATAAACCATGGCTATATGTTAACGTTTTTTATTTGATTTTAAGTATACTAGTTTCCTTGCAAAACAGTTTTTTTCTGATTTTCAAAACCATTTTATTACATCGGTGTTCATTAAACAATTTAAAAAAGAATGATTTAACGAATTTAAGCAAATGAAGGTCTATCGCTGGTATTTTTTTTTAATTTCTGCGTTCCGTCATTTTCAAGTTCTAGACAAGCCCAAAATATTGCCCCAGCAAAATTGTCAATAACTTAAGAACCACAGCTCACACAAATTTTGCTGTTTGCCAACATTTAATACGGAACAAAGACTATGTATTCATGTATTTCATTTGGGTCTGAAACGTTTAAAAAAAAATTTTTTTGCTGGGGTAACGTTTGAAACGTTACTCCAGCAAAAAGTGTTTTTGTCGAATAACTTTTAAACTACTACATGCACAAATTTTGCTATTTGTAACAAATTACACCTCAGAACACACTAATTTTCTTTTATACTCTCACCTCTCTAAGGCTCAATTTTTTTTGCTTTTTTGCTGGGGTAACGCACGCCAGAACTTTCGGTTGGCAGACCGGATTTTGATAATTTTTTTTGGTATCTGAACCTTGTGGTCCCATGATAAAGAAACCAGGATCTGATGATAGGATCCTGAAGAAATCGAGGTAAATCCTAAGATACACACAAGATAAAATCTCATAAAAAATATTTTAATATTATTTCTTAACTTAACTCATTGACATGTATATTTTCTTTATTATAATTATTTATATTACGTCATAAACTTAAGTGGGCTGGATCAGACGTAGTTTTAATATGCCGTATTTTATGTTACATACATTCATAAAAATGGCATAATACTACAATCCTGTTATCATCTTGAAAGCCCCGGTATTTACAGATACTTAGGGGCCATCCATAAATTACGTCACACCTTAAGGGGGAGGGAGGGGGTCGACGAAGTGTGACAATGTGTGACAAGGGGGTGGGAGGGGTTCTAGATTATGTGACGTCACATTTCAAAATCTATTGTAATCTAAGTCTTAAAACACGAACTTAAAACTATAACTTTACGAAAACCTCAAAAACATATACAACTATATCTGTGTAAATATAAAATACTAATTGTTTTGGTGACCACTCGCTCTACTAAGTATTACGCGCCGACCCAGCGGCGATTTGTTCCTATTTCATTTGACCACTGTGTATCGCGGATGAAACAACGTCGTTCTTAGTTCTACTATTTTGTGATTAAATCATCTTTTTCTTCTGTCGAATAGGACATCCAAAGGTGGCCTGGAAGAGATTGCTTTTAGCAATAAGGCCGCCCATTGTACATATTTTACAGAAACTTTCACCTGCAAAAACTGTACTTGGTGTACAATAAAGTATATTCTAATCTAATATAGTCGAACAAATAATTAAATATATGTGACAAATTTTAAATTGATTTGAAGAAGATAGGGTCAATACATTTACTTTTTTAGAGTATATTATATACATATTTATACTTTTTTTTTCACACGGGGAATGCTTTTCGCACCATGCCCTTCTTGGGGACAAAGAAGGGTGTGTGTGGGACTCCCGGGCAACCTATACCCACTAATCTCTGAGTCACGTTGAGAACTGGATAGTAAATAACAATAAAACTTGGCTTCCTTTTTTTTGATTTTGTTAATTTCTTTAATTAACATGGTCAATAGTTTTTAGGGTTCCGTAGTTCTAGACTCGGATTCTTATACATTCGTTATATCCTTCCGTCCGTCCTAGACTTACTGCCAAAACGGTTGGTGCTAGAAAGATGAAACTTTGCTTAAATATGTGTTGTAATTACGTCGTAAAATTGCTTTAATAAAAATATGAAAATTATTTTATTTGGGGTACCTCCCCTATTCGTAAAGTGGTGATGTTTTCTTTTTCTCGAGGCTACCCATAGTGTGGGATATCATTAGATAGGTCTTTTAAAAACATTGCGAGGTTGTTAAAACGATTTATCGATTTAGGTGTCCGTTTGCGAGTTTTTCAACTTTAAAAGGCATTTTTTTGTAAAAACAGGGCATCCATCTCCCCCCTTTAAAAGCTAAACAGATGACTCTAAAAATCTGAAAAAATTCATGATCGTAGTCCATATATTAAAACTTAAAGGAAAACTATTGCGGTTTTGATAACTTTTCTATTTCAGGAGTCGTACAGGTCTAACTTGTAAAATGCACTCACTTGGAAAACTTCGTACAAAAATTCAGAAATAATAAGTTAACGTAACAATTATCTATTGGACACGATTTTAAATCTACCTATCGTTATGGGTGACCACAGAACCCAATTCTATGCGCAACCTGGCACGCACTTTCAAAATGTTTTTTATTACTTTCTTTAATTTTTGTAATTAATCAATTTTTGTTTTGTTAATTGTTTGATTTAATGTTAATTTTTTTTAAAAATTATTTAAATGAAATAAAACTGATTTCGGAACCTGTTTTTATTCAATGATTTCTAAATGTAAATTTGAAAATTATGTGACGTCACACTAGGGAGGGGGGGGAGTCTCACAAATGTGACCAGCTGTGACAAGGAGGGGGGGAGGGGCCAAAAAATCATGAAATTCGTGTGACGTAATTTATGGATGACCCCTTGTAGATTCGCCATATCCGCCCGTCCGTCCGTCCTCGACCTACCACCCAAACGGTTGGTGCTATAAAGATGAAACTTTGCATGAATGTGTTGTAATTACGTGGACAAAGCGCTATTATAAAATTATGAAAAATATTATTATTTGGGATACCTCACCTACATGTAAAGTGGGGAGGATTTTTTTTCTCGCGTCTTCCCCATCGTGTGGGGTATCATTAGATAGGTCTAGAACTTTTAAGGAAAACTATAGTGGTTTTATTTTTATTTTACCAGTCATAGGGGCCTAAGTTTAGAAAATTTCGTACAAAAACCAAGAAATAATAAGTTATCATGATGCAGGCACCACACTTCGCTATGCGCTATTCGTTATGCGGGTTATTCGCGCGCATACGGCGAAGTGTGGAAAGTATATTCGTTTCGTTCACCATAAAAAGGACAATGAAATGACACATCTCACCACGCATATTTGCCTTATTTGTCATGTTTATTGTATGCGCGCAGAACTAATATTTGGGCGAATACGGCGTAGAAACATAACGAATAGCGAATAACGAAATGTGGTGCCTGCATGAGAGTTGTCTATTGGACACGATTTGAAATCTACCTACCATTATGGGTGACTACGGAACCTTATTCTATGCATGGCCTGACATGCACTTAGCCAATTTTTTCTCAAGAATGCTCAGAGGTATCGAGCTGAAATTCATATCAAATACTGTCCACAAGTGACAATAATTGCGTTGGCTTAGAGAAGTTTGAAAAAATCTAACTTATCTAAGTCATCGCAATCAAAACGCAACAGTCGTTAATGCTCCAATTGTTCGACACTGGCCAGGGAATCAAAGGTGCATTGGCGTACTTAATTCCTAGAGCATTCTTGACCAGTCAACCTTTGGATGATGCAGAGAAAATACTCAGATCTATACGACTCGCACTTAGTCGGTTTTTTTCATTCAGTTAATTCTCTCGACGAAGTCTCACATCGTATCTTTCTTAAAACGTAATTGATTTTAGTTTCAGAAATCTTTATTTTCATTAGAATTTGTACATGCAATTACATGAGAACTTATATATATCTTAACTATATTCAAGTGTCAATTAAACATTCCGAGACAGAAAGAAAACCTCGCAATATGTTGAGATATATAGCGAACTTATATCTTCATGCTTATTTTTAGACTTTCACTTTCACTTTTCAGACACACAACGTCATCTAGTCCCAAACCAAGCAGAGCTTGTACTATGGGTACTAAACAACTGATATAAACATACTTATTTTTTGTAAATACATACATAATAATATTATACATAGAAAACACCCAAACTCCGAAACAAATATTTCCGGATCACACCAACATTTGGTCCGACATGGGAATCGAACCCGAGACCTCTTGATCAGCAGCCGCATACGCTAACCACTAGACCAACAAGGCAGTCAACAAGGTATCGTAACCTTGTTCCGTCGTCAGGGTCAACAATTATGGCGAACTTATGGGTGGATTGGATAGCGAATCACAATTACAGTATATATGATAGCTGCCATGTTTATTATCTAAGCACTGATTTACTACTCTTATATTACTAACTAAGGTATGCATTTTTATACCGACATACGGATACATTATTTATCCTAAAACATATCGCTACAATGCATATAATCACGTCATGATCTCAACATAGAAATGATTTCCGAATTCCACGTGCTCGATAATAGACTTAAATCTGAAATATGCTGGCCAAGCTTATATTTGTATAAATTCCATCAATTATTTTTAACAATATATGACGCAGGAATATTACTTCCCACCAAAAAAATATATTTAAACCTATGTCAATAACAATCATTACATTAAAAATGAATACAAAACAACATGACGCGCGAGTTGTGACCTTCACGTGTTAAAATTTATAAGCTACATAATAATCACATTAAAAAAATTTGAACATTTAGATAGTCAGCAAATTATTATAGTATTGTTTAGCGAATTACATACTATCAACCTCACTCGATCAATAGACATGTACTTTTCAGTATCATAATACCGAATACAGAACAACTTGAATACGTGCAAACAGCACTTTAACGCCGGATATATCTGAAAGTTATTTCCTCGGTAACGACAGTATTCGACTGATATCATGCTTTAGCTGCAATCTGAAATCATCGTAATACGTCTCGTCGTTATTTTGCTCAAACACCTCTCCAGGCAACTTCTTCAATTCTTAATCATTCTGCCGCACAAGACAAATCTTGTCGTAATTTAGCGTTGAAGGCATAGAGATTACTCCAATTATTCGTGATAAAGTTTTTTTTTTAATTATTTATTCGTTTTGGCAATCTGTTCGAGAACAATAAGCCACTGTGTAAGCTGAGTCTGTTATTATGTGTATGTAGTGAGCTACCGTAGACGTGGGGTAGCTCTAAATTTTGACCTGTCGCTGAGACTGGGGATGTCGCATCTTTTCAACCTTGTATGCTGTTGTCCTCTCGATCGACTTAATGCAAGTGCCAGCTCATTTGTGTGCTGTACCAGTTTATTCTGGTTTCTCAGGCTATGTTGGCTGATTTCTTGCCTGTTGGTATTTTAAGGTCAAGGTACATTTAAAAAATATTGAAGATATATAGGTTTCCAACCAAATACCAATACCAATTTGAAATACTTTCTGCACCACAGGAAGCACAGATACAGGTCGATAGTTGCCGGGATTTGCCCTCGACCTTGCCTCATAAATCGGCGTTACATTGGACTATCTGGGAATCATCTAGCTCAAAACATTATTAATACATAGTGTTAATTTAGAATTAATTTTGTTTTAACGTATTTTATCGATTTTGTAACTTTAAAAATTTTACTACATGTAGCTGGTTGTAAAGACTAGACATCTTTGCCCCAGAACAAGTATCAGCACTCTTATAGGTAGTGTGTATTGATGCAGCCAAAACTGTTTCAATTATTGCGAAGAATTCATTAAACTATGCACAAATTTCATTTACGTCTAATAAGTCTATATTCCCTTTTGTATGCTTGGTTCGTTTATGTGCAAGAGTGTTAATTAGCTGCCACATCTGTTTTGGTTCATTTCTACAGTCTTAGAATTTTTAATTATAGTATTCGGCCTTCTTTTTTGAATTTATTCAGTGACCATTTTTTTATTTAATTTAATATTTATCTGGATTTATTTCGTACTTCCGGTATATGATGTTTCTATCGTAAATTTCACCTAAAGTATTTGCATTAATCAAATCTTGTCGGAGACTATTTAAAATTTTTGTCTCTTTTTATTTAACTTTTTTTGTACGCCTCCAATAATTAAACTTTAATATCAGCGAATTTGATATTATCTTGAGTCAGTTCTATTTCCTCCACCAATGAATCAAACCTCTCATAATCCATTGCTTCATATTGAACTTTTTGGTTCTTGGTACTTACGTATTTCTTGAAAAATCTGTTTGTGATTGGACATAAGGGAATCGATGGTTGTCAAATAAAATTGGTTTTCGGCCATTTACTAACATAGTCTACTGTTCACTAACGTAGACTTTTTGATTTCTGAGTGTCGGGTACAGTTTCTGGCACTTCATCATCATCATCAGCCGATCTCAGTCCACTGCTGGACATAGGCCTCTCCCATTGCACACCACCTTGATCGATTTTGGGCTTCTGGCACTTATTTTATTTAATATTCTATGGCAAGATTTAAAAAGTTATACGGAGTCCTTGATCAAGTCAATCAAAATTAAAATCACCCATAATGAGAGCCCTATGATGTCGGTATAACTGATTTGAAAGCTCATCAGGAAAAGGTTTGTCACTTGTTCCACCGGATTATCCAATTGACAATTTGTCGAGGTGTATCCAAAGAAATTATTTATCTCCCTGAGTAATTTCTTCAGTATAAAAATGCTCGAGTCTATTGAAAACCCGCCACCAACACTACCCTTTCAGATGTTCTAATAATGAGTGAAATTTGGTATCTGGAATCGTTATCAGATTTTAACCATTTTTCTGTTATATTATGATGCGAATAACGGGTTAAACTGATTTATATTGCAGCAGAACTCATTAAACTTTTCGTGTTTTACAATACTTCGAGTATTAGCATAAAAAAACTTCAAAGAATGTCTGCCAATTTGTGATGTTGACTGAGTAGTGGACTTACTTTTTCATGTTGAATTCTAATGGGGGGATCTTTTGTCAGCTATTTGCGCTAGAATCACTAAGAATTTTATTATTAGACATGATTTCTTTTTGTTCAAAAGTATTTTTTTGATCTTGAACTCGTTAACACTTACTATACTTTTAATGTCCTGCATTTGATCTCAAATACTAACCACATCTTTACTAAGCTTTACATAATTCTCATTTTGTTATAAAGGACGTTAACAGTGCCATCATATGTGTAATTTGTTTTTAATGCATTCTACATACGCCCAAGCTTTATGTGTAAAGGTGGTAAAAATACATTCTCAGGCTGCACCAATGGAGCTTACTTAATTCGGGATACTTAATACAAAAACAACAATCAGATGAGTGGTGCGTTGGTTCGAGTGGTAAAAGGTGTGGATCGAGATCTTTCACCCATCCAGTGAGAAGACCCACACATGTAACACTGTGGAACCATCGAGATATTATGTACTACGTACTGTGGAACTAACGCTTTGTCTGAGTCTGTCTGGTGTCCGATGGTTAAATTAAAATACTGTACATATAACTTAGTAACTAATGGTGTCAAATTCCTTCGCTAAGTTTTGAAAGTAATGTCACACTACAAATGTAAAAAAGCTTGTCAGGTTCATTTTTACATTTTTTTGACATTATTAAAATTTAAGAATCACTTAAATCTAAATCTAAAAATAGAATAAAACACTACACTCTTGAAATAAACAAATTCTCTGAATGCGAAAGTGAAACAAAAACGGTTAATTTTGTAATTTTTTGGGTAGTAGCTGTAACACGAAAACTAGACCTGGTGGAATCAAAATAAATATGGTAATAAAACGAGGATAGGTAGGTAATTGAAAACCTTTCTTGTCACAAAATTTTGTTGACCAGTGACTTAACCGACCAAATAAAAACCAGAAAATTTCATTCAATTTCAGTCCGGGTTATTGAATCTGGCATTGAGTCTTTTCTAAACTAAGAAATATCCGGGAAAACCCGGACGAATGTCAGCCGTCTTAGCGAGTCCGAGACGGAAAGGACCTATTTAAAAATATACGAAATAAATAATATTGGATAAGTCAGAGATAGTTAAGAGTCGTTAGTGATTAGATATGAAATCGCGCAAATACCGGCGCGTAATGCAATGCAATCGCTTTCATAAACATTGTTGCGTTTCTCTATGTAACTGATGAATTACATGTAGCTAATTATTATCTGTATATTTTCCAGTATAGCTAAGTTAGCGATGGAAGTGTGTCGTTTGGGAATTGTTGCCTCTCAGGCTACAATACACTGCCGCCAATTTAAAAATGTAAGTACCTACGTACACATTATTTATCACGCATGAGATCTTTTATAAATTATTAGAATATATTCAAATTAATATGTTAAATATTAAAACAAAAATACGAATAACACAAATTTTGACTGTACCGTTGCTGTGTTGTTGGAACTTAGGTTATTGACTGTAAAACAAACGGTAAATTTAAATACCCGACGCAGGACCAAAAGTTGTGTAACGAGCACAATAATTGTATCTGGGTGCAAATTATCTAGAATATGCACATCTTTAGATACATATACGTTCACTTATCAGCTGTCTGGTTCGTGGTAGCATTATTTTTATCACTCAAAACCTATTTCTAAAAATGTTAAACTTTTTAGATTGTACTTAAACGGATGAATTTTTAATATTTGTTTGATTTCATTAAAACTTGACGTGTATTAAGTATTCCTTGATCTATTTTTAATATTAATATTATGTACAAAAAAATGTTTTAATTTTTTTATAATAGTATAAAAATAAAAATATTAAAAGCTGGAGAGTTTGTTTGTTTCAAGCGCTAATCTCAGTAGTACTCGTCCGATTTGTTAGTAAGTTATTTCAGAATTAGAAAGTCTAGATGAGCCCAGAAGAGAATTTTTCAAATCGGACCAGTACTCCGTGAGGTTATCGCGTTCAAAAAACAAACAAATGAACTCTTAGTTTTAAAATATCAATATAGTATTTCCTAACAATTTCTTTTTCAATTTATAGCCGGTTACTCTAAACAAATAAAACAATAGTTTTGTTTGAGCTGTTTGTAAGTGAGTTTTTGTCCTGGTAAATATATGGTTGTTTACAATAATTAGCTACATGTTGCCAACTATTTATATTTTCTTCCGTTAATTATCTATTAAAATTTATTAAATAAAATCAAATAATAATGAAATGCAAGCACAATGTATTTATATATTTTTATGGTAGATGTAGATTTTATCAACAATGAAATAGTTTTATTTAAATTTAACTACTTTCGTCGCTTAAAGATTGCCCGCTCTCTATTACAATGTGTGCCAATGACTTTTGTGGGGTTGGACCGCAGTGTACACATGCAAAATATCACTAAGCACATGCAATATATAAGCAACGACAAAATTAAACGCAACGTGGATCCTAAAACTATGAGGTGAGTACGAACTATATTCGTAATTATTCCATCCTACTAATATTTGTAAGTATGTATGTATGCTCTTTCACGCAAATACTACTGAACGGATTTGAATGAAACTTTACAGTAATATAGCTTGTATATCAGATAGGCTACTTTTTTCCGGAATTATCGAAATACACGCGGGCAGAGCCGCAGGCGAAAGCTGGTGATATTATAAAGGTGAAAGTATTTGCGTGTATGTTTGTTACTTCTTCACGAGCAAACGGCTGCACCAATTTTGATAAAATTATAATAGCTTCCTGCATGAGGCATGCAGGAAGCTGACACCCTTGATTAACACATAGGCTACTTTTTATAATAAATAATTAAATAAATAATAATGTTTTTATTTTACTCCCACAAAGTACATGTCATATAGTAAATTTAACTTATAATATACGTTTCTGTGGGAGTCAGGAAGCCAAACTAGGATATGCCCTGTGCTATGGATTCCTGGCTCCCCTTCACGGAGTTAATACTTTAACAGGATATTACAGTACGAAAGGGCAAAATAAAAAAAGAAAGACGACAATAACATTAAGAAAAAATTTAAAGGCGTTTGTTTGTGTGTGTGTGTGTGTGTGTGTGTGAAAGTGTTGTGTGAGTGTACGTGTGTGTGTGTGTCTGTGTGTTTATGTACGCGTGTATGTGTATATAAGAATGTGTAGTGATGTAGCTGTGTAACTGTGTGTGTGTGCACGTATGGGTGTTTATTTAACGCAGTTCTTTGCAAGTGATTCCATTACTGCAAATTAGTCGTTAAAGAAACAGAAGGGTTACGAAACAATTTTTAGAAGAGACTCTGTTTCGTCATAATCAAGTTTTAAAAGCCACTCAGTAATTTTCTCCTTACAGTTAATTCTTGTTAGGTTCTGAACGGAGAGCAGTTGATTCGCTTTGTTATACAATCTGCTTGCCCTAAAGCTAAACAATTTTTGTGCAAACGAAGTTTTCACCGGAACGGATTCACAGACTGAGAAGTGTCTTCGGGAGTTAGTTTTGTTATGTATTGTCGAAACGTTTATGGAGACATGAATCTTCAGAATAAATGACAAAATGTATAGTTTTCTGATAGTTAATACATTTGCTTCACTGTAAAGACTGTTTGTAGGATAAAGTCGAGGCCTAAAGAGAGCAATTTTTAAAATAAGTCGTTGCACTCTTTCGACGGTTAACAGTTTTGTTTTATCCGCGCCTCCCCAGATGGGGATACCGTACGATAGAACTGATTGGCAGAGGGACTCATAAACAGTTCTTATCAATTTTCAGTCAGAAACATGCCTGAGGTTCTTAAATATGGGAACTAACTTACGTGTTTTTTTATAAGGTTTGTGAGGTGTATATCAAACGATAAGTTTTTGTCAATTTCTATGCCTAAATATTTTGTTGAATCACTTTTTTCTATAATTGGACAAGTAGTGCAGGCTGTGGGAAAAGCTTGGTTGCAGATATGAGCGTAGATGTTCATATTGGGATTGTCGGCCCGCCTATTATATATTGTAAAGGTAATATATTTCGTTTTGGAAGCATTTAGTGTTAGTTTGTTTAGAGCAAGCCAATGATTGACGGTGTTAAATCCTTCCTGCGCAACACTAAAAGTTTCCTCCCACGTATCTCCATAAAAAGTTAGAGTAGTGTCATCCGCATAGGATATAACATTACAGTTTTTTAAACGTAACTGGCAGAGATCGTTAATATAACATAGAAACAGTGTGGGACCTAAAATGCTGCCCTGTGAGACACCAATCCTTATAGAGCCAGATTCACTTAAATAGTTGTCGATTCGTACAGATTGAGATCGATTTTGGAGGTAATCCTGAAATAATTTAAGTTGAGTGTTCCTTATTCCCATATTTTCTAATTTAAGTATGAGTTGCTCTGGACATACAGTATCGAATGCCTTCTGAAGGTCTATAAAAATCGTGAGACATTTCTTCCCACTGTCCATCTTGCTCACTAAAAATTCAATGAAACTGTGCAAGCAATCAGTGGTAGATCTTCCTCTTCTGAAACCATATTGGTTATCCGACAGGATCTTCTTATCCTCCAGAAACTTTGTGAGTCTATTATTTATTATCTTCTCCAGCACTTTGGAGATAGAGGGAAGCAAAGAAATAGGTCGATAGTTTATATATACATATATACTTACCACTGCTTATAAATAAAAGTAAATAAAAAGAGATGAAGTGTTTCTGGTGAACGCTGTGAAACAGTTTCAGATAGAACTGAAAATAAAATTCAAAAGTATTTTTAGGTGAACCAATATGTGACTACTTTTATTAAATTGAATTACTTCATCTTAAAGAAAACATAATGCTCAGATGAATAAAAAAAGTAGATAACGCATTTAGAAAATGAAAGTGAAGCCACTTTTTAGGGTTCCGTTGCCAAATGGCAAAAACAGGAACCCTCATAGATTCGTCATGTCTGTCTGTCTATCTGTCCGTCCGTATGTCACAGCCACTTTTTTCCGAAATTATAAGAGCTATACTGTTGAAACTTGGTCAGTAGATGTATTCTGTGAACCGCATTAATATTTTTACACAAAAATAGAAAATAAGCAATAAATTTTGGGGGTCTCCATACTTAGCACTGAAACTCAAAAAAAAATATTCCATCAAAACCATAAGTGTTCTTAGGTCTATCTATAGGTATCTTATCTATGTATAGGTCTTCAAAAATGATATTGAGGTTTCTAATATCATTTTTTTCTAAACTGAATAGTTTGCGTGAGAGACACTTTCAAAGTGGTAAAATGTGTGTGTGTGTGTGTGTGTCCCTGTAACTTCTAAAATATGAGAATGATAAAACTAAAAAAAATATTTGATGTACCTTACCATGCAAACTTCTAACGAAAATTGGTTTGAACGAGATCTAGTAAGTAGTTTTTTTTTATACGTTATAATTTATAAATCATAAACCGCAATTTACATTTCTTTCAATTAAAACATTGATGAAAGTTCCGACGAACTACAAAAACTTTTATATGATGCTACGGAACCCTTCATGGTCGAGTCCGACTCGCACTTGGCCGCTTTTTAAATGTGTAAGTCACTGATGTGTTGCCACTTTTTAAAAAAATGTGCCTGGAATTTGCGCAAAAATTTGTGATACGCAAAGATTTGTTTTTTATAAATTAGTTATAAATTTTGTAAATTAGCAGAAATAATTTAAGAAAGGAATTTTAAGATTATTTAAAAAAACATAATAAAAATCGGCCAACTGCGTGTCAGGCCACGCACTGGAAAGGGTTCCTCAGTCACCTATAATGGTACGTGGATTTAAAATCGTATCCAATAGATAATTGTTATGTTTACTTATTAGTGCGTTAATTTTGTATGGTATTTATTTAATTTTCCAAGGAAGCGCATTTTACAAGTTAAGCCTCTATAACTCCTGAACTAACAAAGTCATTTAATCCATTATGATTTTCCTTTAAACTTGATTATATGGAACACCATCACGAATTTTTCCAGATTTTTTGACCCAGCCATTTAGCTTTTAGAGGGGGGGGGACTTATGACTCGGAACCCTTATAGATTCGTCATGTCCGTTTTTTCCGTTTGTTCGATTATATACCCAGTATAATTCGACTTTGGAGAGGAAATGATTTCTCCTACTCTTTACTGAATTTCAACGCGTCTATTTTACTGCGCGTATCTCCACGTTACACGCCATATTGTGCCGGGCAACGGCTCGCAAATACAAGTTGGTGAGAAAAAGTAATAAAGAAATATTCGAGTAATTTCCAGGTGAGTTGAGAACCTACATGTGACTGACATCGCTTCTGTACCCTATAGAGTTTTTAAATTCCCTCGACCTGTCAGGAATTGGAACTCAAGATTGGTTTGCCTGTCACACTAAAGCGTAACCTGGACGCGCACAGATTGTGCAACGGCACTAGGTTACGTATCACAGAGCTGAGACGGCAAATCGTGCAGGCCACAATCCTCGCCGAAGGGGCCACAGGGGATACCTAAGATCCCCTAAAATGCACCAACTTATCATTCCAATTCAAGCTCTTGCAATTTCCTCTGCAGGGAACTTTCTGAATTACAATAAGTAAACGTCAGGGGCAAACTCTAAAAGTAGTAGAACATTCGCATGGGTACTCTCTGCTTCTCCCACGGGCAGCTCTGCATCGGTTGTTCGCGTGGGTAGAGCAAGAAATATTTTTGTTTACGCAGAAAATATGCAATAAGTCTCAAAAAAAATACTGTAATGTACCTACTGTAGTAAAATTATTATTAACTCTCTACGACCCGAAATAAAATCAGCATCAACCACAGCAATTAAAAATAATTTAGCTCAGTCATTTCTCTCGTTCACAGTCCTCAATAAGATTAGATAACGTACATAAATTGCCAACTGTATTGTGATCTTTTCGGCGCTCATATGTTTTTTGCATCTAAAGACTCTTATCATGTGAAAACTTTACTCATCGGTTCAGTAATACACGTTTTAGTGTATCTGATAAACGGCGGTTAACACCGTGGGGCTTCCGGCTTACCTAGTATTGTTATAAAAACATTTAAAGCGAAGTAAAAGTAATGATAATAGTATTACATATTTAATGGATAAGAAGTAGGTGTTTACCTACGAACTTATTTTATTGAATTTCCTAGTTGCACTGAATTCATATAATCATAAATGTCAAACAAATGGAAAATTATAAACACCTAAAACCCTAAAAACCGGTTAGCATCGTAATAGTAGTAGTAGTAGGTATCGGAGGTCAAATATTTACTTGAATCTCCTAACCTTCATAAAATTTAATTTTTTCAACGCAGATAAATTATCATTAACCAGCTAATAAATTGTTAAAAATATTACAAGTTGTAGGCAGCGTCTCGTAACAGCTGCAATTAATTATCATTTACATAAATTGGAGATACGTGTGTAAAAATTTCTACATTCTAGATACGGGTATTGATTAACGCATGACAGTCATTGCTTAAATGCATGCACACAATCACAGAACAGACAATACGTTTGTAGTAGAATAGTAACAGTAACGTAGCCAGATATTGACCACTGACAATATAGAACAACCGACATGAAAAACTAATGCTACCCAACAACGAATTCAGACGTAGCATAGAAGCACAGTTCTTACGGGCGCTCTGAAGACACTTTTTTAGTGGCGTGGCGTCGCACAGTGGCAACTTTCACTCTCTCTAGCAAGAGAGACAGAGAACGACACCAGCGCCCCCAACTAAACTGGGGGCAAACCCCACTTCGGCACACGAAATCCTTAATTTCTACGCTTCTATGCGGCAGGAAACCTAATTCGACAGGAAGGGACGGTAGGGTTTCTACACAGGAGGGGGCCAAGAGGGGGTCCCAGAGATTTCCTTTGGAGGATACACCTGGTTCCTCCACTTCTACATAGCTACCAACTGGTGGAACTTGGGGGGAATTTCCGCACAGACAAAAGAAAGTGTCACTCGGTGTCACTGGTACTCTATCGTAAATAATGCTAATGTTAAAATTAAAATCTTTATAGTATGTACATAAAAAAAGTTTTATAGTCTTGTAGATAAGAAGTACCACATTTCGAATGAACTCGAGTTCATTCGAAATGTAGAACGAATATATAGTTACTGCTTTAAAAAAATTCAGAAATTATTTTTAATTATTGTTGAAAGTACAGACAATGCAGCACGATGACCCACACTATGGCTGAGTGAGATGCTTCTGCATTATAGGGCCTTCGGTCTCACACTCTCTAACAAAACGACAATACGAATACTGCCATTACAAGCTATTATTTAGTCTTGCAAGTTAAATTTGATTTGATCCACTTCCCGGTTTTCGATTTACCTGAAATTTTGCATGCATGTATAAATCGGATGAATATGCAATATTATTATGACATAGAGCTGATCTGATGATGGAGCTGGAAGGTGGCCATAGGAACTTCGTAATTAAGCGACTCAACCCCATCGAGTTTGGGCTTGTTTGATTCGTTTTGACGAGTATCTTGGTTGGCGTAATTATGCAACTCCATCAAATTTGCGAAAAAAGGTCATTCCGTTTGTTATGAATGTGGATTATTTCTGATTGATTAGATTGATGACCCAATGTCAAGTTGAACACCTGCCGAGGGCTGAATGGTATGAGGATGTATAAACATTTCATATTGCTAACGTTGCGCCTCAGGGTACCAGGGCGGACCCTGTTGTACTGAAGTCTTTATCCCTCTAAAATGAACCTCTGGGGGGATCGTTTTTGTCCCATACTGGGAATAACAAGGAAAACTACTACACAAAGAAAACGACGCTTAGAGAAGGCGAAATTGAGGCGACAGGAGAAGATTGCTAATGAAAGCGATGCCCACAAGCGGCAACGCTTAGAAAAAATAAGTTTAGCTTTAAGTTAGCTGTAGCTAAACATAAAGAAAATAAATCGTTAGAACAACGCACAAATAGGCAAGAAACCGATAGAATACATACACAAGAGAGAAAGAAAAACGAATCTTTAGAACAACGTACTAATAGGCAAGATATTGAAAGAATACATAACCAAGAGATGAGGAAAAATGAATCTTTCGAACAAACGTACAAATAGGCAAGATATAAATAGAATACATACACAAGAGAGAAGCAAAACAAATCGTTAGAACAAAGCACAAAAGGCAAGATATCGATAGAATACATACACAAAAAAACTCTAATCAAAAATCCTAAAAATTTTTAAATAAAATTTAAGAAACAAAAACCTTTTTTAAAAGCAAGCTTTTATTTTATGTTAATAAAATTAACTTAAAAGTTAAACATAAATTAACTCTAATAAGAAATATAACACTTTAACTCGTCAACGACAAAATAATTTCACATCATACATAATTATGAAATTTGTCCGTGTTTACATTTTGATGGTATAATTAAGAACATTTAGCACCTTCTTTTTCCGCTTGCTATCATAATGTAACACGCTTTTCAGCGTGACTCTAATACCTTAAAACTGCACTTTCAGGTCTTTCAGTGCTAGAGTACCCACCTATATACTAACCTATATTAATTTTTTAGACTGGACCAAAACATAGAGAAGCCGATATGTCTTATGATGATGTACATGATGGCTAAACCAAAACACGTGCTGAAGTATGCAGATTTGTACCTGACAAAAGGCTTTGACGTGATTTCTATCTCCTGCCCGGCGACGCAGCTTATGTGGCCTGCTAAGGGATCACAGGTAATTGAGAACATCTAATGCACCATAGACAAGCCTGTGACTTACTTGTGACCACTTTATAATAATTTCTTAATATTGTTTGGATGATATCGCCGTGAGCGGTAAGACCGCTAATTGTTACGAGTTTAACAATTTTTTTGTTATTCTTTTCTTTTATGTTTACAGTAAAAAATAAAATAATAAATAAATTATATACAGTAAATTTATCTACAACACACACTACATCTTAAATTTCTAAATTTAAAACGCACATTTTCTATACCATGTCGCCAATTTGATGAGATAAAATGTGCATAAATAAAATATATATTTTTTTAGTAAAATCAGATCAACTGTCCTTAGTAGTCCACTTCTGAGCTTAGACCACTCCCTAGAAATTAAGTTTTGGCCTACAATACCACTCTGACTTAAATAAATTGTCATCAGTTTTGTTACATGATTTCCTCCTCTTTGCAATGCTACCCTGCTTAGTTTGCTCCTTAGACAGTCTCCTACGACACGCACGGGATGAATGGAGAAAGAGACACAGACACTCCATAATCTCAACCCGTCACCAAACTTATTATTCTTATTTATTTTGTGAAGTAATTCTTTAACAGTTGTTTCGAGTACCTTACAGACATTTAATACTCAGATAACCCACAGAAATATTCTTATCTTAATATACAGGTGATAGCTGATCGATTGCTATCGTTTCTGGAATCGAACAGCTCAGACTTCAAGCATCCATTGGTAGTACATGGTTTTTCTGTCGGCGCCTACCTATGGGCTGAACTACTAGTTCATACAACCAAGAACAAGGAAAGGTACTTTATTGATTTTTTTAAAGATACTAAGTCGTATAATTTTCATGTATAAAAAGATGTCCGAACTACTTTATTTAACGAAAACGCCCAATTTCCGTAAAAAATATTTGCCTAGATTAGTTAAAACATAACCATGATCTTTTATTAGTCCGCTGCTGGACATGAACATGATTTCAGCTCGGCTTGACCAGGGCGGTACTACCCTCACATAGAAGACCAATTTAAATGACAGCATTCGTGCTGTCGTATTTCGTTGGTAAGTAAGACGGAGGTATACCTACACAGCCCGATGATGCAGAAGCATCACAATAGACCGAGATAGTGTGGGTCTCCGCCGCAGTGTCTGCGTTCATATGCTTTCCACCTGGCAGAAAAGTCATTTTGGCAGGCATATAAAAAGGTTTCGTAAACAAAGAATAACTTTCCGTCAACTCTACACTGACACTAAAAATTGTTCTCAGATATCAACCAATCCTAGATCGCATAGCCGCACAAATATGGGACTCACCTGCTGATGTAGAAGAAACTCCCATTGGAGTCCCTCCTGCCGTATTCCCTAATAATCGGCTCCTACAAAATATGTTAAGACTCTATATCAGGTATGTAAAACGACGGACTTTTTACGTTTTCATACCAGAAAGTTCGTTTGAGAGGGTTTATAGCCGTTTTCACCGTATGGAGTTCAGTGTATACTAGTGTCCGACCGAAGCTACGAATGATGAATCCTATGGATTGATGCACAGCTCGTACTAAAAAGTTTATTTGTTTACTGCATTTTAATGGTAAGTGAATACTTAGATCTAACTGTTAATAATTGTTTGCCATATTTTTTCTCACATTAAAAATTCAATATTTAATCGGTAGGTATGAATTGTGTTCATCTATTAGAGGTAAAACTTTTTAAAATATGATTTTTTTTAGTACAACGTGGGTATTTCTAGTTTTCATTCGATGCCGGCTACATGGAACAATTATTATGTTGATGTTGCATTTGTCGAACATTTAATTAATGCCAAGAAAAAATGGGCGGCTAATGGTACAAAAAATACTCTAATCTACAGCAAACTTTCAACTGTTTTTATTTTCTCAGAGCTCATATGAAGTTATTATACAACGTTGCGACAAAACATTATTGGCACGCGACGGAGGTATATCATGCAACGCCCTGCAAAGCTCCTGGCTTGTTCCTGGTCTCCAAGACTGATCCTATCGGAGCTGAGAAGAGAAGTAGACGTGCTGCAGCGTCTTGGGAACAACTAGGAATCAAGGTATTTTCATTTTTTGACTGGATGTAACTTATTTTTGTGTTATTAAAATTTTTTTACGCGGGGAATGTTTTTCGTACCATACCCTTCGATGGGTAAACGATTGGGGTGCGTGGGACTACCAGGGGAAACCGGTCTACCCACTAAACCCCACGACGGCCTACCTTGGCAGTCAGGAGGAGCACCATTTTAGGTTGTAGAAGAAATTCGATTAGAATGTGAAACGATTCGAAATATGATGTATAAACTAATGTGTAAACATCATACTTATAGCGTCGTTTCTTTAATCTATAAAAAAAAACTGAAGTCTTAATAATTTCATATTTTCACAAAAAGCATATTAAAGTATACTATACGGCACCCAAACAACAAAACATATTTTTTTTTCAAATTTTGTCTGTCTGTTTGTTCGTGCCGGTTAATCTTTGGAACGATTGAATTTATTTTGACGAGACTTACACTGAAAGATTACTGATAGGCTCTTTAACAAGCGGGTAACACTCGAGGTGTTACCCGCTTGTTAAAGAGCCTAGAGACTCAGCTAGTACGATATAAATCGTTGTAAAGATTAAAGCGAGTGAATACTATAAAAATCGGCCAATTGCATGCACGGCCACGCACAGAAAAGGGTTCCTCAGTCACCCATAATGGTACGTGGATTTAAAATCGTATCCAATAGATACCATTTGGACGGTAAGTCGAGGACGGACGGACGGACAGACGGACATGACGAATCTATAAGAGTTCCGAGTCTTAAACTTCGGAACCCTAAAAACACAGGTAGTTGATGATAGGATGAGCTGTACACATTTCATACTCATAATCATATTCATAATCTTTTAATTTGAAACCACAAACAGACACTTTAATTTTATTTATTTATATGGATATAAATAAATAGATCCCTCTCGTGTTTCACTTTAGCGCAGTGGAAATCGTTCTTAGGTAACTTATATTTATCACGAATCAATATAATTTTGTTCCGACAGTGCAACTTGAAATGTTGGGATCGCTCTCCTCATGTGCAACACTACTTGCGTCACCCAGAAGAATACAAGTCCGTATTGTACTCGCACCTTAACGAATGTGGCGTTTTGAAGAGCTCGCGTTGAACGGTTCTGTTACTATGTGGATAGCTTCACATATTGGCTGTAACAGCCAGACTTTAAAATAAGAATAAATCGTGTTCAGTTTTAATAAGACATTAGAATAATGAAGGTTAAAAGGATATATAGAATAAGAATTTTATTTTGTTTTCTGTAACCCTGTGCGTGCTAAAATTATGTAGTAGGAGTTCAGTCCCTGATAAGTATGTGTTTGTTATTTTTGAACCTACTCCGATTTATTAAAAAAAGAAGTGACATCACTAATTCATCATTAATCTGTGGCAACTTCACAACGCCATCTATTAAAAAGACATCGAACTACAGAAAAACGCACTACGGAGTAACAACTAATCCTGCATCGCGATATAGACATTCTAGCGAGAAGCGTAGTTTAAGTTCTTGAGGTGATATAGTGTTGGCAGATTTCCAGTAATACCTTCTAAATCACGAGAGTAACCTGAGCTTGCCAATCGAGAGATAGGATGAGAACCGTCGTATTTCAGAAGTCCGCCTTAACTAGCACTGATATCTTATTGTGTTCCATGCTCTTCCTAATATCATGATGATTGACTTTAAGGAAAAAGAAACATACGGCCCAATTGTGATGTAGCTGGACCTGAAACGATTGTAAAGGACTAAGAAGCTCATAGTGGTAAATGAATTGTGAGAGCTGCTTGAATGCGCAGGCCTCGAGCACTCTGTATAAGAAAGGAAGAATTGATACAGGACATACATATTCATGTAACATTTCAATATTCCAAAACTCTTGTAAAAATATTTAGCCTACCTAAATATTTTCGAACCGAATGACTGTACTCTAAGGAATATAAAACGGTTTTGGTGTCCATAATGAGTATGTACTATGATTATTGTGTAGTATTTATATGTACAAGTTGCATTCTTGATAATTTGTAGTTGGTAATATAAAGATGTCTCTAAGACTAGACGATAACCTCAAAAAGATTGTTTCGAAGTTATCGTATGTTTATCCGTGATTGACCTGATGAAATTAAAGGACTATGACCACCTTTAAACATATTAATTATGTTCTTAGACCTGGAATACGTATCATAGTTGTGTATTGGACCTATCTGTTTCTTTTAACATATAATTACTAGCTGACCGCCTTAGAATATTAATTCAAAGTATTGTGTTTAGTTAATAACTGATAGTGACAAATCGACAGCAGCGTCAACTAACGGGCCCCGGCCGGTATCGCCACAATCGCTTTGTTCCTGCATTTTAAATCTGTAATATCTTCAAAAGTATTAAATTAAACTACATACTGTAAAGGGCCATATTAATCTATATTAAATACACAATGTATTGAAGGTACTTAATCGGATAAGAATTAATACTGTATTGCTTAAAATCGCTTTGTAAATAAGCCATTATTTCTCGTAAAAATATTTTTTTTTTATTGTGGGTTATCCCTAAGAGATAGATATATACAATCGCGTACTTTTTTGTAGACCTTTTTAAGATGTACAATACTGTAGTACATTATTTTGATCTATCTCGTATGGTTCAGCCAGCGTTTGCAATGTAAGCGTAAAAAACATCACATTAGAATCCTCTAAAATTATTATCTACTATATTATGCATGTATGATACATTAAAACCTTCCTCTTGAATCACTCTATCTATTAAAGAAAATGGCATCAAATCCGTTGCGTACTTTTAAAGATTTAAGCATACAAAGGGACAGAGAAACCGACTTTGTTTTATACTATGTAGTGAAGCCTATCAAAGTAACCCTGCCTAATGAAAAGCATGAGTAGAATTATTGAGTAGGGGTCACCATCCTCATTGTGAGTGCAGACAATGCAGCGTGGTGACCGACACCATGGCGGCCTAGTGTGATGCTTCTGCATCATTGGTCCTCCGGTCCCATAATCACCAACGAAATACGACAGAACAACTGCTTTCATTTTTGGCTTGGTCTTCTGTGTGAAGGTAGTAGTGTCCCGTAGCGATGGGCGTTAAAGTAACGAACTAGTTAAATCAACCGTTTACGTAGAATCAACTGTTTCAACTGTTAACTGTTCTATGATTAACTAGTTGACAGTTGAATTCGTAGGTTTCGTAGAGTCGTAGACAGCCGTTGATTTCAACTGACGCGTTGAATCAGTTGAAAAAACTAACTAGTCCGTAGTAGCGATGTAGTAGAATCGTAGAATCAACGCTTCAGTCCGCATACACTTAGCCGCTGATAAATCGGATGAACAATTAATCTATTTTAATCTCTATTTCAATAGGAATAGCGTTGATATTTGAATAAATTTTTATTAAGCGGCATATGCCTTTTAACTTATTGTTTTAGAAGAAGATATCAATACATTAATTTAAAGTATGTGAAAGAAATAGCACTCTGGGTGGACTTCGTGAGCCATGTGTGTGGGCTATTGAGTTCGAATGAACTCGTAAAATGAGTTATGTTAAATTTATATTTTGTTTGACTTTCGCATTAGACAAATAAATAAAATTGGACAGAATGTTTGTAATTTTCAAATTAACAGTATTTCAGTAAATGTCTATAAATATTTTTTAAATTGATATCTGTCTGTTTCTTTTTTTCACTAAACTTATAAGATCGAAAATCACGTAATCAATCACGTCCCCCCTCTAAAAGCCAAACGGCATACTCAAAAAAGATGAGAAAAATTCAAGATAGTAGTCCATATACTGAATTTTCAAGGAAAAATATAGCGGTTTTGATAACTTTTTTATTTCAGGAATTATAGGGGCCTAACTGTAAAATAGGCTTATTTGGATAATGTCGTATGAAAATAGTGAAATAAGTAAATATGTAAAAAAATTAAAATAAGAATATTTTTAATTTGAAGCCTCTAAAGATGATCAAATAAATAAAAAAAAGTCACAATGACAATCGATAGATGGCGTTATGCAAATTTTTTGAATCAATGCAACTTATGATTTCGTTACGACTATATGCGAACGCCATCTAGTGAGAATACCTTGAAAGTACGTGTACTTGAATTCATTGCCGTCTGCGTACAATCAACGCTTCAACTGTTCATCATTCTTTGATCGACTAGTTGAATTCGTAGACGGCCAAACGGAGAATGTAGGGGTTTACATAAAAGTTCAACTCTTCAACAACGCTTTTAAATTGCCGTATAATAACCTCGTTGCAATGACTTAGTAGTCAATCTATATAAACCTTTATCTCTTTTGTCACAACGTTGAAATTTAAATGCATCATTAAGCAACGTGCACAAACTTATTACTATCGTAGAAGAAGATGACGATATTGTATTACTTTAAAAAGTGTGAAAGAGATAGCTCGCCGACCAGCGGCGTTGAACGCGTTGGGTGGTCTTTTTACTATTATTATTATTTCTTTAGATGCGATTTTTTTATAATTTGAATTGAATTTATGACAGTCTGTAATTACTAGTCTCTAACTTAACATGATCGATATTATAATTATTTCAACAACTTCAAATTGTGTATTAATCTTTTAGGTAAATAAAAGATACATTTAATAATAAACAGAATTAATATGTTACACCTTGAATTCTAAATTCACGCTCATAAATATGTGGATTGAGCAGGCATTGAAGCCACAAAGAGTCAAAAACTCGATTAATGGATGCCAATTAAGTCGTCAACTCGTCCAACGAAACGCATCAAGATGTACTAAATACTGTTAACGGCTTCGACTTAAAACGTTTCAACGTCGAGTAGTTCAAGACGACTATTAGTTAAAAAAGTAACTAGTTGAAAAATTTAACTAGTTAAGGGACTAGTTGATTGTCGACTTTCAACGGTTTCGTTTCGTTATCCAAAAATACGTCAACGACACATCTCTAGTGTCCCAGCCGAGCCGGCCCATTCATGTTGAAATCAGCGTGGTTCTACTACCTTTAAATTTTTTTTGTTGTTGCATTACATCTAGAAATTTTCGACATCCTATTAAGGGGTCATCCATAAATTACGTCACACGAATTTCATGATTTTTTTGCCCCTCCCCCCCCCCCTTGTCACAGCTGGTCACATTTGTAAGACTCCCCCCCTCCCTAGTGTGACGTCACATAATATGCAAATTTACATTTTTTTTTTTTTTTTTTATATTTAAGCCTGCCAAAGTGACTCCACTCTGCCTGATGGAAAGCATGAGTAGAATCCAGGAGTAGGGGTCACCATGCTCATTGTGAGGGTAGGCAATGTAGCATGGTGACCCTTACCATGGCAGCCTGGTTAGATTATTCTGCATCATTCTCCCGGCCTTCGAAGGGCGGGAGAATGATGCAGAATGATTGGGCCTCCGGTCTCACACTCACCAACGAAATACGACAGCAAGAATGCTGTCATTATTAGGATGGTCTTCTGTGTCACAATTAATAAAACAAAAATTGATTAATTATATATTATAAATTAAAAAAAAATAATAAATCAAAAAAATTACAGTGCATGTCAGGTTGCGCATAGAATTCGGTTCTGTGGTCACCAATAATGATAGGTATATTTATAATCGTGTCCAATAGATAATTGTTATGTTTACATATTATTTCTTAATTTTTGTAGGAAGTTTTCCAAGACAGTACATTTTACAAGTTAGACCTGTACAACTCCTGACAAAAATATATCAAAACCGCAATAGCTTTCCTTTATGTTTTAATATATGGACTACTATCATGATTTTTTTCAGATTTTTCGAACCATCTGTTTAGCTTTTAGAGGGGGGATGCCCTATTTTTACAAAAAAATGAAAGTTGAATAACTCGCAAACGTATAACTAAATCGAAAAATCGTTTCAACAACCTCGCAATGTTTTTAAAAGACCTAACCGATGATACCCCACACGATTGGTAGCCTCGAGAAAATGAAAACTTATCCACTTTACGAATAGGGGACGTACCCCCAAATTTTTTTTTTAAATGTTTATTGTAGCACTTTATAGACACACCAACCGTTTGGGCGGTAGGTCTAGGACGGATGGAAGGATTTGACAAATGTATAAGGGTTCCGAGTCAAGAACTACGGAACCCTGAATACGATTATATTAATTAAAGAAATTAACAAATTAAAAAACGAATCCAAGTTTTATTGTTATTAATATCCAGTTCTCAACGTGACTCAGAGATTAGTCGGTATAGGTTGCCTGGGAGTCCCACACACACCCTTCGATGTCCCCAAGAAGGGTATGGTGCGAAAAGCATTCCCCGCGTAAAAAAAGTGTAAATATATAAAATATCTTCAAATAAAGATGTTGAGGTTTCTAATATCATTTTTTTCTAAAGTGAATAGTTTGCGCGAGAGACACTTCCAAAGTGGAAAAATGTGTCCCCCCCCCCGCTAACTTCTAAACTAAGAGAGTGATAAAACTAAAAAAAATATATGTTGTACATTACCATGTAAACTACCAACGAAAATTGGTTTGAACTAGATCTAGTAAGTAGTTTTTTTTTTAATATGTCATAAAGCGTAAACAGCAATTTACCTTTCATTTAATCAACGAACTAACTACTCAAGAATTTTTATTTAATGTTACTTGTTGATACGGAACCCTTCATGGGCGAGTCCGACTCGCACTTGGCCGATTTTTATTTCAGGAGTTATAGGGGCCTAACTTGTAAAATGCACTCACTTGGAAAACTTCTTACAAAAATAAAGAAATAATAAGTAAACAATAATTATCTATTGGACACGATTTTAAATCAACCTTCCATTATGGGTAAGTGCGGAACCTTATTTTATGCGTGGCCTGACACGCACTTGGACAATTTTTTAAATTAGCTGTGACTGCAATTACATTACATACCTACGAAAGTTTACAAACTAATTGTTAAGGAGGCGGGGTTTGTATTGTATCACTATTTTAACTATTGGCTCTGTATGTCACGTAACTAAGCTTTAGTCGCCGGTTTGTGCACGATAGATAGGAGGAAGATATATATACTAAATCACGAGAGTTTACAAGAAGTTTATTGTTTATAATAATCAATATACAATTAGTACAAGGGATAGTTCGCGAGCACGTTAGGGCGTGGGCTCTTGAGAGTTTGGTCGGTGATGCCTCCCGGTAAGAGGAAACACATTGAGTAGCGGACGCAGCAGAAAAAGGGCCGGGCTCTTTTTTTTTTTTTTTTTTGAAGGATGTTGGCCTCAGATGGCCTCTACAGTCTTACGCGGACTTAAGGTGAGCGCTGAGGGCTCTCAACCTGTCATTCTTTAAGCAACATCGCCCAAGGGCACCCCATGTGGGGTACGAACCTCGGCTTGGGGCGTTGCTGGCAAACTAGGGCGACCAAGACCCACATTTACGTAATTATTATTAGCGCGGCGCGTGTTTCGACCCCGACGGCGGGGGCGAAACCGCGGACGATTTGTGATAGCTGCGCGAGCTGTGTGCGCTCTCTGTTGAGCGAGTGTAGTGTCGTCGTCTAGGTCTACTAAAACGTGTTTAGGGCTACGTATACGTGAAATTGTGCTTGGTGTGTATTTACTAGCCGCAACCACTAGAGGGTTGGGGTGAGTCGAAGCAGAGTCAAAGTAGCTAAGAGAGCACTGTTTCATGAATTGCCTGATAGTCGGCAGTCGTAGGTCGATGTGAAGTTCGACATTACGCACATACCACGGTGCTCCCGTAGCTCGGCGCATGAATTTATTCTGTATACTGGGGGGGCCGGGATCGAGGCGCGCGCTGTTTATATAGTCTCGCGGCCGCTGTTGTTGCCGAGCGCCGCCGGGATTTAAGGCGAGGTTTAATCGGGATTTGTCAAAAACGCACTATCTTTTAACGTCAAGTGTGAAGTACAGCTTTACGGTACTGAGATAAGAAAAATAACATATATAGATAAAGATCTACACAAAAGCTCTACCGAATTTAATTTTAAGATTAACTTACTAAAATTACATAATAAATTATAACCTTTGCCTCTTTCTTTTACACTTAATCGTCGAAATACACCGTATTTTAAGCGATAACAGTACAATTTTTTTAAATAATTAATTAAAAAATATGATAATTTAAAACGATCACGGGCTATTTTTTTATTTATATTAATATATTTGTCATAATAAATCGAAAAGCCCATTAATCAACAAACGTAAGCGCCTAAGAAAGACTCACGAGCAAAAACACAACAAACAGAGCGTATGATATTCAACCTTATTCGAGTCACTAGTAGACGTAATATTCGCTACGCTATTCGAATCAGTCTGCGAGCCATAGAGTATAGTAATATAGATGGAATAGAGAGCCCACTCACAAGAATTTTTGACACCTATATTTGAAGTGTCGCCACCTGGTATCATATCCGCCGAACTAACGGCAATAGCTATATGTATATATACCTACCTATTTATTTATTATAGGTATAGGTATAGCTATAGGGTTTGTATGTAGTAGTAGGAAGTAGGTAATTTAGTACATGCATTATAAAAAAAAGCAGTTTTGCAAACATTTTGTATTTGTTTGTGCAGTAGTTAGCGCTTGATTCTTGATGACAATAAAATAAGTAAAATGAAATTTCATGTGGAAAAATAACCTGAATGTTTGCAAAACCGAAAATTTTATAATACAAACAAAATAAAATTATAATGTAAATATTAAAGTCATTTATTCACTTGTATGTTTTATGTTTAAGCTTATTATAATAATTTTGAGCACATATCTTCATTTCATCCTCACCATCGTAGGTAAGCTTCCCTGATAAAATCCGATTTATTGACTTACACCAACTATAAATTATTTATAATGTTTATGTTTATTGTCACATCTGTAAAGTAAGTATGTTTTTAATTTTTCTTTATGCATTTCACATTTAAAAGGGTAATCTACAAAGATTTCTATTACTGTTTCTTCTTTCTGAAGCTTTATCAAAAGCTTTACACCACAATAATCACTGATAATCACACAAAATAGAAAAAAACTACAAACACGCATATACACCGAAAGTAGAAACCATTTTGATTTTTTACCGGATTATTGCCATACCCAAAAAAAATGTTTAAAAGAATTTAGAAATTTAAAATACTGTCGAAATTAATATAAAATATTGTCGAAATTAATTAAAAATGTTGAAAATAAATGTGTTACATATATTTAGAGAGTAATTTTTTTAACGATTTATAAAGCAGGTCTTTTTGAAATTAAAATTATATTGCAAGTTTATTGATATTAACCTAAGCGTCATCTATGATATTTTTAGACACTAGTTGCTTGTAAGTTTAAGCGGATCTTATACGAGATGGCGGTTCTGTCTAAGCAGAAAAGTGGAGACCTACATCAAGTATGACAGTGTCCCCCCCCTGCTGCGAGCAATGCTCGAAGTGGGAAGTCGGTTCCGGACGCTCTGTGCCAAAATATTACTGACGCGCAAGTACATAGCGCTTGGCTCACATACTACTGTCTTCGCGTGGGTTTTCTCCCTTTTATTATTTTTTTACATTGTAAATTGTAATTTTTTATTTATTTAATATAAATAGTAAGGTCCATAAGTCTAAACAGATATAGTGTTATTGCAAATTATAAACATGTAATAAGGGGTAATAAATGCAAAATCGGAAGAAATGGATGATTGAAAGTGAGAAACTAGCTATTGACACCTTGACACTATATGGTAACCAGGGTCTGATGCTGGAGCTGGAAGGTGGCCATAGGAACCCCATCGAGTTTGGGCTCATTTGATTCGTCTTGACGAGTACTTTGACACTATATGGTAACCAGGGTCTGATGATGGAGCTGGAAGGTGGCCATAGGAACCCCATCGAGTTTGGGCTCATTTGATTCGTCTTGACGAGTACTTTGACACTATATGGTAACCAGGGTCTGATGATGGAGCTGGAAGGTGGCCATAGGAACCCCATCGAGTTTGGGCTCATTTGATTCGTCTTGACGAGTACTTTGACACTATATGGTAACCAGGGTCTGATGATGGAGCTGGAAGGTGGCCATAGGAACCCCATCGAGTTTGGGCTCATTTGATTCGTCTTGACGAGTACTTTGACACTATATGGTAACCAGGGTCTGATGATGGAGCTAGAAGGTGGCCATAGGAACCCCATCGAGTTTGGGCTCATTTAATTCGTCTTGACGAGTACTTTGACACTATATGGTAATCAGGGTCTGATGATGGAGCTGAAAGATGCCATAGGAACCCCATCGAGTTTGGGCTCATTTGATTCGTCTTGACGAGTACTTTGACACTATATGGTAATCAGGGTCTGATGATGGAGCTGGAAGATGCCATAGGAACCCCATCGAGTTTGGGCTCATTTGATTCGTCTTGACGAGTACTTTGACACTATATGGTAATCAGGGTCTGATGGTGGAGCTGAAAGATGCCATAGGAACCCCATCGAGTTTGGGCTCATTTGATTCGTCTTGACGAGTACTTTAACAGTATATGGTAACCAGGGTCTGATGATGGAGCTGGAAGGGGGCCATAGAAACCCCATCGAGATTGGGCTCATTTGATTCGTCTTGACGAGTACTTTGATACTATATGGTATGAATGTATTTCCAACAAAGCAAAATATTAAGTTACAAGTACTAGAGTAGAATTTAATTGTAGCGTGTTTAGAAAAGTTTTAATGATATTAGTAGAGTATGAGGTTTCGTCTGTATACCGACACATTTTAGCAAGCCGTGCGTGTAACTTCGTTCCATCCGGGTGTCACTTGACACCTCTCAAGTCTTTTTTTTTATTTTCCTTTTTCATTCCATAGATATGCTCATATTACTATTTATTATGTTCTCTGTTTAGTTGTCATTGTCTTTCGGTTAATAGGATAATTATATTGTTTGGCAATAATATTGTTAGAATGTATGTTAGTAAAAAGATAGTGTATATTGTTTTGTAAACTTGAATTAATATCAAAGAAAAAAAAATACTATATAAATAAATAAAAAAATTAAATTGCATAAGTTGATAAAAAATGCTATGCAATAGCTGTGCCGCGGCAGTCCTCGAGTGCCACACGACTTTTTTTTATTTTTTTTTATTAGTAATATTATAAAAAATATTTTTTAAATAAATGATTGTTTTTTACACTGTATAGGATATATTTTATCCCAGCAAAGATTTATTAGTATTTTTTATAATAGTCGAAATCTCGTTTATTCACTTCAAAATTTACTAATATTTGTAAATCCATTATATCTTATTTATTTATTTATTTATTTACAACTTTATTGTACACCAACAAGGTATCAAATTTTATACAGAGATATTAATATTAATGGAACTTAACAATATGGTATTACAATAGGCGGTCTTATCGCTCACGGCGATTTCTTCCAGACAACCTTTGGACGGATATTGAAGAATTCGATTTGGGGTATATATAATCTATGTAATTAATAAAAAATAAATAAAAACATTACATGTATCTACAGTAACAATTCTAATAATATAAATACTTACAAAAACATACATATACATATACACGTCACATATATATATATATACATACATACATACATACACATACACACACACATACACATCATACATCGATCGAGCAGTAACCTCTACAATGTCAGATAGTAGTCCGTGACTTTCTTTTTGAAGGCATGCATAGATTTGGCCTTTCTTATTGCCTCAGGTAAGTCATTCCACAGTCTGACTGCCTGTACCGAGAACGATTTGTCAGTGAATTGTGTGGTATGGCTAGGCATTTTCAGTTTTAAATTCTCCGACGATCTCAAGAGCCTACAATGTGAATTGTGTAAGAACTCAAAGCGTTGTTTGAGATAGGGCGGTGAATGTGGAAGAAACAGAGTACTGTATAAAATAGAGAGAATATGGGCATTACGGCGAAGGCGGATAGGTAACCATTTGAGCTTAATGCGATACTCGGAGATGTGATCATATTTACGTAGGCCAAATATGAATCTTATGCAGACATTTTGGAGACGCTCAAGTTTGTTCAACTGTTCTTCGGTAAGATCTAGATAGCTAACATCACTATAGTCAAGGATAGGAAGGAGAAGGGATTGTGCTAGGGCGATTTTTGTGTTGGTAGGAAGAAAGTTACGAAGTCTTCGCAGTGATCCCGATGTAGCAAATAACTTTCGACTAACTTCACCAATGTAACAAAAACCTTCTTATGTAAACTTATCTTATGTAAACAAAAACCAAGAACTACGATATTTGATTGAATAAAGGGTCGATTGTGTTTACTTAGGTCAATCTCTAGCCTAGACCACCGCCCTCTTACGTCGCCGCATGCCAACATTTTGTTCCTAAAAAAAGGTTATTGCGGAACCATCTACGCTAAGTTTGGACTCGCCAAGATTATATCGGCCGTAGTTTAACATACAAGTCTCGATGACCCGCGGTCCGTGGTTACCGCTCTCGACAGCGGGCGGCGTCCCCCCGGTAGGCGGAGCTTACGTACCGCACCTCACCCCCTCTGATTGCCGAATGTCTGCTTATAACCTCGCCTTAAATGGGGTAGCACGAAGACGCGATGTCCATCCCACACCTGCGGCCGCTGTTGTTGCCATGCGCCGCCGGGATTTAAATGGGGTAGCACGATGACGCGATGTCCACGTCACATGTAGTTTAATGTGAGCAGAATTTTACTAATGGCATATATTTGAAAGACAACGATTTCTGGTACAGGTGCAGAAGTTTGTTCTAAATAAAATATTTTGATGTCTGGAATAATAAAACATGAGTAACGATAACTATTAACTGCTTTTTTGCTGTGTGCTATACCTACTGAAAAGGTTGATTTACAAATAAGATAATCTAAGAGTTTATATCACTATAAAATAATAAGTTTATCTTATTTCGTTAATACCAACCGAGGCCATTGTCTTTATTGCATAAAGACTTTGATTTATTAAAATAACTACCTATATTTATTTATACAATTGTTAAAATCTACATACATTTCTTGAAACATTTATGTTTTGAATAATACATGACATAGTTCGAACCGACTCGAAAAATTCTGTATGATAGAAAGTTTCTCTAAATAGAAAACTCTAACACGAAAAGCAACATACGCGATGTTGGTTTTCGCGTTAGAGTTTTTCACAATCAATGTATTGAGATACTTTGATTGTTGAGGGGGGTTGGGGATTGTGTGAGTCTAAGCTAACTTTGCTTGCAAATTATGCAGCGGTTTAGCCGTAAAAGAGTAACATGCAGACAGTTTTACTTTCAAATTTAAATATTAGTATGTATTATTAATATAAACGGTTATTTTTATGTATATGTATTTCTAAAATACGTGAATACTTTAGCGCTTTTCATTTTCATCTTCGTGACTTTTACCCGTTTAGGTTTCCTCGTTTAGACCTCCCAGTCCCAGGAGATGGACACCCAATGATACTGTGCTATCTAAATTTGCAATGAGTATGGTGAGCGTTACTCTTTTTTTTCTTTTAGGCAAAGTGTTGCCGCTTTGCCAGTCTCTTCTTCTTCCTAGCCTTTATTCCCAAGAATATTATTTGATTATAGTGACTTCCCAATAACGTTTGCCAAGCCATAGATGTTCATGACAACCGAGACCGACAGCTTAACGTGCTCTCCAAGGTACTCTGGGCTGTTACTAAGAATTTTCTGTAAGAAAAACGGAACAACACTTTTGGCCTGACCCGGGATTTGAATATAATATGATACCTATATGATAACCACTAAACCAACGAGCAGTCAGTGAGTTTGTCAGTCTCATACATAAAAAAACTATTCCATTATCCCCAAACTTGTATGTGTAAAATCATTCTTCTTTAAGCAATCATTATGTTGACAATATACTGTAGTAACTTTTAAAGTATAGCGTTATATAACTATTCTTTCAGGAATCGTTTTTAAAAATATTGTAGGGTAGGTGCACCGAAGCAACAGTCCAGTCCATATTGCCGTCCATTGCTGAATAAAGGTCAATCCTGACAGTTCTAGACAATCATTAACGGAATCAGTATGAGTTAATGCGATCAGTTTTTAACTGTCAAACAGATTTTGTCTAAATGTAAAAAGAGTATACCTGGCATTTCGATCAGATTCACATAATTAAATACATAGCTATTTTTTTTTACTAACCTGACATGACGGTAACCATGAGTAGCAGCCAAAAGTAGTGGCCAGGATCCTCATTGCAAATATGGACAAAGCAGACTGGTGATGCACACTATCGCGGTATGGTGTGAAATGCTTTTTTACGTCCCGTTTAAAGAAAACACGTACGCTGATAGTGAGTGCCAGGTTTTAACCACTCGGTACTGGAAGAAAGAGCCAAACCGTGTAGTTCCAACTTCCAGTTACTTCTGTGCCAAACGATGACTCTCAAGGCCAGCTTATTGTCGTGTAGAGGAAGGAAGGTGGGACCAGTTGGAAGTGCTCATCAGAACACTCTCCGTGAAAAAGGTAATGGAGGACTGCCATAGAGGCGAAATCTCTCTCACATATCTAAAAGCATCAAACAATTTATAACTTAATCTGTTATTATACAATAAATGAGTTATAAACGACTTGTTTAAATATAATTTATTAAATTTAACAGACACGTCTCGTTTCTTTTTTTTACTAATTCGTATTTTGTCTAATTATTTAATTTACATTATTTTTTTGTATTGTAATAAGTGCAAAGAGCTCTGATTTAGTTATACTGTACTGTATTCATACCTCAGGACGCGAAAGTTTACAAGGTAACATGGTTATAACTAAAAAAATACTAGTTTCAGGTTTATAAAAAATAATTACTTCTGTAAAAAAAACTACAACTACTTGTACTAGTTCGGCACTGTATTTGCCCAGAATAGCAGAATCGTTCCCATCACAATATGTCCCATAAAAAAACCCTTAAATCATATACACATGACAATCATACCGTAATCTATACACTTTAGTCTTTATAACACCTGGTTGAGTCGTTTCTAAAGACAAGTTATTGAACGCAGAATGGTGAGCCGGTTTTTGAACGTTATGACTTGTTTTTCAAGACGCCACACTCGGCCAAGTGCGAATACAATACGGATCTATATTCTTCAGGGTGTCGCATGTAATGTTGCACGTGTGGAGATCTATCCCAGCACTTGATGGTACACTGTTAATAAGATAATGTATTAGATATAATATTAATTTAGGCGACAGTACAGTATATTTGTGTCATAAACTTTCAGCAGCAAACAGTCAGACAGACAGACTAAAATTTAAACAATATGCTTTTTTGATGTTACTACTGTACATACTTTGATCAGCCCCGGATTTACGATTGTTTCGAACTGGGGCAAAACCTTGAAAGTGGCGCCCGCTCACTTCAGTGTTTGACAAAAACTGCCAATGAGTAACATTTTTGTAATACTACTAGGTACGTTTTGCGTTTATAAATCACTTAGTATGTGTTTAAAAACTAACTGGGCATATGGTAACAGAAAAGTTTGTTTTTCAAACATAATATTATATTAAGATTCCATTACTTGATACAAACCTATGAGATTGTAGGAAAAGCGGTTTCATTTGTTCGATATTTCGAATTCTTATCTCAAGAATTTGGCACCCTCATGAAACTGCCGCCCGGGGCACGTGCCCCGGTTTGGCCCCTCTTAGATCCGGGGCTGACTTAGATATAACATACAGACACTCCAATTTTTTTATTTGTGTAGATTTGAATTACAAGGGAGGAAACAAAAAATTATATCACAAAGTAAAATCTATAAAGAAGTTACTCAATCAAAATTAGGTTTTAATTAAAGACCTCTCTGAGCTTCGCGGCGTTACCCACAGTTAATGCATAACCTTTACAAAAACCACGGGTAACGTCGCGGGGCGAAGCTCGCCTAATAATAGTCTAAGTTACGCCTAATATCATCAGCTATCTTCGAGTGAAAGTCCTCTCAATACCGCGGAACAACCAGACAGACAGTTAAAAAATGCAAACATTATTTTTTTCTGTAGGTACTGTATTTACTTTCATATTGGTCCAAGAGCCCAGAGCCTCCAGACCCAGACAGAAGTCCAGGTAGTTTTTATCTACCTGTAATTCGCGCTACCTGAGAAACGGCCCCGCTTCAAGCTAATGGGTACGCATTCATCATAACAAGACATTGTACTAATAATCCTGAAAATTTCAGCTTTGCACAAATGACGTAGGTCTGGGGGCTCTGGGCTCTTGCTCTATATGCATTGAGCAAAAAGCTGGTAATATGAAGTTACAAACAAACGTATAAATTGTATTTATTTCTATAGATAAACGTTTAAAAACGCAACTGCACACCTTAGTCCCAAGGGTTTCCCACGAGGCAGCTTTTTCTCTACTTCTCTTCTCAGCTCCAATAGGATCTGTCTTGGAGACCAAGAATAAACTTGGTGCTTTACAGGGGTTCTTGTGAAACACTCCAGTCGCCATCATATAATGTTGTGTTGCTACGTTGTAAAATATTTTCATATGGGCTCTGTAAAAAATAAGGATAACTATTACGTACCGTGATAATGATTACGGGACCATTGAGTCCAAGAGAAAGTTCTATTTATTTTATTTTTATTTTACAACTTCATTATAGACCATTAAGTATCAAATTTTGTACCCAAACATAAATAAAAAAAACAATTTGGTATTACAATAGGTGGTCTTATCGCTCACAGCGATATCTTCCAGACAACCTTTTTACTAACACAGCTCTAGAAAAAAAGGGCTTATGACCGTATTGACCAACTAAATAAGAGCTCCTAAATTTTTAGTCATTTAAACACTTAGGTGTTCCCTAAAGGTTGGTGGAAACGAAAATATTCACTAAAAATAAGTGGCTTCTTTTTGGGACGCTGCTGAAAAAGGCCATAACCTTTTTGATATAACATGTCTTTAAGACAACTTTTCCGTGACTGCTTATATGTGTATGGTATATAAAGTGTCACCACCATTACATATCCCTTGGATGTAGTAAGAAGCGACTAAGGATGCGAAACAACGTAGAAAAACATCATTCAAATAAGAAGGAAAACTTGAAACAATCCCTATAAATACCTGAGGACATGTTAAAGGCGACGAAAGTCGACTGTTAAAGGCTCTTGATGATGATGACGGTATATATAAAAGAAAAAGTTAATAACCCGACTACATCTGGTAAAATTTATTTAACCTATGTCGCTCGGTACATTATTGTGAATGAATTCATCGTAGATATACCAGGTAGGTAGGAATAGAGCCACGCTGATTCCAACACGTATGAGCCGACTCAACCCGGGGCAGTACTACCCTCACACAGATGACCAACCTAAAAATGACAGCGTTCATGCTGTCGTCTTTCGTTGGTGTGTGTGAGACCGGAAGACATAACAGCCGCCATGGTGTGTATTGTATGCACTCATAATGAGGATGGTGGCCCCTATTCCTGGATTCTACTCATGCTTTCCATCAGGAAGAGTAGAGGCACTATGGTAGGCTTAGATATATATAAAAAAAGAATTGAAGATTCATTTAAATCGGTTCAATAGTGTAGATGCTACGGTGCAACACACAAACATAAATTTCCCCGAAAAAAAAAGGGTTCCCCGACAGGAATCTCGTGAATATCAGCGCCTGAGTCGAACACCTGGGCGGCCACACGGTCCAGCACTGGTTGATACCTAGAAATAACATAACATAAAGTCACTTCTATTTCCCAGAGGGGTAGGCAGAGACAATTGATCTCCGCTTACTCTTTTGCTTCGTTCACATTCACCAATCGCTGCATGCTTCATAAACAATAGATGTACATAGGTACATATTTAACAAAAATATAGTGATGTCTAGAAATAAGAGTGATGATGTTATCACCAGAACCTTGAAACTTTTAAACTGACATCCCACCACTAGATATAGGATATGGAAGACAAATGAAAGGAGAGTCAATGCTTTACTTCGGTGCATAGTTTTTCGGTGGAACATACTTTTGCTGTGTTAATAGCAAGAACTTAGAATAAATCTGTATAGTATTAGGTTTTTTTAATTGGCTTAGGAGTCAGTAAGTGATTAGGTTTTCTCAAAAAGATGATTACAATATGAACCGTGAGTGACTTGATTAAGGGACGATAAACGTTTACTGCATGAAATAGATATCAAACCTTTTCTTGTCCTTGGTTGCTTGCACCAGTAGCTCAGATCACAGGTACGCACCGACAGAGAAGCCGTGTACCACTATCGGGTGTGAAGAGCCACAGTCATTCACCTCCAGTAACCTAAGTTGGTCTGCTATCACCTAAGTGGTTACAAATAAATAATCCTCAATATACACTCATTTACAAAAAAAACGGGCGGTTTCGATTTTCTTCCTGGCTGAAAAAAATAAAATACCAAAAAGGTTTTAATCATTTGAACATGTTACTGGCCAGTTATAAAAGTGCCATAATGTTTATAAGAGTACCTTCCAAATTCAAATTGAAAAAACGCGGGAAACTTCAAGCGTACGTGCATTTTTTCTGGATAAAATTTTTAATTTTGATTTTTCATTATAAAAGGCTCAGTTTTGTATTACATTGTAAATATTATTTACATTTAGTGTATATATATTAGTGTTAGTGTATAGTTTACCAGATTTGGTAAGTTTGTTAAAAAAAATTCATGAACGAGCCGCCTGACATGGCGGACCCGGGGGTCTTTGTACCCCCGGCTGCTAATTTTGTAACAATTGTATCAAATGAATCTGGGATGGAAACGGATGGTCCTAGTGCACAACGTGCTCACAAAAGAACCAGACTACACAAATTATGCAAAGTATGCAATAAAAAGAAAAGGAAGCACAGTCAGGCTGTTGATGGGAGCAAGGGTTGGTGCAGATAATAGTGAGAATAGTGATTCTACTCCTACTGTTAGCCCGATTGAACATATTAATAATAAAGTCACACCGAGTAGTGGTTCGGGATCAGTATCTGGTGTTGCTAGGACCAAGTATGAGGACAATGACATAGGCCCGTTTGTTAGACACGTCCAAAAAGAAGTTAAGTCGCTCAATGATAATATCACGTTACACCCGGTCACATTCGGTAGGTTTCTCAAGACCAATGTCATTCACAACATTGTGGAAGGATCCGTTAATAAAATTGGCAGAAATAGAATTACTTTAGCGTTCTCAAATTTTCATGATGCGAATTCATTTATTTTAAATAGTGAGTCATCAAAAAATAATTTAAAAGCATTTATACCAACATTTCAATTAACACGAATGGGACTTGTTCGTGGTGTTCCATCGGAATGGTCACCCGAAGAAATCATAGAAAATGCTTCAGTACCCGATAACTGTGGCAAAATTATTAAAGTTAGGAGAATAAACTATAAGACTATCGTAGAAGGGTCTCCTGTTTGGAAACCTACGCACAGTATAGTGATTACGCTGGATGGTCAAGTTCTTCCTCCACGTATATTCATGTGCTACAACTCATTACCTGTAGGTAAAGCTGTATGTGTAATCTACTATCCAATGTTACAATTGTTGTCGCTTTGGACATACAAAAATTCTGTGTCGATCCAAACCTAAATGTTACAAGTGTGGTCAAGAACATACTGGTGATACTTGTGATGTTGAGGAGGACAATATATCTTGCTGCTACTGCTCTGCTAAACACTTTGCAACCTCTAAATTTTGTCCTGAATTTTTGCGCCAAAAAGAAATTAAGAGTGTTATGGCAGAAAAATGTATTTCATATGGCGAAGTTTCTAAAATGATTGCACCTATTTATAATTCTTATGCCAATGTAGCTAGTACTCCGGTTACTACTTACGCTTATCGAAATTCGCAGTCTTCTTATACACTAAATTCTCCTTCACACACTTCCCATAAAAAACAGTGTATATCAATCGTCGCCCTCCCCCCAAATTAGGTAAAGGCTTCGATCGAGAACAACATCAACAATTAGTTAATGAATACAGGTTACCAACGTCACAAAATGGCTGTGCTTTTAACACCAATTCCGCAAATCCTATATTGATGTCAACATCAGATATAATCCAAATTCTCATCCAAACACTAACTCAATCTAATATAAAAATACCGACCGACGTTGCCCTTATAGTCGATATGTATAAAAACCCTCAACCACCTCATTACACTAACCTCATACAAACTCAGAACATATTACAATAGAACTGTAGAAGTGCAGTTTCTAAAAACACTAAATTATTTACTTGATAAATAAATATTATAGATAGTCCTCAATGTTAATGTGGATATGACTTGAGGGATCTGCACCACATATTCCTTTCCTGTCCGATTCATGGCCGTACTTCCTTTTATAATGACTTGATATCACTCCGTGTTCCTTTCCCCACTTCCATAAAGTCTCTTCTTTTTTGTTCTAACCCCTCCTTAAATAGTGTTCTTTCGAATTTTATTCAAAATAATAACATTCGCCTTCAAATTGTATAAATATTTATATATATATTATTTACAATAGACTGTGCCTGCTATTTAATCAAAATATTTAATGTTATGTATGTAAGTATTATAATACATTCCTGATCCTGTTAACTTTGTTCCAAATTCCGTTAAATTGTCTTTTCGCGATAAATTGTTTCCTTACCTTTGCTTTGTGTCATCCAAAGCTCAAATGCAAAAAAATAAAACTTGACGCTGGCAAATGAACAGAAGTGCGAACCAAGTTCCCTGCCAAATGGGAGGGAAAAAAAAAACAAATTTTTGACTGATTTATTTTTATATTTATTAAATGGAAAAGAAGTTAATGGTCATGATGGTGATTTTATTACGTCACCAGAAATAAGTCAAGTATTCGGTGAAATATCAGGCGTGTGGTTCTATGCTGAGACTCAGAAAATGGGCTCCGGGAAGCCACTACAGATAGTTGAACTTGGCCCAGGAAAAGGTACTTTATTAACAGAGATTTAAGGGTAAGCTGAATTAATGTTACTCAACTCTAGAGTGAAAACAAACTGGCTACTATCACTGCTAACTTTGGACGTTGTTGTACAGGTACTCCACAGTCGTAACTTCCAATCTTCAGATTTGAGTCTCCATCTTGTAGAAATTTCTTCAACTATGCAGATGGTGCAAGCTAACAAACCAAGCATATCACATAGAGAAGTGGAACTTGGTCTACAACATAATTATGAGGTAAGAATTCTGGTTTTTATTAAAAGCCTGTATCCTGAGATTCTTATTCTTTGACTAGCTGAGTCCTGCAGTGTTAACTGCGGTTATTGTTGAAAATTGTGTGTAATGCTGCTGAGAGACGAGTCTTAAAAAAAATTGCCCAAGTTACTCCTTGTCATCAGCAATGTACAGTGAGTCCTGTCAATTTTGGTCAAGCTGTTCCAGAGATAAGCCGGTACAAACAGACAGACAAAAATATACCTACTTTTATACATTACAAACAGACATTTAAATTTTCTTTATTTTTAAATATGTAGAAATACACATGGAGGTTTGTTGTTAGCAACTTGAACACATATTTGTATTACCCCATGTAAGTGTATGAATGTTGATTGATTGAAAAGCTCTTCGTATGTCTTTAAACTTTTTATTATGATTGTAATTATTACAATAAACGTGATTCTCACTATTCACCGTGGTGGTACCCAAGCAAGAGAGAGGGTTGCCAACCTCTATTTATAAATACTTCTATTTGAAGTATGGCCATAGCAATTCTAAACAAACTACTGACACCCCATAAGTTTATTAGTCTTTCAGTCTAAATGTAATATCTGGAACGGCTGAACCTGTATTGTTGAGATTTTCATTGGCAGATGGCTTGTGACATGAGGAATAACCTAGGCTATTTATTTTGAGTAGCTTCACTCAGTGGCGTTACTTGCAGTTTACAATTATGACTGTGGGACTCTGTGTGGGATTATCAGCAAATTATTGGTTCTGCTTAATAGGCATCAAATATAAATACTTTTGCCAATTACAGGGTAATAAAATATATAGTGTTCATTTTCAGGGTGAAACAGTTAGTGGAATCAAGGTATATTGGTAAAATGACATAAGTAAGGTCCCAAAAAAATTTTCATGGTATATTGCACACGAATTCTTTGATGTTCTGCCTATTCACAAATTTGATGTAAGTCTATTATTGTTTTTTCAGTTGTATTGTTGTATTGATAACTAGTAACTCGGCCTGGCTTTGCACAGAAGTCTTTGACATCCTGGGATTTACTCTAACTGCTGCTCAAAACTGCCTTAAAATCCGTAGAGTAGTAAGATCTAAGCAAACTAAAGAATAATCCAAAAATAACTAAAAAAACAAAGCAAGAATACATCATCATCATCAACAGCCTTTAACAGTCCACTGCTGGACATAGGCCTCTCCTTAGAAAGGAGGTTTTGGCCTACTATACCACGCTGGCCAGACGGGTTGGTATAGGGTTGGTTTCAAGTTGCCCTGGCCGGAACACCCCCGTAGGATTTGGAGGCGGAAGTGCTCGCCGACGTTTATCGGCGAGTGGCTAACTACCGGGCGGAGAGTGGTGGAGTTGGACCTCCGCCCGAGGACGTGCGCGAGTGGCGCGAAGCCGCTCACCGAGCCACGATGGATCGGTGGTTGATTCGGCTGGAGACTCCACGTGCTGGCTTCGCCACCGTAGAGGCGCTTCAGCCATTCATCGGCGAATGGGCAGTGCGGCAAAACTCAAAATGGTTGGCGTGAACTTCTTATAGATATAGATGGACAAGACAATTTGTACTACAGAATAGCTGCTGAACCTAACAATGCAGTCAGAACTCTGGTCATTCCACCATTAGATGCAGGGGATAAAACGGAATTGGAGATCAGTGCAAAGTCCCTGAGCATTGCAAAGCAATTGGCCCATAGAGTAGATATCCATGGAGGTATTGCACTTATTGCTGATTATGGCCATGAGGGAGAAATGGGAGATACATTCAGAGTGAGCATTTTTTAATTAGCTAGAAGCATCTAGGTGTAACATGGCAACCAATTGAATTAAATGAAATTACTGGGCATTAACTGACTCAAGATAAGTCACTTGCCATACCCACTTTTTTTAAATCTACTTTTTGTAGCCCTGATATGTATTTTAAAGCTTATCATTCAGGCACCATTGTGCATTAATTTACCTGTTTGCTAACTCACTCTTTTCAACTCTTCTATAAGATTAATCTATGCTCATTTGGACCATACTAGACAAAATAAATAATCTCAATGATCACAATTCTTTTGAACAAGTTTCAAAAAAATATTATTAAATTAATCTTCGTCTGTTTTAATTAAGGCCTTTCACAAACATCAAGTGGTGAATCCTCTAGAGAAACCAGGCCTTTGCGATCTTACTGCTGGCGTAGATTTTGCGCAATTGAACAAGCCGATTTCTTGAAGAGATGTCAGGCAGAAGTCAGATTAGAGGTAAGTTAGATATACGAAAACTATAGCATATTCTGATTCACCTACTATTTTTTAAACTTGTTTGAAGCATAAGTTTGAGAAGTTGACTTATCACTGTGACATCCTTGTCAGAAATGTCTAGATCTTGTATTTATTAATAAAATTAACCAAACTTAATAAAAACTGTAAGGATGATTGTATTTTTCAGCTTTTGATGAAGAATGCTAAAAGTGAAGAAGAGAAAGAAAAAATTAAAATGTGCTATGATATGCTAGTCGATCCCAAGAAGATGGGTGAAAGGTTTAAGTTTATGGCGTTTTATCCTTCGAGCATGGAGAACATTTTAAATAAATATCCACCATTACGGCCTGGCCACGGGCATCGGCGGTGCGAACGACGGCGCGGCGGGCTAGGCGACCATTCGCGCGGCACCGTTTGCATGCCACGGGCAGTCGCGTTCGCCACCGCGACCAATAAGGAAGTCCGACAGCGAAATGTCTTTATCGAAATTATCTCGATATTGCTTAGAAAGTAATAGTTTTTTGGTTCAAGACCTAATATTTGGAAGAGATTGTGGAGTACACGATTTTAATTAGAGTCGGGGCATAGATGGAGAATTCCACAAGAAGTACAAGAAATACAGATTATATCCAGAATTTTTTTTCGAGTATACCAGAATGAGTATGGAAACCTTCGATAAAAGTCTCGGTGTCCATTTTTCGCGGCGAATACAACTAAACTCATTTGATCACTGCACTATTCGACGCGACTGCCGCTCGACACCGTGGCTTGCGCCGTACTGATACATGATTTTGTTTTACTCGCCCGCCGCGCCGCAAGACGCCCGCGCGATTCGCTCGATACATTTCGCCGGTCGCTTCGCCGATCGCCGTAGCGCGTGGCTTGATTAGTACATTGCTATACGTTTATTTCAGTCGCTAGACGCTCCGCCGTTCGCATCGCGCGAATATTCGCATCGGCGAATGTCTCGTGGCCAGGCTGTTAGAGTTTTCAACGCCATAATTTTAGTGTAAGTTAAATTATTATCTGTTTCTATTTAGATACTTATATTTTAGAGATGGAATATAAATAATTAGAATTAAATTTTAATCTTTTTCTTTACAAAATGATTTCTCAATAATTATTTTAAACAAAATCAAAATATTAAAATAAACTAAACACTCAGTTACCGATATGCCTATTGTAAACGCCGTTTACGCCATATTATTACTCACGCATTTAATTATTTAATTTTTGTATTTAAATATTACTCAATCACTCATTACACGTTTCTGAACGCATCAAATACACACCCTTTCCCCTTCCCCCGCTCCTCATATCCTAGAACCATTTTGAAATGGACTTGTAGTCCGTCGCTATTCTCTTACTCGTCTTGTCGTCTCCTCGCTCTCAAGTCACACGTCACTCCGCTATACTCCGTCTCTTTACAGCGCCGTCGCGAATCCTGCGCCGGCGCCACGCTAATCAAAAACAACTATAAGATTCTCATTAAAAACACCCTCTATAGAACCAGCCTCTATAGACTACAAAAGACCTATACAGCCATCCACCTATCCCACGTAAGTCACATACACGAAATAATAAATAATTTTAAAAAAAACCACTGCTAATGAAACCCTAATTCCAAAACTTTACGGACCCTTTGTTTTTAGAACCATAACTATTTTCAGTTTTTTTCTAGACGTGATAGAAGCTCTAAAAATACAGTCCCCTGGCTGTCCCGGTCACTGTATTTCCACCTAGAAATGAGATTTACGAAGAAGTGAGTGATGAATGAAGTATTTGGAAGTCAATATCGTTAAGAAGAATAATTTAATTATATTATTTTCGTAAAACAAGGTTTTATTACGAATTTTATTTGTTTAGTAGACACCTGTAAACTTTTGTCCCTAGAATTTTTATACAGTCCCCTGCCAAATATTTAAATTCATAATTAAAAACAACTATCATATTTACGATATTTTTTTTAAGTCACACGAAACGTAATTGCTTTGAAGTTAGCAACCTTGCCAAATGCGGCGTTGATATGCCATTTTGTTTAGTGTCAGAGCGTCATTTGTGAGGTGAACAAGCGCTTGAACCGCTACCACGCACAGTCCTCGGGTAAGTCATAATATGTATTTTAATTACTTTAATAAAATCCAAATAAAAATTATTATTGCATTATTTATGTCTCAGTTTGTAAATATTGTGAAATTTAGCCGAAAAACACAGTCCCCTGGCAACAGTCCCCCGTCTGAAATTGCAGCAGGGGACTGTTTTACACAACAGGGGACTGTGTATTTTGTGTATTGGTTATACAAAAACAAATAGCGAGATTAGAAAGAAAAAACAAAAAGAACGTTGAAGATACGCCTAAGACAAAGATGTCAAAAATGTTAGACGAGCCTGACCAAAGAAAAGAAGTAGTCAAGAAAGCGTTGTTTGGCGACGTTATTAGTAAGCAGTTAAAAGAAAATTATTCCACATTTAAATGTACCAAAGAGAGACTAATCTTTAAAAAAGTTGTAACTGGTAGTGTTCTTCAAAAGTACAAGCACTGGATACCTAAAGAAATAAAGTCGTTGTCTAGACCCGGAAAAAAAACTAATCTCATTGGCTTAGAAGTATCTAAAGCTAAACGATGTGAAACACCTGATAGTTATAAAGAAAGTTGTTGTTTCTGTTCACTTTTCATAAAGATTTTTTTTACTATTCATGCGAAAATCTATATTTATAAAAATGAATCTCTATTTCCCTTGGTCACGCCATCACGCGGGAACGGCTGGACCGATTTCGATAATTATTTTTTTATAATATACCTTGAAGTACGAGGATGGTTCTTAGGACAAAAAATAAAAAAAATGTCTAATAAAATTTATTTGATGGGTTCCGAGAAGGCAAAACAATTGAGTGACGTTGAATCGACTGTTAGGCGGTACGAAGTTCGCGGGTTCAGCTAGTATTTTATAAAAAGAATAAATAATTGATTAATGTAATATGACTTTTTTCTAAAGTACGACAGTCCTCTGTCTCACTTAACAGTCCCTGTCATGATTTTTGGAAAATCGCTAATAACTTGGAAAATATAAATAATTTCAGTGGGCCTCTTTATATACTTAAATAATAGTTTATTATCTTCGAAAAGGAACACGGTTTTTTAGCAAATGTTAAAAAAAATGCCAGGACAGCATTTGTATAGGACCTGTACGAGCTTACAGAGAAATGCTTATATATCACTACGCACCCTCTTTACGCATTCTATTATTACAAAATTCAATTTTAAGAAACGCACGCATCCGTCATTTTTAGGGTTCCGTAGCCAAATGGCAAAAAACGGAACCCTTATAGATTCGTCAAGTCTGTCTGTCTGTCTGTCTGTCTGTCCGTCCGTATGTCACAGCCAATTATTTCCGAAACTATAAGAGCTATACTGTTGAAATCTGGTCAGTCGATGTATTCGGTGAACCGCATTAAGATTTTTACATAAAAATAGAAAAAAAACAATACATTTTGGGGGTCCCCATACTTGGAACTGAAACTCAAAAATTTTTTTTTCATCAAACCTATACGTGTGGGGTATCTATGGATAGGTGTTCAAAAATGATGTTGAGATTTCTAATATCATTTTTTTCTAAACTGAATAGTTTGGGCGAGAGACACTTCCAAAGTGGAAAAATGTGTGTCCCCCCCCCCCCCCTCTAACTTCTAAAATAAGACAGTGATAAAACTAAAAAAAATATATGTTGTACATTACTATGCAAACTACCAACGAAAATTGTTTTGAACGAGATCTAGTGAGTAGTTTTTTTTTAATACGTCATAAATCGTAACACGCAATTTACCTTTCATCCAATCAATACACTAGTATAAAAACATCGATGAAAGTTACAACGAACTATAAGAACTTTTATATGATGTTACTTGCTGATACGGAACCCTTCATGGGCGAGTCCGACTCGCACTTGGCCGCTTTTTATATCTTCGCAACGCTTGTTTATCGCTACGCACATTATTTACGTATTCTATTATTATTAATAGTATATATTTATAATATCCAATAATATATTGATATTATATTATTAAAATACCCTGAAAATAGCTAATAGTTAACTTCAATTATTTCTCAGACGCATCCGGTCATACTTGTTTCACTTTAAATATGGCCACCCAACTACTTCGTAAAATTTCTATATTGCAATCTAAAAAAGAAGCATTATTTCAAAGAACGCAAAAAATTTACGATCTCAGTTTAAAGGTTTCCGATTATATCTCGCAAACTAAATTTTTATCGCGTTTAAAATCATTAGAAACATACTAGAACCGAATTTCGAGAAACAGTTGATGATTTGAATTTATTGTTTATGGAACAGGACAAAGAGGTCAAACCTACCTACTCGGAAATAAACTCATTTGATGATTTGCATTGTCATATTAAAATGGTTGAGAACTCTCTTCTGCTGCCCGACTGCGTGCAGAAGCCAAACATTACGCCAAAATTGCCACCACTGCAATTAGCCTGCTTCGATGGTAACCCGAACAATTGGGCAGCGTTTTATCAGAACTTTAAAAGTCTCATTCATGATTCATGATCCTCGACTCACCGCAGCCGAAAAGGTTCAATACCTCGTAGGTAACCTCTCAAACAAAGCTTTATCAGTTTGTTCTAGCATTCCACCTATTGGTGAGAATTATGACATTATTTGGAATGAGTTACAGTTCAAGCTTCTATTTACTTAGAACAGAACTTGTTAAAATTTTAATTATTTATTTATTACATCCATACCACACACTATTCTCACAGACACCCAATTCAATATAGACCAGTGCTTTTAGTGTTTGAAAACAAAATAAATTATAGTAGGATGAAACCCATTGTAAAAGGAGGAGAATAGTACAAAAATTAAAGGAAAAATAAATTACGGGCGATCTGAGGTCGGGAAGGGGGAGAGGGGGGGTAAAGGGAAAAAATGGTTTATCTCGATTACCTGCAAAACTACAAGTCCTATGGAAAAAAGTTAAATGGCAAAGTTGTAGGTAATAAAACGATCTACATCTTTTGCATTAACACTTTTTTCACATAACCTCAAATTTTATGTGAAAAATTCAAACTTGGTTTTTTATTTTTATCTTTTACAAATAAAATTATTTTTAACGAAATTTTGTGGAAAATTAGCTTTTCATGTCCTGAATACACCGTAATTTATTTGATTTGAAATATCAATTTTTTCACCTCATTTTGACTGAATACCGAAAAAAATCCCTAATTTTCAATCGAAAATTCGTCCGTCAAAATATCAACGTTTTTCACAAAAATTGGGTGTTTTCTATTCGATTAAATCTCTACTTTCCGATGGTGTAAAAATATATATTTATTACTATGGTAAATCTTCTCAGAAAATGCAAAAAATAAAAAAACTCGAATTCGATTTTTTTAAATCGTTATTGAGATATTTATTAAAATTTACACTTTAATCACTCGAAAAACGTAAGATTGCATGTTAAAATGATAAACAAAAATATTGCAAATCGAAATATACTACTATAATTAACAAACAAATAAATAATAAAGTTAATATTAAATAAAACATGTACAATATTTTGAGAAAGTTCCAGAATCTTCTTTAAAGTATATGCGTATATGCCTACTTATTACTATTTTAAGATAATTTAATATCTGAGTGACCTACGAAAAATTTTAGGCCATCAAAAGGTATTTCATAGAAAATAACTCAGCCTGCACGTGTAGTTTAATAAACGATGTCGTACACTGCTCTGTTTTACAGCTGCTACGAAATAGCAAGTATATAGTAAGGCCCAGACCTGCCTAGCCCACTTCTCTATGAAAAAACTTTTAATAGCCAAAAATTTTTCATAGGTCACTTAGGCATTAAATTATCTAAAAATAGTAATAAATAGGCATATACACATATAATTTAAAGAAGATTCCATAACTTTCTCATAATATTGTAGATGTTTTATTAAATATTAACTTTATTATTTATTTGTTTGTTAATTATAGTAGTATATTTCGATTTGCAATATTTTTGTTTATCATTGTAACATGCAATCTTACGTTTTTCGAGTGATTATAGTGTAAATTTTAATAAATATCTAAATAACGATTAAAAAAATCGAATTCGAGTTTTTTCATTTTTGTCATTTTCTGAGAAGATTCACTATGGTCATAAATATATATTTTTACACCATCGGAAAGTAGAGATTTCATCGAATAGAAAACACCCAATTTTTGTGAAAAACGTTGATATTTTGACGGACGAATTTTCGATTGAAAATTAGGGTTTTTTTTCGGTATTCAGTCAAAATGAGGTGAAAAAATTGATATTTAAATTCAAATAAATTACGGTGTATTCAGGACATGAAAAGCTAAGTTATCACAAAATTTCGTTAAAAAATAATTTTATTTGTAAAAGAAAAAAATAAAAAACCAAAAACTTGGTTTTTTGAATTTTTCACATAAAATTTGAGGTTATGTGAAAAAAGTGTAAATGCAATAGATGTAGATCTTTTTATTACCTACAACTTTGCCATTTAACTTTTTTTCATAGGACTTGTAGTTTTGCCGGAAATCGAGTTATGCCATTTTTTTTCCTTAAACCCCCCCCCCCCTCTCCCTCTTCCCGACCTCAGATCGCCCGTAATTTATTTTTCCTTTAATTTTTGTACTATTCTCCTCCTTTTAAAATGGGTTTCATCCTACTATAATTTATGTTCACTTTTTGTTATTTTAAGAGGTAAAATCCCTGGTCTATATATAATAATAGTGTGGGACTAAAATAACAAATACTACGACATACACAGGATATACAACAAAACTACATCTACTTAAACAGCACTTATTATATTCATTAGACGCTTTTATTGAACGGGTTTGCTCAGCCGAATCCGCGTTACGACGCTTAGGCATCGATGACCTCGCCGGTTTCATCATAACGCATATCGCAATATCTAAACTCGATAGGGACACTCTTACGCTATTTGAACAGTCTTATAGACATGTCAATATACCTACATTCGACAATCTCAAACAGTTTATAAAAGAACAGGATAAATTTATACATTACGCACACAGTTATACTCGTATAATAAACAATCTAATTATTTTGATTGAGTTTTCCAAACTTTCTTCTCTTTGCCCAACTTTCATCCGTAGCCATATTAGATTTTCTTTTTCTGTTTATATTATTGTTATCTGTGGTATTATCTTCCTCATTTACGTTTTTTTTTGTCAGTGGATTGTTGGCTATCGATTTTTCTAACCTTTTTTTGCGTGCGTTTAATGCTGTTCGGTCTTCTATTGAGAAAGATACGATTGGCCTCTGTGAAATATAACGTTGTACAATGTTAAAAACGTTAAACATTAATGTACTACTGTACTGTACGTTATTAGGAAAACCAAATAGGAATAATAGATAACATTATAGAGAATGTGGGCACGTATGGCCTTAACTCTCTACTGATAGGGTATCACAGTCCAGCAGTGGGACATTATGGATTGTTTGATATATATATATTTTTAATACAAAAAAGAAAAACTTGAATCAATAAAATGTCACGCTCCTTTGGGCTTAAAAATAATTGCAACATTTGTCCGTAACTTGTGTAATGAATAGCATACTTACATTTTTCTTGTCAAATATATCTGGATTATTGTTGAGTTTCCGAAGACATGCCAAAGCATCCTCATGTCGTGTAAACATAACGAAACCGTAGCCTTTCGATCTGTAAAAAAACAATTATTATTATTAACTGCCTTGGTGGCTCAGTGGTAGCACATGTGACTGCTGAGATTGAGATCTCGAGTTCAATTCGCGGGTCAGACCAAATATTTGCATAATCTACAAATATTTGCTTCGGGTTTAAGTCGTTTTGAGTATTTAGATAAAAAAAAATTAATTTTAATTTATTATTATCAGTTTTTAAGGACCCATAGCTGCGTAGTTTGGGACTAGATAGCGTTGTCCCAAATGTCTAAGCGAGTAATTTTGTGAAAATACATTGAAATATGTGTATCGGGCAATGCTGGTAGGTAGAAAAGGAGTGGTCTCGAAGGACGCGGCAGAGGTCGCTAGCTCCCCAATCGTCACTGCAGTCACATCTTGGGGAGATGTGACTGCTGCAAACAACCCGAGAAGGGAGCGACATTTTATTCGACCAATGAATGGGCAGTGTTGGATGTGGCACTCAGAAGGCAGGTAAGACGTCAGATATCACATTAATTTGTACAGTCGAGAGTCATAAATGCATTCAGCAACATTATATGTTTGTGACTATAACTTACGGATGCTTGCCATCCCTCCCGGGAGGCGTCCTCAAGTCCCTCATCACTCTACACTCGGTGACGGTGGCTCGCTTGTCTCCTGCGTTCACGCATATGCGCCGGAGCTTGGAGTCGTCAAAGTGTGCGGGCAAGTTGGATACCACCAGACGATACCGGGACACGAACCTGTTGAAATAAAAAGGAAATATTAAGGGGGAAAACCCGCAGGACATCGGCACTGCAACGAGGAAAAACTTGAAACACCCTGTCTAGACAGTGCGGCACAGTAGAATCTCCATTTTAAAAAGAGGCCTACGTCCAGCAGTGTCCGGAATATTTATTATTATGTATTGCTCTGGCCACGTGTATTCTGATATGTAAGCTATATTATTGTGAAGTTTTATCAAATCCATTCAATAGTTTTACCGTGAAAGAGCAACAAACATACATACATACAAACTTTAGCGTTTGTAATATTAGTAGGATATACATAAAATTCTCATGTCACAATGTTAGTTGAAACTAGCTGAGTCCGCGGTGTTACTCACGGTTATAGTCGTAAGACGCGAGTAACGCCGCAGAGCAAAGTTATTCTGAATTGCCTAAGTTGCTTAATGTGTCATCAGCTTTCTGTCAGTGAAAGTCCCGTCAAAATCGGCCAAGGGGTTCCAGAGATTAGCCGAAATAAAATTTAAAAGAATTGCTCTTTTGATGTTACATACAGACAGTTCAATTTTATTGATTTGTATAGATACCTACTCCTCCGAAATTTTGTGTAGATAATCTTTGTAAGAGTTAATTACCTGTTCAAGTTCTTCAACATCTGTGTTTTGCTGCGTTCGAGGGCGAGTCGCTTCGACATGTCGGAGGCTGACACGCCTACTGCTGCCTTTGTGCCCGCTACAACAACTGTAAAAGCATTCATTAAAATTAATAGCAATGTAGCGTTGATCAATCACTTATATTTATGAAGTAAAACTTCTTTACTCTGGTAAGCTGATGAATGCGTAACGCGAGCGTTACGAAAAATGTGATCGGGCGAGGCGAACAGACGTTGAGAGGGAGATATAGGTTAGTGAAGATAGAAAGAGATAGAATTACTTTTCGTATGTTACCACTGTAGGAGGAAGAGAGTAGTGCGCGCGCACATTTACTTTCTCTCTCACTCTCATAGCCAGTTACATCACTACATAGTATAAAACAAAGTCGCTTTCTCTGTCCCTTTGTATGCTTAAATCTTTAAAACTACGCAACGCATTTTGATGCCATTTTCTTTAATAGATAGGCTGATTCAAGAGGAAGATTTTTATGTATATTACATGCATAATATAGTAGATAATAATTTTAATGTCGTAAATAAACCCATTTTTTTACGCTTACATTGCAAACGCTGGCTGTACCCTACGAGATAGATCAAAATAATGTACTATAGTATTGTATATCTTAAAAAGGTCTACAAAAAAGTCCGTGATGGTATATATCTATCTCTTAGGGATAACTCACAATAACTATTTTTATTTTTACGAGAAATAATGGCTTATTTACGAAGCGATTTTAAGGAATACAGTATTACTTATTCGTTATCCAAATAAGTACCTTAAATACATTGTGTATTTAATATAGATTAATATGGCCCTTTACAGTATGTAATTTAAATTAATACTTTTGAAGATATTACAGATGTAAAAGGCAGGAACAAAGCGATTGTGGCGGTACCTGCCGTGGACCGTTAATTGCCGCTGCTGTCGATTTGTCACTATCAGTTAATAACTAAACACAATACTTTATTATAAATTAATATTCTAAGGCGGTACGAAGTTCGCCGGGTCAGCTAGTTTAGTATTTCTTAGACGCGTATTCTGTATTTAATTAAGTTTTACTATAGTCGTAAGGTCAGAAGCACAGTCGTATTTTTTTTTAATTTAATATAATACAGATGGATTTAAGTATCTACTAAATGTGTCCAATCTAGCTTTGATTGTAGCCAGAACATCAATAGGTAGTTATTCCATAAAATATAAGCCACGTCCTAAAATGAGTCTCGTGAAAATCCTCAGTGACTTCTGTGACCCGTGAACGTGACGATAGTGACCACGAGTGGTATAACCCGTTCGAAACGTCGAAATATAGAATTAACCGTAAATCCTATTAAATAATTTTATCGAGAATAAGTTCCGCTACTTATTAAAAAGTATGTGTAAAAGTCGCGAAAGTCTAAAAACAGTTATAAAACACTTTATTCTATATATTTATATAACATACCTCCTTCTTTAACCAGATACAAGTTCCTGTTATCCTTCGCCTCCTTCTTATTTCCCTTCTGTAAGTTCTCCCTCTTTAGTGCTGGTTTTACTTGCATCACTTGACCATCTAACTTCAACTGGTCGGCTGGTAGTGACAAAAATGTGTCAGCATGTTCTTGATTCTGCAATGAGACAATATTTTACTTGTGATTAAACTGGGTGCAAAATTAAGATATAACAGAAACAAATTCAACTGAAACTTTTGCTAGAACTTTTGGAGATTTGTCCAAAATTATTGATTTTCTGATTTGAAAAACTGATCTTCGAGGTAGATATTTCTACTTCTGATTAAACTGGGTGCAAAATTAAGATAGAACAGAGATATTTTTAACTGAAACTTTTGCTAGAACTTTTGGAGATTTGTCCAGAATTATTGATTTTCTGATTTGAAAGACTGATCTTCAAGATAGTAGAGCCAGGCTAATGAGGCGGTACTACTCTCTCACAGAAGACCAACTTAAAGTGACAGCATTTGTGCTGTTTCATTGATGAGTGTGAGACCAGAGGTCCAATCAAAATCAAAATCAAAATCAAAATCAAAGCATTTATTTCAAGTAGGCCAGTTACAGGCACTTTTGAATTGTCGAAACAAAAATGTAGCTACAGTCCCAGTCACAAGACACAAAAACTGTGAAAGTACTGTAGTTGCCCATTCCCTAGCGTAGATCTCTATGGAGAAGAACGGGCAAGAAACTCCATGGACACTCTTTTAAATCAAAATGTTTTTACAAAATCATGGTTACATCATTCATGTTGAGATGGTACATTATGTGAGAACGATGTAGCAAGACGTGCACGTTAAAAGTATCCATAGTACAACAAAAATACAATTGAAAAATAAAATAATTAATTCAAATAAGCCGTGGCAACTAAGAGATGACCAGTCACAACTGACAGCGCCCGTTCACGAACATGACGCATGGATCCGCACCATTCAACTCAACCATTTTGAAGGGAATCAAATGATCAGACACACGCGCCACCATCAGCGTGACATTTGAGTGAGCATGACATACTCTCAACCGCCAGGGCAGATTCAGGTCAAGAAAAGACGTAGGTTTCCAGTGAATGATAGCTTGAATAGCTTCCTAGTACATAGTACTCACACAATATGGGCTATGCGATTATATAACACTAAAGAGATTGAATCTATACAATGCAAAGAAAGTTGTACAATCTTCAGCAGCTCCAACAATACCATTCAATGCTATCAATTTATGCGCCCCTGTCCTTGTGAAGCAGGACCAGCATTGAGCCAAGCATTTTTATCAGCGATATAATCGCTCAACTTGTAATATGCTTGCTTACATAGTGTGCGTTTAATGCATGTTTTAAATTTTGTCTCATTCAGTTCAAGAATACTTTGTGGAATTTTATTATAGCATCTCAAACAGTACCCCATAAAAGAAGAGTCTACTTTAGCGAGTCTAAAGCCTGGCTGAACTAGTTGGTCCCTATTTCTAGTACTGTAATTATGTTTGTCACCTCTTTTGCCAAAAAGATGAAGATTTTTTCTAACGTACATTATGTTTTCGTAGATGTATTGACTATGTACCGTCATGATGCCAATATTCTTAAACAGTTCCCTTAGAGAATCGCGCCTACGAAGATTATATATGGCTCTGATGGCTCTTTTTTGCAGAATAAATATAGACTCAATATCTGCAGCCCGTCCCCATAACAAGATGCCGTATGACGAAGAACTATCTCACTAGGCCACCATAGTGTCGATCACCATGATGTCTACACTAACAATGTGGTAGGTGTCCCCTACTGCAGGATTCTACTCATGCTTTCCATCACGCAGAGTGGAGTTACTTTGGTACGATTAAATATAAAAAAAGTTAAGGTGTTCGTATGCGTTCGTATTTCGTTCCTTTGTTTGCGTACACAAGCAAACAAACGTACGCTACCACACACGTACCGCTTTTACAATGAAACAGACAATATGCTTTGTTAGTTAATTGGCATTTGGTCTGTATCAGAAGATTATTCATTAATTAGCATGTTTCAATTTGGTCAAGATTGTTACCCAGGCTATTGATAATGGTATACCAGTTGCTGCGATCTTCTTGGACATGAGCAAGGCCTTCGATTTCGTGGATCATGAGTTGCTTTTGTACAAACTTGAAAAATATGTTATAAGAGGAAAAGCAAACGACTGGTTGAAAAACTACCTACAGCATAGACAACAAAGTGTACATATATAAAAAATTCTAAAAGGTAAAAAGATGTCGTACAAAAGTGACTGTAAGCAGAATAATTATGGGGTGCCGCAGGGTAGTATTCTGGGACCATTCTTATTTTTGATTTATATCAATGATCTACCAAATATTACTCGCCACAAAGTACTTTTCTTAGCTGATGACACAACTCTTGTAGTAAAATGTGAAAATACTGATGAATATGAGAATGAAATAAATGAAGCATTCAAGAATGTTATACACACTGGCTAAATATAAACAATTTGAAAATTAATATGACGAAAACAAAATTAATCCAATTTCAAACATATAGAAATCAACCAACTCCATTGAACATCAATTACAACAACACAAACATTGAACAAGTAGTAAGCACTTCATTTCTTGGAATAAAGTTGGATCAAAACTGTGACTGGAAAAATCACATAGAAGGCGTCTGTGATAAACTCGACAGGTTTGTTCATGCATTAAGAAGAGTGCGGGTTTCAGTATCAGTTGAGGCGGCACTGTGTGCATATCACGGCTATGTTTCTTCTGTACTTTCGTATGGTCTTTTGTTGTGAGGCAATTCGGTAGATGTCATGAAGGAATTCAAAGTTCAAAAAAAATGTGTGAGAGAAATTTGTGGAGCGGGTTTTATGGATAGCTGTAAGCCTCTATTTACGAAATTCAATATCTTGCCATTACCGTGCATGTACATTATGGAGTTATTTTTATTTGTACGACAACACCCAGAATGTTTTTCCAGGCATAAGGATGTTTTCAAAAGAAATGTAACATTTAGAGATAAGCATAAGTTACACTTACCTCAATGCAGGCTCCAAATATACACGGTGATTTTGAAAGCGTTTTGAAACCGAAAATTTTGAATTATTTATCAATAACAGAAGCTATATATAACTTTAATTTAATAAAATATAATATATTTTTTTCATCAAAGTCGATATTCATATCGTTTACAGATAAAAAGTTGAAGCGAACCTCGAACCCGCGATCTGTCATTTTGGCCACTGATAATAAGTTTGTTCGTAAGTCGGATACATAAAACACCTTTTCGACATCAATCTGGCGTTCTTCACTGCCTGTGTCAATCGAAAAACTTACTTTACCAGTGCCTGATATTTTCGTTCTATCACTATTAGCTAAACTGAGTTCGGAGTCTAGCCGCGTAAAATCCCGAATCAACTGCTTATCATTGCACATATGACCCGTGCATCCACTATCAATACACCACATAGGATTTACTCTCTCACCTAACATAACCTCTTCGGCTGTACTAAACAACATTGTTGTCTTTTGTTTGCTGTCATTACTATTTTCTATCTGTTGTGCTCTTTGTTTAAACTTATTAATATATTTAGTTCTGCACTCTTTTGCTAGATGCCCACGACGACCACAACGATAACATTCTACGTTGGTTTTGTAAAAATACTGGTTGTCATTACTCTTCTTCAGAATGGCATTCTTATTTTTATTCATGCGTTTGACAAACATAGCCCCTTGATCAGTCATCTTAGACTTACGTGCTTCGAAATCTTCGATAATTTTTAACTTCAAGGTTTCCGTTGATGGTAAATCGTCACGCGATTCCATTGCCGTTCTAAACATGGCGAATGAATCCGGTAAACTATACAATAATAATATAGCAAGTAATTCATCGATAACTATCAAACCGATTTCTCTCAACTTCTTTACCGCATCAAAGAAATCCGCGATGTGCTTCTTCATGTCGTCATCTTCTTGCATACGAGTCAATACAAGCCTTTTCAATAACGACGCTTTTCTTGCAGGACCACTCGACTGATACATAGATTTTAGCTTATCCCAAATAGACTTCGAACTTTCCAAACCATCCAATGCAGCTAACTCACTTGGACTCACCGCTAACAATATGTCAGACTCGGCTTTTCTGTCCATTTTTACCCAATCGGCATATTTCGAATCACTTAGCTGTGGTTTTGGTAACGATCCCGATACATATTCCCATAGATCATTTTTAATCAATATTGCTCGCATATGTATCTTCCATGTATCATAATTTTCGCCAGTAAGTCGATCTATTTTAATAGATGTAGCCATATTGAAGTTTCTTCAACCTCAAAAAACAATAACGTACATAGACGCATTCATTACGACGAACTGTTTTAGTTTAAATCACGGCTTATAATTCACTCACTAGCAGTCCCTGGGTACTGAAAATTTAATAGAACCTTCTAAGAGAGGGAAAGGTAGACCTCGTTTAATTCGTACTGGTCACGTGGGAAGACCACGAAAAGAATACCATACAATAAAAGGTAATAATACGGATGGTGAAAATGAACCAGAAAGTGAACCAAACGAACAGATGAGTGCAGGAATAACAACAATAGAACAAATGACATGGAAAGATATAGAGAAAACAAACGACGAAAGTTTATGGAAAGCTGCCTTAGAAGACGAGTATCTGTCACAAATAAAGAATAAGACGTGGGAAATTGTACCAAGACCAATGCAACGAAAAGTTATTGGAAGTAGATTCGTGTTTAGTATCAAAAGTACTGGCAAGAAAGTACGTCTCGTCGCAAAAGGATGTTCACAGCGTCCAGGGGAGGACTTTCATGAAACCTCATCACCTGTTGTAAGATCTACATCCATAAGGCTAATAGCTGCATTGTCAGCGGAGCTAGGATTAGAAATCCATCAAATGGACGTAGTAACTGCCTATTTAAATGGTTCACTCGATGAAGAGGTATATATGGAGGTTCCAGACCAGCTAAGCGAAGTCCTAGAAAGAGTACTCGCAAAGGATAAAGTTGGATCGAATAAGAAGATAATAGCAGAGAAAAATATACTTGAGACAGCTAAATGCTGGAACAAAGCTCTTAATGAATGTGTGGATAGCGTGTGTTTATTGAGAAAATCTTTGTATGGCTTACGTCAATCAGGATTGCAGTGGTATAAAAGGTTAGTGAGCAAGTTGATTGATATTGGTTTTATAGCCTTACCACAGGATCCTTGTGTGTTTATTGCACAAAAGGGTGAGCGATTGATGTTGATGGGTATTTATGTTGATGATATGATATTAGCGACGAATGATACAGTGTGGATGGATGATATAAAGAAACAACTAGGGAGTACATTTGAAATGAAAGATATGGGGAAAATTTCTACATGCTTAGGAATCGAATTTAGTCGTGATAATGAAAATAGAGTGTATTTAAGTCAAAAATTATATATAGATAAAGTGTTGGAACGTTTTGGTATGAGTGAGTGCAAACCTGTTGTGACACCTATATTGTGATATTAATGTAAAGTTAGAGAAACCTGAATGTATCAGTTCTGATATAATGGAACAGTATCCGTATCAGAGTTTGATTGGTGCGTTGATGCATTTAGCCGTATCAACTAGACCAGATATCAGTTATGCCGTAAATTACTTAAGTCAATTCAATACAAATTACAATATTGAACATTGGAAGGCTGCTAAACGCGTGCTAAGGTATTTGAAAGGTACATCAGATTACGGACTAGTGTATGAAAGGACAGGTTTGCCCCTCTTTGGTGTGGTTGATGCAGATTGGGGTGGAAACTCGATAGATCGCAGATCCTATTCCGGTTTTGCATTTATTTTAGCAGGTGCTCCCATCAGCTGGGAGGCGAGAAAGCAACGAACGATTGCTTTATCGAGCACTGAAGCCGAGTATATGGCTATTTCCGAAGCTACCAAGGAAGCCATGTACTTGCGTGATATTTTAAATAGCATAAGTGTGCATTGTGAGTGTGTGATGTTGTTCAACGACAACCAGAGTGCCATTAAACTAGCTCAAAGTAAAAACTATCATTCTCGTACAAAGCATATTGATATACGACACCACTTTATTCGCGATAAGTGCGAAGAAGGCGTAATTAAACTTAAATATTTGTGTACGGAACGAATGCCTGCTGATGTCTTAACCAAAGGTTTGAGTGGAACAAAGCATCACGAGTGTCTGTGTAACTTAGGTATGATGAATGATATGCTCACGACTTCGAGGGGAGGTGTTATAGTAAAGTAGAACGAATTGCGTGAGCAGTGATATCTAATAAGAACTATTTCCAATTGTCTATATAGAGCTGTCATTGTCACGTCGCTCCACCGCAAGAATTGTAATAATTTAATATAATTAAATGTGTGATAAACCGTATCAATGTTCTTTGTAGTCCTTTAACTCTTCAAAAGTGAGAACCAGTAGTAGCACTATTCAATCACTCGTAGGTACATACTACAAATAGAAATACTATGCATTTTAAATCGTAAATCGTTAATCGCTAATGAAATCCACAATTTCCTTGCGCCGGCGCCTTTCAACCAATCACGGCATTGCATTGACTGTGCCCCGTAGGCGCATGCGCGAGACTCACCTGTAAAGTGTAATCGTCACGTGTCCTTGGCGTCAGTCGGTCACGGTCAATCGGTCAGTAATACCAAAGGTCATCTAACCGGCAAATCGTACTTAGATATGTTATTTGTTATGGAGATAAGGACAGTAATATCTTAGTAGCTAGTGCGTGTGTTAGATTCATGTAAATGTACTTATTAATATAACTAAATACTTTGTATAAATATTGATATGTTTGTCAATAGTTTACTTTAAATATTTTCTGAACATATTGTTTGATGACGGTAGTTGATAAAATACATACTCGTATGTTTTACTCAGTTGTCGTTTCCTATAAACACTGTTTAGTAATGTTAATGTGATTATTATTACTTTTAACTATATATTTTATATTAATATTGATATATGTTTGTATTAATAGTTTACTTTAAACACATTCTGAAAATAATGTACTTTGATGAAGGTACTTGATTAAAATACATGTGTCGTACTTGTTTGTCGTCGCCTATAAAAGCGAGGGTTCCGACTGGACAGGGGGACTTGTTATCGAGAAGTGGACCAGTACGGAGCTCTCTACTAGTCAACCAGTAACTGAGGATATTATATAGATTTAAAAGCTAAGTATATGCAATTCACTTTTGTGTATTTCTTTTTACTAAAATGTTCTCTAAGTTTTGTATTAATTTATAATGTTTGATTTATGGATATGTGTATAATGTGAAATATGTATGTAAAGATGTTGGAAAAGAGTGTCCATGGAGTTTCTTGTCTGTTCTTCTCCATAGGATCTACACCTTGGAACAGACGAATAGAATCACGACTGACTAAGTAACTGACTACTGGACATTGATATAAAAAGAAAGTTTAATATAATTTGATTTGGTTTGATTTGATATACTCGAATTCCTTTCGTTCTAAATATTCTAATATTTTAAGAGTTAATTAATCTCATATTTTTTCTAATCTAACATCAGAAGTGGGATCGGAACCTATGTGCTTTGTTATTGTTTATGTACATTCGCATTAAACTTTCAGATGTATCCTGCTATGTTGGAGGACCTTCTGGGGCCATTCCGTGATGCTGTAGCTGGTAACCGAAGTGAATATGATGTGGTGTTGCCTTTTCATCCGGACAAGATTGACAACGGGGCGGAAGGCTGGGACAACGCTGACGCCATAGCCAAGGACCATGGATGGAGCTTCCATCACTATCGTAAGCAAAGTAGTTAAAGCCCTTAAGGGCTCTGGCCATACTCTATTGTAAATATGCAAGTAGCATTTTTTGAGGGACAGCTTGTCGAGCTTGTTTATGGAGGTATATCCGATATTAATAGTAGGATAGCATCGTTTAACAGTTGCATTAGTAGTACATTGGAATTCAATTCTCTTTTAACAACCTATATAAACTAAAAAACGCCCAACCTAAACAGATAACGTACCTCGCCAGCCGAATCGAAATACCCTTGTATGAATTAGAAACGTGAACGTTTTAATGCTCTTAAATAATTTTTATTTACTAGGTTTAACCGTGAATAAGAGATTTTTTCCTCGTATTAGGGGTATGCAAATAAATCCAAGCCACGGGTTTGATTCTGCAGCTGTCATAGCTAGGCAACGTCTTAGGGAAACTCTGCAGAAAAATACTGATAGTATTAGTAGAATGATTTTCATATAGGTGATATAGTTTATTGATGATTAGCCATGATAGATTATTATTACGTTGTTGTGTTATTGTTTATATTTAATGTTTTCTATGTATAATATGTATGTATTTACAAAAAAAAAAGTAAGTTTATGTATTTGCCGGCGTATCGATTATTTTAGCTGGCAACACTGTTAAGTGTCTGAAGGTAAGACACTGACGCAACACCGGGCACTGGCGCGTGCGACCGGTGACCGCAGGGATGGGAATCATTGACACTTTAAAATAATAAAAACGCGATTGAATGATTGATTTTAGTCGATTACTTTCATGTCATAAGTCATAGACAAGGATCACGGGTGACAATGGTTTTATCCCTTCCCTAGATGATTATTGTTCGTTCATTCGTTCGTGAGTTCCTTTAAAAATGGAACGTCGTCGTTGACGAGCAGAGTTGTCGCGGATCGTCTCGTGTGAGCACCACGTGTTCGGTGGAGTGTCTTATTTAAAATTATTAATCATGGGCTGCTATTCAATGTCCTAACTGTATTTCGTGATCGAGTGCTACAATAAAGTGAATGTACGAGAACAATCTCCTCACCCGCTAAACTCACGTCTACCCTCAATTAGAAATATGAGGCCTACTAACGTTCCCAGTGGATTCAAGATTTAACATCAGAAGTGGGATACGCAGGGTAACCACCTGAGGAGAATAGTGTAAAGTGAACAGCAGTGAGCAGCCCGGACAATCAAACTGGCTACAAAACATTTTGATGAAAATCTCGAATCACTGGCGACCGCTAATCCGCAACAATCGGAATTTAACATTACCGTAAGGCTGATTTGTTTGGACCACGACGATATGTCAGCGTTTTGGCACACAAGGGCACAGCATTTTGCACATAATTTTCTCTATCGAGTGTCGTTCTCTATCAGCTACGTATGCGGACAGGCTGGATATGTCGCGTCAGTTTGTGAAGAACGCAAGGGTTCCGAGCTACAGCAATGAAGGAGGTGCACATCTGTAAACATGAATCGACGAGGAGCAAAAGCAACGCAGAATCCGGTGAGATCGTTTCTTTTTATTTTCTCGTTGATAATGGGCATGCTTTTCGTTAGTATTTTACACAGTGTCGTAGTATCGGGGGTAGTTAAAAAAAAAAAGGAAGAAAAAAAAAAGGAACCGTAAGACGTTTCGCAAATACTATCTACTACTAAGTTACTATTTTACGTTGTGCCGAAACGAACGATAAAAGGTAAAGTAATTCTATAGGCAGTGATTTTTTTAAACGAGTACGTCAGTGTGCAAATTAACCGTATTGCTTTTTTTTTACAAAAGTAAGTGAGTTTCAGCGAAAAGCATACCCAAACTAAGCTAAGCTCTTGAGGATATAGATACTGACTTAAACTGTGTGGACAAAATCAAATCAAAAATCTTATTGATCTTAATTTAGTTACGAAAATATTCTGAATTCTTTATCGATGGTATACCAGGGCATCGCGTCTTTACAGGAGATTTACGGGTAGACCCTATTGATCAATATAAGAATGTTCAAAGACGAAAAAGTTTCAGCCCTCCTAGAAGCGTAAGTTATTTACGGTAATTCCTCACCCTCACAAGATGGTGAATATGGGTATCTAACTAAGCCCTTTGATCGTAGAAATTCGGCTGCAGTCTATCAAAGGTGTATCAACAAGGCTTAGTAATAAACTTAGATATAGCGTTGCGCTGGTTTACATTAATTATGGACTTGGTTTCTCTGATAAACTTTCCCATTGTCTGGAACGTTGTTTTAACCCTGAGAGCATTGCCAGACGCAGTTTTCCTTTTTTTTATAGAAATGTAAATTCATGAGAACAGGAGTACATTTTGTGGATCGTGTAGTTAGAGCAGGAGAAATGGTCGATTTTCCTACCACGAAGATTGCTACTCAGAATAGACCGTTCTTGGGCCTTGCCTCTTACTTCAGAAACTTTATACCCAAATAATACTCGTATGGTAGGCCCACTTTATTTACTGAAGGGGACAATAAGGTGGATGGACCTACATGACAATATTTAAAAGAAAACTGTTCAAATACTTAGCTCAGGAGTCTGTACTAACAATATTAGATCGTGAGGCGGCAGCTATTGAGTTTCACACTGATGATGTTTCTAACGGTTATGGGGCCATAATCATACAAAGAAAGAATGGTTTGCTACATGTTGTCATATCTTAGTGTCATATTTTAGTTGACGAACGACTGACGCAGAATCGCGATTTCATTCGTAGGAACTAGAAACTATGATAGTCGCCTGAGTAGTCGAGATCTTTAAACAGTGTTTGTATGGGCAGCATACACCATTAGTGGTGGGTATTTCTACAGGATTTAATATTGTGCATAAGGTGCCAACAAGTAACATGCTGATTTCTTGTCTAGACATCCAATCCCAAAAACAGTTTGTGATGAGTCTAATGCCAGTACATTATCAGATGAAACTGTAAACGTAATATTAGAATATTGTAGAGGACCGGGTGTCGTGTTCCTCCGACGCAGAGGGGGGATCCTCCGACCAGGCGGGGTGGTCGTGCCTGCTGGGCCGCTGCCCAATGGTTGATGTTGGGATGTCGTGTGTGTGTGTGCTAATTGGCTCGAGAGTTTCTCATCGCGATTCAGGATTGGTAGTTGCTCCGTGTAGTTCATACCGTGTGTTCTTCGTGGTTCCGTGTTTCTTCGCGAGATGGCGCTGAGTGTTAACTTTATCAAGGGTAGTTAGCGGTAGAACAAAATCGTGATATCAAAATTCGTGACCTCATTAACAAAAATAAGAACAAAGAAACCTCAGACTACTCGCACCACGATGTGCGTAAGGGTAACCAGTTTCCGGTTACCAATAGCCCCGTGATCCTTAACGTGGACCTTAATTAATCATGTTCCTTCGGAAATTAAGAAACTAAGAACTATTAATTTGAGCATTATTGGTTTCCAGAGATGATCAAGTAGGTACGTAAGTTTATTGATTCTTGTATAGTATGCAACGCTTCGAAAGACTGCTCCGGGTCCCAACAAGTTTCGTCAGCAGCCCGTGGTTTCCGCTGCTGGGCTCGGGTCTCCTCTTGGTGGGGATTGACGCCGTGCGTCACCGCGCTGGTTGTGGACTTGCGGGACGCATTGTGGCTGCGTGGTCTTGCCGTTGGATGTTGTTTTCCTGGAGGGCCTCCAGCTGGGCTGTGCGGATGCTGCCTTGTGGCAGCAGCCGAGGCTGGCTGCTTGGCGTGGCCTTTGGGTTGCGGGGGCGCTCGTGGCGTGTCGTGCCACGGGTGGTCGCCCGTCCGGTTCTGGCCGCGCCGTCGTTGCTTGCCCTTGGTGGTTGTTTCCGGTCGCCTGGGGCCTTTAGGCTGGGCAAGTTGGCCTTCATCAATGCCTAAGGACACAGGTCCCGACATGCGATTTACATAGATATTGCGGGGGGATTGGGCGGTAAAGACGATGGGAGGGAGTGCGTGTCTTTCATTACTCGGCATCTCTCGAAGCTCATACCTTAATTCAATCCCTCAAGAGGGCTGTTTGCCTATTTGGTGCACCGAAGCGTGTAAAAGCAGACTAACGTAGGTGTTATATAGGTGCAAACTTCAAACGGTGTTGATGTGGGCATAGTGTACAGCTTCACCTTATCGGTACTGGTTCCGGTAGGGCTAACGCTAAGCGTATAACGCGTACTCTAAAATGTCTGCTCACAATAGTAGAGAACAAACCAAACAAAACTTCTGTAAGTTCAACTCGCCTTTAATACCACTAGATCCAGAGTAACAGGCTACTCCCATGCGGAATTAATGCTTTACAAACGAGCAATGTAGAATTTCAAAAGACTATACGTCAGAGGTAGAACGCTTCATCCGAAGTAGAGCAATAGTGAGTCCATTCAGTGCAGGCAATTTCGTCTTTATCAAGGATAGCGAGTGTAACCAAACCAAACTACAATGAAACTTCAAAGGTAAGGTCATTCTATTGTCAAGGTACCAGATCATTATAGAGACGAGCTGAGAGATGTTGGTGGGTCTAACCTAACCTGTAAGTATGCTCATGAAATTCGAAATGTATAGTCATGACAATGGACATAACGTCCTATGAGGAAAGTTATGCAGAATCGACATCTAGTCCACATAGTTTAGCCTCTGCCTCCGAACATGACAAGTACTAAAGGTGAGTTTATAACGTTTGTGCACTCTTCTTCTTTCTTCTTCTTCCTCAGCATATTTGCATCCACTGTTGGATATATGCTTCCTACATGGTTTTCCATACGCTTCTGGATGCGGTGTGTCTAGTCTTTCTTTATATCTTCCGACCACCTGGCAGCTGGTCTACCAACACTTCGACTTCCTGTTCAGGGTCGCCAGAATAGTTATATGACTTCATCTATCGTAGTTTCTTCGGAAAACATGTCCGGCCAATTGTTATTTCAGTTGTGCAATTCATTTGTGTATATTCTGTTCTTTTATCAAGAACCGATCCAGAGAACGTACGTAGAGTATCGATCCAGAGCGTGCGTACGTACGTAATGTAGCGAGCGTACACTGGATGGGTACTCGGTTGACACGTGTCTGAAAAAGGGGGCTGGTCTGGAAAACGGATCGATGCCTCTGATCAGACTACGCGGTATGTAGCCTTATTGATGGGTAGTTAATAGGCGCGTATCTGAAAAATGGGGCTGGTCTGTAAACCGGATCGATGCACCTGATCAGACTTCGCGATTTATAGTAGGGTTGATGGGTAGTTGGTAGTCGCGTATCTGAAAAATGGAGCTGGTCTGTAAACCGGATCGATGCACCTGATCAGACTACGCGATGAGACTGGTGGAAGAGACGCTGATGGTTGTCCGGTCCGAGGCACCATGTGAGTTGGTGATCGGTCGAAGGGACGCCTGAGGTCAGTTGTCTGCCCAGTGTGTGTGTGTGTGTGTGATTGGTGGAAGGGGCGCTGACGGGTGGTCAGGTCCGATACACCATGCGAGTTGGTGGATGGTCGAAGGGACGCCTGAGGTCAGGTGGACGCCCAGTGCGTTTAATTTAGATGCGAGGGGTAAAGATCGAGATCTTTTTAAACAGGTGTCATGAATTGGTAGCGAGTCAGTGATGGACGAGCGATTTTTTTTTCTCTCTGATTGACGAGGAGTACGAGACCTGTAGAGGTGAGTGATCGCACAGGGACGTGCGATTGTCAGTATGGCCGTGCCGGCGTATCGATTATTTTAGCTGGCAACACTGTTAAGTGTCTGAAGGTAAGACACTGACGCAACACCGGGCACTGGCGCGTGCGACCGGTGACCGCAGGGATGGGAATCATTGACACTTTAAAATAATAAAAACGCGATTGAATGATTGATTTTAGTCGATTACTTTCATGTCATAAGTCATAGACAAGGATCACGGGTGACAATGGTTTTATCCCTTCCCTAGATGATTATTGTTCGTTCATTCGTTCGTGAGTTCCTTTAAAAATGGAACGTCGTCGTTGACGAGCAGAGTTGTCGCGGATCGTCTCGTGTGAGCACCACGTGTTCGGTGGAGTGTCTTATTTAAAATTATTAATCATGGGCTGCTATTCAATGTCCTAACTGTATTTCGTGATCGAGTGCTACAATAAAGTGAATGTACGAGAACAATCTCCTCACCCGCTAAACTCACGTCTACCCTCAATTAGAAATATGAGGCCTACTAACGTTCCCAGTGGATTCAAGATTTAACATATTTATATCAGTTGTCTAGTACCCATAACACAAGCTCTGCTTAGCTTGGGACTAGATGATGTTGTGTGTAAGATGTCCAAAATATTTATTATATTTTATTTATTTATTTATTTTGTGCGAGTATTTAATTCCCTTAATGATTGCTATCTTGTGACAAGGAATTGTATAGATATTTTGCAATAATTATAAATTATTCACAATAAATTGTGTTCAATTAACAATGGATGTTTAAGAGGGATATAAGCTTAGAACAAAACGGTTTTTATATCACTACTGGTTGGTCACTGCCCTGTACAAGCTTGATTACTGCTGGTCGGTCACTGCCCTGATATCAGTCTGAAATTCATTCGCAGCAAGTGATAGAATTAATGTCAATACCAGAGACGTTCAAGTACTTCGAGAGCGAAGTACAGGTCAGTCTGGCCGTGATAGATTTTGCGGAAAAGTTCCGTTTATTTATTGCAATAGCTAACTGGTTTTGTTAATTGAACACGAATAAAAACATCCCTATAATAATTATAACCTTCTATGCACAACATTCAACACTTTCGCATCAATATTATTGCAAACTACCCGTCTACTGTTCTTACATTTTTATCTTAAATCTTTATTTTAAAGTCACGAGACATTTAATTTATATATAATTGAACTAAAGATATTTTCTAGTTTCATGCTAAAGGCTCGCAGGGATCGCGGTGATTTAATCGAAACATTTAAAATCTTAAAAGGACATTATGACCTCCAGGAATTGGACAAAATATTCATACGAAGTGACAATACTCATCTGAGAGGTCACAAACTTAAACTTTGTACCAGCTTCTCGAACAACAATCCTCACAAACACTTTTTGAGCAACCGCGTGGTCAGAGCTTGGAACCAGCTGCCAGATGAAGTTATTTCTGCCCAAAACTTAAACCAATTTAAAAATCGACTGGACACTTACTTGCTTAAATTGAAGGGGAAAAACTGATTGGAATCTATCAAGATGCAGGCTTATATCAGTTGTTTCAACTGGCTGCGCCTGTCTATAAATAATAATAATAATAATAAAGTACAAATGTTAAAAGTACTACACGATTGATAAACTTGTTGACTTAATATGCCCAAACCAAAAAAAAAAGACCAATAGATTGTTGCACTAAGAACACTTCTAACTCGCATTCCCTAAAGGTTTCGAAATAGATCCAAAAAAAAAAAAAAAGTTGTTACTGTGGGATTATCTTCTTACTAATTGTAATACATTTTACAAAATATTTTACCAAACCACATTGACAATATTTTAACCACAGTACCCACTATCTTTCTAAATAATATATAAAATCAACTCGGTATTTCTTGACGCACAATTCGTACAATACCGTCATTTTTGTGTTGTGATCTTTGAGGAATGACTGAAATCTAACCGTAATCGTACAAGAAATTCAAAAAACAGTAAATCAACAAAACAAATGATTCGTAATCATAATAGCGACAACCTGCTGCTCACAAAATTTTGTACTTACTAAAAAAAAAAAGCCCGGGCATATAGATCTATTCTGCACATTACAACCTAAAAATGATTCTCCTAATTCAGAAAATCAAGTCAGTTTGTTTTTTAGTCAAACGAAATTAGTTTTGACACCTAGTCCTGGTGATGATACAGGTTCAAATTGTAGTATAATCAAAGCATCGGTAGCTTACAAATATATGCAAAAATTGTAATTACTGTTAAATTCGAAGAATTAGAATTGATGAATAATTTTTTTAGCAAAATTAGTTAAGATGTTACTATATGTAGCAAGTCGTCAGATTGGCCAAGCGGGTTTTAGAAAGTTCAACAAACACCATTGTCTAAAAATCTACGGGTTTTACGCTGATTCTTTTTCTCGTTGGTTGTAATGCAAATATCCCCTGTATTCAAGCAGATCTGAATGATATTCACATACCTGAAAGTAATATAGACCTAAGGGCAGACCGTGAACTTGCTTAACAGCGTTTATGTCGTGAGGCAAATAAATTCAAAACTCGATTTGACATTGTATGAGGAGACAAGGTTTTTGAGATTGGCTAAACTGTAGCTAAAGATAAATTGAGACTATGGCCAAGCGAATGGGCTGACGAAGGTGCTCACAATGACTAATTTATGTATTTTCTTATTCTTAAATAATATTAATATGTAACATGTAATTTTGATTTGTACTCCAAATTGTATGTATATTGATGTCCTAAGGAAATATGTACTGACACGATGTAAATGTGGTGACACGATGTAAATGTGGTGACACGATGTAATAGAGGTGAACTGATTGAGTTGAACTGCTGAAGTCTTTTGCTTTGATTCTAGCCTGTCTCATGTGCAGCAGGTGTGAGGCTAGATGATATTGTTGTCAAAGCAACTGACCGTTGTTATAGTCTTCTTAATGTGAAAAGAAACTATAGCAATGAGAAAATGTATTAGTTTTTAACATTAATATTGTTAATCTTACATTAAGTATGTTAGTGGTATTTTGTACTTCGAGAACGAAGTACACGTCAGTATGGCCGTGTTAGATTCATGTAAATGTACTTATTAATATAACTAAATACTTTGTATAAATATTGATATGTTTGTCAATAGTTTACTTTAAATATTTTCTGAACATATTGTTTGATGACGGTAGTTGATAAAATACATACTCGTATGTTTTACTCAGTTGTCGTTTCCTATAAACACTGTTTAGTAATGTTAATGTGATTATTATTACTTTTAACTATATATTTTATATTAATATTGATATATGTTTGTATTAATAGTTTACTTTAAACACATTCTGAAAATAATGTACTTTGATGAAGGTACTTGATTAAAATACATGTGTCGTACTTGTTTGTCGTCGCCTATAAAAGCGAGGGTTCCGACTGGACAGGGGGACTTGTTATCGAGAAGTGGACCAGTACGGAGCTCTCTACTAGTCAACCAGTAACTGAGGATATTATATAGATTTAAAAGCTAAGTATATGCAATTCACTTTTGTGTATTTCTTTTTACTAAAATGTTCTCTAAGTTTTGTATTAATTTATAATGTTTGATTTATGGATATGTGTATAATGTGAAATATGTATGTAAAGATGTTGGAAAAGAGTGTCCATGGAGTTTCTTGTCTGTTCTTCTCCATAGGATCTACACCTTGGAACAGACGAATAGAATCACGACTGACTAAGTAACTGACTACTGGACATTGATATAAAAAGAAAGTTTAATATAATTTGATTTGGTTTGATTTGATATACTCGAATTCCTTTCGTTCTAAATATTCTAATATTTTAAGAGTTAATTAATCTCATATTTTTTCTAATCTAACACGTGCATACCTGGACAATGAGTGATATAAATACTTCGGAAATAAATAGATGATGATGATGTGATAGACACATTATGAAAATTAAAAGACAATTGTATCAAACGTGGACGTTTGTGTATTGAATGCAGCGGACTCCATTTTGAATAGTAGCTTCGATACAGAGAAGTGTTAAATAAACTGTAAATTATAGGTAGGTATGTAAGTTAATTATTCTGTAGATAGCTCCGATTTTTAAATACGCCTAACGTGATTAATAAATCGAAAAGAAGTTTAAATAAAATAGAAGGACAAACTGGAGTCTATCTACGTAAGTACTAGTTCGCGCCTAAAGTACCTACTTTTATCAGCTGCTGTTAGCGTGAGTGGTTCCCGCCAAAACACTTACGAACGTGTTTCACTGATATGTTATTGAATGAATAATCAGTGAATTACTACTTTTCCAAGTCGATCGAGTAAATATGAATAATAAAACTGAAACTTTTTTTAGTCAACATTACAATTGATTTATCCATTTTTATTGGTACTATAGAAGATTCCAAATTAAAATGTTTCATTTTCAAAACGCCTATAAAATCACCGTGTATAAGAGGAACTCATATCTAAACGCTATAAAGGTTTACAATAAATTGCCAAATACCTTTAAAGAGCTACCTCTCATTATATTTAAGAAAAAAAATACACAATGGTTAAAAGAGAAATGTTTTTATGATGTGAATGAATTTTATGTCATATCGCGAGGATAGGAAGTAATTTATGGAGTATTGCTATTAAATCAAAATTTTATTCAACTGACATTGACAATACCCATTATAATTATATTAATTTTATTGTAATTTGACATTTTTTTTTAAGTTTATTGTTGACATATCACATATTATTATTTTATTTTATTTTGACATTAGAATACGACATTTGATTAATTTATTATTATTAATTTCATTTAAACTGTAATACATTAAATATTTGCATACCAATCTTTACTGGTGGGATGTAAAAGGGACATGTACAATTGTTAAGACCATACTCTGTAAACCTACATTCTGGCAAATAAATGATTATGATTATGATTAAACTAACAAAATTCCCATGAGGCAAGGTAATAATGAAACACTTACAGCAAATTTAACGAACCCAGATCCTTTAGAATGCTCTGTCAATCTGTCCATACAGATAAGTGCATATTTCACAGGTCCCGTCTTCTCCGCAAACTCCTTCAGCAGATCGTTGTCTATACTGAACGGTATGTTTGTAATGAAAACAGTACACCCATCTTCAGCATCGTTAAGTTTAATTCTGGAATATAAAATTACAGGGTGAGCAACGACGGCGCGGTCAGTACTTGGATGGGTGACTGTTAGTGGCATGATACCGTCACATGATGATGCGCGTATCTGTGATTCGGAAGTCACGTTAAGCAGTCCATCTCGGTTGTTATCGTAGGATAATAGTCGTTAAGTTTAGTTAGAGGTCTTTGGGTGACTATCAAAACATCTAACAGCAAGATTATGTAGTTACAATGTTGTCTTGCCGGTCCCCAACCCGTACTCGGTCAGCGTGCGGCTGTATGGTCTTAACCCTCTCCTAAGAGGAGCCCAGAGCCCAGCAGTGGGACATTATGTTGATGACTGATGAGGACATATAGAACAGAGGACATTCAAGAGAAGAATAGAGACTATTTTCTGACTAACTAATGTGTGGCTACATACCTTTGTCTTTCTTCCTTGATATTAACTTTTTCGTCTTGTTCTCCATCTTCTTCGTCAGAGTCACTTTGATCGTCTTCTTCCGACTCTTGGTCACTCTCGTCATCATCATCACCGTCTGAATCACCGCTGTCTTTGTCTGAATCAGCATCTGAATCACCTGTTTCAAGGATATTGAGACAAATTCCATACAATATTCAATATTAGATTTGTAAGTGAAGACCATGTCGACAGGTTAGTGAGCAAACCACAACAGATAGATATACAGAGTGAATTTTTGAGACGGGACAGTAAGGGTAGGTACCTTAAACGTTATAGTTACAGGAAAACGCTGAAAGATGTATTAACAAAGATTTTAAATGATATCTATCCACGAAAATTACCAGCTCAGTACAAAAATCAGTGAACTTTTTTAGTCAGTATCTTTTATAGTTGTGTCAGTATTTGTGAAAACGGCGGTCATTTTGAGCAATTTATTTCGTAGATCATCTAAATGTAAGTTATGTTTGTCTGTGTCTCAAATACATATTAGAATGATTTATTTCACTACAAATGTATGAAAAAAGTTTTTTGCGATTTCTGGCATTTCTAGTACTCAAACCTCAGTCGGCTCAGTAGAGACTTTGATCCTTATAAGAAACATGATCAATTGGCATCAAAAAAAGTTTTTGTTTAAAATTACCATTTTCTTGCTGGCTGTACATTTTTTCAAAATCTGTAAATGCAGGTCAGAATATCTTAAAAAATTATGGATAGTCTTCTAAAAGCTTTTTGCTGTAACTATGTATAACATGTATAACGGTTACGGTACCTGCCCTTACTGTCCCGTCTCAAAAATTCACCCTGTGTGCTGTCCAAGACTTTATTTTAGAACTTTAAAAGAAAAACAATTATTTTAGAACTTTTAAAGATGAACAAATCTTTCTTATTTTTTTTGTGAAACTGACCAGCACAAACAAGGGAAAGTCTGAACAAAGGAACAAGTTTTCCCCATTTTTGCAACATTTTTTATTTTACTCTGTTATTGGTCTTGATCGGACTAGTATTTCCAGAGATTGTAGAGAGTGTACAAACAAACAAACAACTTGTCAACTTTATAACATTAAACATAGATTAGTTTATTAAAGTTTGTCTTCCACCACGGCTGGTCCCCGCGGAAGACTTAGACCATCACCCTCTAACAAGAATAAAAAACAAAAGGAATGAGAACAAGTTATACATAGCAACTCTAAATACCAGAACTTTACGAACACCAGATCTTTATCAGAACTTGAACAAGCATTGAAGGACCTAAAATGGGATATTTTGGGAATTAGTGAAATGAGAAGAACAGGAGAATGTATTGAAGAGCACCAAGGTTTCATATTATTCAACAAAGGAGAAATCGAAGGACAGGGAGGGGTCGGATTCATAGTTAAAAAGCACCTAAAAGAACAAATAATAGAATTCATTGGAATTAATGACCGAACTGCCATACTCAACATCAAATTACCTGGCTTCAAAAAGACATGGACAATTATCCAAGCCTATGCTCCTACGGAGCAAGCAAACGAATTTAAACATGAATCTTTTTACAATGACCTATCCCAAGCTTTTATAAGTAATTGCTCAAAATACATAATTACACTAATGGGAGATTTTAATGCACAAGTGGGAATAAAACAATGTAAAGAAGAATATGTGTTGGGAAACTTTGGCTACGGCAAAAGAAGCAAAAATGGGCAAAGACTGGTTGAATTCTTATTAGAACACAATCTAACCCTCCTAAATAGTATTTTTAAGAAAAACAAAAACAACAAGTGGACCTGGATCTCTCCAGGCGGGAATCATAGAAACGAAATAGATTATATTATAAGCAGCCACCCAAATCTATTTACAGACACAGCAGTTATATCAAAATTAAACTTTAATACCGACCACCGCATGGTAAGGGCGTCACTAAAGACTATACAACCAAAAGGATCCAGAAAGTTTGCTATACATGACACACTCCTGACATGAAGCACTGAACCCAACAAAACAATTAAGAATTCCTTGTCCATACTCAGCAGAGAACTATTAGAAACCGATGCAATAGATGTAAAAACAAGCTACAACAAACTACAAAACAAAATTACATGTCAAAGAGACCAAAAAAGGACACAACATAAATATAAGTTAAGTAACACTACAACTTATAAAAGATAAAATCTTGTATCAAATGCAAATGCAAAATAAGGAAACAGAACATCCAAAAAATAACTAACTTAAGCAAAAAAATCAAAGAAGGCATCAAAAAGGACAGGAAAATCAAAAGGTTGCAAACCCTAGAAAAACATATAGCGAGGACAGGAGGAACTAGAAAAGCTCTAAAAGAACTCCGAGAATCAAACCAATGGATCCCGAAATTAAAAAACAACCAAAAAAACGTAACAGGCGGAAAGAACATAAATAGAATAGCTACAAAATTCTACCGCAATCTATATTCCAACCAAGACACCACTATACTTGTAAATCGAGAAACCCTGATTTATAATCTGCTCTTAGTGAACCCAGAACCTGACATATTACCCAGTGAAACTAGGAAGGCCATACTAAGCCAAAAATTAGAAAAAGCACCAGGTCCAGATAAAATCACAAACGAGCTACTGAGAGGAACCGTAGAAGAACTGGTCCCCATTTTAACTAAAATCTTCAACGGCATCATGAGATCGGGACAGATTCCAGAACAATGGGAGACATCCCACATCATTCTTATACATAAAAAAGGACAAAAAGACGACATAGGGAACTACAGACCGATAAGCCTGATGTCTAACATATATAAAATTTTCTCCAAAATTATTTTAAACCGAATAAGCAACACACTTGATGAAAACCAACCGAAGGAACAAGCTGGCTTTAGGAAAAACTTCTCCACGATAGATCACATACACACAGTCAAGCAAATTATGGAAAAATACAATGTGTCTATTCTTGAGACACTGGAGCTTGGACGCTCAATAAAACGATGATTACTAGCCACAAATTGACTTTAATGTTTAAATTTGACCTATCACCATGAGCTTCACAATTCGTGTCTGTTCCATCGTTCGTATGAAAAAATATACTTCAAAGGTGACAGATAAATAGAAAAACATTAGAATAGATAATTCGAATGATGAATAATAACAAAAAAGGTTAAAAATATGTAACATATCAAAAAGTTTAGGATGGCTATCAGGCGTTAACACAATGAGTACAACAAATCGCTATATATGGCTTTTATTGATTATTCTAAGGCATTTGACAGCATTACACAGCCATTTGGGAAAGCTTACGAAACCAGGGAATCCCGACAGTGTACATAAACATCATTAAAATCATTTACTCCAACAGCAAAGCAAGAGTACAACTGGAAACCTTGGGTGAGACAATCCAAGTAAAAAGAGGCATCAGAGAGGGAGACCCGATGTCCCCAAAGCTGTTCTCGGCGGTGCTGGAAAACATATTTCGAAAGCTAATCTGGGACCAACATGGACTAAATATAGATGGTCAAAAATTAAACCATCTTAGATTTGCTGACGATCTTGTTTTGTTTGAAGAACAACCAGGGACCCTAGAAGTAATGATACAAGATCTGAATAAAGAGAGTGAGAAAGTGGGCTTATTAATGAATATAAACAAAACGAAGCTATTAACAAATTCAAACAAATATGAAATAAAAATTAACAACCAACCAGTTGAATATGTAGATGAATATATCTATTTAGGACAAATCATCTCACATACAGACACAACTACAAAATAAATCAAAAGACGAATAGCTAACGGATGGAAAAGATATTGATCACTGAAAGAGATCATGAAATCCACAGATCTCAGTATAGGTATCAAAAGGAAGGTCTTCAATACCTGCGTTCTCCCATGTATTACATATGGGTGTGAAACCTGGGCTCTTACGAAACATCACAGAAACATGCTGGAACACTGCCAAAGAGCTATGGAACGAAGTATGATAGGTATTAACAAACAAAATAGGATACGAAACACCTTCATAAGAAGTAAGACAAAAGTCACAGACGTACTTACTAGAATAGATAGTTTGAAGTGGAGATGGACTGGGTGATACACAAGAGAAGTGGAGCAACATCGTAACAGACTGGTACCCTAGAGACGGGAGAAGGAACAGAGGAGGACAAAGCAAGAGATGGGAAGACGAACTAAAACTGACGGCAGGCCCAAAATGGAGAAGGGTTGTTAGAGACAGAGTACAATGGAAATTGTTAGAGGAGGCCTTTGCCAAGAGGCACACTGAACTAAGAGATATCTTATAACGAAAGAGACTACTACAATACAAAGAAAGAAGAAAGCAGTTCAGGATAAGAGGCTTATTATTATTCTCTTTATTCTAGTCAATAAACATATTAATTACATTTTTAAATATATAAATATAAAAAATACATTTAAAAATATAAAAAATAGTAGACCACCGACTTCGAGTACAGGGACCAAGAAACCGGTGGTTAGGGCTCCAAAGACAGGAACCTCCTCACTATACGTGCCGTGTCAAGGAGGACCGCCTTCTGCATCAGACCCTTAATCCAGCCGTCCAACGTGAGCCTCTTAAGGTGTTGGTCGAGACTCTTGGCTATCAAACCATGAACAGAAACGACTATCGGAACAATGATCGCCGAATCGACATTCCACATATCGACAATCTCGTGAGATAAATCCAAATATTTTATTTGTTTTTCTTTTTCAACCTTCACGAGATTCTCGTCATGAGGAACAGCGATATCGATAATCATTGCGCGGCGCTCTAATCGATCTATCATCACAATATCAGGCTTATTGGCGACAATAGTCCTGTCTGTGATGATAGATCGATCCCAATATAATGTAGCACGACCATTCTCGAGAACTGGGTCGGGCACATACCTGTAGTATGGCACCTCCAAATTTACAAGTTGGTATTTAAGGGCAAGTTGCTGATGTACAATCCTGGCTACTTGGTTGTGTCTGTGCAAATATTCACCGTTAGCAAGACGAGAACAACCAGAAATAATATGCCTGATAGATTCCCCGGGTCGGTGACATGCCCGACATATGTCAACGGTACCGTCCCTCAGTATATATTTCCGATAGTTATTCGTCATGATAACTTCGTCCATAATTGCACAAACAAAACCTTCGGTTTCTCCAAAGAGATCACCGTACCGCAGCCAGGAAGTCGATGCTTTAAAGTCTATATCGGGCCCGTTCAAAGCCCGATAAAACCGACCATGAAGCTCTTTGCCCTTCCATACCTCCTTGCGATCATCAGTACTAAGTACTACAGGTTTGCGCCAATTCTCTTTAGCCAGAGCGAGTGGAGTGAATCCGTTATCCACCGTAACTACATTGCGATGCACCCCCATGTCGGTATTAAGAAAATATTCTCTGAGATTGTATATCTCGCGATTATGTAGGGTCTTGATATTTAAAAATCCACGACCCCCAAACTTTCGCGGGATGTACAATCTCATAACCGATGAACGTGGGTGGTGCATTCGGAATGCAGTCAGTAAGGTACGAACTCTCCTGTCAAGGGCATCTAATTCGGTCTGAGTCCATCTAAGTATACCAAAGGAATACATCAGAACCGGCATGACCCAACCGTTGTAGGCTCGCACCTTGTTACCCCCTGACAAAAGACTTTTAAGGACTTTTTTCAGGCGGCCGAAGAAGCGTTCTATTATTATTATTATTATTATTATAGTTTATTAAAGTTACTCTCACTCTTAACTTCAGCCTTTACTTCATCAGTGGATGCATTTAATGGTTTTTCTTCATCATCACTATCTGACTCTTGTTTCACATTCTCTTCCAATTCAATTTGCTGGTTTACTTGATGCTGCATGTATTTATTCTTGGCAATCGCCCAATCCACAGATATAGGTCGACCTGTGAAATTTTGAAATTAATGAAATAAATATGGCAAATAAAGGCTAAGACTAAGAAAACTAATAAATCATGATTATTTTATAAATTCTTACCTAGGAATGGTTTCATATTTGTATTCAACAGTGCTTTCTTCGCCATTGGTACATTCTTAAAATGCACAAAAGCACATCCAACCAGCTTTCCATCAGGTTTCTTTAGCAATTTCACCTCTAATACTTCACCGTAAGGATCAAAGTGCTCTTTTAATGTCTCCTCAGTAGCTTTGAAAGACACATTACGTAGAACAAGACGAGCATTGCGATTTATTCGTATTTTATTTTTCTCTTCTTTTGATTTTTCTGTGGCATCAAAGTTTTCATCTGAAAATAAAATTTCTTTACTATAATGATAAAGAATAAAAACCTAGGTTCTATTGTATACTGCTAATGTGAACATTTCTTCAAACAATTTTCTTTTCAAGAATTTAACAGTTCAGGGGTTAACAACATTAATACCTGTGTCATAATGGACTTTAAAAATGTACATGAAATGAACACAAAGTGATTTCCCATGTGAGATTAGCTACCACTTTCTGTTATAATAAATAGTGCATGCTTGCCTTGATTCAGAATACATACTGTGAAATGACTTCAATGGCGAGAAAGTATGAGTTAAGATGTTACATATGATATGACTACATGTTGTGATAGTTTTTTGTTAATGAGGGAACAAGCAGATGGGGTACTTCACGGAAAGTGGCTACCGTCTGCTATTTTAGAGCCACAAGTTTGTTTGAGGAATGAATACATTCTGTTGTGTGTGTGTCATTCTTAATGGTTGTATTGGTCTGGAAATGATGCAGATAATAATTTGTTTTACAGAGTGGTTGTGTGCACCAAAAATGTCTTAGAAAGCATTGGTGGTAGTGGTACAAGCCCAGTAAGGGAATAGTCTTTTTTTTTATTTAATGTGCTTCTTACTAAAACTAATGTAGAACTAGACATGAAAAGAAGTAGAGGGCTTAGAAAGGCTTAGAAACTTACTTTTAACACTGGGTTTATGGCCATCCTCTGATGAAATACTATTAAACCTTGTTCTTGCCTCTTTATCTTGTATATTTTGCACATAGTTCTTTTTAGGCACTGCAAAAGCTACATGAATGGGGCGATCTGAAACAATCAAATGGTGAAATTCTGTTTAATTAGATAACACACAAGATATAGTAAATTCATTACTATTATCCCCATGACGCAGGAAATCAATACAATAAAATAATTAACAATACAATAATTTTAAGTCATAACTTTGTTACAGTTTTTAATACACTTGATTTTGTATTTTTTATTTCTATTTAAGAAATTGCTTCGTTTTATGTTCCTCTCTTATTCAAAATTGTAAAGCATATTTTTTACAACAACAAAAACTTAATTTCATACTTATAACTTAAGTAAATTGATTGTGAAGGTACTGTACTATAAAATATATTTTCAGTTGTTTCACTTTGTATTGTTGCCCAAGTATAATTGTAATATGTACCTTATCAAGTATTTTTTGCCTTGAATTTTATCTATTTTAAATACAAACAAAAAAAAATACAGTGAAATTAGTCTCGAGAAATTTTTGCATATGTAGTGGTGTGTGTATTACTCAGATCTTAGAGCGCTTTTCCACTATATCGTTCTAGCCTATACAAAAATGTTTCGATATCCTAACATTACTATTTAATTTTATACTTATCCCTAGCAACACTGATTTTTGTTTTCAATAAAAACAAGTTTTTATTTTAAAGAAAAAGGTTTTGACTTTATAAAAAAAAAAAGTTGTGTGTGCGATTCACACACGATAGAAGTGAAACTTCACAGAGGAGAGACCGATATATTTTTTTTCCTTTCATCTAGGTTTTTAAAACTCCGGGGGGTCTACGGGGGTCAAAATTTTTGTTATTTTTGGCCTAGGACGCACCGTTTTCGAGATATTTCAATCTAAAGCAAAAAATCGACACTTGATAGTGGAGTGGAAACACGCACAAAACCAGCATAAACCAGTTTACGCTGTCCGCAGGTGCCACGTGACCATACACTACTACAAATGCAAAAATTTCTCCAAGCTAATTTACCTGTACTTGCAGATCATACAAAAACTTGGTCCAAACCAGAAATCAAGCAAGGCAGTCACACATTAGATAGGATATCACTGTACTAACTATAAAACTAGAATATAACAATGTGGTACAATAGATTCAAGTTACTGTTGTTACTAATATAACTACTAAACTGTTTTTGGTGAAATTTGGTATGTAGATAGTTAGCCTGAAAAAGGACATAGGCTGCATCTAACCACAATAACTGACATACAAGCAGGCGGAGCCGCAATATATATTTAATAGCACATAAACAAAGACATAACATAGAAGTATTTTATCTCTGTTACCATTAAGGGTTTTAGGAGAGGCCTACGCCCAATAGTGCACTACTAAAGATTAATAAGGATAAGATAGATCATATGTGTAACGTTTTGACTTCCTTACCTAAGAATGGTTTTTTATTTGTAGCCTGAATGGCCTTCTCAGCCATCGCAACATCTTCAAAGTGCACGAAACCACATCCGACGAGTCTTCCATCGGGTTTTTTTAACAGATTAACTTCATTTACAGTCCCAAACTTCGAGAAATGTTCCTTGAGAGCTTCTTTAGTAGCTTTAAAAGATACATTCCTTACAATTATTCTACCATTGCGTTCAGGAGGATCTCTATTTACATTGTTTTTAATGTCATTAACGCCAGAATAATATTCATCACTCATTATTCCCATTTTCACAATATTTAATTGAATTCTTTTATTGAAATCGACTGAAAATTTTCACGTGGTACATCAAAACATAACCCTCTGTCTTAATGCGTGTTGCATGCATCGAACAGAATTGATTAATACTCGACTTTTTGTAAAACAGATTTTCTGAAACAATAATGTTGCAGCCGCAACCACTTCAATTTCAGTACTATAGCAAAGAGTATGTAACACTACGAGTTCGAAATACTTCGAAATCAATTAGACGAAGCTATCTGACAGTAGCTAATGTCACTAAGTAAAATAATGCTGCCATATTTAAAGTAATAGTGATGCGTTCAGTTCTCATTCAATCAGATGAATGAACAATGAGTGTGAATAGTTTATCATTTCAAACTATAAAAGCATATTATATCTATTTAAGAATGAAATTGTATAAAAGTGCTTTGATATAAGATACTAGTAGTATGTAACTACAATCAGTTTTCTGACGGCTCAACGTCGCGCGCGTCGCACATTATGTTTTGTGACCCAAAAAACAACCCTCCTCCATTGATTTTTAAAAACCCTAGATGCACAGTCTCAAACAAAAGCAGCATACGAAACTATCCTTCATAGTCATTGATTTATTGAAATATCAATGTAGGTAGTTTTAGTTATGCTATAAACATATCTTTTGCAAATTCAACCTTACGCGCATTGGTCAAAATTTTTTTATTACAAAGCAGTGTACAATGACCAATAAAATTTTACTACCGAAGTTTTGAATAAGAACAGGGTCGTTTGGATTATGCGACTAAAATAACAGGTTGTGTAATAGTCGTTCTCACACTGAAAAAGCGGCCATTGAATTTTGTCGTATTATACTTGGACCGTTAAGTAAAGTTTTTAGACAAATTAAATCAAAATCACATGTTGCTTCCGATATTTAGTCATAAAAACAACAAAAACAAATTAACAAACTCTTTTACTTACCGAAAATACGATATCCCATCCTTTTTTAACGTTCTTGACGTAATATTTTTACAATTCCTCAAGGACACTTCAGTATTTTTAACGTGCGCACAGAGACGCGAACGACGCTAGACTATTTGAAAAAGGAGCACAATTTTAAATTATGCTCTTATTTTATGAGGACGGTTTTGAGACGCTGAGTGTGTATCTTGGGGTTTTTAATACATCAATGCCCTCCTCTTATTATATTTTTATTAAATAGATAAATTAATTTAAAAAGAAAGACGAGAATTCCTGATGTTCAAATGTGCTTTGATCAAATATGTTTTTAGGGTTCCGTTGCCAAATGGCAAAAAACGGAACCCTTATAGATTCGTCATGTCTGTCTGTCTGTCTGTCCGTCCGTATGTCACAGCCACTTTTTTCGGCACACTAACTATTTACTGGACAATCGAGGCAATTTCATTCATTCAGGAGTTTTTTTAATCATTCACTTTGTCAAGCACTATTTTTATTTCATCAAAAACTGACAACACAGTAAACGTCAGTGGATATCGTATAATAATTAAAAATCCGACGAAAAAGCGCGGGAATCTCAAAACAGGACGGACGTTCTTTTTTCTTTGGAAAATTTTATTTTATTTTTAAGTGTTAAAAATTGATCCTTTGAGTTGTGTATTATAATTTTCATAGTAGTTAGTTTATAATTATTTTATTTGTGTATATGTTCCGGATTATTTGGTAAGTTTTAAATATATATTTCTATTGTGGTAGGGAGGTGTATGAACGAGCCTCCCGATCCAACTTTGGGGGGCTTAGATTCTGGTCTAAGTCCCTCTGTAGGATGTAATGTTATGATAATTTCAAAAGAAGATGGTATGGAAACTGATGTGTCTTTGAGTAGTACCGATAGTATTAACCGCAAAAGATCTAGACATATTAAAAGATGCCGACATTGCAATAAAAAAAGGGAAAGGAACTCTCAACAAAACGATTCTTATAACGAATTAGATTGCCAGTGCAATCCTCAGGGTAATCGCGATAGTCGTGATAGATCACCGTTATCAGAGAACCCAGTGCGTTCAAAGGTGTCGCCAAACATCCTTCATACTAAACAGTTGACTGATCAGAAAGATAATCCAGCTTCTACTCCACTTCACACACAGGTAGGTCGTAAACATTATGTTTCAACAGATTTGTCCCCGTATGTTATTCATGTTCAAAGAATTCAGACCTCTCCTGGTGATGGTTCCTTCCTTCACCCCATTACTTTTGGAATTTTTTTAAAGAAAAGTAATTTTAAAAATATAGTTACAGGAAGTATTAAAAGAATAGGCCGCAACAGATGTACAGTTTCTTTTTCCACACTTCAAGATGCAAATGACTTTTTAAGTGACGCTAAATTGACAGATTTCAAACTTCATGCTTATATTCCCTCTTTTAATGTAACCAGATTGATACGTAGTAAGAAACGAACCAACAGAATATTGGCTTTATTCAACAATAAAATACATGATTATTATAATAGAAACATAGAGTGACAGATATGTCAATTAATTAAAACGATACTAAACATACAAAAGAGGATGTTATCACATTCGCCCCCTCTAGGAATAGAAGTAGTCTCGCAAAAAAACCGGGAGCCTACGCTTTCTGCCCGAGCGCCGAGGCTGAAGGTTTTCAGTATCTGGGTTGGTATTAGACTGTCTCTGCTGCCGCTCCTACAAGCCTTAAGAAAGCAACTATATCTATAACTATAAACGATCATCGAGCTGATGCACTGCTTGATACCGGTAGCTCGGTATCAAGCAGTGCATCAGCTCGATGATCGTTTATAGTTTGTGAATAGTCTATGACAAGCCGCTTGCGGTGATGGCCTAAACACTCGACAGTGCTTACGAAAAGGTACAAAATGTCACTCTTGCCCGTTATAACCTCATTTGTAGGAAGCAACAACCAGGTGAATCTATCGCAGAATACTCTAGAGCCTTGAACATATTTGCTCAAAACTGTAAATTCGTTAATGTCGTACTTGAAACATGACAGTTCCAGTCGCCATCTCTCTATCTTCTCATTTTTGATTTTATTGGAATGCGTCTGATTAAACATGAATGCGACCGATTGTTGGTCTATTATTATCAATTTATTTGACAGATCGTTGATTAGGCCTGGAGCTACGACAGACATTTGCAAAATGGCCTTTCTTAGAGCACAGCTGGCAATCTACGTAATAGGCAGGGCATTTGTTACGTTGTTGATGCATACCCTGACCGCAGAAATAGCACTTTCGTCTTGATTGATTGTAGTTAGAGTGAAAATCGGGTCTAGATCTGTTCGGGTGAGTATTGGCAGCGGCTACGTTAGGACTTTGCAGCTGTTCTTGAGGCTCAGAGACAGCATTGACATGAGTAGAGGGTGACACGGTGAGAAGATGTGAAGTATTTTCAGCAGATTCTAGAGATAAAGCCAGGTTAAGAGTTGTTTCTAGATTATCGGAAGATTTTTCTAAGAGTCTCTCTTTAATTTTTTGTGAGGATATACCAGCAATAAAGGCTAGGCGTATCATTTCATTCTGATATTCAGTTGCAGTGACATTAACGAATTTACAGTTTTGAGCAAATATGTTCAAGGCTCTAGAGTATTCTGCGATAGATTCAACAAAAAGAGACTCTTAGAAAAATCTTCCGATAATCTAGAAACAACTCTTAACCTGGCTTTATCTCTAGAATCTGCTGAAAATACTTCACATCTTCTCACCGTGTCACCCTCTACTCATGTCAATGCTGTCTCTGAGCCTCAAGAACAGCTGCAAAGTCCTAACGTAGCCGCTGCCAATACTCACCCGAACAGATCTAGACCCGATTTTCACTCTAACTACAATCAATCAAGACGAAAGTGCTATTTCTGCGGTCAGGGTATGCATCAACAACGTAACAAATGCCCTGCCTATTACGTAGATTGCCAGCTGTGCTCTAAGAAAGGCCATTTTGCAAATGTCTGTCGTAGCTCCAGGCCTAATCAACGATCTGTCAACGCTATCGCGACTGACATAGAAAATTCTTACTCTCAATCTAACGACACATACTTGTCAACAATCTCTGCTGCCGCTCCTACAAGCCTTAAGAAAGCAACTATATCTATAACTATAAACGATCATCGAGCTGATGCACTGCTTGATACCGGTAGCTCGGTCAGCTGTATCGATAAAAATCTAGCTCAAATACTGAACCTCAAGCGAAAACCCTGTAAACAAGCGATTACTCTTGCTTCTATCAACAATGTCTCGTACGTTGACGGCTTATGCTATGTAACAATCCAGATTGGTGAACACAAGTATCAGCGACAACCCCTGCTCATCGTTGGTGACCTGTGTGCAGATGTGATCATAGGACACGACGTCCTCGGCAAGCACTCGTTACTCGAACTTCAACTTGGAGGTGAAAAAAAGCCTTTGAAAGTTTGCAACGTTTTACAAGCCTCAGTCCCACCGGCATCAGTCTTCACTAATCTCTCGCTAGACATAAAGCCCATTGCTATTCGTTCAAGACGCCATTCTCAAGAAGACGAAGACTTCATTTCTAATGAAATAAAAAATCTACTTAAAGAAAATGTAATCGAGCCCAGTATCTCACCATGGAGAGCACAAGTGCTTGTCGCTGGTGGAGGCCATCACCGCAAGCGGCTTGTCATAGACTATTCACAAACTATAAACCGATTTACACACCTAGACGCCTATCCTTTGCCAAGTATCGACTTTATTATTACAAAAGTCGCCAAATATAATTTGTTTAGTCAAATAGACCTAAAATCCGCCTACCACCAAGTGCCGATCCTTCCAAGAGAAAAAGTATACACAGCTTTTGAAGCGTGTGGTAATCTTTACCAATTTACGAGAATACCATTTGGCGTGACTAACGGGGTAGCGGCGTTTCAACGAAGCCTACAATACATCATTGACACCGAAAAACTCCAAGGCACATTCGCCTACTTAGATGACGTTACTGTATGCGGTAAAGATAAGACAAACCACGACAAAAATCTCCAGAAATTCATGCAAGCTGCTGAAAAATACAAATTAACCCTCAATATGAACAAATGTGTTTTCGAATCGGAATCTATTAACTTACTTGGCTACACTATCCAACACAATGTTATCAAACCAGACAAGACTCGATTGGAACCCCTATTAAATCTTCCGATTCCTACCGATACTGCTACTTTGAAAAGAGCGCTTGGACTTTTTGCCCATTACTCCAAATGGGTAGCTAACTTTTCTTCAAAAATAAGACCTTTGATTGATGCTAAGTTTCCATTAACCCAAGAAGCTATTCGTGCTTTTCAGAATATCAAAACTGACATATCAAAATCAGCTTTAGCAGGAATTGATGACAACGAAATTTTTTCCGTTGAGACCGACGCCTCTGACTTTGCTATCGCGGCAACACTATCGCAAAGAGGGCGCCCTGTTGCGTTTTTCTCACGATCGCTCAATGACTCTGAAAAAAGACAACCGTCTATCGAAAAAGAGGCGTGTGCTATAGTCGAGGCCTTAAGAAAATGGCGACACTTCTTATTAGGAAGACACTTCCTACTCACTACTGACCAACAATCGGTCGCATTCATGTTTAATCAGACGCATTCCAATAAAATCAAAAATGAGAAGATAGAGAGATGGCGACTGGAACTGTCATGTTTCAAGTACGACATTGTTTATCGACCTGGGAAACATAACATAGCAGCTGATACACTTTCACGAGTTTGCATGCAAGTAGACTCTGCTACGTCTAATTCGAAATTGGTAGCACTACATCGATCCCTTTGCCATCCAGGAATTACGCGCATGGTGCATTGGATCAGATCGAAAAACTTACCTTATTCTGTAGATGACATAAAACGTATGACGGCTGCATGCCCAACGTGTGCCGAAATCAAACCACGCTATATGAAATTTCAAGGACATCTAATTAAAGCGACTTCACCCTTCGAAAGGTTGAATATCGATTTTAAGGGTCCGATACCGTCCAGCACCCAGAACCGATACATACTCACAATAATTGATGAGTATAGTCGTTTTCCCTTTGCTTACGCATGTAAAGATCTAACTTCGACTACGGTGATCAACTGCCTTAAGGACTTGTTTTCTCTTTTTGGTAATCCCGCATACATACATTCCGACAGGGGAACTTCCTTCTTATCAGATGAACTGCGGCAGTTTCTAACTTTGATCGGTACATCCTGCAGCCGTACAACACCCTATAATCCGCAGGGAAATGGTCAGGTTGAGCGCCTTAATCTCACCCTCTGGCGAACTGTGCTACTACACCTCAAATCTAACAATGAGGATATCGCTAATTGGGAGAAAGCTCTGACGCCAGCACTGCACTCTATAAGATCTTTACTATGCACGAGCACCAACGTCACACCGCATGAGCGTATGTTTAATCACCCGCGCCGCTCACAAAATGGAACCTCCTTACCAACCTGGCTTCATGCACCTGGGCCTGTGTTCATGAAAAAGAATGTAAGGGGCTCTAAATACGACCCGGCTGTAGAAGAAGTCCAGTTACTTCAAAGCAACCCTGAATATTCTTTTATAAGACTGCCTGATGGACGAGAGACAACAGTCTCTAACAGATCACTTGCTCCGGTACCACGGAATATGGACGATGATCTGTCTGAAGATGAATTTGACGATGACCAGCAAGAGGAATCCCCTGCAAATCACGATCCTATCAATGCCAACCCTGATGCTGAAAATGTGCAGTCTAATACCAACCCAGATACTGAAAACCTTCAGCCTCGGCGCTCGGGCAGAGAGCGTAGGCTCCCGGTTTTTTTGCGAGACTACTTCTATTCCTAGAGGGGGCGAATGTGATAACATCCTCTTTTGTATGTTTAGTATCGTTTTAATTAATTGACATATCTGTCACTCTATGTTTCTATTATAATAATCATGTATTTTATTGTTGAATAAAGCCAATATTCTGTTGGTTCGTTTCTTTCTCTAACAGATCACTTGCTCCGGTACCACGGAATATGGACGATGATCTGTCTGAAGATGAATTTGACGATGACCAGCAAGAGGAATCCCCTGCAAATCACGATCCTATCAATGCCAACCCTGATGCTGAAAATGTGCAGTCTAATACCAACCCAGATACTGAAAACCTTCAGCCTCGGCGCTCGGGCAGAGAGCGTAGGCTCCCGGTTTTTTTGCGAGACTACTTCTATTCCTAGAGGGGGCGAATGTGATAACATCCTCTTTTGTATGTTTAGTATCGTTTTAATTAATTGACATATCTGTCACTCTATGTTTCTATTATAATAATCATGTATTTTATTGTTGAATAAAGCCAATATTCTGTTGGTTCGTTTCTTACTACGTATCAATTTATTCAACAATAATTTTTGTGCAACAAAACTAATAACAATAACGCAATGCCTGTCGATAATCTATCTACTAGTATATTCCGCTACCTCCGACCCGAAAGATTTGAAGTCGAACCCTCGATGACGGGATCAGATATGAAGTGGGCGCATTGGAAATATTGTTTCGAGAAGTTCATCGCAAGAGAGGCGGCCTCAGTTGACGATGCCCTTAAATTTGAACTACTCATAAATCACATTTCTCCGCAAATTTACAATTTTATTAAAGCTAAATCTACTTACGCCGAAGCTATCAAAACACTCGACAGTGCTTACGAAAAGGTACAAAATGTCACTCTTGCCCGTTATAACCTCATTTGTAGGAAGCAACAACCAGGTGAATCTATCGCAGAATACTCTAGAGCCTTGAACATATTTGCTCAAAACTGTAAATTCGTTAATGTCACTGCAACTGAATATCAGAATGAAATGATACGCCTAGCCTTTATTGCTGGTATATCCTCACAAAAAATTAAAGAGAGACTCTTAGAAAAATCTTCCGATAATCTAGAAACAACTCTTAACCTGGCTTTATCTCTAGAATCTGCTGAAAATACTTCACATCTTCTCACCGTGTCACCCTCTACTCATGTCAATGCTGTCTCTGAGCCTCAAGAACAGCTGCAAAGTCCTAACGTAGCCGCTGCCAATACTCACCCGAACAGATCTAGACCCGATTTTCACTCTAACTACAATCAATCAAGACGAAAGTGCTATTTCTGCGGTCAGGGTATGCATCAACAACGTAACAAATGCCCTGCCTATTACGTAGATTGCCAGCTGTGCTCTAAGAAAGGCCATTTTGCAAATGTCTGTCGTAGCTCCAGGCCTAATCAACGATCTGTCAACGCTATCGCGACTGACATAGAAAATTCTTACTCTCAATCTAACGACACATACTTGTCAACAATCTCTGCTGCCGCTCCTACAAGCCTTAAGAAAGCAACTATATCTATAACTATAAACGATCATCGAGCTGATGCACTGCTTGATACCGGTAGCTCGGTCAGCTGTATCGATAAAAATCTAGCTCAAATACTGAACCTCAAGCGAAAACCCTGTAAACAAGCGATTACTCTTGCTTCTATCAACAATGTCTCGTACGTTGACGGCTTATGCTATGTAACAATCCAGATTGGTGAACACAAGTATCAGCGACAACCCCTGCTCATCGTTGGTGACCTGTGTGCAGATGTGATCATAGGACACGACGTCCTCGGCAAGCACTCGTTACTCGAACTTCAACTTGGAGGTGAAAAAAAGCCTTTGAAAGTTTGCAACGTTTTACAAGCCTCAGTCCCACCGGCATCAGTCTTCACTAATCTCTCGCTAGACATAAAGCCCATTGCTATTCGTTCAAGACGCCATTCTCAAGAAGACGAAGACTTCATTTCTAATGAAATAAAAAATCTACTTAAAGAAAATGTAATCGAGCCCAGTATCTCACCATGGAGAGCACAAGTGCTTGTCGCTGGTGGAGGCCATCACCGCAAGCGGCTTGTCATAGACTATTCACAAACTATAAACCGATTTACACACCTAGACGCCTATCCTTTGCCAAGTATCGACTTTATTATTACAAAAGTCGCCAAATATAATTTGTTTAGTCAAATAGACCTAAAATCCGCCTACCACCAAGTGCCGATCCTTCCAAGAGAAAAAGTATACACAGCTTTTGAAGCGTGTGGTAATCTTTACCAATTTACGAGAATACCATTTGGCGTGACTAACGGGGTAGCGGCGTTTCAACGAAGCCTACAATACATCATTGACACCGAAAAACTCCAAGGCACATTCGCCTACTTAGATGACGTTACTGTATGCGGTAAAGATAAGACAAACCACGACAAAAATCTCCAGAAATTCATGCAAGCTGCTGAAAAATACAAATTAACCCTCAATATGAACAAATGTGTTTTCGAATCGGAATCTATTAACTTACTTGGCTACACTATCCAACACAATGTTATCAAACCAGACAAGACTCGATTGGAACCCCTATTAAATCTTCCGATTCCTACCGATACTGCTACTTTGAAAAGAGCGCTTGGACTTTTTGCCCATTACTCCAAATGGGTAGCTAACTTTTCTTCAAAAATAAGACCTTTGATTGATGCTAAGTTTCCATTAACCCAAGAAGCTATTCGTGCTTTTCAGAATATCAAAACTGACATATCAAAATCAGCTTTAGCAGGAATTGATGACAACGAAATTTTTTCCGTTGAGACCGACGCCTCTGACTTTGCTATCGCGGCAACACTATCGCAAAGAGGGCGCCCTGTTGCGTTTTTCTCACGATCGCTCAATGACTCTGAAAAAAGACAACCGTCTATCGAAAAAGAGGCGTGTGCTATAGTCGAGGCCTTAAGAAAATGGCGACACTTCTTATTAGGAAGACACTTCCTACTCACTACTGACCAACAATCGGTCGCATTCATGTTTAATCAGACGCATTCCAATAAAATCAAAAATGAGAAGATAGAGAGATGGCGACTGGAACTGTCATGTTTCAAGTACGACATTGTTTATCGACCTGGGAAACATAACATAGCAGCTGATACACTTTCACGAGTTTGCATGCAAGTAGACTCTGCTACGTCTAATTCGAAATTGGTAGCACTACATCGATCCCTTTGCCATCCAGGAATTACGCGCATGGTGCATTGGATCAGATCGAAAAACTTACCTTATTCTGTAGATGACATAAAACGTATGACGGCTGCATGCCCAACGTGTGCCGAAATCAAACCACGCTATATGAAATTTCAAGGACATCTAATTAAAGCGACTTCACCCTTCGAAAGGTTGAATATCGATTTTAAGGGTCCGATACCGTCCAGCACCCAGAACCGATACATACTCACAATAATTGATGAGTATAGTCGTTTTCCCTTTGCTTACGCATGTAAAGATCTAACTTCGACTACGGTGATCAACTGCCTTAAGGACTTGTTTTCTCTTTTTGGTAATCCCGCATACATACATTCCGACAGGGGAACTTCCTTCTTATCAGATGAACTGCGGCAGTTTCTAACTTTGATCGGTACATCCTGCAGCCGTACAACACCCTATAATCCGCAGGGAAATGGTCAGGTTGAGCGCCTTAATCTCACCCTCTGGCGAACTGTGCTACTACACCTCAAATCTAACAATGAGGATATCGCTAATTGGGAGAAAGCTCTGACGCCAGCACTGCACTCTATAAGATCTTTACTATGCACGAGCACCAACGTCACACCGCATGAGCGTATGTTTAATCACCCGCGCCGCTCACAAAATGGAACCTCCTTACCAACCTGGCTTCATGCACCTGGGCCTGTGTTCATGAAAAAGAATGTAAGGGGCTCTAAATACGACCCGGCTGTAGAAGAAGTCCAGTTACTTCAAAGCAACCCTGAATATTCTTTTATAAGACTGCCTGATGGACGAGAGACAACAGTCTCTAACAGATCACTTGCTCCGGTACCACGGAATATGGACGATGATCTGTCTGAAGATGAATTTGACGATGACCAGCAAGAGGAATCCCCTGCAAATCACGATCCTATCAATGCCAACCCTGATGCTGAAAATGTGCAGTCTAATACCAACCCAGATACTGAAAACCTTCAGCCTCGGCGCTCGGGCAGAGAGCGTAGGCTCCCGGTTTTTTTGCGAGACTACTTCTATTCCTAGAGGGGGCGAATGTGATAACATCCTCTTTTGTATGTTTAGTATCGTTTTAATTAATTGACATATCTGTCACTCTATGTTTCTATTATAATAATCATGTATTTTATTGTTGAATAAAGCCAATATTCTGTTGGTTCGTTTCAAAAGAGAAAACAAGTCCTTAAGGCAGTTGATCACCGTAGTCGAAGTTAGATCTTTACATGCGTAAGCAAAGGGAAAACGACTATACTCATCAATTATTGTGACTTGTCATAGACTATTCACAAACTATAAACGATCATCGAGCTGATGCACTGCTTGATACCGGTAGCTCGGTCAGCTGTATCGATAAAAATCTAGCTCAAATACTGAACCTCAAGCGAAAACCCTGTAAACAAGCGATTACTCTTGCTTCTATCAACAATGTCTCGTACGTTGACGGCTTATGCTATGTAACAATCCAGATTGGTGAACACAAGTATCAGCGACAACCCCTGCTCATCGTTGGTGACCTGTGTGCAGATGTGATCATAGGACACGACGTCCTCGGCAAGCACTCGTTACTCGAACTTCAACTTGGAGGTGAAAAAAAGCCTTTGAAAGTTTGCAACGTTTTACAAGCCTCAGTCCCACCGGCATCAGTCTTCACTAATCTCTCGCTAGACATAAAGCCCATTGCTATTCGTTCAAGACGCCATTCTCAAGAAGACGAAGACTTCATTTCTAATGAAATAAAAAATCTACTTAAAGAAAATGTAATCGAGCCCAGTATCTCACCATGGAGAGCACAAGTGCTTGTCGCTGGTGGAGGCCATCACCGCAAGCGGCTTGTCATAGACTATTCACAAACTATAAACCGATTTACACACCTAGACGCCTATCCTTTGCCAAGTATCGACTTTATTATTACAAAAGTCGCCAAATATAATTTGTTTAGTCAAATAGACCTAAAATCCGCCTACCACCAAGTGCCGATCCTTCCAAGAGAAAAAGTATACACAGCTTTTGAAGCGTGTGGTAATCTTTACCAATTTACGAGAATACCATTTGGCGTGACTAACGGGGTAGCGGCGTTTCAACGAAGCCTACAATACATCATTGACACCGAAAAACTCCAAGGCACATTCGCCTACTTAGATGACGTTACTGTATGCGGTAAAGATAAGACAAACCACGACAAAAATCTCCAGAAATTCATGCAAGCTGCTGAAAAATACAAATTAACCCTCAATATGAACAAATGTGTTTTCGAATCGGAATCTATTAACTTACTTGGCTACACTATCCAACACAATGTTATCAAACCAGACAAGACTCGTATTTAGAGCCCCTGTCATGTTTCAAGTACGACATTGTTTATCGACCTGGGAAACATAACATAGCAGCTGATACACTTTCAGTCTTGATTGATTGTAGTTAGAGTGAAAATCGGGTCTAGATCTGTTCGGGTGAGTATTGGCAGCGGCTACGTTAGGACTTTGCAGCTGTTCTTGAGGCTCAGAGACAGCATTGACATGAGTAGAGGGTGACACGGTGAGAAGATGTGAAGTATTTTCAGCAGATTCTAGAGATAAAGCCAGGTTAAGAGTTGTTTCTAGATTATCGGAAGATTTTTCTAAGAGTCTCTCTTTAATTTTTTGTGAGGATATACCAGCAATAAAGGCTAGGCGTATCATTTCATTCTGATATTCAGTTGTAGATGACATAAAACGTATGACGGCTGCATGCCCAACGTGTGCCGAAATCAAACCACGCTATATGAAATTTCAAGGACATCTAATTAAAGCGACTTCACCCTTCGAAAGGTTGAATATCGATTTTAAGGGTCCGATACCGTCCAGCACCCAGAACCGATACATACTCACAATAATTGATGAGTATAGTCGTTTTCCCTTTGCTTACGCATGTAAAGATCTAACTTCGACTACGGTGATCAACTTTCTTAAGGCTTGTAGGAGCGGCAGCAGAGATTGTTGACAAGTATGTGTCGTTAGATTGAGAGTAAGGTAAGTTTTTCGATTAATTCGAAATTGGTAGCACTACATCGATCCCTTTGCCATCCAGGAATTACGCGCATGGTGCATTGGATCAGATCGAAAAACTTACCTTATTCTGTAGATGACATAAAACGTATGACGGCTGCATGCCCAACGTGTGCCGAAATCAAACCACGCTATATGAAATTTCAAGGACATCTAATTAAAGCGACTTCACCCTTCGAAAGGTTGAATATCGATTTTAAGGGTCCGATACCGTCCAGCACCCAGAACCGATACATACTCACAATAATTGATGAGTATAGTCGTTTTCCCTTTGCTTACGCATGTAAAGATCTAACTTCGACTACGGTGATCAACTGCCTTAAGGACTTGTTTTCTCTTTTTTTTTTGTGAGGATATACCAGCAATAAAGGCTAGGCGTATCATTTCATTCTGATATTCAGTTGCAGTGACATTAACGAATTTACAGTTTTGAGCAAATATGTTCAAGGCTCTAGAGTATTCTGCGATAGATTCACCTGGTTGTTGCTTCCTACAAATGAGGTTATAACGGGCAAGAGTGACATTTTGTACCTTTTCGTAAGCACTGTCGAGTGTTTTGATAGCTTCGGCGTAAGTAGATTTAGCTTTAATAAAATTGTAAATTTGCGGAGAAATGTGATTTATGAGTAGTTCAAATATCGATTTTAAGGGTCCGATACCGTCCAGCACCCAGAACCGATACATACTCACAATAATTGATGAGTATAGTCGTTTTCCCTTTGCTTACGCATGTAAAGATCTAACTTCGACTACGGTGATCAACTGCCTTAAGGACTTGTTTTCTCTTTTTTTTTTGTGAGGATATACCAGCAATAAAGGCTAGGCGTATCATTTCATTCTGATATTCAGTTGCAGTGACATTAACGAATTTACAGTTTTGAGCAAATATGTTCAAGGCTCTAGAGTATTCTGCGATAGATTCACCTGGTTGTTGCTTGCGCCCTGTTGCGTTTTTCTCACGATCGCTCAATGACTCTGAAAAAAGACAACCGTCTATCGAAAAAGAGGCGTGTGCTATAGTCGAGGCCTTAAGAAAATGGCGACACTTCTTATTAGGAAGACACTTCCTACTCACTACTGACCAACAATCGGTCGCATTCATGTTTAATCAGACGCATTCCAATAAAATCAAAAATGAGAAGATAGAGAGATGGCGACTGGAACTGTCATGTTTCAAGTACGACATTGTTTATCGACCTGGGAAACATAACATAGCAGCTGATACACTTTCACGAGTTTGCATGCAAGTAGACTCTGCTACGTCTAATTCGAAATTGGTAGCACTACATCGATCCCTTTGCCATCCAGGAATTACGCGCATGGTGCATTGGATCAGATCGAAAAACTTACCTTATTCTGTAGATGACATAAAACGTATGACGGCTGCATGCCCAACGTGTGCCGAAATCAAACCACGCTATATGAAATTTCAAGGACATCTAATTAAAGCGACTTCACCCTTCGAAAGGTTGAATATCGATTTTAAGGGTCCGATACCGTCCAGCACCCAGAACCGATACATACTCACAATAATTGATGAGTATAGTCGTTTTCCCTTTGCTTACGCATGTAAAGATCTAACTTCGACTACGGTGATCAACTGCCTTAAGGACTTGTTTTCTCTTTTTGGTAATCCCGCATACATACATTCCGACAGGGGAACTTCCTTCTTATCAGATGAACTGCGGCTACGTTAGGACTTTGCAGCTGTTCTTGAGGCTCAGAGACAGCATTGACATGAGTAGAGGGTGACACGGTGAGAAGATGTGAAGTATTTTCAGCAGATTCTAGAGATAAAGCCAGGTTAAGAGTTGTTTCTAGATTATCGGAAGATTTTTCTAAGAGTCTCTCTTTAATTTTTTGTGAGGATATACCAGCAATAAAGGCTAGGCGTATCATTTCATTCTGATATTCAGTTGCAGTGACATTAACGAATTTACAGTTTTGAGCAAATATGTTCAAGGCTCTAGAGTATTCTGCGATAGATTCACCTGGTTGTTGCTTCCTACAAATGAGGTTATAACGGGCAAGAGTGACATTTTGTACCTTTTCGTAAGCACTGTCGAGTGTTTTGATAGCTTCGGCGTAAGTAGATTTAGCTTTAATAAAATTGTAAATTTGCGGAGAAATGTGATTTATGAGTAGTTCAAATTTAAGGGCATCGTCAACTGAGGCCGCCTCTCTTGCGATGAACTTCTCGAAACAATATTTCCAATGCGCCCACTTCATATCTGATCCCGTCATCGAGGGTTCGACTTCAAATCTTTCGGGTCGGAGGTAGCGGAATATACTAGTAGATAGATTATCGACAGGCATTGCGTTATTGTTATTAGTTTTGTTGCACAAAAATTATTGTTGAATAAATTGATACGTAGTAAGAAACGAACCAACAGAATATTGGCTTCGTTGAAACGCCGCTACCCCGTTAGTCACGCCAAATGGTATTCTCGTAAATTGGTAAAGATTACCACACGCTTCAAAAGCTGTGTATACTTTTTCTCTTGGAAGGATCGGCACTTGGTGGTAGGCGGATTTTAGGTCTATTTGACTAAACAAATTATATTTGGCGACTTTTGTAATAATAAAGTCGATACTTGGCAAAGGATAGGCGTCTAGGTGTGTAAATCGGTTTATAGTTTTAGATATAGTTGCTTTCTTAAGGCTTGTAGGAGCGGCAGCAGAGATTGTTGACAAGTATGTGTCGTTAGATTGAGAGTAAGAATTTTCTATGTCAGTCGCGATAGCGTTGACAGATCGTTGATTAGGCCTGGAGCTACGACAGACATTTGCAAAATGGCCTTTCTTAGAGCACAGCTGGCAATCTACGTAATAGGCAGGGCATTTGTTACGTTGTTGATGCATACCCTGACCGCAGAAATAGCACTTTCGTCTTGATTGATTGTAGTTAGAGTGAAAATCGGGTTAAACAAGCGATTACTCTTGCTTCTATCAACAATGTCTCGTACGTTGACGGCTTATGCTATGTAACAATCCAGATTGGTGAACACAAGTATCAGCGACAACCCCTGCTCATCGTTGGTGACCTGTGTGCAGATGTGATCATAGGACACGACGTCCTCGGCAAGCACTCGTTACTCGAACTTCAACTTGGAGGTGAAAAAAAGCCTTTGAAAGTTTGCAACGTTTTACAAGCCTCAGTCCCACCGGCATCAGTCTTCACTAATCTCTCGCTAGACATAAAGCCCATTGCTATTCGTTCAAGACGCCATTCTCAAGAAGACGAAGACTTCATTTCTAATGAAATAAAAAATCTACTTAAAGAAAATGTAATCGAGCCCAGTATCTCACCATGGAGAGCACAAGTGCTTGTCGCTGGTGGAGGCCATCACCGCAAGCGGCTTGTCATAGACTATTCACAAACTATAAACCGATTTACACACCTAGACGCCTATCCTTTGCCAAGTATCGACTTTATTATTACAAAAGTCGCCAAATATTTTCTTCACTTTGTTCATTTTTCAATTTCGTAATTTCATTTTACAATTTTAATAAAAATTCTTTTTCCTGGTAGCGTGCTGGGCCCATAACCTCTTGGAAACGGTCGATGTGGCTAAATCATTATTTGATTACTATAAGGATACTTTCAAGAAATAATAAAACTTTGATGAATAGAATCCATATTTCAGAATTTTAATACAGTATTAGAATTTACAGATACATGTTTGTGCTTCTAGAAAAATCAACGGAATATTTTAGATACATTTTTCACAGAATTTTTTTGACAGAATTTTTGACATTTAATTTTTTCCTTTATAGTGTATTTTTGTATTTTAAGGTTTGTTATAATAAAAAGGTAAATCTGTTGAAAGAGTATAGTACTGTTTGGTGTTTAATAATTTTAATTGTGGTTGGTTATTATAAAAAGTTTTGGTTTTTGTTGAAAGGGTTTGAGATGATATGATGAATGTTAAAGTTATGAATGATTGATTTGATTAGCTGTTTGTGTTAGAGCTGTTCGTGTTAGAGCTGATGTTGGAGCTGTTCGTGTTAGAGCTGATGTTGGAGCTGTTTAGTGGAGCTGTTTAGTGGAGCTGTTTAGTGGAGCTGTTTAGTGGAGCTGTTTAGTGGAGCTGTTTAGTGGAGCTGTTTAGTGGAGCTGTTTAGTGGAGCTGTTTAGTGGAGCTGTTTAGTGGAGCTGTTTAGTGGAGCTGTTTAGTGGAGCTGTTTAGTGGAGCTGTTTGTTGGAGTTGGAGCTGTTTGTTGGAGTTGGAGCTGTTTGTTGGAGTTGGAGCTGTTTGTTGGAGTTGGAGCTGTTTGTTGGAGTTGGAGCTGTTTGTTGGAGTTGGAGCTGTTTGTTGGAGTTGGAGCTGTTTGTTGGAGTTGGAGCTGTTTGTTGGTATTGGAGTTGTTTGTTGGTATTGGAGTTGTTTGTTGGTATTGGAGTTGTTTGTTGGTATTGGAGTTGTTTGTTGGTATTGGAGTTGTAGGAGTTATTGGTGTTATTGGAGTTATTGGTGTTATTGGAGTTATTGGTGTTATTGGAGTTATTGTTGTAGGAGTTATTGGAGTTATTGTTGTAGGAGTTATTGGAGTTATTGTTGTAGGAGTTATTGGAGTTATTGTTGTAGGAGTTATTGGAGTTATTGTTGTAAGAGTTATTGGAGTTATTGTTGAAGGAGTTATTGGAGTTGGTGTTGTAGTTGGTGTTGTAGTTTTGTTGGAGTTGGTGTTGTAGTTTTGTTGGAGTTGGTGTTGTAGTTTTGTTGGAGTTGGTGTTGTAGTTTTGTTGGAGTTGGTGTTGTAGTTTTGTTGGAGTTGGTGTTGTAGTTTTGTTGGAGTTGGTGTTGTAGTTTTGTTGGAGTTGGTGTTGTAGTTTTGTTGGAGTTGGTGTTGTAGTTTTGTTGGAGTTGTCGGAGTATTTATTGGAGTTGTTGGTGTTTGAGTTTGTTGATGTGGTTATTGGAGCTTGTAAGAGTTTGTTGTTATAATTTCTAAATTGTTGTTGTCAGGATATAGGTGTTTGTAGTTGTGGAAGTAAGAATGTGTAAGAATGTTTGAAATCTTTTTTTTTTTGTTGCTTAACTGAGATTAAGGGGGTGTGTTGAATAAGTAATCTCACGTTAAGCAACCTCTTTGTATTTTGTTACTGGCAGGTTTTTTATATAGTTTGAATTATTCTTTAAGAACGATATGTATTTTAAATTAGAAAATTGTGTAGTAAAATATTTTATTCCGTTGATTTTTCTAGAAGCACAAACATGTATCTGTAAATTCTAATACTGTATTAAAATTCTGAAATATGGATTCTATTCATCAAAGTTTTATTATCTCTTGAAAGTATCCTTTAACCAAATAATGATTTAGCCACATCGACCGTTTCCAAGAGGTTATGGGCCCAGCACGCTACCAGGAAAAAGAATTTTTATTAAAATTGTAAAATGAAATTACGAAATTGAAAAATGAACAAAGTGAAGAAACTAATGTGAGTAATGAGAATTTTTATTAAAGATATAGAAAAGAAAGGACGAATTATTTTAAAAAATAAAAACAATTGAAAAATGAGACCAAGAGGAGGAGACGGAGGTTGATGTTCTTCGTGAAGCTGATGAGAATTGAGAAGGAGACGGAGGTTGTTGTTTTTTGGTGAAGCTCATGAGATAAATGAGGAGGAGACGGAGTTTGTTGATGCTTTTGGTAAAGCTGGTGTTTTTTTTTTAATGATCATGATGGAGGTGATCATGAAGATGTAGAAAGTGATGATGGATGTCACGATAGCGATGGTGGAGGTGATGGAGTTGAAAACGAAGATGAGATGGATATATTGTTGTCACGATGGAGATGAAGATAAGTGATGATGGAGGTCACGATGGTGTTGATGGAGGTGATGAAGATTAAGTTAGTTGGTGTTATTCTCTCGTCATAATATATATGTATGTCATTAGGTCTTTTTAGGTATTTTTATTCTAAATATTTGTGTAAGTATGCTAGTTTAAGGGGGTGTGAGATAATAGCAGAGTCGCGCAGTGGAAGCGTGTGTGTGAAATTGGTGTAAAGGGAAAAATAATTTAATTTTGTTAATCAATTAATTTAAAAAAACGGAATATTTTAGATACATTTTTCACAGAATTTTCTTCACATCTTCTCACCGTGTCACCCTCTACTCATGTCAATGCTGTCTCTGAGCCTCAAGAACAGCTGCAAAGTCCTAACGTAGCCGCTGCCAATACTCACCCGAACAGATCTAGACCCGATTTTCACTCTAACTACAATCAATCAAGACGAAAGTGCTATTTCTGCGGTCAGGGTATGCATCAACAACGTAACAAATGCCCTGCCTATTACGTAGATTGCCAGCTGTGCTCTAAGAAAGGCCATTTTGCAAATGTCTGTCGTAGCTCCAGGCCTAATCAACGATCTGTCAACGCTATCGCGACTGACATAGAAAATTCTTACTCTCAATCTAACGACACATACTTGTCAACAATCTCTGCTGCCGCTCCTACAAGCCTTAAGAAAGCAACTATATCTATAACTATAAACGATCATCGAGCTGATGCACTGCTTGATACCGGTAGCTCGGTCAGCTGTATCGATAAAAATCTAGCTCAAATACTGAACCTCAAGCGAAAACCCTGTAAACAAGCGATTACTCTTGCTTCTATCAACAATGTCTCGTACGTTGACGGCTTATGCTATGTAACAATCCAGATTGGTGAACACAAGTATCAGCGACAACCCCTGCTCATCGTTGGTGACCTGTGTGCAGATGTGATCATAGGACACGACGTCCTCGGCAAGCACTCGTTACTCGAACTTCAACTTGGAGGTGAAAAAAAGCCTTTGAAAGTTTGCAACGTTTTACAAGCCTCAGTCCCACCGGCATCAGTCTTCACTAATCTCTCGCTAGACATAAAGCCCATTGCTATTCGTTCAAGACGCCATTCTCAAGAAGACGAAGACTTCATTTCTAATGAAATAAAAAATCTACTTAAAGAAAATGTAATCGAGCCCAGTATCTCACCATGGAGAGCACAAGTGCTTGTCGCTGGTGGAGGCCATCACCGCAAGCGGCTTGTCATAGACTATTCACAAACTATAAACCGATTTACACACCTAGACGCCTATCCTTTGCCAAGTATCGACTTTATTATTACAAAAGTCGCCAAATATAATTTGTTTAGTCAAATAGACCTAAAATCCGCCTACCACCAAGTGCCGATCCTTCCAAGAGAAAAAGTATACACAGCTTTTGAAGCGTGTGGTAATCTTTACCAATTTACGAGAATACCATTTGGCGTGACTAACGGGGTAGCGGCGTTTCAACGAAGCCTACAATACATCATTGACACCGAAAAACTCCAAGGCACATTCGCCTACTTAGATGACGTTACTGTATGCGGTAAAGATAAGACAAACCACGACAAAAATCTCCAGAAATTCATGCAAGCTGCTGAAAAATACAAATTAACCCTCAATATGAACAAATGTGTTTTCGAATCGGAATCTATTAACTTACTTGGCTACACTATCCAACACAATGTTATCAAACCAGACAAGACTCGATTGGAACCCCTATTAAATCTTCCGATTCCTACCGATACTGCTACTTTGAAAAGAGCGCTTGGACTTTTTGCCCATTACTCCAAATGGGTAGCTAACTTTTCTTCAAAAATAAGACCTTTGATTGATGCTAAGTTTCCATTAACCCAAGAAGCTATTCGTGCTTTTCAGAATATCAAAACTGACATATCAAAATCAGCTTTAGCAGGAATTGATGACAACGAAATTTTTTCCGTTGAGACCGACGCCTCTGACTTTGCTATCGCGGCAACACTATCGCAAAGAGGGCGCCCTGTTGCGTTTTTCTCACGATCGCTCAATGACTCTGAAAAAAGACAACCGTCTATCGAAAAAGAGGCGTGTGCTATAGTCGAGGCCTTAAGAAAATGGCGACACTTCTTATTAGGAAGACACTTCCTACTCACTACTGACCAACAATCGGTCGCATTCATGTTTAATCAGACGCATTCCAATAAAATCAAAAATGAGAAGATAGAGAGATGGCGACTGGAACTGTCATGTTTCAAGTACGACATTGTTTATCGACCTGGGAAACATAACATAGCAGCTGATACACTTTCACGAGTTTGCATGCAAGTAGACTCTGCTACGTCTAATTCGAAATTGGTAGCACTACATCGATCCCTTTGCCATCCAGGAATTACGCGCATGGTGCATTGGATCAGATCGAAAAACTTACCTTATTCTGTAGATGACATAAAACGTATGACGGCTGCATGCCCAACGTGTGCCGAAATCAAACCACGCTATATGAAATTTCAAGGACATCTAATTAAAGCGACTTCACCCTTCGAAAGGTTGAATATCGATTTTAAGGGTCCGATACCGTCCAGCACCCAGAACCGATACATACTCACAATAATTGATGAGTATAGTCGTTTTCCCTTTGCTTACGCATGTAAAGATCTAACTTCGACTACGGTGATCAACTGCCTTAAGGACTTGTTTTCTCTTTTTGGTAATCCCGCATACATACATTCCGACAGGGGAACTTCCTTCTTATCAGATGAACTGCGGCAGTTTCTAACTTTGATCGGTACATCCTGCAGCCGTACAACACCCTATAATCCGCAGGGAAATGGTCAGGTTGAGCGCCTTAATCTCACCCTCTGGCGAACTGTGCTACTACACCTCAAATCTAACAATGAGGATATCGCTAATTGGGAGAAAGCTCTGACGCCAGCACTGCACTCTATAAGATCTTTACTATGCACGAGCACCAACGTCACACCGCATGAGCGTATGTTTAATCACCCGCGCCGCTCACAAAATGGAACCTCCTTACCAACCTGGCTTCATGCACCTGGGCCTGTGTTCATGAAAAAGAATGTAAGGGGCTCTAAATACGACCCGGCTGTAGAAGAAGTCCAGTTACTTCAAAGCAACCCTGAATATTCTTTTATAAGACTGCCTGATGGACGAGAGACAACAGTCTCTAACAGATCACTTGCTCCGGTACCACGGAATATGGACGATGATCTGTCTGAAGATGAATTTGACGATGACCAGCAAGAGGAATCCCCTGCAAATCACGATCCTATCAATGCCAACCCTGATGCTGAAAATGTGCAGTCTAATACCAACCCAGATACTGAAAACCTTCAGCCTCGGCGCTCGGGCAGAGAGCGTAGGCTCCCGGTTTTTTTGCGAGACTACTTCTATTCCTAGAGGGGGCGAATGTGATAACATCCTCTTTTGTATGTTTAGTATCGTTTTAATTAATTGACATATCTGTCACTCTATGTTTCTATTATAATAATCATGTATTTTATTGTTGAATAAAGCCAATATTCTGTTGGTTCGTTTCTTACTACGTATCAATTTATTTCGAAGCTATCAAAACACTCGACAGTGCTTACGAAAAGGTACAAAATGTCACTCTTGCCCGCTATAACCTCATTTGTAGGAAGCAACAACCAGGTGAATCTATCGCAGAATACTCTAGAGCCTTGAACATATTTGCTCAAAACTGTAAATTCGTTAATATCACTGCAACTGAATATCAGAATGAAATGATACGCCTAGCCTTTATTGCTGGTATATCCTCACAAAAAATTAAAGAGAGACTCTTAGAAAAATCTTCCGATAATCTAGAAACAACTCTTAACCTGGCTTTATCTCTAGAATCTGCTGAAAATACTTCACATCTTCTCACCGTGTCACCCTCTACTCATGTCAATGCTGTCTCTGAGCCTCAAGAACAGCTGCAAAGTCCTAACGTAGCCGCTGCCAATACTCACCCGAACAGATCTAGACCCGATTTTCACTCTAACTACAATCAATCAAGACGAAAGTGCTATTTCTGCGGTCAGGGTATGCATCAACAACGTAACAAATGCCCTGCCTATTACGTAGATTGCCAGCTGTGCTCTAAGAAAGGCCATTTTGCAAATGTCTGTCGTAGCTCCAGGCCTAATCAACGATCTGTCAACGCTATCGCGACTGACATAGAAAATTCTTGCTCTCAATCTAACGACACATACTTGTCAACAATCTCTGCTGCCGCTCCTACAAGCCTTAAGAAAGCAACTATATCTATAACTATAAACGATCATCGAGCTGATGCACTGCTTGATACCGGTAGCTCGGTCAGCTGTATCGATAAAAATCTAGCTCAAATACTGAACCTCAAGCGAAAACCCTGTAAACAAGCGATTACTCTTGCTTCTATCAACAATGTCTCGTACGTTGACGGCTTATGCTATGTAACAATCCAGATTGGTGAACACAAGTATCAGCGACAACCCCTGCTCATCGTTGGTGACCTGTGTGCAGATGTGATCATAGGACACGACGTCCTCGGCAAGCACTCGTTACTCGAACTTCAACTTGGAGGTGAAAAAAAGCCTTTGAAAGTTTGCAACGTTTTACAAGCCTCAGTCCCACCGGCATCAGTCTTCACTAATCTCTCGCCAGACATAAAGCCCATTGCTATTCGTTCAAGACGCCATTCTCAAGAAGACGAAGACTTCATTTCTAATGAAATAAAAAATCTACTTAAAGAAAATGTAATCGAGCCCAGTATCTCACCATGGAGAGCACAAGTGCTTGTCGCTGGTGGAGGCCATCACCGCAAGCGGCTTGTCATAGACTATTCACAAACTATAAACCGATTTACACACCTAGACGCCTATCCTTTGCCAAGTATCGACTTTATTATTACAAAAGTCGCCAAATATAATTTGTTTAGTCAAATAGACTTAAAATCCGCCTACCACCAAGTGCCGATCCTTCCAAGAGAAAAAGTATACACAGCTTTTGAAGCGTGTGGTAATCTTTACCAATTTACGAGAATACCATTTGGCGTGACTAACGGGGTAGCGGCGTTTCAACGAAGCCTACAATACATCATTGACACCGAAAAACTCCAAGGCACATTCGCCTACTTAGATGACGTTACTGTATGCGGTAAAGATAAGACAAACCACGACAAAAATCTCCAGAAATTCATGCAAGCTGCTGAAAAATACAAATTAACCCTCAATATGAACAAATGTGTTTTCGAATCGGAATCTATTAACTTACTTGGCTACACTATCCAACACAATGTTATCAAACCAGACAAGACTCGATTGGAACCCCTATTAAATCTTCCGATTCCTACCGATACTGCTACTTTGAAAAGAGCGCTTGGACTTTTTGCCCATTACTCCAAATGGGTAGCTAACTTTTCTTCAAAAATAAGACCTTTGATTGATGCTAAGTTTCCATTAACCCAAGAAGCTATTCGTGCTTTTCAGAATATCAAAACTGACATATCAAAATCAGCTTTAGCAGGAATTGATGACAACGAAATTTTTTCCGTTGAGACCGACGCCTCTGACTTTGCTATCGCGGTAACACTATCGCAAAGAGGGCGCCCTGTTGCGTTTTTCTCACGATCGCTCAAAGACTCTGAAAAAAGACAACCGTCTATCGAAAAAGAGGCGTGTGCTATAGTCGAGGCCTTAAGAAAATGGCGACACTTCTTATTAGGAAGACACTTCCTACTCACTACTGACCAACAATCGGTCGCATTCATGTTTAATCAGACGCATTCCAATAAAATCAAAAATGAGAAGATAGAGAGATGGCGACTGGAACTGTCATGTTTCAAGTACGACATTGTTTATCGACCTGGGAAACATAACATAGCAGCTGATACACTTTCACGAGTTTGCATGCAAGTAGACTCTGCTACGTCTAATTCGAAATTGGTAGCACTACATCGATCCCTTTGCCATCCAGGAATTACGCGCATGGTGCATTGGATCAGATCGAAAAACTTACCTTATTCTGTAGATGACATAAAACGTATGACGGCTGCATGCCCAACGTGTGCCGAAATCAAACCACGCTATATGAAATTTCAAGGACATCTAATTAAAGCGACTTCACCCTTCGAAAGGTTGAATATCGATTTTAAGGGTCCGATACCGTCCAGCACCCAGAACCGATACATACTCACAATAATTGATGAGTATAGTCGTTTTCCCTTTGCTTACGCATGTAAAGATCTAACTTCGACTACGGTGATCAACTGCCTTAAGGACTTGTTTTCTCTTTTTGGTAATCCCGCATACATACATTCCGACAGGGGAACTTCCTTCTTATCAGATGAACTGCGGCAGTTTCTAACTTTGATCGGTACATCCTGCAGCCGTACAACACCCTATAATCCGCAGGGAAATGGTCAGGTTGAGCGCCTTAATGGCACCCTCTGGCGAACTGTGCTACTACACCTCAAATCTAACAATGAGGATATCGCTAATTGGGAGAAAGCTCTGACGCCAGCACTGCACTCTATAAGATCTTTACTATGCACGAGCACCAACGTCACACCGCATGAGCGTATGTTTAATCACCCGCGCCGCTCACAAAATGGAACCTCCTTACCAACCTGGCTTCATGCACCTGGGCCTGTGTTCATGAAAAAGAATGTAAGGGGCTCTAAATACGACCCGGCTGTAGAAGAAGTCCAGTTACTTCAAAGCAACCCTGAATATTCTTTTATAAGACTGCCTGATGGACGAGAGACAACAGTCTCTAACAGATCACTTGCTCCGGTACCACGGAATATGGACGATGATCTGTCTGAAGATGAATTTGACGATGACCAGCAAGAGGAATCCCCTGCAAATCACGATCCTATCAATGCCAACCCTGATGCTGAAAATGTGCAGTCTAATACCAACCCAGATACTGAAAACCTTCAGCCTCGGCGTTCGGGCAGAGAGCGTAGGCTCCCGGTTTTTTTGCGAGACTACTTCTATTCCTAGAGGGGGCGAATGTGATAACATCCTCTTTTGTATGTTTAGTATCGTTTTAATTAATTGACATATCTGTCACTCTATGTTTCTATTATAATAATCATGTATTTTATTGTTGAATAAAGCCAATATTCTGTTGGTTCGTTTCTTACTACGTATATCAATATACGTAGTAAGATGAATAAAGCCAATATTCTGTTGGTTCGTTTCTTACTACGTATATCAATATACGTAGTAAGAAACGAACCAACAGAATATTGGCTTTATTCAACAATAAAATACATGATTATTATAATAGAAACATAGAGTGACAGATATGTCAATTAATTAAAACGATACTAAACATACAAAAGAGGATGTTATCACATTCGCCCCCTCTAGGAATAGAAGTAGTCTCGCAAAAAAACCGGGAGCCTACGCTCTCTGCCCGAACGCCGAGGCTGAAGGTTTTCAGTATCTGGGTTGGTATTAGACTGCACATTTTCAGCATCAGGGTTGGCATTGATAGGATCGTGATTTGCAGGGGATTCCTCTTGCTGGTCATCGTCAAATTCATCTTCAGACAGATCATCGTCCATATTCCGTGGTACCGGAGCAAGTGATCTGTTAGAGACTGTTGTCTCTCGTCCATCAGGCAGTCTTATAAAAGAATATTCAGGGTTGCTTTGAAGTAACTGGACTTCTTCTACAGCCGGGTCGTATTTAGAGCCCCTTACATTCTTTTTCATGAACACAGGCCCAGGTGCATGAAGCCAGGTTGGTAAGGAGGTTCCATTTTGCGAGCGGCGCGGGTGATTAAACATACGCTCATGCGGTGTGACGTTGGTGCTCGTGCATAGTAAAGATCTTATAGAGTGCAGTGCTGGCGTCAGAGCTTTCTCCCAATTAGTGATATCCTCATTGTTAGATTTGAGGTGTAGTAGCACAGTTCGCCAGAGGGTGCCATTAAGGCGCTCAACCTGACCATTTCCCTGCGGATTATAGGGTGTTGTACGGCTGCAGGATGTACCGATCAAAGTTAGAAACTGCCGCAGTTCATCTGATAAGAAGGAAGTTCCCCTGTCGGAATGTATGTATGCGGGATTACCAAAAAGAGAAAACAAGTCCTTAAGGCAGTTGATCACCGTAGTCGAAGTTAGATCTTTACATGCGTAAGCAAAGGGAAAACGACTATACTCATCAATTATTGTGAGTATGTATCGGTTCTGGGTGCTGGACGGTATCGGACCCTTAAAATCGATATTCAACCTTTCGAAGGGTGAAGTCGCTTTAATTAGATGTCCTTGAAATTTCTTATAGCGTGGTTTAATTTCGGCACACGTTGGGCATGCAGCCGTCATACGTTTTATGTCATCTACAGAATAAGGTAAGTTTTTCGATCTGATCCAATGCACCATGCGCGTAATTTCTGGATGGCAAAGGGATCGATGTAGTGCTACCAATTTCGAATTAGACGTAGCAGAGTCTACTTGCATGCAAACTCGTGAAAGTGTATCAGCTGCTATGTTATGTTTCCCAGGTCGATAAACAATGTCGTACTTGAAACATGACAGTTCCAGTCGCCATCTCTCTATCTTCTCATTTTTGATTTTATTGGAATGCGTCTGATTAAACATGAATGCGACCGATTGTTGGTCAGTAGTGAGTAGGAAGTGTCTTCCTAATAAGAAGTGTCGCCATTTTCTTAAGGCCTCGACTATAGCACACGCCTCTTTTTCGATAGACGGTTGTCTTTTTTCAGAGTCATAGAGCGATCGTGAGAAAAACGCAACAGGGCGCCCTCTTTGCGATAGTGTTGCCGCGATAGCAAAGTCAGAGGCGTCGGTCTCAACGGAAAAAATTTCGTTGTCATCAATTCCTGCTAAAGCTGATTTTGATATGTCAGTTTTGATATTCTGGAAAGCACGAATAGCTTCTTGGGTTAATGGAAACTTAGCATCAATCAAAGGTCTTATTTTTGAAGAAAAGTTAGCTACCCATTTGGAGTAATGGGCAAAAAGTCCAAACGCTCTTTTCAAAGTAGCAGTATCGGTAGGAATCGGAAGATTTAGTAGGGGTTCCAATCGAGTCTTGTCTGGTTTGATAACATTGTTGTGGATAGTGTAGCCAAGTAAGTTAATAGATTCCGATTCGAAAACACATTTGTTCATATTGAGGGTTAATTTGTATTTTTCAGCAGCTTGCATGAATTTCTGGAGATTTTTGTCGTGGTTTGTCTTATCTTTACCGCATACAGTAACGTCATCTAAGTAGGCGAATGTGCCTTGGAGTTTTTCGGTGTCAATGATGTATTGTAGGCTTCGTTGAAACGCCGCTACCCCGTTAGTCACGCCAAATGGTATTCTCGTAAATTGGTAAAGATTACCACACGCTTCGAAAGCTGTGTATACTTTTTCTCTTGGAAGGATCGGCACTTGGTGGTAGGCAGATTTTAAGTCTATTTGACTAAACAAATTATATTTGGCGACTTTTGTAATAATAAAGTCGATACTTGGCAAAGGATAGGCGTCTAGGTGTGTAAATCGGTTTATAGTTTGTGAATAGTCTATGACAAGCCGCTTGCGGTGATGGCCTCCACCAGCGACAAGCACTTGTGCTCTCCATGGTGAGATACTGGGCTCGATTACATTTTCTTTAAGTAGATTTTTTATTTCATTAGAAATGAAGTCTTCGTCTTCTTGAGAATGGCGTCTTGAACGAATAGCAATGGGCTTTATGTCTGGCGAGAGATTAGTGAAGACTGATGCCGGTGGGACTGAGGCTTGTAAAACGTTGCAAACTTTCAAAGGCTTTTTTTCACCTCCAAGTTGAAGTTCGAGTAACGAGTGCTTGCCGAGGACGTCGTGTCCTATGATCACATCTGCACACAGGTCACCAACGATGAGCAGGGGTTGACGCTGATACTTGTGTTCACCAATCTGGATTGTTACATAGCATAAGCCGTCAACGTACGAGACATTGTTGATAGAAGCAAGAGTAATCGCTTGTTTACAGGGTTTTCGCTTGAGGTTCAGTATTTGAGCTAGATTTTTATCGATACAGCTGACCGAGCTACCGGTATCAAGCAGCGCATCAGCTCGATGATCGTTTATAGTTATAGATATAGTTGCTTTCTTAAGGCTTGTAGGAGCGGCAGCAGAGATTGTTGACAAGTATGTGTCGTTAGATTGAGAGTAAGAATTTTCTATGTCAGTCGCGATAGCGTTGACAGATCGTTGATTAGGCCTGGAGCTACGACAGACATTTGCAAAATGGCCTTTCTTAGAGCACAGCTGGCAATCTACGTAATAGGCAGGGCATTTGTTACGTTGTTGATGCATACCCTGACCGCAGAAATAGCACTTTCGTCTTGATTGATTGTAGTTAGAGTGAAAATCGGGTCTAGATCTGTTCGGGTGAGTATTGGCAGCGGCTACGTTAGGACTTTGCAGCTGTTCTTGAGGCTCAGAGACAGCATTGACACGAGTAGAGGGTGACACGGTGAGAAGATGCGAAGTATTTTCAGCAGATTCTAGAGATAAAGCCAGGTTAAGAGTTGTTTCTAGATTATCGGAAGATTTTTCTAAGAGTCTCTCTTTAATTTTTTGTGAGGATATACCAGCAATAAAGGCTAGGCGTATCATTTCATTCTGATATTCAGTTGCAGTGACATTAACGAATTTACAGTTTTGAGCAAATATGTTCAAGGCTCTAGAGTATTTGATACGTAGTAAGAAACGAACCAACAGAATATTGGCTTTATTCAACAATAAAATACATGATTATTATAATAGAAACATAGAGTGACAGATATGTCAATTAATTAAAACGATACTAAACATACAAAAGAGGATGTTATCACATTCGCCCCCTCTAGGAATAGAAGTAGTCTCGCAAAAAAACCGGGAGCCTACGCTCTCTGCCCGAGCGCCGAGGCTGAAGGTTTTCAGTATCTGGGTTGGTATTAGACTGCACATTTTCAGCATCAGGGTTGGCATTGATAGGATCGTGATTTGCAGGGGATTCCTCTTGCTGGTCATCGTCAAATTCATCTTCAGACAGATCATCGTCCATATTCCGTGGTACCGGAGCAAGTGATCTGTTAGAGACTGTTGTCTCTCGTCCATCAGGCAGTCTTATAAAAGAATATTCAGGGTTGCTTTGAAGTAACTGGACTTCTTCTACAGCCGGGTCGTATTTAGAGCCCCTTACATTCTTTTTCATGAACACAGGCCCAGGTGCATGAAGCCAGGTTGGTAAGGAGGTTCCATTTTGTGAGCGGCGCGGGTGATTAAACATACGCTCATGCGGTGTGACGTTGGTGCTCGTGCATAGTAAAGATCTTATAGAGTGCAGTGCTGGCGTCAGAGCTTTCTCCCAATTAGCGATATCCTCATTGTTAGATTTGAGGTGTAGTAGCACAGTTCGCCAGAGGGTGAGATTAAGGCGCTCAACCTGACCATTTCCCTGCGGATTATAGGGTGTTGTACGGCTGCAGGATGTACCGATCAAAGTTAGAAACTGCCGCAGTTCATCTGATAAGAAGGAAGTTCCCCTGTCGGAATGTATGTATGCGGGATTACCAAAAAGAGAAAACAAGTCCTTAAGGCAGTTGATCACCGTAGTCGAAGTTAGATCTTTACATGCGTAAGCAAAGGGAAAACGACTATACTCATCAATTATTGTGAGTATGTATCGGTTCTGGGTGCTGGACGGTATCGGACCCTTAAAATCGATATTCAACCTTTCGAAGGGTGAAGTCGCTTTAATTAGATGTCCTTGAAATTTCATATAGCGTGGTTTGATTTCGGCACACGTTGGGCATGCAGCCGTCATACGTTTTATGTCATCTACAGAATAAGGTAAGTTTTTCGATCTGATCCAATGCACCATGCGCGTAATTCCTGGATGGCAAAGGGATCGATGTAGTGCTACCAATTTCGAATTAGACGTAGCAGAGTCTACTTGCATGCAAACTCGTGAAAGTGTATCAGCTGCTATGTTATGTTTCCCAGGTCGATAAACAATGTCGTACTTGAAACATGACAGTTCCAGTCGCCATCTCTCTATCTTCTCATTTTTGATTTTATTGGAATGCGTCTGATTAAACATGAATGCGACCGATTGTTGGTCAGTAGTGAGTAGGAAGTGTCTTCCTAATAAGAAGTGTCGCCATTTTCTTAAGGCCTCGACTATAGCACACGCCTCTTTTTCGATAGACGGTTGTCTTTTTTCAGAGTCATTGAGCGATCGTGAGAAAAACGCAACAGGGCGCCCTCTTTGCGATAGTGTTGCCGCGATAGCAAAGTCAGAGGCGTCGGTCTCAACGGAAAAAATTTCGTTGTCATCAATTCCTGCTAAAGCTGATTTTGATATGTCAGTTTTGATATTCTGAAAAGCACGAATAGCTTCTTGGGTTAATGGAAACTTAGCATCAATCAAAGGTCTTATTTTTGAAGAAAAGTTAGCTACCCATTTGGAGTAATGGGCAAAAAGTCCAAGCGCTCTTTTCAAAGTAGCAGTATCGGTAGGAATCGGAAGATTTAATAGGGGTTCCAATCGAGTCTTGTCTGGTTTGATAACATTGTGTTGGATAGTGTAGCCAAGTAAGTTAATAGATTCCGATTCGAAAACACATTTGTTCATATTGAGGGTTAATTTGTATTTTTCAGCAGCTTGCATGAATTTCTGGAGATTTTTGTCGTGGTTTGTCTTATCTTTACCGCATACAGTAACGTCACACCGCATGAGCGTATGTTTAATCACCCGCGCCGCTCACAAAATGGAACCTCCTTACCAACCTGGCTTCATGCACCTGGGCCTGTGTTCATGAAAAAGAATGTAAGGGGCTCTAAATACGACCCGGCTGTAGAAGAAGTCCAGTTACTTCAAAGCAACCCTGAATATTCTTTTATAAGACTGCCTGATGGACGAGAGACAACAGTCTCTAACAGATCACTTGCTCCGGTACCACGGAATATGGACGATGATCTAATAAAAAAATATTTATTTATTTTTTTATTTTTTTATTATTTTTTTTATTATATGTTATCACACAGATTAGGATTAGTTCGAGGTATACCAGCTGACTGGACTCCAGAAGAAATTAAAGATAATGTTAATACACCTTATGGTTGTGGAGAAATTATAAAAATAAGACGACTTAATTATAAGGTCCATGTTGAGGGATCAGTGACTTGGAAACCCTCACAATCGGTTGTGTTTACCTTTGATGGGCAAGTCCTGCCAAAAAGAATTTATATCTGTTATAATGCTTTACCTGTTGAACTATATACATATCCCACAGTACAGTGTTTCAATTGCTGTAGATATGGACATACTAAAGTTAATTGCCGTTCACATCCTAGATGTTTTAAATGTGCCCAAGAGCATAAAAGTGAGAGTTGTCATGTGGATGAAAACAGTGCATTATGTATAATGTGCAGTGGTTATCATTATGCTACAAACAAAAGTTGTCCAGAATTTAATCGACAAAAGGAAATTAAACTCACCATGTCTCAGAGTAGTATTTCGTACATGGAGGCCATCAAACTCCATCACCCAATATCTAAGCCATATGCTGATGTCACAGTAACTAACTATCATATGTCTGATTGGAATAATAGCAACAAATCACCTCAAAATACTTCTTATAAAAAAACAGTGTTCAAGAAACCCCATCCACCACCAATTTTACAAAAAGGTTATGACCAATTAACTCACAATACAATAGTAAAAGATTATAATATGCCTGTGACATCAGAAAATGGTTGTGCACTTAAAAATAAAGTGGATGTTGATAAAGAGGACAAAAAAATTATTGAAACCATCATTGCATTACTGAATACATTATTATCAAATAATCTTTTAAAACCGTCCAACGCTGCCATTATAACTGATATTATCTCCAATTTACTCCCTAATAATGGATCTAAAAATTCTACAGTGGAATTGTAGAAGTGTAACATCAAAAAAAAGTGATTTAATTCATATTATTAATAAATATAATTGTTCAATGATAGTACTATCTGAGACATGGTTGAAACCAGATATTTTATTTGGAATTCCTGGCTTTACTTGTCTTAGAGAAGACAGAGTAGAGGGTCGTGCGGGTGGAGTGGCCATTCTTGTTAAAAATACATCCTCATTTAAACAACTGGAACTACCTCAACATGACCCTAATAGTCTAAATATGATAGGAATTAAGTTACAGAATGGAATCTCTATTGTATCGGCATATATACCCCTTACAACATCAAACATTTTAAAGAATGACATTGACCCATTAATCAAATCTTTGTGTAGTCCTTTCCTTTTGTTAGGTGATTTTAATTCCCATCATCAGGCCTGGGGTAGTGGTATAACTACCAATACTGGTGAACAATTTCTAGAAATTTTGGAAATAAACAACATAAGTTTATTAAATACTGGAGCACCAACCCGTCGCACAGGCCCTAATGAAAATGCCAGTGCTGTAGACCTGTCTATTGCAACTCCTGGATTAGCATCTTCAATTAATTGGTTTCCCCTTGCTTCATCTTATGGAAGTGATCATTTCCCTTTAATTATAAGTACTCCAATCAAAGTAGCTTCTAACCCTAATCACAATCCTCGCCTTAAATATGTATTATCCCAAACTGGTTGGACTAAATTTAAAACTTTAGTCGATTCAAGAATATCAGACCTACCAAATATTATACATTCTGGAGTTTCAAATTGTTCTGAAGCATTAGCTAAATGTTTAGTTGAAGCTGCTGATGAAACCTTTCCAAGAAAGGGGAAATTTTCCAACACTATCCCTTCCCCCCCTTGGTGGGACCGAGAATGTACTGAAGCAGTCAAAAAGCGTAAGGCGGCAGAAAAACAGTACAAGTCATGTATGTCATCTTATAACTTTGAATCGGTTTGTAATATAACTAAAAACACAAGGAAGTTCTTGAAACAAAAAAAAAGAAACGGATGGATGTCATTTTGTGCATCCCTTTTCCCAGTTCATGTCCATCTGAAGTATGGCGTAACATTAAAAGATTTAGATCAGCATTTAACTCTCTTACATACACTATCATTCCTCCTTCTATTACCGACACTTTCATGGATCAGCTAGCTCCACCGACAGTTTCAGAATCAATTCATCCCCATATTCCTATCCCTTATTCAACGAATCTTTCTCTTGATTGCCCTTTCTCCCTCGCAGAACTGAAAGGTGTACTGAGTACCGTAAAGGACAGCTCTCCTGGTGAAGATGGATTGCCTTACTCATTTTTTGTAAATTTAAATGAAATAGCCCTTTCATATTATTTGGATTTAGTTAACAAAATCATTGCTACGGGAGAGTTGCCCTTGTCGTGGAAGTCACAAATTATAGTTCCTATTTTAAAACCGGGAAAACCCTGCTCAGACCCTTTATCATATCGTCCAATAGCACTAAGTTGTACTCTCGCTAAATTAGCCGAACATTTGGTAAAGAACCGTTTAGAATGGTTTATTGAAAGTAATAATCTATTATCAAAGAGCCAGTTCGGATTCAGGAAAGGTAAAAGCGCAATAGATAGTATTGGTATTTTAATTTCGGATATAAGAGTAGCATTTTCTCGTAATGAGTCTGTGTTAGCGGCATTCTTAGATATTCATGCTGCCTATGACAATGTTATTGTGTCCAGGCTTATACAAAAATTAACAGAGCTTAATGTACCGGTCACATTCATAAAATTTATTTTTTACATGTTATCCGAAAGATATATACATTTAGAGCTCAATGATGGCACAAAAATATCCAGGGTGGTCCGGAAGGGGCTTCCGCAAGGATCAGTTTTGAGCCCATTGCTGTATAATATATACGTTTACGATTTAGAAAGCTCTCTAGATAATGTTCAAATCCTTCAATATGCTGATGATTTACTTATATACTCTGTTAATCGCAGTGTAGAATCCGCTAACAGTACCGTAAATAACGCTTTAAAACTACTTAAAGTATGGCTTGAAAATAACGGATAGCTATCAGTCGGTAAAAGTAGTGTAGTTTTGTTTACGAGAAATCGCATCTCACCATTAGTAGGTAAATGTTATTTATGACGAAATATCGATGCAAAATAATCTTCAGGCCAAATTTCTGGGCGTTGTATTAGACTCTAAACTCTCTGGCAAAGAGCATTGTGACTATATAGTACCGAAATGCGAGAAAATACTCAATATGATGAGATGTTTATCTGGGGTTTGGTGGGGAGCGCACCCATCTGCACTTAAACTAATATATAATGCCCTGATTAGAAGTCTACTTGACTATGGATCATTTTTGCTCGAGGGAGGTAATAAAACTGCCTTTAAAAAATTAGACTTAATTCAACACAAAGCGATGAGACTTATTCTCGGTGCAATGAAATCATCACCAATAAATGCAATGCAAGTCGAATGTGTAGAACCCCCTCTAAATTTTCGAAGACAATTTCTTAGCGATAAATTTTTGTTTAAAGCATATCAGTTTTCTGATCACCCCATTTTTCAAAAACTTAAAACTCTCAATGATAATATTAGTTTACATAATTACAACAGATGGAAACCTGCAACTTGTCTCATCATTAGCTACAGAAAACTTTTAGCCATCCAGGCTCCTATTTACCGCTCGTCAGTCTTACCTATATTCAATAACACTTATGATTCTCTGTGTATAAGTCCTGATATTTGCTATAACGTTGATTTTGATCATAATGATGTCGAAGTAAACACCATATTTAACTTTAATGTAGATGAAAATTGGAGAAATTTTAACTTCATTTTTACAGATGCTTCTAAATCATCTGATATTGAAAATATAGGGTGTTGGAGTTTTTCACGTCCAGTATAATATTGTACAAAAGATCAAATTGCCACCAGAAGCATCTGTGTTCACAGGCGAATGCTTTGGAATCTTTAAAGCCTTAGAGTATATTATTTTAATGAAACTTAAGAATACAGTCATATTTACGGATTCTAAAAGCTCATTGGAAGCTATTCAAAAGTTTCCATTTAAAATGAAACCGTTCTATCCGATAATCGGTGACATCAGGGCAAAATATCTGGTATGTAAATCTTTAGGTTATTCAGTAACTTTAGCTTGGATTCCAAGTCATCGTGGAATCAAAGGAAATGAAAAAGCCGACCAGTTAGCAAAAGATGCGGTGAAGTGTGGAGACATCCATCCTTATTTAAATTACTGCCATGATCTAACTTCTCTCCCCAAGCTCTACTTATTACATTCTTGGAGAACTTTGTTGGTTGAAACCTGTCAATTTAAAGGTGTACAATATTTTAAACTTCAACATAATATTCCCATTAAACCTTGGTTTACTAAAACTGAATATAACAAAAAATGTGTTAGCATCATTACACGTATGCGTCTTGGTCATGTGTGCACTCCTGCTCATTTGGCCAAATTGCATATTAAAGACAGCGACCTGTGTGAGTGTGGAATGGAGGCGGGAGATCTTGACCATATTTTCTTTTCTTGTCCTTTAAATGATCGTTCCTTTTTCCTGAATTCTCTTATAACACAAAAAGTTCCATTCCCTACCCGTATGACCTGCCTGTTATCAAATCCATCCTTATTTTATGATATAATATCTTCCTTTATTCATTTAAATGATATTAAAATTTAATTATATTTTTTATTTATAATATTTAAGTAAATATGATAAATATACATTTACTGCATTATTTTTTATTTATTAGTTAAGCAATCATAACTCATAGATCCTTTTCCAAATTTCGTGTTTATTCCTATCTTTCCTTAGTCCTTGTTTCCCTACCTTTTGAACTTGACATTGGCAAAAAAGACGAAACTATATTGCCAAATTAAGGAAAAAAAAAAAAAAAAAAAAAAAAAAACCGACTATAGTTTTTAACGTTGATTTGACATAAATTTGCTTTGCACTCAGAGTGCGTTCCACTAACCGGGTATGTCCCGGCCTGCAAAAATTAAAATTTCGATATAGAAAAAATATATATTGATAGATCTTAATTAGCCCTTTCGCACTACATTCATTATTTTAAGAGCCCCTCTTTCGTTTTCCCAGGAAAAAACAAAATATCATTTGACTTTTTTCAAATTTTCAAATACTTCGTATCTCTTTCAAATATGGTTATTTTTTAGTTTACCAAAGCGTAGAAAAATTGCCCCTGAGCTGATTTAAATTGCCCTCGAGTCAATTATTATAAATGTTTAATAATAATCCTATAAAAAACAAAAAAACCGTAATGGGATTTATTTGCGCATTGCGCATGCGCGTTAGAAAAACGGCAACACTGCTCTAGTGGTTTAAGGGCAGCTTATCAACAAAATATCTAAATATACAGAGTTAGATGAAGCTGACGATTAAAGTTATATTTCAATGTCAAATGTAAGTAGTCTTATTATTACTAGATTTTTACTATTTATCTAAAAATTCACTATTTCTTGAAATATTGGAATTATAAGGTCCGTCATGGAGACTTCACATTAGATTATAAAAAAAAGTGTAAAATAGGATTTAATTTTATTAGGTATAACAAATTCAATAAAAGAAAGTTATTAAACTTATAATTCAAAATAAATATGTACTGAGATAAAAGTTAAAATTGAGGTTATATTCGACGTAAAAAAAATAAAACAATGTTTTAATTTTCATTGTCAACTCACGTTTAACTCAAGATTATCCCCACAATATACCTAATGGTAATAAAATCTAGTAATAATAAAACTACTTACATTGAAATATTACTTTATTAATCAGCTTAATTTTTTATTATGGCTTACGACGAGAATATTTAACTTATTATTCAAATAAATACTGAGATACAAGTTAAAATTGAGATTATATTCGACGTAAAAATAAAACAAAGTTTTAATTTGCATTGTCAACTCACGTTTACTTACCTCAACATTATCCCCACAATATTTCTAACGCGCATGCGCAATGCGCAAATAAATCCCATTACGTTTTTTTTGTTTTTAAAGGATTATTATTAAACATTTATAATAATTGACTCGAAGGCAATTTAAATCAGCTCAGGGGCAATTTTTCTACGCTTGGTAAACTAAAAAATAAACATATTTGAAAGAGATACGAGTATTTGAAAATTTGAAAAAATTCAAATGAAATTTTGTTTTTTCCTGGGAAAACGAAAGAGGGGCTCTTAAAATAATGAACGTAGTGCGAAAGGGCTAATTAAGATCTATCAATATATATTTTTTCTATATCGAAATTTTCATTTTTGCAGGCCGGGACATACCCGGTGCAGAGGTTGCACGAGAAAGAAGGAGAGAGCTCCATAGACATCATAGACAATAGACAACATCTCTTTTTTTTTTTAAATTATTTTCTTATATTGCCATCAACACTAACTTGTCAAGTTACTAAAATGGCACATAATACTCTGGGCCTAAAACCGAGACGCAACAAAGATTGGTTTGATGAAAATGATACCCTGTTGACTGACGTACCTACGACGTACTACGTTTTGCACCGTAGGGACTCATCGCACCATCATCATAGTGATGAACTTAAAAAGAGTTCAGTAGAGCTGCGAAAGTTCATTCGCGGTGTAAAGGATGCATGGTGGATACAGAAAGCACACTATATGCAGTATTTAGTAGACTCAAACCAGTTGGGAGACTTTCATCGTGAATTGCGTGCATTATTGGGTCCACAACAACAGGTAAACGTACCTCTAAAATCCAATAACGGCATGCTACTAACGAATACAGAAGATATACAGAAGCGATGGGTCGAGTATTACAATACTTTACTTAACGTAGATCGATCAGCAGATCTTCATTATATATCGGCTATGCCTACGCTTTCTCAAATCACAGCACTTGATGACCCACTGACTCTTCGCGAGGTCGTCGATGCAATAAAGCAGCAGCGAAATAACAAAGCGGTGGGTGGCGATGGTATCCCTGGTGAGTTACTAAAGTATGGCGGGAGTGATTTACATAAAACGATTTGGGAGTTATTCTGCCGCATGTGGGAGGAGGAGACAGTACCAGATTCGGGTTGGGTTTCGAAACGAGTCACCTGAATTTGAGGGTTTTGGTGGTGTAGGGGGCTTAAGGGAGTTAGTCTTAATCCCCCCAAAGTAATTTTGGCTGCCGGAGTTGCGTCTAAATATTTTTAAACAGTTTCCAAAAATTCTTAAATACAATTGCAATTATGCAGAACGGAACGTATTTTTATGCGTTAGTACAGTTTTTCAAATGTAATTTTTAGGTTTTATATGAAAAACGTGAATCGAAACGCAACCCGCCATCTTGGATGGATGATTTTGACACTAATTGACAGCAAATTTCAAATTTATGCGTCATTCCTTTGCTTTCGAGTTAAAGTGAATGTGTTCTTCCGTATCGATTTGTGTTTTTTCTACGACTTGGCTACGTTCTTGGATTCTGTTTGGATTGCTTTACTGTAATTAATTAATCAAGGTAATTATATTTTATATATTATGTGCTAAAGGAAATGTATAAGAACGGGATATAATTATTAGATAATTAATAGCAATGTATTACTCCAAATTGGCACAATCCGACTTCATTGGGTTAGGTTAGATGGCGGTTAGAAGGCGGGAGCGTAGCGCAGCGAAGCCGAATAAGAACCGTTTTGAATAAGAACAGGGTCGTTTGGATTATGCGACTAAAATAAAAGGTTGTGTAATAGTCGTTCTCACACTGAAAAAGCGGCCATTGAAATTTGTCGTATTATACTTGGACCGTTGAGTAAAGTTTTAGACAAATTAAATCAAAATCACATGTTGCTTCCGATATTTAGTCACAAAAACAACATAAACAAATTAACAAACTCTTTTACTTACCGAAAATACGATATCCCATCCTTTTTTAACGTTCTTGACGTAATATTTTTACAATTCCTCACGGACACTTCAGTATTTTTAACGTGCGCACAGAGACGCGAGCGACGCGAGACTATTTGAAAAAGGAGCAATTGTGCTCGTATTTTATGAGGACGGTTTTGAGACGCTGAGTGTGTATCTTGGGTTTTTTAATACATCAATGGTTCCAGCGAAACATTTGGATAGTTTCATGTCTCCCAACAATTGGCCTGAGGATGTGTATGTGAAACAGTGGCGGAATGGATTTCGTAAACAAGGTGTACAAACCATCAAAACCTAAGTGTTACACATTGTTCTACCAAAACGTTAGAGGGTTGCGGGTTGTTTTGGAAGACGTCTTTGAAAGCTATTCAGAGTTAGATATTCTCATATCAGGTGACTTCAACTTGAATTCTGTGTACTCAGAACGTAAACTTATACTATACCTATTTTATGTCGTTTTGTAAATTGACTCAACACAACACAGTCACGAATGTTTATGGTAACATGTTAGACCTGGTATTGAGCAGTCTAGGCGATGGGCACGTGTCTGTTGCCGACGATGTGGAACCGTTAGTGCCGGCGGACGCGCATCACCCACCGCTCGGTGTCCGGCTGAGCGTCCCGCGGCCGGCGGCGGCCCGAGCTCGGTCACAGCTACCCTCATTTACTTTAGGTAACTGTTCACCTCAGTGGAACTTTAAAAAAGCAGACTTTCCTAATCTATATAAAAGTCTTTCGTTATTGTCTTGGTCAGAAGTATTGTCTGTAACCGATGTTAATCACGCCTTAGATATCATGTATACTAAATTGACAGCTGTTATAAATGCACATGTACCTTACAAAAAACATTTTACCGAGTATACTAGGTATGTGTACCCGTCCTGGTATACTCCTGAAATTATAAAAAGTATCAAAAATAAATATTTTCATTTGATAAAGTATAGGCAGTTAAATCTAGATTTTAATAGGGAAATGTTTATCTATTACAGATCCCATACAAAAAAACTAATAAAATTAGCATATGATAACTTCATAGATCGTGCTGAGACGGACATACAGAATAACCCGAAAAGCTTTTGGAACTTTATTAAGTCACAACGCACTTTGCGTCAGTCCTGTTCTGAATTCGAGTACAATGGTCATACAGTCTCTGGACGCGATGCTGCGAATGCTTTCGCGACATATTTTGAATCGACCTTTTTAGCAGACCGGTTCAGTCCTCCATCTAGTACTACAACAATCGAACCTTCTAATACTTTATGTTCTTCGCGTGTCAGTATTGAGTATATTAGCGAAATTGACCTATTGCAGGCCGTTAAATGCCTAAAGTCTCAATCTTCAATTGGACCTGATGGTATACCTGCCTACATTATAAAGGACTGTATTAATATACTACAGGAACCTTTATTATATATTTTAAACGTAGCTATTAAAACTGCAACATATCCGGATTATTGGAAAATCTCTCGAGTAACACCTATACCCAAGGATGGCTCCAGGTCCCAAATCACTAATTATAGACCTATTGCCGTTCTGTCAGCATTTGGTAAGATCTTTGAAAGTATTTTAAACGCCCACATCACCAGACAAATTAAGCAACAACTGAGCGAATGTCAGCATGGGTTCAGAGCCGGTAGATCCACCTCGACCAATCTCATTAACTTTGTCGATTACTGTGTCACTGAAATGGACCATAGTAGGCAGGTGGACGCGGCATACTTTGACTTCAAGAAAGCTTTCGATCGAGTCGATAACGAAGTGCTCATGAAGAAATTTGCAGCTTTTGGATTTACTCCAAATTTATTGAATTTTTTTGCCAGTTACTTTTCCAATCGTAAACAGTATGTGAAATTGGGTAATTATCAATCTGACCCATATGACACTCGATCAGGTGTGAGTCAGGGGAGCACCTTAGGACCGACGCAGTTTTTAATTATGATTAACGACTTGCCTAGCGTAGTTGAATACGTACAATGTATGATGTTTGCAGACGATCTGAAGCTGTACCTGAGAATAAAGAACCCCGATGATTGTAAGGCGCTCCTGCGGGACATCGATAGTGTTGTGGCCTGGAGTGAACACAATCGCTTGGAATTTAATGCATCTAAATGTAAAATAATGACATTTACTCGATCACGCTCCTCATACACTTACAATTACAAATTGCTGGATGTCCCGCTGGATCGAGTCACAGAAATTCGTGATTTAGGTTTGACCATGGATTCGCGTCTCACTTTTAATACACATATCACTAATATCTGTAAACAAAGTTTCGAATCACTGGGATTCGTAATAAGAATGTCGGCACAATTCCAACACAGGGGCACTATCGTCGTTCTGTACTTCTCTTTTGTTCGCAGTGCTTTGGAGTATAACTCCATAATCTGGGACCCACACGAGGAGAGGTATAGAACGATGATAGAACGTGTCCAACGAAAATTCGCACGGCTCTTATATAAAAAACTATATGGGTACTATCCTTATCTATATCCATCACTTTTTATTCTCGGCATGGTGAGACTGAACAGTTTGATATTGCGACGTAAGTGTGCTTTAATGATGCACTATTACTTGCTATTAAATAATAAAATCGATGACATACATTCGTTATCCCGCTGTCCGTTATGGGTGCCAAACCAGTACACCCGGCTACGCTCTTGCCGTCTTCTAGCTGCACCACAGGTTCGAACACGTACGGCACAATATGCTCCCACTAGTCAGGCAGTTAGATTGCTCAACTCCCTGATTGCTCAATACCCGGACGTCGATTTATTTCATACTAATTTGAGTACATTTTTTAGATTCTGTATGCTCTTCTTAAATTTGAGTTTATAGTACACACGAGCCTGATGGTCAAGTGGTTGGTGAATCTGACTACTGAGCCAAAGATAGTGGGTTCGATTCCCATCCAGGACAAATCTTTGTGGATGAGCACGATCATTTGTTCTGTGTCTGGGTTTAATTTAGTTATATGATGATGTATGTACATTTGTTTGGAAGTGTATCTATCAGTGGTCTGGTCACCAATGCGCGGGTCCTGCCTGGCTTGGTATCACACGACTATGAATGAAATGTTTAGAATATTATAAAACACTGTAAATCATTAATTACGTTAATTGTAACACTACTGATGTAATGGCACACTACACGTGTTGGGTAACTGTAAGTGTAGTGAGCAGTTGATTAAAATAAATAAATAAATAAATGTATATAAAGTGGTATAAATAATGTTTGTACAAATTTCTGTTTTTGATTTTTTCAAAGGGAAGCAAGTATTTTCGGCGGGTAAAAATGGTGAGGCAGGGTTCAGAGGGTTCAGACCCCTCCCCCCTCCCCCCAAAAACTCACAACCCCTTAAAATGGCGACGTATTTCGAAATTTTTACCATTTCTGTTTTTAATTTTTTCTTAGGGAACAAAGTATTTCCGGCAGGTAAAAATGGTGAGGGGGGGTTCCGACACCTCCCCCACCCTCCCCCCCAACCACTCACAACCCCAGAATTAGGTGACGTATTTCGAAACTTTTACCCCAGATTCTTTCACAGTGTCGAACATCTGCACACTTTATAAAGGCAAGGGCAACCGTGTTGAATGCAATTCCTACCGAGGCATATCGTTATTATCAGCTCCAGGGAAGGTTTTTGCGAGAGTCCTTCTAAACCGGTTACTGAAACTGTCCGAACAAACTTTACCTGAGACTCAATTTGGGTTTCGCCCAGAGGTACGTGTGAAGCAATCTTTTCTGTACGCCAGCTACAGGAAAAATGCAAGGAACAATCGCAGCCACTGGTACTCTGCTTTGTGGACCTAGAAAAAGCATTCGATAGTGTTCCTCGCGATGCATTGTGGATTGTGCTTCGTAAGCTCCGCTGTACTGACAAATTTATACGACTAATACGACTGCTCCATGATAATATGAGTTGCTGTATCACACCGAGAAATGAGCAGTCGGAATTCTTTGGAGTCACCTGTGGAGTAAAGCAAGGATGTGTTTTGGCACCTACCTTATTTGCATTGTATTTTGCAGTCGTAATAAAGGACTCCTTGCAGGGCAATACTAAGGGTTTACACATTCGTTTTCGAACGGACGGCAAACTATTCAACCTAACCCGACTAAAAGCACACACCAAACTTTCATATGACTTTATCACCGAGGTTATGTACGCTGATGACCTGTGCCTGGTAGCGGAATCCCCAGAAGACCTGCAAGAGTTAATGGAAAACCTTGATAAGTCTTGTCGTGTATTCGGACTAAAAATTAATATCACCAAGACTGAAGTCATGGCAGCAGAGACTGTTAAACATGGCCCACTAAATATACGACTCGACGGTGCAGTTCTGAAGCAGGTGGAAAAATTCAAATACCTGGGTAGCACCTTAACATGTAAAGGCGACCTCGACCTGGAAATTAACAGCAGGATTGGTGCTGCTACAGCAGTGTTTGGCAGACTCCGGGAGAAGGTATTTCGCTCCCATGACCTTAAATTACAGACGAAAGTCAATGTGTACATGGCCATTGTATTACCGAATATCCTATATTCGTCGGAGACGTGGTGTGTGTACAGAAGACATATACGTGCATTAGATCATTTCCATCTTAGGTGTCTTCGTGATATTCTGAACATTAAGTGGTCCGACCGCATTAGGAACACGGATGTTTTGCGAAGAGCTAATGTTTACGGCATTGAAGCCTATCTAATGCGCCGCCAGTTACGGTGGTCTGGTCATGTGGCAAGAATGTCTGGGGAAAGGGTCGCTAAGCGCATCTTTTATTCTGAACTCAAGAACGGCAAGCGGAAGCGAGGTGGTCAGTTCCTCAGATATAAGGATGTACAGAAGAGGCATATGAAGAGATGCAAAATTAACATCTCTCATTGGGAGGATTTGGCTAGGGACAGACCTGAGTGGAGGCGGATGATCCACCAGAGTGTCAACAACTTTGAAGAACAAAGAAGATGTGATCTCGATACCAAACGAGACAATCTTAAAAACAAACCCACTCCCAACATAAACTACAATTACCTGGATGGTGTGCTTACTTGTCCCCACTGTGCACGCTCGTTCAGTGCCAAAATAGGATACGTAAGCCATACGAGAGCACACGCCCGAAACTTAATGCACAAAGATAATCAGTCACCGTAGCCGAAATCGGCTTGGGAGTCATCATCATTCGTCATATTGAAGAGCGATTTTAACTGTAACGTACATAGACTTACAAAAGTCGTAGACTCTGTCATTTTAGTTACACAATGTACCTATCATATGATGGCCTTATTTTATGCATAGTCATTTTTGATAGTGTATCTAACTGCATAATTTTATCATCATAATAATTAAGCAATAAAGATATTAAATTAAATAAGTATTATTATTTAATCACAGGTTGCAAAATGTGGAATTCTCACAAAACGTTAAATGTTCTGTACTTTGATTATGACATGTTTATAATCAAAGGTTCTGAAGTTCCAAGGTAAGAACAGTGTAGGTAAGGTCAAAATCGCACCCAGAGGAGTTGGTTACAAACAAACAAACACACAGGTGAAGCTAATAAAAAGCGTGTAAAAACCATTTAATATTTTACAATTCTGTTCTTGAAATAATACCAAAGATGATATACCTCAGCTTCCTAATTAGGTACCGTAAAATGCGGCAACTTTGCCTGGATTTTGGCGTTTTTGGTTCGTATCTCTGAACCTATTTTATGTTTTATAATTTATCCGTTTTAAAATAAAAACAGGCTTAGTGGCTTGCCAAATACATTGGATAACTTTTCAAATCGCACCGTTGTTCCAAATTACGAGCACATAAAGTCGTTGGTAAAGGACTCAACTTTGCCTAGCTGAATATCTCAATAAATAAATTATTGATTTAGTCAGCGATTTTTCCCTATGTACGATAAACCGTGCTTATTCACTGGCTGTAATGTTGATGATAGAGGATTGATATATATTTTTTAACAATTAATGGGCAAAGTTGTAGGCGGTATCACAAGCTTTCCATACAAAAATATAGGTAAAACTAGGGTTGAACGATTATTTATTCATTTTTATTACATTTCTTGTAATCAAGGTTTACTTTTAAATAACGTAATATTTTCTCCTCGTCTGGAAATTTGGGGATCGGGTAGTACTAAAATGACATCGTTTAAATTTTGTACAGCACATACATCATCAATATTTGGATAGATCAAGACTGTTCCCTTGTCACGTTTTGAAGTTTTCACCTTTCGTACAAATTTAACTGTGGGAAATTTATCATTTATTGATCAAATTATTACAAATATCCAGTTATTTACTTGATATTCAAGAGAATCTTCAACGAGATAATTGATCTCACTTAGTCCGAAAGGGCAAATGTTTTCTTGTTCCTCTTGTTCTTGTAAACAAGATTCTATATAGTTATCAAAATTTTCGTAGTCAGAGTCGTCTGCAGCATGGAATGAAGTATCTGAAGTCATACTTGAATCGCTAATATACACACGTTTATTTTTTGTTTTTAAATTAGATGATTTTACTGTAGCACAAGTTTGTTTCCTTTTTATTTTTATAATTTTTGTATTTACATCTCGTAAAACACTTGTTTTTTCAGGAGAAGCTTCTTTAATTACTACATTGGATGTAATTATTATTTTTGGAGATTTTTTAAAACGCATAGTCTCATCCTCCGGTACATTTTTTTTTCTCCTGCAAACAATCTGGTGCTTCTCCACTAAATGGTGTGTTCAAAACAGATTCCTTTGTTAATTTTTTAAGAGAATGTACTGGCACAATTTCCTTGAAATCTGCCGCAAAATGATGCTTAAGACTTTATAATATATTTGACTATACAAAGCTTGTTGAGAGTTTCAGGTTTGTTGAAGATCAAAGATGAACAATGTAAATGTGCCGAGTTGTCTGCCAATGTCTTTATGTCTTTAACTGACTTATAGGTATCGACGATAGACGACGATGACACCACTTTTAATTTTGGAGGATTTTTGCAGATTTATGCTAAATGCTGACGTAGAAGACCCAGATTTTCTAAGAAATATCTTGTGGACGGATGAGTCCAAATTTGTTAAATATGGCATAACTAACTATCACAACGCCCATTACTGGGCCCCAAAAGAACTAAGGAATCCCAATAAGAAAAGAGTGAAGGCTCCCAACGAAGATTCAGCGTGAATGTGTGGATGGGCATTATCTCCAATCATTTGATTGGACCTTACTTTCTCCCGGATAATCTAAATGGGGAAAGCTACGAAAATTTCCTGAGAGCAGACTTTAGTGATTTGCTGGATGATCTGCCACTCAACCTGATCAGGGACATGTGGTTCCAACACGATGGCTGCCCTGCCCATTTCAGGAGAAGTGTCAGGGACTGGCTGGACACAAAATATCCAAACAAATGGATAGGACGAGGTGACGTGACCACGTTGTAACCCTGTATAATTGTAAACCACAATACGTAAATCCAAAAGAGTGAGCGGGCAGCCAAACTCAGCGGAAAGATTTACAACATCAGCGATGTGGTTTTCTTCTTTAGTTGACAATTCAGTAGGTCTGCCAAATGGTTTTTCAGCATCATATGAAGAAAGTAGTTTTTTCCGCAGGAGATCCACAGCAACATCTAGCATTTCTGTTGAATAGTCTGCATAACTACGAGCTCCTGTTTTTCTCCTGTTACGTTTTTAGGGTTCCGAAGTATATCACTCGGAACCCTTATAGATTCGTCATGTCCGTCTGTCCGTCCGTCCGTCCGTCCGTCCTCGACTTACCGTCCAAACGGTAAGTGGTAGAAAGATGAAACTTTGCATGAATATGTATTGTTATTACGCCGACAAAGTGCTATAATAAAATTTTGAAAAATATTTTTATTTGGGGTACCTCCCCTACACGTAAAGTGGGGATGTAAATTTTTTCTCGCGGCTACCCCATCGTGTGGGGTATCATTAGATAGGTATTTTAAAAACAATAAAGGGTTTCTAAGACGATTTTTTGATTCAGGTATCCGTTTGCGAGAAATTCCACTTTAAAGGGCACTTTTTTGTAAAAACAGGGCGTCCCCCCCCCCCTCTAAAAGATAACGGCCGGATCAAAAAATCTGGAAAAATTCTTGATGGTGGTCCACCAATGAACTTTGAAGGAAAACTATAACGGATTAGATGACTTTATTAATTCAGGAGTTATGGAGACTTAACTTGTAAAATGCGCTACTTGGAAAACGTCATACAAAATTAACACATTAATACGTGAACATAATAGAGCAAGATCCCAGAGCTGCCAGACCTACGTCATTTGTGCAAAGCTGAAATTTTCAGGATTATTAGTACAATGTCTTGTTAAGATGTATGTGTACCCATTAGCTTGAAAGCGGGGCCGTTTCTGAGGTAGCGCCAAGTACAGATGGATAAAAACCTTACTTACCTACGTAAAAGGTGCAAAGCTAGTATTTACATATTTTATCAAGAATATTATTTAAAATTAAAATTCATTTCTGCCAGACACTTTCCGTGGGCCATTACTTCTGCCAGACGTCTTGAAAGTTGTGAAAAAATTAGGTAAACTACGTTATAGTAGCAAACCTAAATTTTATACATATTATCTAAGGTAGGTACTATTTTAAGACCCTTTGTATGCGGCCAGACCAATCCGAAGGGCCAATCATCCTCCCAGACACATTTAAATATTTGTAGTAATTAGGAAGCTGAGGTATATCATTTTTGGTATTATTTCAAGAATAGAATTGTAAAATATTAAATGGTTTTTACACGCTTTTTTTTAGCTTCACGCTTGTATGTTTGTTTGTTTGTAACCAACTCCTTTGGGTGCGAAATATTTCCTGCTCCCAAATATTTTCTTCTCCTCTCCTGCTGATATCTGGAAGTTTCTTGGAACCCTTGGTATCGGCAGATCGCGATTTGTAGACTTTCCAAAATCCTTAAGCCTCGATTCCCTAAACCAACATTTCACCACTTCTGTCACCTTGGATAGTTTATCTGAACAAAATACTCGTAATTACATCAATAGTCTACCGCGTCCTAAGTTAAGCCCTTTTCATTTCAGTCCGGTTGCAGAAGGAGAGATTAAGAAGATTATCATGTCTATCAAATCCCACGCGGTTGGTTGTGATGGCATTAGTCGGCGAATGATAATCACATTACTAGTTCATCTCCTGCCCGCTGTCACACATATTGTTAACTTCTCCCTCATGTCTGGCACATTTCCGTCTTTATGGCGAAGAGCATATGTGCATCCTTTACCTAAAATCCTGAATCCATCTCTCCCCACTCACTTTCGTCCAATCTCTATCCTTCCCTTCCTCTCCAAAGTGCTAGAAGCCTGCGTTCATAAACAGTTCTCCGAATTCATTTACAGTAATAATTTACTCAGTCCTTATCAGTCAGGTTTTCGACCAGGTCATAGCACAGTTTCTGCCCTTTTGAAAGTGACTGGCGATATTAAGGCGGGGATGGAGAATACTAAGGTTACCACCGCAGTATTGGTAGATTTTTCCAATGCCTTTAATACCGTCAGTCATGAACTCCTTCTTGCTGTCCTAACCCATTTCTCGGTCTCTCAAGAAGCACTGGACTGGTTTTCCTCTTACCTTCGGGATCGCCAGCAATTAATTAAAATGGAGAATTCCTCCTCTAGCTGGAGTAGTCTTATTGCTGGCGTACCTCAAGGCGGTATTCTTTCACCTCTCCTATTTTCCATCTTCATTAACTTTATTACCCTAAGACTTCAGTGTTCCTATCACCTGTATGCTGATGACTTGCAGTTATACTGTCAATCAGAGTTGTGCAATGTATCGTCCGCGGTTTCTATAGTAAACAGTGACCTGGCAGCCATTAAGCATTGGTCCTACATGTTTGGTGTGTCGGTTAATCCAAGCAAATGTCAGGCTATAATCATCGGGAGTAACCGTAATATGAGGCAGCTCAACTTTGCTTCACTTCCAGCACTTACCTACAATGGCATGATTATTCCATACTGTAAAAGTGTCAAGAACCTCGGATTATACATTGACACAACTCTCAGTTGGCAGAAACAAGTTGCATCAGTTTGTCAGAAAGTCACAGGCTCTTTGCGCGCCCTTTATAGGCTTAGGAATTTTCTTCCATTGAAAACTAAGGTAATGCTTGTTCAGACCCTTATATTCCCAATAATTGACTATGGTGATATGTGCTACTTTGACCTGAATGCAGATCTGCTCAATAAGCTTGACCGTCTTCTCAACAATTGCATTCGATTCGTTTTCAATTTACGCAAATATGATCACGTATCTCAGCAACGCTCCCAATTAAATTGGTTTCCAATTCGCATACGCAGACAGTTTCGACTTTAACAACCCTATACTCTTTACTCGTTTCTCCAACTTCTCCTTCCTATTTAACCACTCAACTTCAATATTTAGGCACAAACCACTCTAAAAACCTCAGGTCCTCAAATAATCTACTTCTTCACTGTCCCACCCACCGCTCTGATTTCGTACACTCCACTTTTCTAATACAATCTGTACTTCTATGGAACGCGCTCCCTCTCGAGATCAGGATGGCAAAAACACGACAAAGTTTCAAATACCTATTGCGGAAACACTATCTAAACTCATTGTCAGAATCATCATAATTTTGAAATCTCCTTTTCTAAAATTATAATATAGTATGTATTTTTAAATTGTATTGTATGTATGTATATATTATGTATTTTATGTATGTATAAATGTAAGCATTTATAATATATGTTTAATATGCGTATATATAATATATGTATATATATTTTTTCTTTTAAAATTACAATTTTAATTTCAGTGCATCTACCATGTCTGGCTCTGCATCGCCCTAAGGTCGACTGGGAGAAAATGCCTACGGCATTCAGTCCGCCTTTGCTGTATTTTAGCATAAAGATTTAAATAAATAAAATAAATAAATAAATAGTCGAACGATGGCATAGAACTATGAAGACTGCTATTATTACACGAGGAAATGCCAGAGATTGGTCGCAGGAGCTAGCCACCGTATTACTGGGACTGCGAACCACCTTCCGCCAAGGATGCGAAGTAAGCCCAGCTCAGATGGTGTATGGTACCAATTACCCGGGATTTTCTTTGATAAAAGTAAGCAGATTGACAACATTTCACCTGAATCGTGTGTGGAGGATCTACAGCGCTCCATTCAGAACACCAAACCGATTCCAAATAACCACAACCACAAGCAAAACATTTTTGTATACAAGGACATGAACACATGCAATTATGTGTTTGTCAGGACAGATGCTGTGAAAAAGCCATTGGTTTCACCATACGAAGGTCCGTACAAAGTATTGGAACGTCATGAAAAATATTTCAAGATACAATTGCCTAATCGGATCGCAGTTGTTTCTATCGATCGCTTAAAGCCAGCGTTTATAGTACAAGATGTCGATGAACCTCAAAACGCACAGACTGTAGAAAATCCACAATACAAAAATGCGACAACAGCTGACGGACACACGACGCCACCGTACGCGACCAAGTCCGGCAGAGTCAGCAAACCAGTAGTCCGATTTTGTATTTAATATTTCATCATTTGTTCAGGCAAATGTTCGTAAGATTTTTAATAATTTACTTGAACCTATATTTATAATGTATATTTTTTTTTTGATTGTAATTTTTTTTTTATTTTTTCTGTTATTGTTTATCATTGTATTCGCTTATTCTTGATATCAAAAGGTCACCAAATATTTTATTTGTAATTTTATTGTTTTTCTATAATTAATTGTGCCAATTAATTTTCAAAGGGGGAGAGTACTGTAGTAATCCGTGTCAATGTACTTAGCATCCGTTATAAATTATTGCATTGTATGTACAAAGTTCAATGACCAAACGCACACACGCACAGACACGTTACACGGAGTTAAAATATTTAAGTCAATACATATTATTAATAAAATGAGTTGCTATTACAATCTAGTGTTGATCACTTGTTTCCCTGTCCTGCTAGGACATTCGTTGTACGTGTAGCCATGTGTACCGACGTCGGGTGTAGCCTAAGTAGTAACTTAGGCTACACCCACTAATGAAGAACCCACAGGTTCCATACCACCACCGAGTATGTATATTATTACCACCTTACTAAAAATTGAAAATTTAAATATAATTGTACATGAGCACCATGCAAAGGCTGACAAGGAATTGACAAACAGGTGTTTTATGTAAAATACAAAATGCATATTTTCCCTCAGGGAAGTTTAATTAAGCAGGTTTACTTACGATTTTTTTATCCACGCATACCTCCCTTGAATGTTTTGTCATATATAAAAGACATTAGACTATTGACAACCCTATACCCAGGCAAAGTTGAGTCACATAAGTTTCTAGCAAACTGCCCTACTTTGCCTACCGTTTTATTTTAACAATGGAGAGTCCGTTACGTTATAACATCAAATAATACTGAAAAACGTAATATTAATTGTTCCGTTATCGATATCCGGAATCCATTTTGAGTTTAGCTTTCCGTTTTTCTTGTTTCCGGTCAAGCGAGTCCCTCTCTCTAACGCTACTGGCGCCCTCTGCACGTTTTGTGCGTGACAACTTCCGTTTGTTACCTCGTGGATTGCGCCATTTTGCTTATCATTATAGCATCGTTTTTCGTAGTGTTCAGGTCAAGAACCGTTTAAGTATTCCAAATTTAAATAAGAGTTTGATAATTTTAAACACTTCGTTATAAGTTTTAAATAAAAATAGTCTCTCTCTTCTGTGATGGAAACTAACAACAACGAAGGAATAAACGTAACCAGGAAGAGGCGAAGCAGCGCTATGTCGGAGACTTCTTCTTCGAGTTCGAGCTGTGTGGAGCAGGGCTCTGTGAACGGTTTGGAAACTCATCTCGATTCTCAAAGACCACAGAAACGGTCACGACAAGTAAGTGATTTGAAGTATGATTTTTTGTCGCAACAAGTAGCCTTCTTACCGAATATGATTACGCAAAATCAAATAAATAATATACAGTGCTCTAAAAATGGGGAGTCATGTTATAATTTAATAAATGAGACGTGGCAAACAGTTTTAATGTGTTTATTTACTTTAAACATATTACATTGCGAAGAAAAACGTAACATCGGCAGAGGTTGCACAACGAAGAAGGAGAGAGCTCCATAGACATCATAGACAATAGACAACATCTTTTTTTTTATTTACTTTCTTATATTGCCATCAACACCGTCCCTCAATATAAGAAATTACATAAACATTAACTCTTTTACTCTTATACATTATGTCTGACAAACAAATTTCAACTTTTACACTTTAACATCCTGTGTTTTTCCTTACATATGAGTTTTACAGTTTTAGTTCTACTTTACAAAATGATGAAATTGTCCTATAATGTCCTGTCCTCTCCAATGTCTTAATCTATATTTGTACTATTTCTTGAATAATCTTACTTAGACAATTCTACAAAATCAAATATTCAGAACAAATCAGCAATCCCCTTAACTTAACATTGAAACACTTATACACAAATCAGGCCTACTGCCTAATACTGCATATAACAAACAACCAATTAATTGTCTACATCTTGTTTCTAATTCTTGAGATTCAGAGTTTTGCTTTTTAAGACTATCAGTTTTAAAGGGGAATGGCAAATGGCCAAGGTAACTTAGGCCCACATATGTACACATATAAAAGTATGTTTAGATAACAGTGGGTAATATCAGTATTTGATTGGTAAAAGAAAAAATTGAAAAGAACTTGGTGTTTTTAAGTAATTTATTATTTTCATAAAATCAAAAAATGTATAAATGAATGGTAATGGTTTATTGACGAACATTAACTGACTTATAAATATATGTATATATATATATACAAATAAATAATAACAAAAATATAATGTATATATAAAATCAGGGGGGTGTCACTCCGCACTTTAGGTATAGTCGGCCGCTTGACTGCCCTCGCAGTCGCAGGCCATTCCGGTGGGTTGCCGCTTACGCACGATACGCGTCACGTTCGTCGCCGCGTCGCTCTCGCGCATTATTGTTTTTTTTATACTTTGGATGAAGTGGTAAAAAAAAAATGAAAAGAACTTTGTGTTTTTAAGTAATTTATTTTTTTCATAAAGTCAAAAAATGTATAAATGAATAGTAATGGTTTATTGACGAACATTATCTGACATATATATTGGGAAGATATTTTTTTGTATTAAGCTGCTGTTTTATTGTCAAAGATAACATGTCAACCGTTACATAATTTATTGTGATTAGTGCGGTTAATCATTAATGAAGAAATATTCAGACAAATATTGTAACTAACGTTAATCACAGAAATATAATAGACATATCTCTATCTCAGAATACAGAAAGAACCAGAAGCCGCGTTCCACTGAAATTGCAAGTTGCGAGTGTGTCCAAAAACAAAATAAACACCCCGCACCCGCCTCACTTCCCACCCGCGTAATGTTGCTAACATAAGCATTATTGACCCGTTTGTGGGGTAAATGTTGAGAGTTTTTATATAATTTTTTTATAGGGTAAAGATGAGGTAAGATAATATAAAATCACTCTATACACGTATTAATATTTTCTTTCTAATCGCTATACCTGATAATGACACGAAAAAAGAAGGTCTTCAAATAAATTATTATTCGATTACTCAGAATGTCACACCAGCTTTTCTCTTACGTCTCCGAAGTATGTATCTGATGAGATATAATTATGTACCTTATTTGGCAAAGCTTCTTTCTTAAGTCTTTTTAAACCACATTTTGTCTCGTAAATATATTTCTTCTCAAAATGCATCGAGCAAACTACACTTCACTTAGAAGGTTTCCAAAACTCTTCCAGCCGTGCTCTTTGTACTATTTTCGTCCACTCCGTTTTCCTGCCTTCATCAGAAGGGAAGCTAAAATTTGATTTAATTATATTGTTAGATAAATACATTATTTCATACACACCTCCCTCCTTCCACCCTCACACAACACAATTTTTGTACACTCGTTTAGAAATCCCAATAGAATAACACAGTACCAATCATGAATGTTATGCAACTTTAACATTATTATAAACATACGGGTCGCATTGATAATCTTTCTTTTTTTAAAGTCGGTAATTTATTTTAAGTATTTAATAATTTACTAATATGTACAACCAATAAACGCCCTCAGTAAGCAATAATAAGAAGGGAAAATCAAAACTCCTAAATTGGCAACACTCGCAAGATGGACGCATAATTATCTATGACAATTATGAACTGAACAATTAATTCAGTAATTAAATAATACGATAACTGAATGGGCTACTTACACGTGAAATGTGATCCCATCCTGCTTCTTATTTAGGCCCGCTGCATTTTTACAGGTAGGAATGACACAAGACGGCATAATTAAAATAAATTGGACACCAGTAAAAACACTTTACGCGATACGACGTTCACAGAGTGACTGATCGGTTGCGCGTCCAACTACTCTAGGAGTAGTTTTTGATGCTTCAGTATTAGGCGCGTATGCGGCTTCTGGTTCTTTCTGTATTCTGAGATCTCTATATAACATCATATTATAATTTAATCATTAATGATGAAATATTTACACAAATATTGTAACTAACGCAAATCACAGAATTATAATAGACATATCTCTATATAACATCATGTTATAATTTTCATTTATTATTTAATAATGACATCATTTCCTCAACCTGTTCTGGTGTGAAAGTTTTAATTGGGTTTAATCATCATCATCATCAACAAACAGCCTTTAACAGTCCACTGCTGGCTATGCCTCTCTTCAGAAAGGAGGTTTTGGCCTACTATACCACGCTGGCCAGACGGGTTGGTAAAGGGTTTGTTTCAAGTTTTCCTTCTCTTGGCAGTGATAGCTGCTTATTTTGTTCCTTTAGTCGCCTCTTACGACACCCATAGAATGAATAGGGGTGGTGACACTTTGCATTCTTAATCTGTCACCATAGGGACAGATTGGGTTTAATATTGATGGCAAAAGTAAGTCCCATGAGTTATTTTGCAATTGATAAGAGCAAATTCTACAATCTGCCCGTACATAATAAATGTAGTCATAAAGTAGGCTTACTCGCAGGGTATTTGGAACTAATAGACAATCAGGTTCATTACATCCAGGGAAGAAACAATGGCGCTGGGTATTTGGTGCTCCAATATAATTAGGCAGAAGATGTGCACTAGATGTGGATGCAGATACATTATCTTCTGGCATAATTGTTTCTGCATGTTCAGATTCCAGTAATGGAGGACTCGGTGCTGGAGGTTGCTCTTCTTCAGATAATTGTGTTGTTTGTCGGTCTGTTCTATTTGTGTCATGCTTGTCATGACACAAATATATGTTCCTTGGCAACTGCAATGATAAAAATATATCTTGTATTATATATCACATGATCACTCATAACCATAACCTACAACATGTAAGAATTTGATTTTGCTTTTAAATTATAATATGATGTTATATAGAGATATAAGTATCTATTATATTTCTGTGATTTAAATTAGCTACAATATTAATTGTGTGAATATTTTATCATTAAGTATATTATGATAAAATATTTACACAAATATGCACTACTTACATTAAAGTATGTAACGGTTGACATGTTATCTTTTACAATAAAACAGCAGCTTAATTAAAAAAATGAGCCTCTATTGTTTGAAAAAAATTGAAGAAAAAGTTATTCTGAATTTACTACCTGCTGGGGTTCAAGCCAATGTTGCACAAGATTTCTGACTTCTGCTATTTCCAATGAATGTCTTCGCGGTCTTGATACACTTATTCCGCAATTGACACAACGTATATTTTGTCCACTCTCAATAGTTGTCGATTGCTGTGAAGAACTAGGGCCTGGGATAGTGCTGGGGTCATCGGTCGTCGTGGGTATTATCAAATCAGGGTCAGGGCCCGGGTTAGTCATTCAAACCAGCATCGAAATCAATATTCAGGCCGGGGTCATCGAGCAAGGAAGGGTCGTTATAGTCAGTATTCTTAAGCATTTCGTATTTGTTGGAATCACTTGGAACTTTGAACACACAAATCGCAAAAGCACAACAGAAGTCGGCGGAATGTATGAACTATAACTATGAATGGATCAAGATCAAATGTCAATCACAAATCAGGCGTTTATTTGGTGTTGACATTTTATAAATAAAATCGATAAGATCCCTAAGATAGCTCGAACAATCACAATCGATATTCAACGTTTAGGTTTATTTTTAATAAAACGATATCCGATGTTAACATTAAATCAAACTCGTTTTCGGTTATTTGGTAATATCAACTTGATATATTGTGATAACATCCTCTTTTGTATGTTTTGTATCGTCTTAATTAATTGACATATCTGTCACTCTATGTTTCTATTACTTAGACTAAGAATGACCTAGACCGGTCATATGCGTACACCCGTAAGGGATAGCAACAAAGTACATTAAATATTAATGTTGCCAGGTTAAAACAATTCCCCATTAATAAGGGAGAATCGTTATTCCGTTTACTGTTCCAAACGTTTTAATCTGTCAAATATGGTTAGATTAGAATAGAAGGCCTTCAAAACGAAAGCTGAGGATGTAACCGGGATCAAGATTGATTACATTAAAAAAATCATTTTTTAAAAGGTTATAGTATTTATTGGCCCTTAAATAAAATAAGTATGTTGAAGAAATTAGTTTAGTTTTCTTGTCTCTTTTTCAGCATATTTTTGTACTGTATCCTTACGTTCAAATATTTTTACATATAGCTTTGCTATTGCCCTACCTTGTCGTCCAGTAGCCTTCAACCACATTTTACGCACATTTTCATCTTTTGGAAATCTGGAGGAAAATAAAACACAAATCAAATCAAATCAAATTAAATTTCCTCACCATATGGGGTAATTTCAAAAGGCTGATGCGTTATCCCTAAAATGCTGGTAACCTTGCAAAATTACCCTAACACATTAATGGTCATTCAAACTTTAGCTGTGACAACCTACGCAATTTAGTCGGATAATTACAAAATTTTCACACTTTAGAAACTAGTTTTTATCACTTATTTTCAATTATTTCTGCACATTAACAAACTAAAATTGATGTAATTAATCGTAGCTAATATTAAAAACAATATTGGCCGATAAAACGCTATTTTTTATACTTACGTGTGAAAGGTTATATTTTCATAATTGCGTTCACTACGGCTTTTGCAGCCGAAAACACAACACTGTACCATATTTGTTAAAGTTACTGGGTTAAAAACAATTAGTTAAACTTAAAATCACACAGTAATTCACTCAAAAAGCCTTATTTTCACTCCTGATAAATTCCCGCTTTGAAATTTGTTTGACACAAATGTTTTGTGACAAACCTATACGGCGATAAGGACAAAAAATACGTATCTCTATTTTTCTCTAACACACTGGAAAATGGTATCGTTATCTCACTCTCTCGTGGTAACGCTTGTTGTCATGTCAGGTCTTGGTCATTCTTAGTCTAAGTTCTATTATAATAATCATGTATTTTATTGTTGAATAAAGCCAATATTCTGTTGGTTCGTTTCTTACTACGTACCTATCAATTTATTCAACAATAATTTTTGTGCAACAAAACTAATAACAATAACGCAATGCCTGTCGATAATCTATCTACTAGTATATTCCGCTACCTCCGACCCGAAAGATTTGAAGTCGAACCCTCGATGACGGGATCAGATATGAAGTGGGCGCATTGGAAATATTCTTTCGAGAAGTCCATCGCAAGAGAGGCGGCCTCAGTTGACGATGCCCTTAAATTTGAACTTCTCGTCAATCACATTTCTCCGCAAATTTACAATTTTATTAAAGCTAAATCTACTTACGCTGAAGCTATCAAAACACTCAACAGTGCTTACGAAAAGGTACAAAATGTTACTCTTGCCCGCTATAACCTCATTTGTAGGAAGCAACAACCAAGTGAATCTATTGCAGAATACTCTAGAGCCTTGAACATATTTGCTCAAGACTGCAAATTCGTTAATGTCACTGCAACTGAATATCAGAATGAAATGATACGCCTAGCCTTTATTGCTGGTATATCCTCACAAAAAATTAAAGAGACTCTTTAGAAAAATCTTCCGATAATCTAGAAACAACTCTTAACCTGGCTTTATCTCTAGAATCTGCTGAAAATACTTCGCATCTTCTCACCGTGTCACCCTCTACTCATGTCAATGCTGTCTCTGAGCCTCAAGAACAGCTGCAAAGTCCTAACGTAGCCGCTGCCAATACTCACAACAGATCTAGACCTGATTTTCACTCTAACTACAATCAATCAAGACGAAAGTGCTATTTCTGCGGTCAGGGTATGCATCAACAACGTAACAAATGCCCTGCCTATTACGTAGATTGCCAGCTGTGCTCTAAGAAAGGCCATTTTGCAAATGTCTGTCGTAGCTCCGGGCCTAATCAACGATCTGTCAACGCTATCGCCACTGACATAGAAAATTCTTACTCTCAGTCGACTTACTCTCAATCTAACGACACATACTTGTCAACAATCTCTGCTACCACTCCTACAAGCCTTAAGAAAGCAACTATATCTATAACTATAAACGATTATCGAGCTGATGCACTGCTTGATACCGGTAGCTCGGTCAGCTGTATCGATAAAAATCTAGCTCAAATACTGAACCTCAAGCGAAAACCCTGTAAACAAGCGATTACTCTTGCTTCTATCAACAATGTCTCGTACGTTGACGGCTTATGCTATGTAACAATACAGATTGGTGAACACAAGTATCAGCGACAACCCCTGCTCATCGTTGGTGACCTGTGTGCAGATGTGATCATAGGACACGACGTCCTCGGCAAGCACTCGTTACTCGAACTTCAACTTGGAGGTGAAAAAAAGCCTTTGAAAGTTTGCAACGTTTTACAAGCCTCAGTCCCACCGGCATCAGTCTTCACTAATCTCTCGCCAGACATAAAGCCCATTGCTATTCGTTCAAGACGCCATTCTCAAGAAGACGAAGACTTCATTTCTAATGAAATAAAAAATCTACTTAAAGAAAATGTGATCGAGCCCAGTATCTCACCATGGAGAGCACAAGTGCTTGTCGCCGGTGGAGGCCATCACCGCAAGCGGCTTGTCATAGACTATTCACAAACTATAAACCGATTTACACACCTAGACGCCTATCCTTTGCCAAGTATCGACTTTATTATTACAAAAGTCGCCAAATATAATTTGTTTAGTCAAATAGACTTAAAATCCACCTACCACCAAGTGCCGATCCTTCCAAGAGAAAAAGTATACACAGTTTTTGAAGCGTGTGGTAATCTTTACCAATTTACGAGAATACCATTTGGCGTGACTAACGGGGTAGCGGCGTTTCAACGAAGCCTACAATACATCATTAACACCGAAAAACTCCAAGGCACATTCGCCTACTTAGATGACGTTACTGTATTCGGTAAAGATAAGACAAACCACGACAAAAATCTCCAGAAATTCATGCAAGCTGCTGAAAAATACAAATTAACCCTCAATATGAACAAATGTGTTTTCGAATCGGAATCTATTAACTTACTTGGCTACACTATCCAACACAATGTTATCAAACCAGACAAGACTCGATTGGAACCCCTACTAAATCTTCCGATTCCTACCGATACTGCTACTTTGAAAAGAGCGCTTGGACTTTTCGCCCATTACTCCAAGTGGGTAGCTAACTTTTCTTCAAAAATAAGACCTTTGATTGATGCTAAGTTTCCATTAACCCAAGAAGCTATTCGTGCTTTTCAGAATATCAAAACTGACATATCAAAATCAGCTTTAGCAGGAATTGATGACAACGAAATTTTTTCCGTTGAGACCGACGCCTCTGACTTTGCTATCGCGGCAACACTATCGCAAAAAGGGCACCCTGTTGCGTTTTTCTCACGATCGCTCAATGACTCTGAAAAAAGACAACCGTCTATCGAAAAAGAGGCGTGTGCTATAGTCGAGGCCTTAAGAAAATGGCGACACTTCTCATTAGGAAGACACTTCCTACTCACTACTGACCAACAATCGGTCGCATTCATGTTTAATCAGACGCATTCCAATAAAATCAAAAATGAGAAGATAGAGAGATGGCGACTGGAACTGTCATGTTTCAAGTAAGACATTGTTTATCGACCTGGGAAACAGAACATAGCAGCTGATACACTTTCACGAGTTTGCATGCAAGTAGACTCTGCTACGTCTAATTCGAAATTGGTAGCACTACATTGATCGCTTTGCCATCCAGGAATTACGCGCATGGTGCATTGGATCAGATCGAAAAACTTACCTTATTCTGTAGTTTTTTTTTTGTTTTTTTTTTTTTATACAAAGCCTTCCAAAGTGACTCTACCCTGCCTGATGGAAAGCATGAGCAGAATCCAAGAGTGGGGGCCACCACACTTGCTGCGAATGCAGACAGTAAGTATGGCGGCCCACACTATGGCGGCTTAGTGAGATGCTTTTTCACGCCCCGCTTAAAGGACCCGGGATTATAATGGGAAGGAAACACGTGAGCTGGTAGTGAGTTCCAGTCTTTGACTGCTCGGCATAGGAAAGAAGAGCCGAACCGTTTTGTTCTGGTGCGTATTTCTTCCACTCTAAAGCGGTGACTACTGAGTCCAGCACGTGTTGTCCTGTAAAGGAAGGGAGAGGGAGGGATCAGTTGGAAGAGCTCTTCAGAACACTCTCCATGGTAAAGGCGATAGAGGACCGCCATAGAGGCGATGTCTCTCCGTAACTGCAGAGGCTCAAGGAACTCGGTGGTTTCGGGACTATTTATAATGCGGACTGCTCGCCGCTGCAACCGGTCGAGAGCGTCAAGCAAGTACTGCGCAGATCCATCGCAGAGGTGAGAACAATACTCCACGCAGGAACGAACTTGGGTCTTGTAGAGAAGACACAGATGCTCCGGCGTGAAGAACCGTCTCACCTTGTTGAGTACACCTAGCTTCCGCGAGGCCGCCTTGGTGACGCTCTCAATGTACTCCCGTCGGTTGAGATCCCGGCAAACATCCATGCCCAGGATACCGAGCTTGTCCTGTAGTGGCAGTTGTGTGTTCTGAAAAGTGGGGAGAGGAAGGAATGGAGACTTTTTCGTAGTGAGCGCGCACACCTGTGTTTTCTTGGCGTTGAACTCGACCAAATTCTCTTCACCCCATTGAGAAATACGGCTCAGAACTAGGTCGAGCTCAGCGATAAGCTTCCTTCGCTTTTCCTCGATATTCGCCGCCTTAGCAGTAGGGTTTCCAAAATATCGACCATGGACTGTGCTGTCGTCTGCATAGCAATGAATGTTGCCGAGGGCTAACGTCATTGATATGCAGAAGAAACAGTGTAGGCGACAAGACGGAGCCCTGAGGTACACCAGCATTTATCTGCTGAAAGTTGGAGGCCGCGCCGTCGCAAAGGACTCTAATGCGGCGCTGGTGCAGAAAAGCGGCAATCCAGCTGCAGAGTTTAGGAGGCAGTCCGAATGCCGGAAGCTTGGAGAGAAGCGAACGGTGCCAGACCCTATCGAACGCCTTGGCCATATCGAGACTGATGGCCAGAGACTCCCCATGCCTATCCATAGCCTCACCCCAAAGGTGTGTCATGCACGCTAGAAGATCACCTGTGGATCGGTTCGGTCTGAAGCCATATTGCCGATCATTTAATAATGAGTGATCCTCTAGGTAACGGACTAATTGGCGGTTGATAATCCGCTCAAACACCTTGCATAGAATGGAGGTGACAGCTATAGGTCGGTAATTGGCCGGGTCGGAGCGGTCGCCTTTCTTAGGGATAGGTTGAACATTCGCCTCTCTCCAGACCTCCGGGACAATTCCTGAGGAATATGTTAAGCGGTATAGGCGCGTCAATACAGGAGACAACTCCGGTGCACAGTTCTTTAGTACTATCGCCGGAATACCGTCAGGTCCACTGGCTTTCCGGACGTCAAGTGACCGCAGCTCCGCAAGGACATCCTTTTGCCGGATACGAATATCCCGCATTGTAGAGTCACACGGTGGAATAGTAGGCGGATCCATGCCACGGTCATCGATTCGGGAGTTCGCCGCAAAGAGATCAACAAGCAGTTGCGCTTTCTCCTGCGGCTGGTGGGCCAGTGTTCCATCTGAATATTTCAGCGGTGGTAGTGAGGGCTGGCAGTGGTTAGCTTGCACGGTTTTGGCCAGTCGCCAGAACTTACGACCACCCGTAGGGTGAGCGACGAGTTCTTGGCCAATACGTGCAATGCGCTGGGCATCCGCTCTTTTGTAAGCCCTCTTGCATTCCTTGGTGGCTTTATTGAACGCTGCTTTAAGAAGATCAACGTCAGGGTCGACGTGAGCGCGGGCCCTGGTCCATGCGCGGTAAGTGGATTGCTTGTATGCAACAGCATAGGTGCACTCGCGATCGAACCACGGGCGAAAACGTGCACTGGCAACCTCACTGTGGGGGATATAGTATTCCATGCCGACAGTGATCTCGTCAGCGACGGCAGATGCACTCTGCGACAAATCCCTACCTCCAAAGCAACGTTGAAGCCACGGGATGGAAGCAAAATAGTCCCGCATACCATCCCAATCTGCTGACGAGTAGTGCCATAATCGTCGCCTTGCTGCCACAGGTCGTGGTGGAGCAGCATGAGGCACAGCGGTGGACACCAGGCAGTGGTCGGAGGATCCCAGAGGGGCGAGAACCGACACACTGTACTGCGCTGGATGACTCGTCAGCAGCAAGTCTAGCAAGGAGGGCGCTTGACTCGGTATGTCTGGTATCCTGGTGGGCTGGAGTACCAGCTGGGCGAGGTCATGCGTGAGTGCGAATGCGTGGACGGTTCGACCCGCGTGATCAGTTCTGGAAGATCCCAACCAGGACTCATGGTGGGCGTTAAAGTCTCCCAGAACTACCAATTCGGCGGCTGGGAACTGTTCCTGCGCTTTATCCGCTGCCTGACTCAGGTGATCAAAAAGACGGGTTGTCTCAAAATCTCCGGAATGGGACCGATAAAGACATCCGTAGATTCGGCTTATGGACCCGAAATCTACGTGGAGCCAGAGGATAGAGAAAGATGGGTCCTCAAGGTAGCGTAGACGGCGACAACAAACATCCGCCCTAACGAAAAGACATACCCCAGCCTTCGCGAGGAAGCACTCTTCCAGTAAATAGCCGGGATAGTGGAGATATGCCGTGTCGGCAGGGCGGCAAATTTGTGTCTCCGTAAGAAAAAGCATAGCCGGCCGTGCGGTCTCGAGGTGTTGGTGGACGGCGTTGAGGTTTGTATGGAGTCCACGAATGTTTGTGAACTCCACCTCAAATAGCGGGTTGGTGGGAGAAGAGGGTGCCGCTGTTGAACGTATATGCCTTTTTCTTTTCGCTACCATTGTTACTAGAGGGTTAAAGGGACGTGAAAGGCATGACAGTCATCGCTGCAGTGTAAGACCGAGTCTCGGGATGCTGTGTCGGCATGTAACGGTGTGGCGAGACGGTGACCGAACCGTCGGACGGTAGGGCCCCCGTACCCTCCCGGAAGTGGTCGCCGGGTCCCACCATCCGGTCACCAACCGGCACGACGAGCCACTCCGAGATTATGCGCGACCTGACGGGGCAGCCTCCCAGGGTGGTTAACCATAGTTGGGCCCCTCTCTATGCCGCGGGCGGCCAGCGGCACCACCGTTTCTACGGGTCTCCCTGGCCGACGGCTCCATCCACGTCACCCACACAATGACTCCACGAGCATTCCTCTGCTCGCACACATACTACGATGACTGTCACCCCTGCATCATTGGGCCTCCGGTCTCACACTCACCATCGAAAGACGACAGCACGGATGCTGTCATTTTAGGCTGGCCTTCAGTGTGAGGGTAGTACTGCCCCGGTCGAGCCGGCCCATGCGTGCTGAAATCAGCGTGGCTCTACTACCTACGATGACATAAAACGTATGACGGCTGCATGCCCAACGTGTGCCGAAGTCAAACCACGCTATATGAAATTTCAAGGACATCTAATTAAAGCGACTTCACCCTTCGAAAGGTTGAATATCGATTTTAAGGGTCCGATACCGTCCAGCACCCAGAACCGATACATACTCACAATAATTGATGAGTATAGTCGTTTTCCCTTTGCTTACGCATGTAAAGATCTAACTTCGACTACGGTGATCAACTGCCTTAAGGACTTGTTTTCTCTTTTTGGTAATCCCGCATACATACATTCCGACAGGGGAACTTCCTTCTTATCAGATGAACTGCGGCAGTTTCTAACTTTGATCGGTACATCCTGCAGCCGTACAACACCCTATAATCCGCAGGGAAATGGTCAGGTTGAGCGCCTTAATGGCACCCTATGGCGAACTGTGCTACTACACCTCAAATCTAACAATGAGGATATCGCTAATTGGGAGAAAGCTCTGACGCCAGCACTGCACTCTATAAGATCTTTACTATGCACGAGCACCAACGTCACACCGCATGAGCGTATGTTTAATCACCCGCGCCGCTCGCAAAATGGAACCTCCTTACCAACCTGGCTTCATGCACCTGGGCCTGTGTTCATGAAAAAGAATGTAAGGGGCTCTAAATACGACCCGGCTGTAGAAGAAGTCCAGTTACTTCAAAGCAACCCTGAATATTCTTTTATAAGACTGCCTGATGGACGAAAGACAACAGTCTCTAACAGATCACTTGCTCCGGTACCACGGAATATGTACGATGATCTGTCTGAAGATGAATTTGACGATGACCAGCAAGAGGAATCCCCTGCAAACCACGATCCTATCAATGCCAACCCCGATGCTGAAAATGTGCAGCCCAATAACAACTCAGATACTGAAAACATTCAGCCTCGGCGCTCGGGCAGAGAGCGTAGGCTCCCGGTTTTTTGCGAGACTACTTCTAGTCCTAGAGGGGGCGAATGTGATAACATCCTCTTTTGTATGTTTTGTATCGTCTTAATTAATTGACATATCTGTCACTCTATGTTTCTATTATAATAATCATGTATTTTATTGTTGAATAAAGCCAATATTCTGTTGGTTCGTTTCTTACTACGTATCATATATATTATATAATATATTCACTAACTTAAGTTAGTGAATAACCAAAAACCATATCAAGGTTTTATAACCTTGATATGGCTTTAAGTTTTTAATAGTCAAATATATATTTTGAGAAGATAATTCCCTTTTGGAGAGAGAACGTTTTTCATCGTATTACATAACTATATGATTTTGGTAATTGCTGCAGTAGACTTATATCTAAGTGTTTCGTTAATTTTGTCTTATTTTTGTTACTTTGTAAAGTATCTTTTGTGGGTAATTGCTGCAAGTTATTAACAAAAAAATGGTGATTTGCGATTTCTAAAACTTCTAAAAATGACGAATTTTGATCAGAGAGAATCGTGCAGATATAGTTTGTTGCTATCTTATAAACACTGTAAAATATTATAAAGATCAATCAAGTGACAGGGGTAGTAAAACGTTTTCTGCGTTTGTATGTAAACGTGTTCGCTGTACTTTATTATTAAATACGATACACTTTTACAAGTTTAACCATTATAATCAATCAATTGTTTTTTTTTTCACAAGCGTGTGATTATGTCAGTAATGGTAATGACAATGATTCATTTTTATATTTATAGATACACTCTCTTTCCTATTGTATAATTTTTAGTGTAAAGGTGTTATCGATTCTGCATCGAAAAAATAATACGAGTAGTAGGTGTGCGATTTTAGTTTTTTTTTTGCACTAGCAAGTGAGTTGCCAATAATGTAATTGTCAATTGTGTGGATACAATCAGTTTAATGTTCTTTTAATGTTAATAAACATTGCGCAGTTATAGCGATACCTGAATAGAACGAAAAATTAAATATGAATTTTTAATACTGTTTTAATATATAAAACTTGTTGTACGTGCTGGGCCCTATTTTGCCAATCCCCTTTAGAATCAATGGGTGTAGCAACACTTTTACAATCTATCATGTTGTATTTTTGTAAAATCTGTATCAGGAATGCCTTCTGATTAATCTTTAAGATACCATTAACAATGTCCTGTTCAATAGATATACCTAAAAAATATTTTGCTAAACCTAAGTCTTTCATACTAAAGTTTTTCTTTAACATTTCCTTTGTTTTGTTTACTAAAGTACTATCCATCCCTGCAATTAATAGATCATCAACATACATAATATATATATAATCTGTTCATTATACTGTTTTACATAAAGACCATAATCAGTTTTACACTGTTTAAAACTTTCTGACAACATAACCGAGTTAAATTTATAATTTCAGTTCTTGGGTGACCCTTTTAGACCATACAGTGTTTTTTTAAGTTTGCATACCATACCATTATCAGAATAACCCTCTGGTAATGACAAATATATCTCATCTTTAATGTCTCCATGAAGAAATGCACTTTTAACATCCATTTGATGTACTAAAATACCCTTTTTATTACAAACTGCCAATAGAGTACGAACAGTTGGAAGTTTAGCAACTGGTGCAAATAAATCATCATCATCTAAATTAGTTTGTTGAAAGCCTCTTGCCACTAGCCTAGCCTTGTAACTAGCAATATTACCTTGATCATCAAGTTTTCTTTTATATACCCATTTGCTTTCAATAACTTTACAATTTACTGGTTTTGGCTTTAACTCCCATGTATTATTTTCATTTAACCTATATATTTATGCCTCCATGGCTCTCTGCCATTTTATTTTTTCAGTACTATTCATAGCTTCTTCATATGTCTTAGGATTATCATCTATAGAACTCAATAAACATGTATAATCCATACTATAATCCTTGTGCCAATCCGGTGGCCTAATCTGATCCCTAGATCTTAATCTACGAGTTTGTACTATTTGACTTTGAACTTCAGTATTTGCATCATGATGCTCAACTTCAGATTCATAAGTGCTTGAACTTTCATTTAAATTTTGACCTAAGATTTCGTTATTTATTTCTGTGTGACTATTTATTATGCTATCCCTACTATTTTTATCGTGAATAATACCTACAATCAACACTATTGTTATCCTCCAAAGAGTTTTCTATTTTTAAGTTATTTTCTTCTACTATTATTTCAAAGTTTTCTGTATTTTCCCTAATTGGTATTTTATCTTTATCATTAAAAGCACTTTCTTTTATAAAGACTAAATCCCTTTTAATATCTATAATATTTTCATTCCTATAAAAAATTCTATATAGATTTTGGTGTGCCAATTTTTCATGCCAATCCAGAAGAGTATTATTATTTGCCTGAGCAGTTATATTTACACTATGTAAACTATCAAAAACAAACTGCATTACATAAAATTTATCTGTAGGTACATTTACCAACAGAACATACAATGTTGTTTCTAATTAACTCACAATTTTTACCTTTTATTTGAAATATATAACCATTATTTACAGCTTTTGTAACAGAGAATAAGTTTACCTTTATAATAATAATAATAATAATAAATCTTTATTTGCAAAAAATGTGGTTTTTATAATAGGTGGTTTTTAATGTCTAAAGTGCGAGACACATTTCGCCATATATAGATAGCATGCAAATATTTAATAATTGTTAAAGGGAATCTACATTAAATATTCCTAATTAGATATTACATTTAGATTAACTAGTTTAGAAGTCACATAACTTATGACTATCATTATATTTGTTATCTTTATATAATTCTAACAAAAATAAAAGAAGGGAAGACTAAAGGAAACAATAACTAAATAAATATTACGAATAGATTCCTAACTATTTATACAATTCTAGACTCTAAATATTCTTTGATAGTGTAGAAACATTTTTCAGTAAGCCATTTTTTTAGGCGTGCTTTAAACAATTTTAAGGGCAGTTCTCTTAGCTTTTGGGGTAGTTTGTTGTAAACTTTAACACACATGAACATACTATTTAGTTCAGGAACATATAATATGTACTTGATTTAGAGATGTCTTCACATAACTAACACCATAAGCCTTGAGAAATATTTGTCCAATTCCTTGTACTTTCAGTTTTCTTCCATCTCCAACTACTACATATGTCACCTGAAATCTTAGAAAAGCTGGAAAAATAATTCTTATTAAAGGTCATGTGGTCACTTGCACCACTGTCCACTATGCACTCTTCCGAGTTATCATTATAGCCAATAAAAACACTTGAAACAAAGGCATTTGCTTTCGAGCTATCCCTTTTTCTATCTAGCGAGTTATTTTCATTATAATTCTTTGAACCATGTCCGTTGTTTTCTCTGGAATCATGTCTTTTATTTTCCTTTAAGCTGTTCCTTTTTTCTTTATTTTTTCTAAAATAGCACTGCTCTAGAGTATGTCCAATCTTTTTACAATATGAACAACTTTTGTTTGACTTGCATGCATTTTTCTTGTGACCGATCTTTCAACATTTAAAACACTTAATGTTCTGCACAGTCAACGCGACTGGCTCCACATTTTCTTCCATGCGCTCTTCTTCTATAAGCAGTCTTGCCTGCAGGCTATTTAAAGATTGACTTTCTTGAGGGACACTTTCCCACGCCGATACAAAGTATCTATATTGAGGTGGTAATAACTTTAATTAAATTGAAATTAAATGTTTATTTTTCAATATTTCTGAGAGATTTTCTTAATATGTTTTTCCGTAAGAACCTTCTCCTAATAATAACAAATACAACAAAAAAAGAATTAGTGAAATCGGTCCAGCCATTCACGCGTGATGCCGTGACCAAGGAAAACGGGTTTCATTTTTATATACATATAGATATAGATGAAAACTCCTTGACACACAACACATGAGAAATGAAAATTCATACAACTTTCTCTCCCGCTAAAACACGTTAGAAATGGATTTTCATACATTTTTTCCTCCCGCTTATTCAGGTCAAGGAAAAGACTAACTTTCTCTTTTCATTTTCAGGGAATATTGACTATTGTTCCGATCAGGTGTAGTATAATATTTTTTTTTTCTATATCGAAATTTTCATTTTTGCAGGCCGGGACATACCCGGTGTTTTCTTGATAATGTGACCATGGCGTGGACAATACGTCATTTTTATTAATACTGCGCTTCTCAAATATGGATGTAGCAACGTACTATCTCGCTTATCGAGTATAATATTAACTAATAATAAATAAAACACGTATTTTAAAATAGATTTCTATAATTCCGTTGAAGGAGATATTTAAAAAAAATACACGATTCATATAGGTTAAGTATATAATCAACTATATAAAAATAGAAAATTTTAACAAAATGTAAAACAGTATGTATACGTTTATAGCTTTTAAATACTAGCTTCTATAAACGTGCAACTTGGTGCAACGTAAACTGCAGGAAACTAAATGTTAATAAATGTTATCACATCAAGTACACACGTAAAATAAAACCACTTTTTACTAGATATGAGGTTGATGGAGTCTGTTTGGTGGAAGTTAGCGAAATACGTGATTTGGGTGTTATCATTGATACGAGACTAACATTTACATCGCATATACACAAGATAGTAACTAAGGCAGCGCAAATGCTGGGGTTTTTGAGACGTAATACTTCGGATTTTAAAAAACTAGGCACAAAATTACTCCTGTACAACACTCTTGTCCGCAGCATTCTCGAATTTGCAAGTATTGTATGGTCACCGCGGTACGCTGTTCATTCCCAAAGAATCGAAAGCATTCAACGAACCTTCACTAGAAATCTTGCCTATTCTTGCAGTGGGTTTTCCCATAGAAGTCCTTATGACCAACGGCTATCCAAGTTTAACATGACCGCTCTTTCCAATCGCAGACATATTTTGGAACAATGTTTTCTTCATAAAGTAATTAATAGTCGTATACAGTGTAATTGCATATTAAAAAAAATATCTTTGAATATACCCTACTGTTATACCAGACATAAAATAGTTAAAATATTCTATACGCAATTTTCAAGAACTAATTAGGACTGCAGTCGCCCAAAAACAGAGTTCTTATTCAATATAATAACATACAAGCTCATGATCCAGGCATTGACATCTTTGGCCAGTCGTTTGAAGTATTTAAAACAGAAATTACGTAATATTGCATGACCAAACAAATTTAAGCTGAAAATAAGTATAAGTATAATAAGTAAGTGAATAGGATATAAATATAAAGGTATTAGTAGTGAATTATGTAACAGTTGATTATTTTTGAGTAGATCGCTTTTGTTATGGTAAATGCTATGTACACCGTAATTGTCATGCATATCAGAAACAACCCACATGTTAGTATAATTAGTATAAGTATAATAAATATGTATGATGTGGTAGTACTTATATAAATAAATAAATAAATAAATAAACTGTCAAGATGGAGAAAAAGAAAAGTAAGAGATCACAGCGATTCAAGATGGCGGCGAATGAGAGGGTGAAGCAACCGAAGCAGAAGATTAACAAAAACCCTTATAAAAAGAGGAATAAAAAGTTTAAACCTCAATCCACTTGTCACATATATGTGACCATGGTGGTCAAAAGGTTAAGAAGCCAAGGGAAGATGAATTTCAGGAGAGAGGAGAATACTCAGGGCTAACAGCGAAGCAGGGAGCGCAACACAAAATGAGGAGTAACCACAAATTGAGAGCACAGGCGAATATCCATAGACAAACTGTCAAGATAGAGAAAAAGAAAAGTAAGAGATCACAGCGGTTCAAGAGGCCGGCGAAAGAGAGGGTGAAGCAACCGAAGCAGAAGATTAACAAAAACCCTTATAAAAAGAGGAATAAAAAGTTTAAACCTCAATCCGCTTGTCACATATATGTGACCATGGTGGTCAAAAGGTTAAGAAGCCAAGGGAAGATGAATTTCAGGAGAGAGGAGAATACTCAGGGCTAACAGCGAAGCAGGGAGCGCAACACAAAATGAGGAGTAACCACAAATTGAGAGCACAGGCGGATATCCATAGACAAACTGTCAAGATGGAGAAAAAGAAAAGTAAGAGATCACAGCGGTTCAAGAGGCCGGCGAAAGAGAGGGTGAAGCAACCGAAGCAGAAGATTAACAAAAACCCTAATAAAAAGAGGAATAAAAAGTTTAAACCTCAATCCGCTTGTCACATATACGTGACCCTGGCGGTCAAAAGGTTAAGAAGCCGAGGGAAGATGAATCAGAGGAGAGAAGAGAATACTCAGGGCTAACAGCGAAGCAGGGAGCGCAACACTAAGTGAGGAGTAACCACAAATTGAGAGCACAGGCGGATATCCATAGACAAACTGTCACGATGGAGAAAAAGAAAGGTAAGAGATCACAGCGATTCAAGATGGCGGCGAATGAGAGGGTGAAGCAACCGAATCAGAAGATTAACAAAAACCCTTATAAAAAGAGGAATAAAAAGTTTAAACCTCAATCCGCTTGTCACATATATGTGACCATGGTGGTCAAAAGGTTAAGAAGCCAAGGGAAGATGAATTTTAGGAGAGAGGAGAATACTCAGGGCTAACAGCGAAGCAGGGAGCGCAACACAAAATGAAGAGTAACCTCAAATTGAGAGCACAGGCGGATATCCATAGACAAACTGTCAAGATAGAGAAAAAGAAAGGTAAGAGATCACAGCGGTTCAACAGGCCGGCGAAAGAGAGGGTGAAGCAACTGAAGCAGAAGATTAAATAAAACCCTAATAAAAAGAGGAATAAAAAGTTTAAACCTCAATCCGCTTGTCACATATACGTGACCCTGGCGGTCAAAAGGTTAAGAAGCCGAGGGAAGATGAATCAGAGGAGAGAAGAGAATACTCAGGGCTAACAGCGAAGCAGGGAGCGCAACACAAAATGAAGAGTAACCTCAAATTGAGAGCACAGGCGGATATCCATAGACAAACTGTCAAGATGGAGAAAAAGAAAAGTAAGAGATCACAGCGATTCAAGATGGCGGCGAATGAGAGGGTGAAGCAACCGAATCAGAAGATTAACAAAAACCCTTATAAAAAGAGGAATAAAAAGTTTAAACCTCAATCCGCTTGTCACATATATGTGACCATGGTGGTCAAAAGGTTAAGAAGCCAAGGGAAGATGAATTTCAGGAGAGAGGAGAATACTCAGGGCTAACAGCGAAGCAGGGAGCGCAACACAAAATGAGGAGTAACCACAAATTGAGAGCACAGGCGGCTATCCATAGACAAACTGTCAAGATGGAGAAAAAGAAAAGTAAGAGATCACAGCGGTTCAAGAGGCCGGCGAAAGAGAGGGTGAAGCAACCGAAGCAGAAGATTAACAAAAACCCTAATAAAAAGAGGAATAAAAAGTTTAAACCTCAATCCGCTTGTCACATATACGTGACCCTGGCGGTCAAAGGTTAAGAAGCCGAGGGAAGATGAATCAGAGGAGAGAAGAGAATACTCAGGGCTAACAGCGAAGCAGGGAGCGCAACACAAAATGAGGAGTAACCACAAATTGAGAGCACAGGCGAATATCCATAGACAAACTGTCAAGATAGAGAAAAAGAAAAGTAAGAGATCACAGCGGTTCAAGAGGCCGGCGAAAGAGAGGGTGAAGCAACCGAAGCAGAAGATTAACAAAAACCCTGATAAAAAGAGGAATAAAAAGTTTAAACCTCAATCCGCTTGTCACATATATGTGACCATGGTGGTCAAAAGGTTAAGAAGCCAAGGGAAGATGAATCAGAGGAGAGAGGAGAATACTCAGGGCTAACAGCGAAGCAGGGAGAGCAACACAAAATGAAGAGTAACCTCAAATTGAGAGCACAGGCGGATATCCATAGACAAACTGTCAAGATAGAGAAAAAAAAAGTAAGAGATCACAGCGATTCAAGATGGCGGCGAATGAGAGGGTGAAGCAACCGAAGCAGAAGATTAACAAAAACCCTTATAAAAAAAGGAATATAAAGTTTAAACCTCAATCCGCTTGTCACATATACGTGACCCTGGCGGTCAAAAGGTTAAGAAGCCAAGAGAAGATGAATCAGAGGAGAGAAGAGAATACTCAGGGCTAACAGCGAAGCAGGGAGCGCAACACTAAGTGAGGAGTAACCACAAATTGAAAGCACAGGCGGATATCCATAGACAAACTGTCAAGATGGAGAAAAAGAAAAGTAAGAGATCACAGCGATTCAAGATGGCGGCGAATGAGAGGGTGAAGCAACCGAAGCAGAAGATTAACAAAAACCCTTATAAAAAGAGGAATATAAAGTTTAAACCTCAATCCGCTTGTCACATATACGTGACCCTGGCGGTCAAAAGGTTAAGAAGCCAAGAGAAGATGAATCAGAGGAGAGAGGAGAATACTCAGGGCTAACAGCGAAGCAGGGAGCGCAACACAAAATGAAGAGTAACCTCAAATTGAGAGCACAGGCGGATATTCATAGACAAACTGTCAAGATAGAGAAAAAGAAAAGTAAGAGATCACAGCGGTTCAACAGGCTGGCGAAAGAGAGGGTGAAGCAACTGAAGCAGAAGATTAACAAAAACCATAATAAAAAGAGGAATAAAAAGTTTAAACCTCAATCCGCTTGTCACATATACGTGACCCTGGCGGTCAAAAGGTTAAGAAGCCAAGGGAAGATGAATTTTAGGAGAGAGGAGAATACTCAGGGCTAACAGCAAAGCAGGGAGCGCAACACAAAATGAGGAGTAACCTCAAATTGAGAGCACAGGCGGATATCCATAGACAAACTGTCAAGATGGAGAAAAAGAAAAGTAAGAGATCACAGCGATTCAAGATGGCGGCGAATGAGAGGGTGAAGCAACCGAATCAGAAGATTAACAAAAACCCTTATAAAAAGAGGAATAAAAAGTTTAAACCTCAATCCGCTTGTCACATATATGTGACCATGGTGGTCAAAAGGTTAAGAAGCCAAGGGAAGATGAATTTTAGGAGAGAGGAGAATACTCAGGGCTAACAGCGAAGCAGGGAGCGCAACACAAAATGAAGAGTAACCTCAAATTGAGAGCACAGGCGGATATTCATAGACAAACTGTCAAGATAGAGAAAAAGAAAAGTAAGAGATCACAGCGGTTCAACAGGCCGGCGAAAGAGAGGGTGAAGCAACTGAAGCAGAAGATTAACAAAAACCATAATAAAAAGAGGAATAAAAAGTTTAAACCTCAATCCGCTTGTCACATATACGTGACCCTGGCGGTCAAAAGGTTAAGAAGCCGAGGGAAGATGAATTTTAGGAGAGAGGAGAATACTCAGGGCTAACAGCGAAGCAGGGAGCGCAACACAAAATAAAGAGTAACCTCAAATTGAGAGCACAGGCGGATATCCATAGACAAACTGTCAAGATGGAGAAAAAGAAAAGTAAGAGATCACAGCGATTCAAGATGGCGGCGAAAGAGAGGGTGGAGCAACCGCAGCAGAAGATTAACAAAAACCCTAATAAAAAGAGGAATATAAAGTTTAAACCTCAATCCGCTTGTCACATATACGTGACCCTGGCGGTCAAAAGGTTAAGAAGCCGAGGGAAGATGAATCAGAGGAGAGAGGAGAATACTCAGGGCTAACAGCGAAGCAGGGAGCGCAACACAAAATGAGGAGTAACCTCAAATTGAGAGCACAGGCGGATATCCATAGACAAACTGTCAAGATGGAGAAAAAGAAAAGTAAGAGATCACAGCGATTCAAGATGGCGGCGAATGAGAGGGTGAAGCAACTGAATCAGAAGATTAACAAAAACCCTTATAAAAAGAGGAATAAAAAGTCTAAACCTCAATCCGCTTGTCACATATATGTGACCATGGTGGTCAAAAGGTTAAAAAGCCAAGGGAAGATGAATCAGAGGAGAGAGGAGAATACTCAGGGCTAACAGCGAAGCAGGGAGCGCAACACAAAATGAGGAGTAACCTCAAATTGAGAGCACAGGCGGATATCCATAGACAAACTGTCAAGATGGAGAAAAAGAAAGGTAAGAGATCACAGCGGTTCAACAGGCCGGCGAAAGAGAGGGTGAAGCAACTGAAGCAGAAGATTAACAAAAACCCTAATAAAAAGAGGAATAAAAAGTTTAAACCTCAATCCGCTTGTCACATATACGTGACCCTGGCGGTCAAAAGGTTAAGAAGCCAAGAGAAGATGAATCAGAGGAGAGAGGAGAATACTCAGGGCTAACAGCGAAGCAGGGAGCGCAACACAAAATGAGGAGTAACCTCAAATTGAGAGCACAGGCGGATATTCATAGACAAACTGTCAAGATAGAGAAAAAGAAAAGTAAGAGATCACAGCGATTCAAGATGGCGGCGAATGAGAGGGTGAAGCAACCGAATCAGAAGATTAACAAAAACCCTTATAAAAAGAGGAATAAAAAGTTTAAACCTCAATCCGCTTGTCACATATATGCGACCATGGTGGTCAAAAGGTTAAGAAGCCAAGGGAAGATGAATTTTAGGAGAGAGGAGAATACTCAGGGCTAACAGCGAAGCAGGGAGCGCAACACAAAATGAGGAGTAACCTCAAATTGAGAGCACAGGCGGATATCCATAGACAAACTGTCAAGATGGAGAAAAAGAAAAGTAAGAGATCACAGCGATTCAAGATGGCGGCGAATGAGAGGGTGAAGCAACCGAATCAGAAGATTAACAAAAACCCTTATAAAAAGAGGAATAAAAAGTTTAAACCTCAATCCGCTTGTCACATATATGCGACCATGGTGGTCAAAAGGTTAAGAAGCCAAGGGAAGATGAATTTTAGGAGAGAGGAGAATACTCAGGGCTAACAGCGAAGCAGGGAGCGCAACACAAAATGAAGAGTAACCTCAAATTGAGAGCACAGGCGGATATCCATAGACAAACTGTCACGATGGAGAAAAAGAAAAGTAAGAGATCACAGCGATTCAAGATGGCGGCGAATGAGAGGGTGAAGCAACCGAATCAGAAGATTAACAAAAACCCTTATAAAAAGAGGAATAAAAAGTTTAAACCTCAATCCGCTTGTCACATATATGCGACCATGGTGGTCAAAAGGTTAAGAAGCCAAGGGAAGATGAATTTTAGGAGAGAGGAGAATACTCAGGGCTAACAGCGAAGCAGGGAGCGCAACACAAAATGAAGAGTAACCTCAAATTGAGAGCACAGGCGGATATCCATAGACAAACTGTCACGATGGAGAAAAAGAAAAGTAAGAGATCACAGCGATTCAAGATGGCGGTGAATGAGAGGGTGAAGCAACCGAATCAGAAGATTAACAAAAACCCTTATAAAAAGAGGAATAAAAAGTTTAAACCTCAATCCGCTTGTCACATATATGCGACCATGGTGGTCAAAAGGTTAAGAAGCCAAGGGAAGATGAATTTTAGGAGAGAGGAGAATACTCAGGGCTAACAGCGAAGCAGGGAGCGCAACACAAAATGAAGAGTAACCTCAAATTGAGAGCACAGGCGGATATCCATAGACAAACTGTCACGATGGAGAAAAAGAAAAGTAAGAGATCACAGCGATTCAAGATGGCGGTGAATGAGAGGGTGAAGCAACCGAATCAGAAGATTAACAAAAACCCTTATAAAAAGAGGAATAAAAAGTTTAAACCTCAATCCGCTTGTCACATATACGTGACCCTGGCGGTCAAAAGGTTAAGAAGCCGAGGGAAGATGAATCAGAGGAGAGAAGAGAATACTCAGGGCTAACAGCGAAGCAGGGAGCGCAACACAAAATGAGGAGTAACCTCAAATTGAGAGCACAGGCGGATATCCATAGACAAACTGTCACGATGGAGAAAAAGAAAGGTAAGAGATCACAGCGGTTCAAGATGGCGGCGAATGAGAGGGTGAAGCAACCGAATCAGAAGATTAACAAAAACCCTTATAAAAAGAGGAATAAAAAGTCTAAACCTCAATCCGCTTGTAACATATATGTGACCATGGTGGTCAAAAGGTTAAGAAGCCAAGGGAAGATGAATTTTAGGAGAGAGGAGAATACTCAGGGCTAACAGCGAAGCAGGGAGCGCAACACAAAATGAAGAGTAACCTCAAATTGAGAGCACAGGCGGATATTCATAGACAAACTGTCAAGATAGAGAAAAAGAAAAGTAAGAGATCACAGCGGTTCAACAGGCCGGCGAAAGAGAGGGTGAAGCAACTGAAGCAGAAGATTAACAAAAACCATAATAAAAAGAGGAATAAAAAGTTTAAACCTCAATCCGCTTGTCACATATACGTGACCCTGGCGGTCAAAAGGTTAAGAAGCCGAGGGAAGATGAATCAGAGGAGAGAAGAGAATACTCAGCGAAGCAGGGAGCGCAACACAAAATGAGGAGTAACCTCAAATTGAGAGCACAGGCGGATATCCATAGACAAACTGTCACGATGGAGAAAAAGAAAGGTAAGAGATCACAGCGGTTCAAGATGGCGGCGAAAGAGAGGGTGGAGCAACCGCAGCAGAAGATTAACAAAAACCCTAATAAAAAGAGGAATATAAAGTTTAAACCTCAATCCGCTTGTCACATATACGTGACCCTGGCGGTCAAAAGGTTAAGAAGCCGAGGGAAGATGAATCAGAGGAGAGAGGAGAATACTCAGGGCTAACAGCGAAGCAGGGAGCGCAACACAAAATGAGGAGTAACCTCAAATTGAGAGCACAGGCGGATATCCATAGACAAACTGTCAAGATGGAGAAAAAGAAAAGTAAGAGATCACAGCGATTTAAGATGGCGGCGAATGAGAGGGTGAAGCAACTGAATCAGAAGATTAACAAAAACCCTTATAAAAAGAGGAATAAAAAGTCTAAACCTCAATCCGCTTGTCACATATATGTGACCATGGTGGTCAAAAGGTTAAAAAGCCAAGGGAAGATGAATCAGAGGAGAGAGGAGAATACTCAGGGCTAACAGCGAAGCAGGGAGCGCAACACAAAATGAGGAGTAACCTCAAATTGAGAGCACAGGCGGATATCCATAGACAAACTGTCAAGATGGAGAAAAAGAAAAGTAAGAGATCACAGCGATTCAAGATGGCGGCGAATGAGAGGGTGAAGCAACTGAATCAGAAGATTAACAAAAACCCTTATAAAAAGAGGAATAAAAAGTCTAAACCTCAATCCGCTTGTCACATATATGTGACCATGGTGGTCAAAAGGTTAAAAAGCCAAGGGAAGATGAATCAGAGGAGAGAGGAGAATACTCAGGGCTAACAGCGAAGCAGGGAGCGCAACACAAAATGAGGAGTAACCTCAAATTGAGAGCACAGGCGGATATCCATAGACAAACTGTCAAGATGGAGAAAAAGAAAGGTAAGAGATCACAGCGGTTCAACAGGCCGGCGAAAGAGAGGGTGAAGCAACTGAAGCAGAAGATTAACAAAAACCCTAATAAAAAGAGGAATAAAAAGTTTAAACCTCAATCCGCTTGTCACATATACGTGACCCTGGCGGTCAAAAGGTTAAGAAGCCAAGAGAAGATGAATCAGAGGAGAGAGGAGAATACTCAGGGCTAACAGCGAAGCAGGGAGCGCAACACAAAATGAGGAGTAACCTCAAATTGAGAGCACAGGCGGATATCCATAGACAAACTGTCAAGATGGAGAAAAAGAAAAGTAAGAGTCATAGCGATTCAAGATGGCGGCGAATGAGAGGGTGAAGCAACCGAATCAGAAGATTAACAAAAACCCTTATAAAAAGATGAATAAAAAGTTTAAACCTCAATCCGCTTGTCACATATATGTGACCATGGTGGTCAAAAGGTTAAGAAGCCAAGGGAAGATGAATTTTAGGAGAGAGGAGAATACTCAGGGCTAACAGCGAAGCAGGGAGCGCAACACAAAATGAAGAGTAACCTCAAATTGAGAGCACAGGCGGATATCCATAGACAAACTGTCACGATGGAGAAAAAGAAAAGTAAGAGATCACAGCGATTCAAGATGGCGGTGAATGAGAGGGTGAAGCAACCGAAGCAGAAGATTAACAAAAACCCTTATAAAAAGAGGAATATAAAGTTTAAACCTCAATCCGCTTGTCACATATACGTGACCCTGGCGGTCAAAAGGTTAAGAAGCCAAGAGAAGATGAATCAGAGGAGAGTGGAGAATACTCAGGGCTAACAGCGAAGCAGGGAGCGCAACACAAAATGAGGAGTAACCTCAAATTGAGAGCACAGGCGGATATCCATAGACAAACTGTCAAGATGGAGAAAAAGAAAAGTAAGAGATCACAGCGATTCAAGATGGCGGCGAATGAGAGGGTGAAGCAACCGAATCAGAAGATTAACAAAAACCATAATAAAAAGAGGAATAAAAAGTTTAAACCTCAATCCGCTTGTCACATATATGTGACCATGGTGGTCAAAAGGTTAAGAAGCCAAGGGAAGATGAATTTTAGGAGAGAGGAGAATACTCAGGGCTAACAGCGAAGCAGGGAGCGCAACACAAAATGAAGAGTAACCTCAAATTGAGAGCACAGGCGGATATCCATAGACAAACTGTCAAGATGGAGAAAAAGAAAAGTAAGAGTCATAGCGATTCAAGATGGCGGCGAATGAGAGGGTGAAGCAACCGAATCAGAAGATTAACAAAAACCCTTATAAAAAGAGGAATAAAAAGTTTAAACCTCAATCCGCTTGTCACATATATGTGACCATGGTGGTCAAAAGGTTAAGAAGCCAAGGGAAGATGAATTTTAGGAGAGAGGAGAATACTCAGGGCTAACAGCGAAGCAGGGAGCGCAACACAAAATGAAGAGTAACCTCAAATTGAGAGCACAGGCGGATATCCATAGACAAACTGTCAAGATGGAGAAAAAGAAAAGTAAGAGATCACAGCGATTCAAGATGGCGGCGAATGAGAGGGTGAAGCAACCGAATCAGAAGATTAACAAAAACCATAATAAAAAGAGGAATAAAAAGTTTAAACCTCAATCCGCTTGTCACATATACGTGACCCTGGCGGTCAAAAGGTTAAGAAGCCGAGGGAAGATGAATCAGAGGAGAGAAGAGAATACTCAGCGAAGCAGGGAGCGCAACACAAAATGAGGAGTAACCTCAAATTGAGAGCACAGGCGGATATCCATAGACAAACTGTCACGATGGAGAAAAAGAAAGGTAAGAGATCACAGCGGTTCAAGATGGCGGCGAAAGAGAGGGTGGAGCAACCGCAGCAGAAGATTAACAAAAACCCTAATAAAAAGAGGAATATAAAGTTTAAACCTCAATCCGCTTGTCACATATACGTGACCCTGGCGGTCAAAAGGTTAAGAAGCCGAGGGAAGATGAATCAGAGGAGAGAGGAGAATACTCAGGGCTAACAGCGAAGCAGGGAGCGCAACACAAAATGAGGAGTAACCTCAAATTGAGAGCACAGGCGGATATCCATAGACAAACTGTCAAGATGGAGAAAAAGAAAAGTAAGAGATCACAGCGATTCAAGATGGCGGCGAATGAGAGGGTGAAGCAACTGAATCAGAAGATTAACAAAAACCCTTATAAAAAGAGGAATAAAAAGTCTAAACCTCAATCCGCTTGTCACATATATGTGACCATGGTGGTCAAAAGGTTAAAAAGCCAAGGGAAGATGAATCAGAGGAGAGAGGAGAATACTCAGGGCTAACAGCGAAGCAGGGAGCGCAACACAAAATGAGGAGTAACCTCAAATTGAGAGCACAGGCGGATATCCATAGACAAACTGTCAAGATGGAGAAAAAGAAAGGTAAGAGATCACAGCGGTTCAACAGGCCGGCGAAAGAGAGGGTGAAGCAACTGAAGCAGAAGATTAACAAAAACCCTAATAAAAAGAGGAATAAAAAGTTTAAACCTCAATCCGCTTGTCACATATACGTGACCATGGTGGTCAAAAGGTTAAGAAGCCAAGGGAAGATGAATTTTAGGAGAGAGGAGAATACTCAGGGCTAACAGCGAAGCAGGGAGCGCAACACAAAATGAAGAGTAACCTCAAATTGAGAGCACAGGCGGATATCCATAGACAAACTGTCACGATGGAGAAAAAGAAAAGTAAGAGATCACAGCGATTCAAGATGGCGGTGAATGAGAGGGTGAAGCAACCGAAGCAGAAGATTAACAAAAACCCTTATAAAAAGAGGAATATAAAGTTTAAACCTCAATCCGCTTGTCACATATACGTGACCCTGGCGGTCAAAAGGTTAAGAAGCCAAGAGAAGATGAATCAGAGGAGAGTGGAGAATACTCAGGGCTAACAGCGAAGCAGGGAGCGCAACACAAAATGAGGAGTAACCTCAAATTGAGAGCACAGGCGGATATCCATAGACAAACTGTCAAGATGGAGAAAAAGAAAAGTAAGAGATCACAGCGATTCAAGATGGCGGCGAATGAGAGGGTGAAGCAACCGAATCAGAAGATTAACAAAAACCATAATAAAAAGAGGAATAAAAAGTTTAAACCTCAATCCGCTTGTCACATATACGTGACCCTGGCGGTCAAAAGGTTAAGAAGCCGAGGGAAGATGAATCAGAGGAGAGAAGAGAATACTCAGGGCTAACAGCGAAGCAGGGAGCGCAACACAAAATGAGGAGTAACCTCAAATTGAGAGCACAGGCGGATATCCATAAACAAACTGTCACGATGGAGAAAAAGAAAGGTAAGAGATCACAGCGGTTCAAGATGGCGGCGAAAGAGAGGGTGGAGCAACCGCAGCAGAAGATTAACAAAAACCCTAATAAAAAGAGGAATATAAAGTTTAAACCTCAATCCGCTTGTCACATATACGTGACCCTGGCGGTCAAAAGGTTAAGAAGCCGAGGGAAGATGAATCAGAGGAGAGAGGAGAATACTCAGGGCTAACAGCGAAGCAGGGAGCGCAACACAAAATGAGGAGTAACCTCAAATTGAGAGCACAGGCGGATATCCATAGACAAACTGTCAAGATCGAGGAAAAGAAAAGTAAGAGATCACAGCGATTCAAGATGGCGGCGAATGAGAGGGTGAAGCAACCGCAGCAGAAGATTAACAAAAACCCTAATAAAAAGAGGAATATAAAGTTTAAACCTCAATCCGCTTGTCACATATACGTGACCCTGGCGGTCAAAAGGTTAAGAAGCCGAGGGAAGATGAATCAGAGGAGAGATAAGAATACTCAGGGCTAACAGCGAAGCAGGGAGCGCAACACAAAATGAGGAGTAACCTCAAATTGAGAGCACAGGCGGATATCCATAGACAAACTGTCAAGATCGAGGAAAAGAAAAGTAAGAGATCACAGCGATTCAAGATGGCGGCGAATGAGAGGGTGAAGCAACCGCAGCAGAAGATTAACAAAAACCCTAATAAAAAGAGGAATATAAAGTTTAAACCTCAATCCGCTTGTCACATATACGTGACCCTGGCGGTCAAAAGGTTAAGAAGCCGAGGGAAGATGAATCAGAGGAGAGATGAGAATACTCAGGGCTAACAGCGAAGCAGGGAGCGCAACACAAAATGAGGAGTAACCTCAAATTGAGAGCACAGGCGGATATCCATAGACAAACTGTCAAGATGGAGAAAAAGAAAAGTAAGAGATCACAGCGATTCAAGATGGCGGCTAATGAGAGGGTGAAGCAACCGAATCAGAAGATTAACAAAAACCCTTATAAAAAGAGGAATAAAAAGTCTAAACCTCAATCCGCTTGTCACATATATGTGACCATGGTGGTCAAAAGGTTAAAAAGCCAAGGGAAGATGAATCAGAGGAGAGAGGAGAATACTCAGGGCTAACAGCGAAGCAGGGAGCGCAACACAAAATGAGGAGTAACCTCAAATTGAGAGCACAGGCGGATATCCATAGACAAACTGTCAAGATGGAGAAAAAGAAAAGTAAGAGATCACAGCGATTCAAGATGGCGGCGAATGAGAGGGTGAAGCAACCGAATCAGAAGATTAACAAAAACCCTTATAAAAAGAGGAATAAAAAGTTTAAACCTCAATCCGCTTGTCACATATATGTGACCATGGTGGTCAAAAGGTTAAGAAGCCAAGGGAAGATGAATTTTAGGAGAGAGGAGAATACTCAGGGCTAACAGCGAAGCAGGGAGCGCAACACAAAATGAAGAGTAACGTCAAATTGAGAGCACAGGCGGATATCCATAGACAAACTGTCAAGATGGAGAAAAAGAAAAGTAAGAGATCACAGCGGTTCAACAGGCCGGCGAAAGAGAGGGTGAAGCAACTGAAGCAGAAGATTAACAAAAACCCTAATAAAAAGAGGAATAAAAAGTTTAAACCTCAATCCGCTTGTCACATATACGTGACCCTGGCGGTCAAAAGGTTAAGAAGCCGAGGGAAGATGAATCAGAGGAGAGAGGAGAATACTCAGGGCTAACAGCGAAGCAGGGAGCGCAACACAAAATGAGGAGTAACCTCAAATTGAGAGCACAGGCGGATATCCATAGACAAACTGTCAAGATGGAGAAAAAGAAAAGTAAGAGATCACAGCGATTCAAGATGGCGGCGAATGAGAGGGTGAAGCAACCGAATCAGAAGATTAACAAAAACCCTTATAAAAAGAGGAATAAAAAGTTTAAACCTCAATCCGCTTGTCACATATATGTGACCATGGTGGTCAAAAGGTTAAGAAGCCAAGGGAAGATGAATTTTAGGAGAGAGGAGAATACTCAGGGCTAACAGCGAAGCAGGGAGCGCAACACAAAATGAAGAGTAACGTCAAATTGAGAGCACAGGCGGATATCCATAGACAAACTGTCAAGATGGAGAAAAAGAAAAGTAAGAGATCACAGCGGTTCAACAGGCCGGCGAAAGAGAGGGTGAAGCAACTGAAGCAGAAGATTAACAAAAACCCTAATAAAAAGAGGAATAAAAAGTTTAAACCTCAATCCGCTTGTCACATATACGTGACCCTGGCGGTCAAAAGGTTAAGAAGCCGAGGGAAGATGAATCAGAGGAGAGAGGAGAATACTCAGGGCTAACAGCGAAGCAGGGAGCGCAACACAAAATGAGGAGTAACCTCAAATTGAGAGCACAGGCGGATATCCATAGACAAACTGTCAAGATGGAGAAAAAGAAAAGTAAGGAATCACAGCGATTCAAGATGGCGGCGAATGAGAGGGTGAAGCAACCGAATCAGAAGATTAACAAAAACCCTTATAAAAAGAGGAATAAAAAGTCTAAACCTCAATCCGCTTGTCACATATATGTGACCATGGTGGTCAAAAGGTTAAGAAGCCAAGGGAAGATGAATTTTAGGAGAGAGGAGAATACTCAGGGCTAACAGCGAAGCAGGGAGCGCAACACAAAATGAAGAGTAACCTCAAATTGAGAGCACAGGCGGATATTCATAGACAAACTGTCAAGATAGAGAAAAAGAAAAGTAAGAGATCACAGCGGTTCAACAGGCCGGCGAAAGAGAGGGTGAAGCAACTGAAGCAGAAGATTAACAAAAACCATAATAAAAAGAGGAATAAAAAGTTTAAACCTCAATCCGCTTGTCACATATACGTGACCCTGGCGGTCAAAAGGTTAAGAAGCCGAGGGAAGATGAATCAGAGGAGAGAAGAGAATACTCAGGGCTAACAGCGAAGCAGGGAGCGCAACACAAAATGAGGAGTAACCTCAAATTGAGAGCACAGGCGGATATCCATAGACAAACTGTCACGATGGAGAAAAAGAAAGGTAAGAGATCACAGCGGTTCAAGATGGCGGCGAAAGAGAGGGTGGAGCAACCGCAGCAGAAGATTAACAAAAACCCTAATAAAAAGAGGAATATAAAGTTTAAACCTCAATCCGCTTGTCACATATACGTGACCCTGGCGGTCAAAAGGTTAAGAAGCCGAGGGAAGATGAATCAGAGGAGAGAGGAGAATACTCAGGGCTAACAGCGAAGCAGGGAGCGCAACACAAAATGAGGAGTAACCTCAAATTGAGAGCACAGGCGGATATCCATAGACAAACTGTCAAGATGGAGAAAAAGAAAAGTAAGAGATCACAGCGATTCAAGATGGCGGCGAATGAGAAGGTGAAGCAACCGAATCAGAAGATTAACAAAAACCCTTATAAAAAGAGGAATAAAAAGTCTAAACCTCAATCCGCTTGTCACATATATGTGACCATGGTGGTCAAAAGGTTAAAAAGCCAAGGGAAGATGAATCAGAGGAGAGAGGAGAATACTCAGGGCTAACAGCGAAGCAGGGAGCGCAACACAAAATGAGGAGTAACCTCAAATTGAGAGCACAGGCGGATATCCATAGACAAACTGTCAAGATGGAGAAAAAGAAAGGTAAGAGATCACAGCGGTTCAACAGGCCGGCGAAAGAGAGGGTGAAGCAACTGAAGCAGAAGATTAACAAAAACCCTAATAAAAAGAGGAATAAAAAGTTTAAACCTCAATCCGCTTGTCACATATACGTGACCCTGGCGGTCAAAAGGTTAAGAAGCCGAGGGAAGATGAATCAGAGGAGAGAAGAGAATACTCAGGGCTAACAGCGAAGCAGGGAGCGCAACACAAAATGAGGAGTAACCTCAAATTGAGAGCACAGGCGGATATCCATAAACAAACTGTCACGATGGAGAAAAAGAAAGGTAAGAGATCACAGCGGTTCAAGATGGCGGCGAAAGAGAGGGTGGAGCAACCGCAGCAGAAGATTAACAAAAACCCTAATAAAAAGAGGAATATAAAGTTTAAACCTCAATCCGCTTGTCACATATACGTGACCCTGGCGGTCAAAAGGTTAAGAAGCCGAGGGAAGATGAATCAGAGGAGAGAGGAGAATACTCAGGGCTAACAGCGAAGCAGGGAGCGCAACACAAAATGAGGAGTAACCTCAAATTGAGAGCACAGGCGGATATCCATAGACAAACTGTCAAGATGGAGGAAAAGAAAAGTAAGAGATCACAGCGATTCAAGATGGCGGCGAATGAGAGGGTGAAGCAACCGCAGCAGAAGATTAACAAAAACCCTAATAAAAAGAGGAATATAAAGTTTAAACCTCAATCCGCTTGTCACATATACGTGACCCTGGCGGTCAAAAGGTTAAGAAGCCGAGGGAAGATGAATCAGAGGAGAGAGGAGAATACTCAGGGCTAACAGCGAAGCAGGGAGCGCAACACAAAATGAGGAGTAACCTCAAATTGAGAGCACAGGCGGATATCCATAGACAAACTGTCAAGATCGAGGAAAAGAAAAGTAAGAGATCACAGCGATTCAAGATGGCGGCGAATGAGAGGGTGAAGCAACCGCAGCAGAAGATTAACAAAAACCCTAATAAAAAGAGGAATATAAAGTTTAAACCTCAATCCGCTTGTCACATATACGTGACCCTGGCGGTCAAAAGGTTAAGAAGCCGAGGGAAGATGAATCAGAGGAGAGATGAGAATACTCAGGGCTAACAGCGAAGCAGGGAGCGCAACACAAAATGAGGAGTAACCTCAAATTGAGAGCACAGGCGGATATCCATAGACAAACTGTCAAGATGGAGAAAAAGAAAAGTAAAAGATCACAGCGATTCAAGATGGCGGCGAATGAGAGGGTGAAGCAACCGAATCAGAAGATTAACAAAAACCCTTATAAAAAGAGGAATAAAAAGTCTAAACCTCAATCCGCTTGTCACATATATGTGACCATGGTGGTCAAAAGGTTAAAAAGCCAAGGGAAGATGAATCAGAGGAGAGAGGAGAATACTCAGGGCTAACAGCGAAGCAGGGAGCGCAACACAAAATGAGGAGTAACCTCAAATTGAGAGCACAGGCGGATATCCATAGACAAACTGTCAAGATGGAGAAAAAGAAAAGTAAGAGATCACAGCGATTCAAGATGGCGGCGAATGAGAGGGTGAAGCAACCGAATCAGAAGATTAACAAAAACCCTTATAAAAAGAGGAATAAAAAGTTTAAACCTCAATCCGCTTGTCACATATATGTGACCATGGTGGTCAAAAGGTTAAGAAGCCAAGGGAAGATGAATTTTAGGAGAGAGGAGAATACTCAGGGCTAACAGCGAAGCAGGGAGCGCAACACAAAATGAAGAGTAACGTCAAATTGAGAGCACAGGCGGATATCCATAGACAAACTGTCAAGATGGAGAAAAAGAAAAGTAAGAGATCACAGCGGTTCAACAGGCCGGCGAAAGAGAGGGTGAAGCAACTGAAGCAGAAGATTAACAAAAACCCTAATAAAAAGAGGAATAAAAAGTTTAAACCTCAATCCGCTTGTCACATATACGTGACCCTGGCGGTCAAAAGGTTAAGAAGCCGAGGGAAGATGAATCAGAGGAGAGAGGAGAATACTCAGGGCTAACAGCGAAGCAGGGAGCGCAACACAAAATGAGGAGTAACCTCAAATTGAGAGCACAGGCGGATATCCATAGACAAACTGTCAAGATGGAGAAAAAGAAAAGTAAGAGATCACAGCGATTCAAGATGGCGGCGAATGAGAGGGTGAAGCAACCGAATCAGAAGATTAACAAAAACCCTTATAAAAAGAGGAATAAAAAGTTTAAACCTCAATCCGCTTGTCACATATATGTGACCATGGTGGTCAAAAGGTTAAGAAGCCAAGGGAAGATGAATTTTAGGAGAGAGGAGAATACTCAGGGCTAACAGCGAAGCAGGGAGCGCAACACAAAATGAAGAGTAACGTCAAATTGAGAGCACAGGCGGATATCCATAGACAAACTGTCAAGATGGAGAAAAAGAAAAGTAAGAGATCACAGCGGTTCAACAGGCCGGCGAAAGAGAGGGTGAAGCAACTGAAGCAGAAGATTAACAAAAACCCTAATAAAAAGAGGAATAAAAAGTTTAAACCTCAATCCGCTTGTCACATATACGTGACCCTGGCGGTCAAAAGGTTAAGAAGCCGAGGGAAGATGAATCAGAGGAGAGAGGAGAATACTCAGGGCTAACAGCGAAGCAGGGAGCGCAACACAAAATGAGGAGTAACCTCAAATTGAGAGCACAGGCGGATATCCATAGACAAACTGTCAAGATGGAGAAAAAGAAAAGTAAGGAATCACAGCGATTCAAGATGGCGGCGAATGAGAGGGTGAAGCAACCGAATCAGAAGATTAACAAAAACCCTTATAAAAAGAGGAATAAAAAGTCTAAACCTCAATCCGCTTGTCACATATATGTGACCATGGTGGTCAAAAGGTTAAGAAGCCAAGGGAAGATGAATTTTAGGAGAGAGGAGAATACTCAGGGCTAACAGCGAAGCAGGGAGCGCAACACAAAATGAAGAGTAACCTCAAATTGAGAGCACAGGCGGATATTCATAGACAAACTGTCAAGATAGAGAAAAAGAAAAGTAAGAGATCACAGCGGTTCAACAGGCCGGCGAAAGAGAGGGTGAAGCAACTGAAGCAGAAGATTAACAAAAACCATAATAAAAAGAGGAATAAAAAGTTTAAACCTCAATCCGCTTGTCACATATACGTGACCCTGGCGGTCAAAAGGTTAAGAAGCCGAGGGAAGATGAATCAGAGGAGAGAAGAGAATACTCAGGGCTAACAGCGAAGCAGGGAGCGCAACACAAAATGAGGAGTAACCTCAAATTGAGAGCACAGGCGGATATCCATAGACAAACTGTCACGATGGAGAAAAAGAAAGGTAAGAGATCACAGCGGTTCAAGATGGCGGCGAAAGAGAGGGTGGAGCAACCGCAGCAGAAGATTAACAAAAACCCTAATAAAAAGAGGAATATAAAGTTTAAACCTCAATCCGCTTGTCACATATACGTGACCCTGGCGGTCAAAAGGTTAAGAAGCCGAGGGAAGATGAATCAGAGGAGAGAGGAGAATACTCAGGGCTAACAGCGAAGCAGGGAGCGCAACACAAAATGAGGAGTAACCTCAAATTGAGAGCACAGGCGGATATCCATAGACAAACTGTCAAGATGGAGAAAAAGAAAAGTAAGAGATCACAGCGATTCAAGATGGCGGCGAATGAGAAGGTGAAGCAACCGAATCAGAAGATTAACAAAAACCCTTATAAAAAGAGGAATAAAAAGTCTAAACCTCAATCCGCTTGTCACATATATGTGACCATGGTGGTCAAAAGGTTAAAAAGCCAAGGGAAGATGAATCAGAGGAGAGAGGAGAATACTCAGGGCTAACAGCGAAGCAGGGAGCGCAACACAAAATGAGGAGTAACCTCAAATTGAGAGCACAGGCGGATATCCATAGACAAACTGTCAAGATGGAGAAAAAGAAAGGTAAGAGATCACAGCGGTTCAACAGGCCGGCGAAAGAGAGGGTGAAGCAACTGAAGCAGAAGATTAACAAAAACCCTAATAAAAAGAGGAATAAAAAGTTTAAACCTCAATCCGCTTGTCACATATACGTGACCCTGGCGGTCAAAAGGTTAAGAAGCCAAGAGAAGATGAATCAGAGGAGAGAGGAGAATACTCAGGGCTAACAGCGAAGCAGGGAGCGCAACACAAAATGAGGAGTAACCTCAAATTGAGAGCACAGGCGGATATCCATAGACAAACTGTCAAGATGGAGAAAAAGAAAAGTAAGAGATCACAGCGATTCAAGATGGCGGCGAATGAGAGGGTGAAGCAACCGAATCAGAAGATTAACAAAAACCCTTATAAAAAGAGGAATAAAAAGTTTAAACCTCAATCCGCTTGTCACATATATGTGACCATGGTGGTCAAAAGGTTAAGAAGCCAAGGGAAGATGAATTTTAGGAGAGAGGAGAATACTCAGGGCTAACAGCGAAGCAGGGAGCGCAACACAAAATGAAGAGTAACCTCAAATTGAGAGCACAGGCGGATATCCATAGACAAACTGTCACGATGGAGAAAAAGAAAAGTAAGAGATCACAGCGATTCAAGATGGCGGTGAATGAGAGGGTGAAGCAACCGAAGCAGAAGATTAACAAAAACCCTTATAAAAAGAGGAATATAAAGTTTAAACCTCAATCCGCTTGTCACATATACGTGACCCTGGCGGTCAAAAGGTTAAGAAGCCAAGAGAAGATGAATCAGATGAGAGAGGAGAATACTCAGGGCTAACAGCGAAGCAGGGAGCGCAACACAAAATGAGGAGTAACCTCAAATTGAGAGCACAGGCGGATATCCATAGACAAACTGTCAAGATGGAGAAAAAGAAAAGTAAGAGATCACAGCGATTCAAGATGGCGGCGAATGAGAGGGTGAAGCAACCGAATCAGAAGATTAACAAAAACCCTTATAAAAAGAGGAATAAAAATTTTAAACCTCAATCCGCTTGTCACATATATGTGACCATGGTGGTCAAAAGGTTAAGAAGCCAAGGGAAGATGAATTTTAGGAGAGAGGAGAATACTCAGGGCTAACAGCGAAGCAGGGAGCGCAACAAAAAATGAAGAGTAACCTCAAATTGAGAGCACAGGCGGATATCCATAGACAAACTGTCACGATGGAGAAAAAGAAAAGTAAGAGATCACAGCGATTCAAGATGGCGGCGAATGAGAGGGTGAAGCAACCGAATCAGAAGATTAACAAAAACCCTTATAAAAAGAGGAATAAAAAGTTTAAACCTCAATCCGCTTGTCACATATATGTGACCATGGTGGTCGAAAGGTTAAGAAGCCAAGGGAAGATGAATTTTAGGAGAGAGGAGAATACTCAGGGCTAACAGCGAAGCAGGGAGCGCAACACAAAATGAAGAGTAACCTCAAATTGAGAGCACAGGCGGATATCCATAGACAAACTGTCAAGATAGAGAAAAAGAAAGGTAAGAGATCACAGCGGTTCAACAGGCCGGCGAAAGAGAGGGTGAAGCAACTGAAGCAGAAGATTAACAAAAACCCTAATAAAAAGAGGAATATAAAGTTTAAACCTCAATCCGCTTGTCACATATACGTGACCCTGGCGGTCAAAAGGTTAAGAAGCCGAGGGAAGATGAATCAGAGGAGAGAGGAGAATACTCAGGGCTAACAGCGAAGCAGGGAGCGCAACACAAAATGAGGAGTAACCTCAAATTGAGAGCACAGGCGGATATCCATAGACAAACTGTCACGATGGAGAAAAAGAAAGGTAAGAGATCACAGTGGTTCAAGATGGCGGCGAAAGAGAGGGTGAAGCAACCGAAGCAGAAGATTAACAAAAACCCTAATAAAAAGAGGAATATAAAGTTTAAACCTCAATCCGCTTGTCACATATACGTGACCCTGGCGGTCAAAAGGTTAAGAAGCCAAGAGAAGATGAATCAGAGGAGAGAGGAGAATACTCAGGGCTAACAGCGAAGCAGGGAGCGCAACACAAAATGAGGAGTAACCTCAAATTGAGAGCACAGGCGGATATCCATAGACAAACTGTCAAGATGGAGAAAAAGAAAAGTAAGAGATCACAGCGATTCAAGATGGCGGCGAATGAGAGGGTGAAGCAACCGAATCAGAAGATTAACAAAAACCCTTATAAAAAGAGGAATAAAAAGTTTAAACCTCAATCCGCTTGTCACATATATGTGACCATGGTGGTCGAAAGGTTAAGAAGCCAAGGGAAGATGAATTTTAGGAGAGAGGAGAATACTCAGGGCTAACAGCGAAGCAGGGAGCGCAACACAAAATGAAGAGTAACCTCAAATTGAGAGCACAGGCGGATATCCATAGACAAACTGTCAAGATAGAGAAAAAGAAAGGTAAGAGATCACAGCGGTTCAACAGGCCGGCGAAAGAGAGGGTGAAGCAACTGAAGCAGAAGATTAACAAAAACCCTAATAAAAAGAGGAATATAAAGTTTAAACCTCAATCCGCTTGTCACATATACGTGACCCTGGCGGTCAAAAGGTTAAGAAGCCGAGGGAAGATGAATCAGAGGAGAGAGGAGAATACTCAGGGCTAACAGCGAAGCAGGGAGCGCAACACAAAATGAGGAGTAACCTCAAATTGAGAGCACAGGCGGATATCCATAGACAAACTGTCACGATGGAGAAAAAGAAAGGTAAGAGATCACAGTGGTTCAAGATGGCGGCGAAAGAGAGGGTGAAGCAACCGAAGCAGAAGATTAACAAAAACCCTAATGAAAAGAGGATAAAAAGTTTAAACCTCAATACGCTTGTCACATATACGTGACCCTGGCGGTCAAAAGGTTAAGAAGCCGAGGGAAGATGAATCAGAGGAGAGAAGAGAATACTCAGGGCTAACAGCGAAGCAGGGAGCGCAACACAAAATGAGGAGTAACCTCAAATTGAGAGCACAGGCGGATATCCATAGACAAACTGTCAAGATAGAGAAAAAGAAAAGTAAGAGATCACAGCGATTTAAGATGGCGGCGAATGAGAGGGAGAAGCAACCAAAGCAGAAGATTAACAAAAACCCTAATAAAAAGAGGAATAAAAAGTTTAAACCTCAATCCGCTTGTCACATATACGTGACCCTGGCGGTCAAAAGGTTAAGAAGCCGAGGGAAGATGAATCAGAGGAGAGAGGAGAATACTCAGGGCTAACAGCGAAGCAGGGAGCGCAACACAAAATGAGGAGTAACCTCAAATTGAGAGCACAGGCGGATATCCATAGACAAACTGTCACGATGGAGAAAAAGAAAGGTAAGAGATCATAGTGGTTCAAGATGGCGGCGAAAGAGAGGGTGAAGCAACCGAAGCAGAAGATTAACAAAAACCCTAATAAAAAGAGGATAAAAAGTTTAAACCTCAATCCGCTTGTCACATATACGTGACCCTGGCGGTCGAAAGGTTAAGAAGCCAAGGGAAGATGAATCAGAGGATAGAGGAGAATACTCAGGGCTAACAGCGAAGCAGGGAGCGCAACACAAAATGAAGAGTAACCTCAAATTGAGAGCACAGGCGGATATCCATAGACAAACTGACAAGATAGAGAAAAAGAAAAGTAAGAGATCACAGTGGTTCAAGATGGCGGCGAAAGAGAGGGTGAAGCAACCGAAGCAGAAGATTAACAAAAACCCTAATAAAAAGTTTAAACCTCAATCTAAGTATGAAATGTTACGAGTTTAATTAGGAATAAGAACTGAATTATTGTAAATATAATTTAAATAATTTGATTTATTCATTTTATTTCTTTAGCAGTATAAAACACTTACGACCGTTTTCCCCCCTAAATTTAAGAAAAGTTGTGTGTTAAAATGTACTCTCTACGTTGGAACATACAAACAATTCGAGACAAAACTGTTACCCTTCTTTTTGGCTTCTTTTTTATGTATTATTTACTGAGTTTAGCAGTCTTACCCGCAGTTGTTGTTGGAAATCGCGAGTTAAGCCCTAAGCTAGTAAATAAGAGCATAAGTAACTCTTTAAGCCATCAGCTAATAAAAGTTAAATTAAATTTAGCCGTTCCAGAGTTTCTGTTAAACCGACTTCAAAAGAGGAGGAGGTTCTGAATTCGACTGTATTTTTTATTGTTTTTTATCTTAGAACTTTCGGTTGGGTGAACCGATTCTTATAATTTATTTTTTTATCTCAACCTTTTGGTCCCAATTAGAAATCCGGGATCTAATGATAGGATCCTGGAGAAATCGAGGGAAGTCCTTAAATATCAGGCTCACCTCTCGCGATTTGGGTACGCATTAGTTCTTACTAACAAGATACACACAAGATAAAATGTCCTAAAAAATCGTTTTAATATTATTTTCTTCATAACATACCTCATTGACATTTATATTATCTTTATCATAATTATGTATATTCCTTAAACTTAAGTCGTAGTAGTAGTCGATCTGACGTAGTTTTAACATGCCTTATTTTATGTTACATAAATTCATAAAAATGGCAAAATGTTACAATATTTTTATCCTCTTGAAAGGCACCCAAAACTGAAGCCTGGCTACGCCCGTATTTAGAGATACATAATTAGGAAGTCGAAAATTTCTAGATGCAATGCAACCACAACAACAAAAAAAATCAAAAGGTAGTAGAGCTACGCTGATTTCAACATCAATGGGCCGGCTCGGCCGAGCCACTACTACCTTCAGACAGAAGACCAAGCCAAAAATGATAGCAGTCGTATTTCGTTGGTGATTATGGGGTCGGGGGTCCAATGATGCAAGAGCATCACACGGCTGCCATGGTGTGAGTCACCATGCTGCATTCTTTGCACTCACAATGAGGATGGTGACCACTACTTCTCGATTCTACTCATGCTTTTCATTAGGCAGAGGCTTAAATATAAATATAAAAAGAATCAGATGGATCCAATACACAACTATGATAAGTATTCTAGGTCTAAGAACATAATTAAATTTAAAGGTGATCATAGTCCTTTCATTTCATCCCGTCAAACACCGATAAACATACTCACGATAACTTTGAAACAATCTTTTTGAGGTTATCGTCTAGTCTTAGAGACAACTTTAAATTTTCAAGAATGCAACTTGTACATAGAAATATAATAATCATAGTACATACTCATTATGGACACCAACACTGTTTCATATTCCTTATAGTACAGTCATTCAGTTCGAAAAAAGGGGGTTCCTCCCTAAAGAGTTTTGAAATATTTAAATGTTACATGAAAACGTATGTCCTATATCAAATCATCCCTTCCAATACAAAGTGCTTGAGGTCTGCGCGCATTCAAGCAGCTCTCACAATTCATTTACCAGTATGAGCTTCTGAAGCCTTTACAATCTAGCTTTAGGTCCGGCTACACCGCAGCTGGGCCGTATGTTTATTTTTCCTTATAGTCAATCATGATATTAGGAAGAGCATGGAACGCAATATCTAGTTTAGGTGGACTTCTAAAATACATAGATTCTTCTAATTTCCTTGAGTGGCATTCTTTAGAATGGTTCTCATCCTATCTTTCGATTCTCTCAATTGGCAAGCTCAGGTTACTCTCGTGAGTTAGAAGGTAACTGGAAATCTGCCAACACTGTATCACCTCAGAACTTATTGCCTTCTTAAACTAAAATCACGCTTCTGGGTGTTGGGAAGCTGTACATGTGCGCTAATCGGAACGAGAATTTCGATATCGCGATACAGGATTAGTTGTTGCTCCGTAGTGCGTTTTTCTGTAGTTCGATGTCTCTTTGATAGATGGCGTTGTAAAGTTGTCACAGATTAATCATAAAATAATGATCTCACTTCTTAATTTTAATAAATCCGAGTAGGTTCAAAAATAACGAACACACTTATTAGGGATTGAACTCCTACTACCTAATTTCAGCACGCACAGGGTTACAGAAAACAAAATAAAATTCTCATTCTATATATCCTTTTAACCTTCATTATTCTAATGTCTTATTAAAACTGAACACGATTTATTCTTATTCTAAAGTCTGCATATGTGAAGCTGTATCCACATAGTAACAGAACCGTTCAACGCGAGCTCTTCAAAACGCCACATTCGATGGTGCGAGTACAATACGGACTTGTATTCTTCTGGGTGACGCAAGTAGTGTTGCACATGAGGAGAGCGGTCCCAGCATTTCAAGTTGCACTGTCGGAACAAAATTATATTGATTCGTGATAAATATAAGTTACTTAAGAACGATTTTCACTGCGTAAAAGTGACACGAGAGGGATCTATTTATTTATATCCATATCAATAAATAAAATTAAAGTGTCTGTTTGCAGTTTCAAATTAAAAGAATATCAGTAAATGCATATGAAATGTGTACGGCTCATCCTGTCATCAACTACCTGTGTTTGTTAGGGTTCCGAAGTTTATGACTCGGAACTCTTATAGATTCGACATGTCCGTCTGTACGTCCGTCCGTCCGTCCGTCCTCGACTTACCGTCCAAACTTTATCTATTGTATACGATTTTAAATCCACGCACCATTATGGGTGACTGAGGAACCCTTTCCTGTGCGTGGCCTGACATGCACTTGGCCGATTTATATAGTATTCAATTCAATTCAATTCAAAATTCTTTATTCACTTAGTATGCAATACATCTCTTGTGACAGGTCAAGATCTACATGTACATTTATGCCATGTTCGCAAACAATAGGTAAAGCCGGAGAAAAGAACATGGCAATAAAAACTCGCGGCCACTCTTTTCAAATCGCCAATGTTTACATAGTTTTAATGTTTATAAACCTGATATGGGGGTAAGGTGCTGCCACTAATTTATTATACACAATGTTAGAGGACTGATGCAAATTATAGTGATTAAAAATAAGAACATAAGCTAATTAAAAAAAAAAAACAACAGCCTCAGTGGGTACAACATAGTAGGAGCATCTACTTACAAAAAAGGTAAAAATTATATGTGCTCAAATATTGGCCAAAGTACTGGTAACGAAAGATTAAATATAAAATATTAATTTTAGGATCAAAAGAAAGAGAAGAATGGCCTTTATTCGTCACGTAGAATCTTTACTTACAAAAGTAAAATCATGCTCTTAAACAATGTGATAACAACATTCTCATGAGTAGAATAAAATGACAAGGAGCAAGTAGTCAAATCCATTTTTCTTTATCATTTAAAAATTCGTCAACTGTATAATAACCTCTACGTATAAGATAAGTTTTGACTACATTTTTAAACTTTTCCACTGATAGACTCTTAACACTCGCCTTAATCTTTACAACGCTTTATATCGTACTAGCTGATTCCAGAGGTGTTATCCGCTTGTTAAAGAGCCTATCAGTAATCTTTTAGTGTAAGTCTCGTCAAAATAGATTCAATCGTTCCAAAGATTAACCGGCACGAACAAACAGACAGACAAAAATTTAAGAAATGATGTTTTGATGTTTGGGTGCCGTAGTGAAAATATGAAATTATAAAAAGACTTCAGTTTTTTTTTATAGATTAAAGATTATTATTATAGCTTTAAGTATGATGTTTATACCTTTGTTTATACATCATATTTCGAATCGTTTCACATTCTAATCGAATTTCTTCTACTACCTAAAATGGTGCTCCTCCTGACTACCAAGGTAGGCCGTCGTGGGGTTTAGTGGGTAGACCGGTTTCCCCTTGTAGTCCCACGCACGCCCATCGTTTACCCATCGAAGGGTATGGTGCGAAAAGCATTCCCCGCGTAAAAAATGTTAATAACACAAAAATAAGTTACATCCAGTCGAAAAAATGAAAATACCTTGATTCCTAGTTGTTCCCAAGACGCTGCAGCACGTCTACTTCTCTTCTCAGCTCCGATAGGATCAGTCTTGGAGACCAGGAACAAGCAGGGAGCTTTGCAGGGCGTTGCATGATATACCTCCGTCGCGTGCCAATAATGTTTTGTCGCAACGTTGTATAATAACTTCATATGAGCTCTGAGAAAATAAAAACAGTTGAAAGTTTGCTAGTAGATTAGAGTATTTTTTGTACCAATAGGTTACGTAAACAAATAGAACATAGAATACTATATGTCTACGTAATCTACGACACTATTAATAGTAAATCATACGTTATAGTCCAAGATCCCTGGTTCATTTTTAAAATTGATTACTATCAAGCTAATTTTCGGTCCTACGCTCCTACGCTCAAAAGTAGGGTACAAATCCTAGATATAAAAATAATTACTATCAAGCCGAATCTTCGTGAATAGCTTCGTTTCTATGAGACGCCCAACTTTTCCTGTACGATAATTCTCGATTATGGTAGGTAACAGCGGTAGCAGGGATAAAATATGTTGATTTGATGATTCTCAAAAAATTATTACTAACAGGTTTTTCTTCGTTTAAATATGATGATAATTATCTCAATTATTCGAAAAAAAAATTGTCCTACAAATTATATGGTTTGATCAAAGAGTCCCTCAAAATGTATCGATAACGAGCTCACCAAAAATGATTACAAATTTTTTTACTTAGTTAATATTTGTATAATTCAACAATTACATTGTTCTAAAAATTGTTCTAAATATGTTTTCCCTTAATGTTTTAAATTAAGGAAATTAAAAAGCAATTTATTTACTGTATTTTGCTCATCTCTAAATATATAATTCTTCTGTGAGTGTGTATGTCACTGAACTTCTCTCAAACGACTGGACCGATTTTGATGAAATTTTTTGTGTGTGTTCAAGGGGATCTGGGAATGGTTTAGATTCGCAATTGGACCCGGTAGGTGGCGCTGCGATCAAGTTCTGGAATTTTAAAGTTGGGCGGTACGAAGTTCGCTGGGTCAACTAGTTGATATATATACTAGATGTGTAATTGCGTACCAAGAACGTTAAAACCGCTATTAGGATTTGCTCTAATTCAAGGAAAAAGTCATTTTAGCGATGAGATGAAAACAAAATGACCAAATAAATGTGTAGGGAAATTATGCGATTCAAAGTGATAAAAGTATTGTAAATCAAGCAGAAATACTTTTCACAAGTAAAGATATTGTTTATACGCTAAAATCAAATTTAAAAAATAATAAGTGCAATACATATAGTGTTAGAATAAAAACAACTTTTTTCTTTCCCAAATTAATGGGAGAGTTTGTAACGTATGAAGTAAATTGCTTTGTCCAGTTTTTAAATATGTTAACATAGTAAGGATTAATATTGGATTAATTAGTCTTTCAAACCCAATTATAATTGTTTAGTAATTGACAATTTACCAGTGAGCGTGAAATTTCGTGAACGTATGAATGATAATTTTTTGCAATGTCGTCACTTCACACGTTAACATTTTATATTAATTAACTATCTGAACCCCACTAGTAAGTCTAAAAATAAAAAATGATATCAATAAAGGACGCTATGAGTTGTTTGAAAAGGGGTATAAATTAAAAAATGAAAATGAAGAAATTTTTAGACAAAAAATCGTCGGATATGATCCTTCCAGTTTGTCACCAACAAATCAAGAATTGTTGCAACATATTAAAAGAACCGTGTTTATCTGCAATGTTTGGTGTAATGCACACATGTGATGCCCCATGGAAAAATTGCCAGAAAATTTTGGATGGACAATAATGGATGGCAAATATCAATATTATTGGTTTGATGGTCCTTAAAGTCCATCTTTTGAAGAATTATCTTCTGACGTACAAGGTACTCTATTAATACTATTGTTATCTATTGATTCATCACTACATGGTATAAAACAAAGTCGCTTTCTCTGTCCTTATGTATGCTTAAATCTTTAAAACTACGCAACGGATTTTGATGTGGTTTTTTTAAATAGATAGAGTGATTAAAGAGGAAGGTTTTTATGTATAACACATGCATAATAAACATGTCGTAAATAAACCCATTTTTCTACGCTTACATTGCAAACGCTGGCTGTACCCTACGAGATGGATCAAAACAATGTACTACAGCATTGTACACCTTAAAAAAGTCAACAAAAAAGTCGGCCATAGTATATGTCTATCTCTTAATTATATAAATATCAATTAAGTAAAAGAAAAAAAAACAGCTGGCTAGTAATCATTTTTGGTGACCTCGTTATCGATACATGTTGGAAGAGGGTACTCTTTGATCAAACCATATAATTTGTAGGACAATTTTTTTTTTAATAATTTGGATAACTATCATCAGATTTAACCGAAGAAAACCCTGTTAGTAATAATTTTTTGAGGATCATCAAATCAACATATTTTATCCCTGCTACCCCTGTTACCTACCTCAATCGAGAATTGTCGCACAGTAAAAGTTGGGCGTCTCATCGGAACGAAGCTACTCACGGAAAATTAGCTTGTTAGTAATCAAGAGTAAAAATGAACCAGGGATCCTGTACTATTAAGGCCTTAAGAGGCTGAAAACCAAAATAGAGGTAAATAAAGATCGTTTTGTAAAAAACCTATCGCTCATATCATTACCAAAATCAATGTCTTTATAATTGAACACATTCCTTACATAGTGTTTATTTCCAAAACACGATTTGAAAAACTTCACTCGATAGAAAAAAAAATCAAAGTAGCCTCTGAAAATAGTTGAATTTTGACTTTACACAGTTATAATTTAAGTAATGTAAATGAAAATAAGTACAATTTTTTATATAGTAGTAACAATACTAGGTAAGCCGGAAGCTCCACGGTGTTAACCGCCGTTTATCAGACACACTAAAACGTTTATTACTGAAGCGATGAGTAAAGTTTTCACATGTTAAGAGTCTTTAGATGCAAAAAACATAATAATATGAGCACCGAAAAGATCACAATTTACGGTTCGCAATTTACGTTATCTAACCTTATTGAGGACTGTGAACGAGAGAAGTGACTGAGCTGAATTATTTTTAATTGCTGATGATTTTGTTTCGGGTCGTAGAGAGTTAATAATAATTTTACTACAGTATATTCCAGTAAATATTTTTTTGAGACTTTTGCATATTTTCTGCGTAAACACAAAGATTTCTTGCTCTCGACACACGCGAACAACCGGTGAAGAGCTGCCGTAGGAGAAGCAGAGAGTACCCATGTGAATGTCTACTATTTTTAGAGTTTGCCCCTGACGTTTACTTATTGTAATTCAGAAAGTTCCCTGCAGAGGAAATTGCAAGAGCTTGAATTGAAATGATAAGTTGGTGGGTTTTATGGGGATCTTAGGTATCAATACCGTCTCTCCTGTGGCCCCTTCTGTGAGGATTGTGGCCTGCACGATGTGCCGTCTCAGCTCTGTGATACGTAACCTAGTGCCGTTGCACAATCTGTGCGCGTCCAGGTTACGCATTAGTGTGACAGGCAAACCAAGCTTGAGTTCCAATTCCTGACAGGTCGAGGGAAATTAAAAAGTCTACAGGGTACAGAAGCGATGTCAATCACATGTAGGTCCTCACCTCACCTGGAAATTACTCTAATATTTCTTTATTACTTTTTCTCACCAACTTGTATTTGCGAGATGTTGCCCGACACATTAAGGCGTGTAACGTGGAGATACTTTTAAATTTTTCAGTAAAATAGACGCGTTGAAATTCATTAAAGAGTAGGAGAAATCATTTCCTCTCCAAAGTCGAATTATACTAGGTATATAATCGAACAAACGGAAAAAAACGGACATGACGAATCTATAAGGGTTCCGAGTTATAAGCTTCGGAATCCTAATAAAGTAAAAACCAACTAAACTATTATACTAGTATTAACTATACAATAATATAATGGATTGATAAGTAAGCGGCAGATTAAGTAAGTACATATATTTAAGTCCAATATTTATTTATTTATTTAAAACTTATTGCACTTGTTGTACAAAGGCGGACTTAATGCCATGAGGCATTCTCTCCCAGTCTACCTTCAGGTGATGTAAAAATGAGATGCGGTAGGTGCAAATATAAGTTTTTGAGACAAAACGATTTTATTCTGACATAAAATACAACCAAAATACATATATTTTACATAAAACATTACATGTTTTATGATAAAAATATAAAAACATACATATAGACATATACATACATACTTAAATTTAATATTATATAAAATACATAGTCGTGTACTAGGGCTGCGACTATACTGCCGACTGACTCTGAAGAAGTTCTCGTACTTTAAATTTGAACGTAAGGCAGTTTGTGGACATTCGTATTTCAGCAGGGAGTGCATTCCAGAGCAGAACTGACTGCACGAAGAAAGAAGAATGGAGGAAGTTAGAGGTGTGAGGGGGACATAGAAGAAGCAAATTATTTGTTGAGCGAAGGTCTCGGTCGTGGTTAGAACATAAGTAACGGAAGTGTGGTGCGAGGTATTGGGGTAGCGAAGGAGAATTCAGAAAAGAAAAAAGAGTAGTCAGAGCTCGCAAACTGCGACGCTGACGAATTGGAAGCCACTTCAGCTGGGAACGTAAAGCAGACACATGGTCATACTTGCGAAGATTGAAAACGAGTCGAATGCAGTTATTGAGAAGGCGGTCTAGTTTATTGAGGAGGTCTGCATTCAGGTCAAAATAGCACACATCACCATAGTCGATCTGTGAATAATTAAGGATTGCATAAGTGTAATCTTGGTTTTAATGGGAAGGAAATTTTTTTTAGCCGATACAAAACTCGGAGACATGATGTGACTTTCTGGCTGACATGAGTGACCTGTGTTCGCCAATCAAGTGTAGAGTCTATAAATAGTCCCAGGTTCTTCACCACTGCACTCAACGGTATAGTCACGTTGTTGTAGACGACTGGTGGAAGGACCGCTGTATCCAACCTGTTTAACATTTGTGTGCTCCCCACGACGATTACTTAGCATTTGGTTGGATTTACTGCTAACCCAAATCTCGTCGACCAGTTTTTTATGAAGTCGAGGTCTTGGTTGACTTTATCTATTGCGTATGAGATATCTTCAACTTTTGACTGGGTGTAAATTTAACAAAATTTTTTACACCTTTGTTTCAATTTACATTCTCAAAAATTCATATACTTAAATTTTATTTTTGATCATAAATTATTATTAGTTTAGGTTGCCCACGAATATTTTCATAAAGGAACAATGGATAGCTGCTATAAGATGGAGTCGAATACGACCAATATATCATTTTTTAGGGTTTCGAAGTTTGTGACTGTCCGTCCGTCCGTCCGTCATTGACTTACCGTCCAAACGTAACACGTAAAGTGGGGATGATTGAGTGATTGATGAAGACCTATCTAATGATGCCCTTCCGCGTGGGGTATCATTAGATAGGTCTTTTAAAAACATTAAAGAGTTCTAAGACGATTTTTTTATTTAATCCATTTGCGAGAAATTCCACTTTAAAGGGCACTTTTTTATAAAAACAGGGCGTCCCCCCCTCTAAAAGCTAAATGGCTGGGTCAAAAAATCTGGGAAAATTCGTGATGGTGTTTCATATAATCAAGTTTAAAACTATAATGGATTAAATGACTTTGTTAGTTCAGGAGTTATAGAGGCTTAACTTGTAAAATGCGCTCCCTTGGAAAAATATAATTTAATTTTAAATTAATTCTAATTTTAAATTTAATTTTAAATTAATTTTAATTTTAAATTTAATTAAACATACTTTCACCTTTATTATTATTACTAGCTTTCGCCTCCGGCTCTGCCCGCGTGTATTTCGATAATTCCGGAAAAAAGTAGCCTATCTGATATATTATATGCTATTACTGTAGTTTCATCCAAATCCGTTCAAAGATTATGTACAAAACAGAACGATTAAAGCTCTGAAGGTAACGATCTCTATACGACACTGTTATTTTTTGTGAAAATGGAATTAAACACTTTTAGATTTACTTTAAAATAGCAATGACGTAATAACTTTCATAATGTGTAACTTTTGTTCCTATTTTCTTCAATCTTAAGTTCAAATGTATATCAACTGTATCATTAATTTTTATACAATTATGGGATTATCTTTTATAGAATGTTTATATACAAAACGCCAAAAATTTTATAAATTGATGCTTTTTGACCGACTTTGATTTAATTAAGGTGTGCAAAATAATTTCTCACAGATTCTTTTGTTTACATTATATTATTATACAACATATTCTAAATAAAGGATTTTATTTCATTATTAAATTTAATCTTTTTATTATTTTCTATCATTCTTCCTAACCTGATTCCTTACAGTACTGTGTAGGTACTTCAGAAATCAGAAGATTATCACTTTTTTATTTATTCTATGACGAGTGATGACGTACGAAATGATGACCATTCCGCGACGCGTGAGGGCCTATCTAACGATCTACGATCTATGCATACATACATACAAATATTAGTAGGATGGGATAATTACGAATATATGTAGTTCGTACTCACCTCATAGTTTTAGGATCCAACTTGCGTTTAATTTTTTGACTAAAGTAATCCTGACTTATGAGCCGTCTTACCGAAGAAAGGCTGGTGCAAAATAAGTCGATGTCTAAAATTTGTGACAGACTATTAAATGTTACTGCACTGCGAATACAGAAATAATTGCGCCTATAATTAGCCACTGTAAACGGTACATCAAGCAATGGTCTCTGTCGAAACCTGGTGGGATTTGAACGCAAACCTATCTTGGCCACAAGCTCGGGACTGTCCATCGACCCATTAGCAATGTTCAACAAAAGAGTTAGGTCGTTGATGCGATGTCTAACCTCGAGAGGTAGAAAGTGATACCGTCTGCAACGATGGCTATAGTCAATCGAATATTGATGCGCTCTAAAGTCGAGATACCAAAGAAACTTTCGCTGGACATTTTTATTGCGAGTTCTATATAATTCGTAGTGTGGATTCCACATTTGAGAGGCATATTCCAAGTGTCCTCGCACAAAAGAACAGTATAGTATCTTGATGGGTTTAAGAGATCTGAAATTGGAAGAGTGGTGTATTATAAAGCCCAGTGCCCTCGAAGCCCTTTTCACGATCGTCTCGATATGCTGGCAGTGGCGTAACAATAGGGTGGCAGGGCTGGCAAAATGCCACGGGCCCCCAACCCAAGAGGGCCCCGGCCCAAGACGCTGCCAGCTCAAAAAAAAAATTATACACTGTATCTGAGTATTTTATTTTATTTGAAAAGTATATTTATATAAGTTTTGCTTAAAACCCAAAGCGAGACAACTAAAGACCTTAATACAATTTCATGTTAATCGTTAAGCATTTCAACCAACCTAAAAAAAAAAAGTTGATTCATTTTTAGAGAATCTTTTTTGCGCCAAGTACTTTCTAGGCTTCTTGATGTTACTCTGACACTTTCAACGTGTAATTTAGTCTTTCGTGGCCACAGAGAAAACGCAGATAGCAGTGATCCAAGCTCCAAAATAAACTTCTTGAGTATTGTTGGGTTATTAGGAAAATACGACCCGATTTTACAAGAATTTACAAGTAAACCAAAGGGCGAGATAAAATACTTAAGTCCAAAAATACAAAATTAACTAATTTCTGTCCTGGTTCTAAAAGTAGAAAATTTACTGATAAATGAAGTAATGCCTCACCATTCTACTCTATCATATTCGATACAACTCAAAAATTTATCAAAATGTGAACTTTACCGTTATTGTATGATCGAAAAAGATGGTAATGGGATCCCAAATGCACTTGTCATTAAAGAATATTTTTTAGGATTTCATGAAGTTAAGGATCAAACTGCCTTAGCCATTGCTAAGACAGTTTCCAAGGAAATTATTAAGTCTTTAAATGACAAAAGTATTCCACTAAATAAGTGTCGAGGACAAAGATATGATGGTGCTAACACAATGAAGGGGACTTATGGTGGAGTTCAAAAACTCATAAAAAATGTCGAGCCAAATGCCGTATATCTTCACTGTGCCGCTCATAATTTGAATCTAGTACTCAATGATGCAGTGAGAAAGGTTATTGATATGCAAAATTTTAATTTATAATTTTTTTGGGTTTAGTATCAAAATATATTAAAATACAATAACATTATAAACATTAAACCCTACTAGATGGGCAGAACGTTATGATGCCGTTTTGCTTTAAAAGTTCGGTTTGTTGAAGTCCAAAAAGCTCTAACTCTTCTATGGATGAATGTGAAGTCTCCAATACGCATTGGGCTAGCGTGGGGACTACTGACCTTTCCCTCTCGCCTAAGAGAGGAGGCTTATGGCCTATGGCCATTAGTGGGACCTATGCAACGTGTAATTGAGTACGCTAAAAATCTTGAAGTTTATTAAAATTAAACTGAGTACACGTGACGATTTTTACTGATAGGGCCCCATCAAAAGAATTTGCCACGGGCCCCAGATTATATAGTTACGCCACTGTATGCTGGTTCATCATAAGCTTATAATCCACTACTACACCGAGATCTTTCATTGTATCAACTTATATGCTGGTTAAACAGAGTATACGCTGAGTCAACTGTGGTTCGCCTTCGGGTGTAAGTCATATAAAAACATTTAGAGACATTTAGGTCAAGTTTATGTTTTATGCAGTAGCTTTCTAGCCTGTATAAATCAGCCTGTAACTGCTCAATATCAAATTCGTCATTGATAATTTTATGTATCTTCATGTCATCGGCGTACAGTAGGATATATAAGTTATGAAAACATGTTTGTACATCGGCGATAAATAGCGTGAATAGCAACGGTCCGAGGATCGAACCCTGAGGTACTCCAGAAGGGACCGCATACCATCCAGAAGAGTACCCCTGAAGCACCACTGACTGCAAACGATTTTCTACATAGGAAACGAACCACCGAAACAAATCACCGTGAATCCCTGCAGATAACAACTTCTGCAAGAGTATTTTGTGGTCGATACGGTCAAAACACTTACTATAGTCCGTATAGATCACGTCCACCTGTCCATGTCGCTCCATACCTTGCGATATAAAGTCATGTGACATAATTAGGTTGGTGGTAGTAGAACGTCCCATTATGAATCCATGCTGACTATCACAGATAGTACTTTTTAAGGCCGAATATACCTGTGTATGTACAACTCTCTCCAGAACCTTCGAGAAAAGGCATGTTTTTGATATGGGTCTGTAGTTTTCAACATTTGACTTATCTCCTTTTTTAAAAATCGGAGTGTCAAATGCCGATTTCCATATCCGAGGGACGATTCCTTCTGTAATGGATCTTCTGTGTAGGATACATAAGTGTTCGGAAATGCTATCGGCGAGCTTGACTATAAAAATAGGTGGTATGTGGTCAGGGCCACCCGCCTTATTGAGATCCAAGGACTTTAACAAACCTAATACACGCCGATGACATATTTCAATAGTGCTGATACTCGCTAAGTGCATGTTAGCGTTTTCCGATATCTGAAAGCTATCACTCGGATTCGGTTGTTGAAATTTGGACTGAAAGAAGGATGCAAACATATCACTGATTTCCTCAGCAGTATCCGCAGATTCCTCACGGTAGCTCATGATGTTTGGTAAAGTACCGGTCGATTTTTTACTTTTTATATATGACCAAAACGATTTAGGATTACTTACAATTGAGGTCTCAATTTTAGCCATATATTCATCAAAACAACTTTTTTCTACCTCTACTACTCTTCTTCTTAGGAGGGAATAGGTGTTATAATCCGATATATTCCTATAAGTTTTATATTTACGATGAAATTTGTATTTTTCCTTTAAAATTTTAACCAATGCTGTAGTGTACCAAGGTGGATATAACGACTGCTTGGCTGGTTTCAATGGAATGTATTTATTTCTCAATTCATAAAGTTTATTATAGAAAACTGTAACTTCATTCTCAAGTAAATCCCTCGACAGTATCTCAGTCCACGTAACTTGGTCAAGCTCTGACGCAATAGTTTCGTAATTACCTTTAGCATATATATATATCTTGCGTTTAATTTCACGGGTAATTTCTGGATTTCTAAGAAGCTGGTCTCGATAATTAAAGGCTTATAATGGTTATCTATCGGTTCAGCCAAAGGGCTTCTACATTCCCTAACTAATGTGTTATCATTAGAAAAAACGAGGTCCAGAAGTCTATCGTCGCCATTGTACTGTATAATACATGTAATATCTAAAGTATCGAAAAATTCGGTGATATATTTACAACTAAAATTTTGTGGTGTTGTATGTGTAGTTATAAGTCATATAATATGTAATCACTATTGTTCGCATGTATTTAAACTGTTGCTTAATATGAATTAAAGTTAGTATTTATCCATCAATCGTCTTGTTACTATCCCAACCTCATATGGCGACCCTGTCAGAGGCCCGCGACCGTTGTTTACAAATTCCTTGATCCATATAAGGACACGCGCTTCACAATGCATTTGGAGAATTGCATTCGACGTTTATACTCGACGAGACTTAGCAGCTTAATTATTATAATCTATTATCGAGATGGGTTCAACTCCAACTAAAGAAGAAGTCGTTGTGGCCTAAACCGCAACAGGAGGAAGCAATGGTTCGAGAGTAGAACAGCTCCAATTCCACGCAAGTACAACCAATATCATTCTACTTTTAATTTTAACGCTATTGCTCCTGGGTCTAATTTACTTTGTGTATAAAATATATAAAAAATTGTCACGTTAAATGGATGACAAATGAAATAAATCGACACGCATTAAAGAGATCGATTGCTTATTTTCGGAGAGACGCAAAGCTTGAAGCCAGGCCTGAAGAAGTATGAGCCAGATGACATTTTATTTAAAAGAGTTAAGACTAGAATCATTATTGGTATTACATGTCAACTATATATAACTACAAATCGCATATTATTGAAAGTGCCAGGTTCGTCGTCAAGCAGTGTTTATTCAGTGATATAATAATAACCCGATGTTAGTGAGCTCGTGCAGTGGAAACGTATCAAGTGTCAAATTACAATAGTGTGTAACTCCGACGGACATAAGAATGTTGGACATTTTATTTAGTTATTATTAAGAAAACTAAAAGTAATTAAGATTATCTTATACATGTGCATTTAAGTATGTATACCTTTTGTTACACTTTATTGAGGTAAATAGAAAAATTTATGGATCTTAAGTTAAATGATATTTTCAAAAGGTTAAAAGAAGTTAGAACATATCTAATAAAGATCGGTCCTACTAGGCGGACAGGTTCTATTCTGGAAATTAAATTGCGAAAGGTTGTTAATATAAAGAATGAATATACTATTTTTCTTGAAAAATTAAAGAATGTTATAGGTAGCGTAAAAAGTGATGATTATGCTGTTATATTAAAAGGTTGCGAAAATTTTGATAAATTATATAAGGAAATATTATCTTTATGCTCAAACCAATCTGAAATAGATAAAACAATGGCTAAGTTTGATTTAAAGGTTGCATTTAGTTTGTTTCTAGCTCCTTCCGACGACGAATCGAGCATTAAACAGCTCGTGGATAGTATTAATTACTACAGTTCCGAACTCGACGAAGACTCAAAAAAAAGGTTAGTAAATTTCGTTTTAAAAAATAGAATAACCCAAGCTGCTAAATTAAAACTGAATTCCAGTTACTTATCTGTTGATGCGTTGATATCAGATATTAAACTACAGTTACTGCCGAAAAAATCAGTAACTGCAATTCAACATAAATTATTTGATTTCAAACAAAACAATTTATCTATTAATGACTTTGGACAGCAACTTTCAGAGATGTTTGTTGACCTCACTATTTCACGGGCTGGAGGCAATGAACATGCTTTTAGTATCCTAAGACCATTAAATGAAAAACAAACCATAAAATGTTTCGCGGATGGCTTAAGAAACCGAAGACTAAGCACCGTGATTACAGCAAGAAACTACAACACTCTCAAAGATGCCATACAAGCAGCTGTGGACGAGGACATTACGTCTCCCTCTAGCTCCGCTAATGTAATGTACTTCAATCGCTTTAATCGTTATTGTAATAACAATTCCAGAAGTTTCGAGAGTCGGCGAGGCCAAAAAGTAAGAGAGAGAGGTACGTCATACACAGGTGCAGGTCATAGTGGCTGGCAGCAGCAGCGCGGTGCACCCCAGGGCGAGCAGCGAAGCACATCTCACAGCTGGAGAGGCCGCCAGGCTACGGGTCGTGGAGCTCGACGACCATTTTCCAGAGGTATGAATAAGTCTTATTATAATAAGGACCAACAACCGCACATACATACTTTGACAAATTCAGATTCTCAAAATATTCAAATTTCTGAAGAGAATAATCAGTTTTTTCTAGACGAATGAAGTAATTTTTTCATTAAATGATTCTTATAGCATTAAGTTATTAGGTCAGAATAATGTTTCATACAGTTTGTTAATTGATACGGGAGCATCAATATCAGCACTCAAACTTAGTCACGTATTAGAGCAAAACATTCCAATCCATAAACAGAACATTAGTGTCATCGGAATAGGAGGCAAAGTTCAATCAATAGGATCATCATCTTCCTAGCCTTATTCCCAAGTTTATTTTGGGGTCGGCTACTAGTTCAACCGGTTTTACCTGAATTTCAGTTTTTCCACGGAGCGACTGGCATCGGACCTCCGCAACCCTAAGGGAGAACTGAAAATCGAAGATTGAACTAGTTGTCAGTATATTTGAGGGCACTGACTTCCCAATAACGATTGTCATAGATGTTCATGACAACCGGGACCGACGGCTTTACGTGCTCTCCGAGGCACGGGCGTGAATCACCGCCAAACTTCCAAACTCCGGGCAGCTATTAGGAATTTCCTAAGAAAATCCTAAAAACACTTTTTGGCCCGACCCGGGATTTGAACCCGAGACCTCTTGATTAGCAGTCGCATACGCTAACCACTAGACCAACGAGGCAGTTCAATCAATAGGATATGTTTATCTAAACTTTTTCTGTGGAAAGCAAGTGCTGACACATAAGTTTTATGTTTTCGATTCTTTACCATGTAAGACAAGTGGCATAATTGGGCATAACTTTTTAAACAAATATAAATCGGTTTTGAACTTTGGTAACAAATCTTTATTACTATGGAATAACAATGTTTTTTTTTTGAACTCTTATAAATATTATGTTATTTTGTAAAATTATATTCACTGCTTGTTTATCCCTAAGATTTGTTTTAACGAATTGTAACAGAATCATATCCCCATGTATGTTGATATTTACTTTTACTTTATATATGTTTAGAATTAAGAAAAAACTTAACGTTTGTTAATTTTTTTTTTACAATGCCTTATGGACGTGTTGTATGCGTAGTTATAAGTCATATAATATGTAATCACTATTGTTCGCATGTATATAAATTGTTGCTATTATGAATTATAGTATTTATCCATCAATCGTCTTGTTACTATCCCAACCTCATAGTGGAATCAGTTCAGAACTCTCACTAGTGTCGGTAAACCAATCTACCTCACCTCCGAAGTTAAAGTCACCTAGTAAAATAAATCTATCTAATGGATGTGCAAGTATTAATCGATTCAGATTATTCGTGTAGTTATGTAATTGCATCTTATACGAGTTACCCAGATTTTCTTTACAAAGATAAACAGCACAAATATCTAGGTTGTACGTTACCTTGGGCTTTGATCTCTTTAGTACAACGGTCACCCACAAATCCTCGGCGGAACTGCACCAGTCACTCCTCTGAACAACAGTTAATTCCTTTTTCACTGCTATCAATACACCTCCACCCCTCATCTGTCCAGTACGCGAATAGTCACGGTCGCGTCTCCACACAAGGAACCGATTATCAAATACTTCACTATCATAAAAACTGTCATCCAACCAGGTCTCGACAAAAACAATCACATCAAACGAACTTAAACATATACTACGGAATGAATTGTTAATTTTAGTACGTAAACCGCGAACGTTCTGATAATATATTTTAAGAGTCATTTATTACATTTTTAACTATAATAATATGCGTAAAAGAACACAAGAAAATTGTTATTGCACGGTAAGCTTAAGCGATTATTATGAAGTACAAAGTAGGTAGTCAGCAATAACCAGTAGGAAATTAATAGGCACAGCATTGCACAGAGTATTGTAGAAATCACTTTTGAAAACCATCTAAGAGTGACAACAAAAGACATCGATAACAACGATATACGGACGTAGTTACACGAAAAGGATCCAATCCACACAAAGTCATTTTCGAGATATTGACATTTGAAGTTTAAAACATATTTGTTCATAGGTGTTCATTATAAAATAGATTGTAAGTATGATGTTATCTTAGAATATTATTATTATTTTTATTGTATATTTACTATCATACAGAATATTGTGTGATCGTTTTACTGATTTAGTTTTTAATTCTGGGTAAGAACCACGACGGTTGGATCGATATAAGTGAAAACAAATATACATGTGCCTATAGATGTGGGTTGGTTCCGATGTTAATAATCAATAGAAAACAGCTGTTTTTACGTGTTTTTTTTTTACTGACCGATAATATCGATGTGTAGCATCAGTTTGGTGCACTTAACTAATTTTTAGGGTTCCGTAGCCAAATGGCAAAAAACGGAACCCTTATAGATTCGTCAAGTCTGTCTGTCTGTCTGTCTGTCTGTCTGTCTGTCTGTCTGTCTGTCCGTCCGTATGTCACAGCCAATTATTTCCGAAACTATAAGAGCTATACTGTTGAAATTTGGTTAATCGATGTATTATGTGAACCGCATTAAGATTTTCACATAAAAATAGAAAAAAAACAATACATTTTGGGGGTCCCCATACTTGGAACTGAAACTCAAATTTTTTTTTTTCATCAAACCTATACGTGTGGGGTATCTATGGATAGGTCTTCAAAAATGATATTGAGGTTTCTAAAACCATTTTTTTCTAAACTGAATAGTTTGCGCGAGAGACACTTCCAAAGTGGAAAAATATGTGTCCCCCCCCCCTCTAACTTCTAAAATAAGAGAGTGATAAAACTAAAAAAAATATATGTTGTACATTACCATGTAAACTACCAACGAAAATTGGTTTGAAAGAGATCTAGTGAGTAGTTTCTTTTTAATACGTCATAAATCGTAACACGCAATATACCTTTCATCCAATCAATACACTAGTATAAAAACATCGATGAAAGTTACAACGAACTACAGGAACTTTTATATGATGGTACTTGCTGGTACGGAACCCTTCATGGGCGAGTCCGACTCGCACTTGGCCGCTTTTTTTACAGTATTGTGGTTTGGATCCTTTTTGTGTAACTACGTCCTACATCCTACGGTCATAAGTACAAAGTATTTAAATTGAAAAAGCGGCCAAGTGCGAGTCGGACTCGCCCATGAAGGGTTCCGTATCAGCAAGTAACATCATATAAAAGTTTTTGTAGTTCGTTGTAACTTTGATCGATGTTTTTACAATAGAGAATTGATTGAATGAAAGGTAAATTGCGGTTTACGATTTATGACGTATTAAAAAAAACTACTAACTAGATTTCGTTCAAACCAATTTTCGTTGGTAGTTTGCATGATAATGTACAACATATGTTTCTTTAGTTTTATCACTCTCTTATTTTAGAAGTTACAGGGGGGGGGGACACACTTTTTTCCACTTTGGAAGTGTCTCTCGCGCAAACTATTCAGTTTAGAAAAAAATTATATTAAAAACCTCAATATCATTTTTGAACACCTATTTATAGATACCACACACGTATGGGTTTGAGGAAAAAAATTTTTTCGAGTTTCAGTTCCAAGTATGGGGACCCCCAAAATGTATTGTTTTTTTTTTCTATTTTTATGTGAAAATCTTAATGCGGTTCACAGATTACATCTACCTACCAAGTTTCAAAAGTATAGTTCTTATGGTTTCGGAAAAAAGTGGCTGTGACATACGGACGGACAGACAGACAGACAGACAGACAGACATGACGAATCTATAAGGGTTCCGTTTTTTGCCATTCGGCTACGGAACCCTAAAAACCAACTCTATGACACAAATGATAAGGTAACTTTCGTAAAAGGTTACTTTTGTAATAAAAAAAAAAAAAAAAATGTTCAATGTGGGGTAACTACATTAACAAACTGACTTGGTAGCATCAATCCCAGACACAGATACAGTTGGAATACGCCAGTAGCACAATTTTGATTAAGATTCTCAAACATTGTTTTCTTTGGATCGGCCATAGTAAAAAATCTTAGCACAAATTTCAATAATAACATCACAACAATATAGATAACAAAAAAATCATGCAGTATTTTTATTTTAGTTTCTCGATGTCCGATTCCGTTTTCACCACAATAACATGAGACGTTTCGTTTTTTCTTACGTGTATAGTTGCATGCTTCACCCAGACATATTGAAAATTCAATTCCGACGCTGCTTTTTTTGTACGAGAAAGGAGTAGCTTCTTTTGCGTTGACAGATGGTCATTATTAAATATCCTCTGGTTACCTTTTTTTTTATAATAAAATCTGTTTATTTCAAAATATATATATATACAAATCAGCTGTCCATGTACTTAACATTTAATCTATAGTAAGAATTTTGTGTTATGGAGTTGCTAACAATAAATATTTCCCTAAACTTTACAATTTCCCTATTTACATTATTCAACACTCTTACGACATTTCTTTATTAACATTTTTTGGTTAAAAAGTGTTGTTTTAATAATTGTTGTACCTGGTGTCTTTGCTTATTATGTAGTCTGGACACTAAGGATTTTGGCAACTTATTTAATATTTTAGGAACAGTATAGTTCCCGACTCTTTCTCCAAACATATTGGCACATTTAGGCATTTTATACCTTGGCAGATAGTCCAGGTGACGTAAAGATTCAGATCTTTTTGCTATGCATAAGTTGTTTATATAGTTACTGTACTGAGTCACAATTGATAGATCTACTTTGTCAAAGACATTTAGCACTTTACAATATTGGAACAAGCTATGGTAGTTATCTTTATTTTGGAGTCTTATTTTTAACGGTACAATCGTTTTTAATAACCGTATTTGTAGGTTGTATATGTTATTTAAGTATGTTTTGTATGTTCTACCATAGCTGGATAGTCCGTAGTTTATTATTGAGTCTGCCAATTACATATAAAGTAGTCGAAGTGTTTTGTATAGGACTTTCTGTCTGAGTAAACATAATTTTGATAATATCGCTCGGAGCCTATTGCATACATACTCGACATATGGACCCCAGCTGAACTTGTTATCAATTTTGAGACCCAAGTATGTATGCTCCTTGACACTTTCAATGGGTGAACAAGTACAGCAGGTACTCTTCTGGTGCATGCAGTTGTGGTCGTGGGCGACTATCCGAGGTATCAAAGATGTTTTTTTGTGTGGTGAATGTATGTACATCAGTTTTGTTTTGTTGTAATTTATGGTGAGGCCCAGATCATGAGCCCATTTGCACAGCTGATCAAAATCCTCCTGCATCATGCTTTGTGCCTTATTAATATCCTTGTGTGATGTTATTATACATGTATCATCAGCAAACTGGTACACAGAGGCGTGTCGGAATATTTTACACATGTCGTTGACATATAGTAAGTACTCAGTCGGTGCTAGGATCGAGCCTTGAGCTGTTCCGTGTAGTGTTGGTATCAACTCAGTTTGCTCTCCCGCTGTACTAACTGTATTGTATCGATTTTGGTGATAGTTTTTAATGAGTTCCAGCACCGGTCCTTGTATACCATTTTGCTTCATTTTTTGATATAGTGTTTCATATTTTAATGTATCGAAAGCTTTGCTGAAGTCCACCATTACAGCGAGAACATGGTTTTTATTGTTTAAGTGCTGGTTTATTTCATCTGTGAAGAGTGACAATAGTTGTGATGTACTTTTATTTTTTTGAAATCCATATTGGTTTTTATGTATTATGTTGTTATTTATCAAAAAATTGTTAATTAGTTCACCGAAGTATGTTTCTATAATTTTATCAATACATGACAGTATTGTGATAGGTCTGTAGTTGTTAGTGTTATTATGATCACCCTTTTTGTAGATTGGCCTGATTACCCCCACTTTAAGCCTGTCCGGATAAATTAAACGTGTAACGCAAAGATTGATTAAATGAGTGAGCACTGGTGTCATTTGTTCGGAAAAATGTTTGATATCTGTAGCCCTAATTTTATCATACCCAGGGCTTTTTTGTGATCTATTTTTTGTATTATTTTGTATAGGACTTCTTCATTTATTTTTTTTAGTCTCATGGATACATTAGGTGTGTTTATATATGTTTTCTCTTCCAACAGTGACTCAGTACAGTCACTCATTACTTTTTTAACATTACTATCAAAATCACGTGAAAATTGATCTGCTAGCAGTTTTGCTGGTAAATTGAATGATTTGAGAAGAACGTCGTCAATAGTTTTAACAGTTCTGCCTGTTAGTCTGTTAATAACAGCCCATACTTTTTTTTAATTTTTAAAGTTATCACAAATTTCTTTTTTTATTGATTTATTTCTTGTATAGCATATAATCCTGTTTGTTCTATTCCTATATTTTTTTTTCCTGACAGGTTGATCTGAGCCGCAGTCAACGGAATGTTTTTGTTCATTTGTCTAACAGCGGCGATGAAGTCTTCTTTTGCATAGCGGTTACAAAAACTTATACTCTGTCCATTCCTTTAATATCTTTTTGACAGTTCAACAAATTTCGAAATTAGTTACGCCCTCACACGTCACTGATTCGACTTGAAATCAAAATCAATCGATATAATATTCTTTAAGTCAGTATTGTAAATAAATATAATGTGCACTATTATGACATATAATTGGCCCAGAACTAAGAAAACTTCCTAACACAGTCACTTGAAGGTCGGCTTAGTAAGTATTAAGTGATTTTTCAAATGTATTTTCTCATAACTCTGGATTTAAACGTTATTCACCACGCGTTTCAAAGTTAAATTTTACTAACACGTGCATAGTTACATTTTAAGTGTGTTATTGTTCTTTATTCTAAGTTTGAACTTAAATTCCAAACTTTCGACATAATTCCTTGCAAATAATCAATCTTGAAGTCATACTATTTTAATTTCCTTTTTATTTTATTAAATTTACAGAAACAATACCGACATGAAGTCATATTACTTTGATAGATTATTTTAATCGTTAAATCGATTTATCGCATTTCAAGAACTGTTTCATATGTTGTTTTTAGCTATGCACACTGCCCACTTCCCTACCCGTCTATAAAGTGCGACACTACTGTAGTACTTTATTACGAAAAAAAATACCTGTAATTTATAGGCGTGACCTGTCAAAAAGATAATAAACGAATGGACAAAGTATAATATTATAGGCTTACATTTGTTTTTCTCTCGAGTAGGTACTCGGGTTACAAAGTTGATCTGGGTTTTTGGCACTGAATAGTTAATTTTGTTACCAATCTTAGCAACAACTTCGAACAAGTTCTCATGATTAGTTTGTGGAACTCCCTTTATTTCGACGTTGTTCATCCTGTTCCACTGGTCTCTAACATGCGACTCATGTTCTAATGTCTCAAGACGATTATGAAAGGAGTTTACCTGTTCTTGTATGTTCTCTGCCTGTCTGAGGCGACACTCAATATCTTTTAGCTCTCGATGCAATGATATTATAAAAAAAGGTAGATATCGCACTATCGCGCGAAAATTGTTGCGGACAAATGTAGTCAATCGTCGTGATTTCATTTAGTCGGCTAATAGAAGCTAGCGAATAAACTCGTTCTCAGAGCGTTTCCGTGAAGTGCTTATTATTACCAAAATGCCGAGCTGTGTGTTATGAAGGTGTAAAAACTATGGTTCCAAAATAAATAAAAAGGAAGGAGTTACATACCACGGGTAAGTATTTATAAGTAACTACGTAATATTTGTATTTTGTCACGGTTTTGTTTCCCATTTACCGAAATTATTAAATCATATCCAATATTAATAAAGACGCGTTAAAAAAGGACAGAGGATAAGATTGTAACTGAAGTGTGACAAGGACAAGGCATGCGTAATAGATTAAATCAAACAGAAGGGATATCGTAGGCACAATACATACAACCTATCGTCCGCGTCCTCCAGTACCGTCTAATTGATACGCTCATATTACTATTATGTGTTTAGTTGTCATTGTCTTTCAGTTAATATGATGATTATATTATTTGGCAATAATAGTGTTAAAATGTATGTTGGTAAAAAGACTGTGTATATTGTTTTGTATTTACCAGATTTCCAAGTGTCAATCTTACGAGAATTAAATGGGTTATAATGGTTCAGGCGGAAAGAAGTGAGTACGACTGGATGCCTACGAAAAGTAGTACTATTTGTTCCGTACATTTTAAGCAGGAATATAAATACACTACTTCGAAAGGATACATACGTCTGAAAAAAAATGCAGTGCCTGTTATAAACAGGGTAAAATTTGTATGTATCCATAATAAAATTGTAGTTTGATTAAATCTGTCCTTAGTTTTACATTAAATTTAATTAAGATGTTTTCACAATTCAAAATGTTGTTTATAATCTTGGAAAGTATATAATTTACAATGACAACTAAAATACTTTTTTCTTTTTAGGATAAAGATGATGTTTCTGATGATGATGATTGGTATTTTTAGCAAATGGCGATATTCAATGTCATATCTGTATCAATTTTAACGAGTTAGTCCATAATTTTACTAGTGTGTGTAAGTGCAACTCGCAAGAGATCGCTATCTCTTTCTTTACCATGCATTCCGTATTATCTTTTGCATTCGTAATCGTAATGTATGTATACACCTATAAATAAGTACGTCATGTCATACCGCAACAATATCGAACGCCGTTTAGTATGAAGGTAACCTATCTTTCTATATAATATCATTGTCTCGATGTGTGTCGCTTAGTGACGACTTTAGGTCAAAGAACTCCGTCCGGAGCACCGCTATCTCGTCTCTTAGGCTTTCGCGAGGAGCTAATTTCTCTGAGATGGCTCTTATCTCTTTCTGAAGGTCTAACTTGAGCCTTGGTGACAGTGGAGGCTGATTTGTAGAGGAACTCTTGCACTTAATGCAGCGCCATGTATTCTTTCTATCTCCCAGTTTTCTGTATCCTGTTTCTGTTATACCAGCCAATGATATTATAAAAAAAGGTAGATATCGCACTATCGCGCAAATATTGTTGCGGACAAATGTAGACAATTGTCGTGATTTCATTTAGTCGGCTAATAGAAGCTAGCGAATAAACACGTTGTCAGAGCGTTTCCGTGAAGTGCTTATTATTACCAAAATGCCGAGCTGTGTGTTATGAAGGTGTAAAAACTAAGGTTCCAAAGTGAATAAAAAGGAAGGAGTTACATACCACGGGTAAGTATTTATAAGTAACTACTTAATATTTGTATTTTGTCACGGTTTTGTTTCCCATTTACCGAAATTATTAAATGATATCCAGTATTATTAAAGACGCGTTAAAAAAGGATAGAGGATAAGATTGTAACTGAAGTGTGACAAGGACTAATAACGGTTGACTGGCATGCGTATTGAAACTAAATCGATAATAATTTTCTTCGTTGTTTTATTATTACTACATACATTTTTTACGACACTCATTACGTTAGTGATTGGTAACTTTTAGCAAATGGCGATATTCAATGTCATATCTGTATCAATTTTAACGAGTTAGTCTATAATTTACTACGAAATTTGGACTTACCCTCTAGCGTTCGTTGGAAGCAGACGTGTACTACACGTGTTTACAAGTTATTTAATAGGTGAACAATCTAAAGTGACTCGTGAAAGTTTAAAGTGTGATTTGAAGTGCGTTCCTTATAGTTGGAAGACCTTGCTAAACGGTAAAACTAACTGTCCGCGCGCGAAGATTACGCAATAACCTACGACACAATGAGTCCGCAAAGAACACCGCCTAATACTCTATTAACGAAGGGCAGCCAGAGTGAGATGGGTGGCGGTTCGGTTCCAAATTTAACTACCTACAGTGATGAAGAAATGTATGCTAATGTTAACTCTAGAAAACGAAAGGAGCGAACTGACGAGATTGACTATAAAAAGGACTTCACAAACTTTCGCACTGAAATGATGAAATTCTTAGAAGATTTTGCCAACAAACAAAATATAAAGTTAAACCACATACAAGAAGAAATATCTGAGATCAAAAACGAAATGAAAACAATAAAATTAATATCAGACAATTTTACACAGCGATTTGAACACATTACCTCCGAACTAGAAAATATTAAAACGACTAACACTACAACCGAAAATAAAATCAAACACATAGAAAAGGAAATATCACAGATAAAAGATAAACAAAACAATAATAGCCAAATGGTAGTTGAGGAGTCCATCTTAAGACACGAAAATCTCATCACAGAAATAAAAGACAGATCCGACCGAGAAAAAAACATAATTTTGGTGGGTGTATCGGAAATAACTGACAAAAACCCAAACTCTAGGCGAAACTATGATAATCAAGAAGTTTTAAAATTACTAGCATCTACATACGAAGCCTGTCCTAAGCCAATAAAGTGTATGAGACTAGGGAAATACATTCCGAATAAAAACCGACCTATTAAAGTATATTTCAATGAAACTAACACTCCGAAGTACCTACTACGAACCAAAGCGAAACTACCCCAAGGCATACATATATTTTCAGATCAAACCCCGGCACAAAAGTTATACTTACAGTCTCTAAAGGAAAAGTTGAATAAACGTATAGAAGATGGCGAAACGTGCCTCACTATCAAATATTTAAAAGGAATACCCACAATTGTTGAATATAAACCCGATCAAAAAAACTACTAAAAAACTCACCACAAAATATAATTCGGATCAAAGAAATAAGGAGACTAAGCCACTATCTAATAAGCAAATATGAAAATATACCAATACATCCATCCTCATTAAGATTCTTCTATGCTAATCTGCGTAGTATTCGCAAAGACGGTAAACTAGACGAAATAAAATGTATTTTAAAAGCGATACCGACTACTACCCACTTATTAATATTTACAGAAACATGGATTAGCTCAGAAGCCGATGCAAAACTATACCAACTAAAGCCGGTTCCAAAAATAACGGGTCAGTCACATAAACCAATAACGGGTCAGTCACATAAACCCGAATATCTCCCGAACTACGTATGCCATCCTAATGAAACGAAGACTGTTCAATTGAGAATTTAATTATACAGATAAAAAATAAAATAAAACTTAGTTACACCCACAATATTAATCTTAAATTTAAAAAAAACTAAAGTAGTCATATTTTTCTTAAGATTACATTTTTTTATGATTGTTTTTTTTTGCTGTTTTTCATCACTTTCTTCATTTAATACTTTGTATTGCCTCCACGTGATGAAGCCTCCAGTGATGAAAAACAGCAAAAAAACAATCATAAAAAAAATGTAATCTTAAGAAAAATATGACTACTTTAGTTTTTTTTAATTTAAGATTAATATTGTAGGTGTAACTAAGTTTTATTTTATTTTTTATCTGTATAATTAAATTCTCAATTGAACAGTCTTCGTTTCATTAGGATGGCATACGTAGTTCGGGAGATATTCGGGTTTATGTGACTGACCCGTTATTTTTGGAACCGAGTGTAGAAAACTATAAACATATTTACAACTATAGGAAAAAATACAAAGGTGGTGGTGTATCCATTTATGTACACAACAGTATTACATGTGAAATAACTGAAGAACTATGCGAGAACGGGAATCATTACTTATGGATTTATATTAATAAACTGTCTCTAAACGTAGGAGTTATTTACAAACCGGGAGAAACTAATATAAACAATTTTTAGAAACATATTGCTCGCAACTAGAACGACGAAGAAGATCGATTGTTTTTGGAGATTTCAATATGGATTTGCTAAGCTCCAACAGTAATGTCACTAAATACTTGGAAGAAACTGAAGAACTAGGCTACAAGATACTAAATAAAATTAACAAATCATACGGTACGCGCGTCACAAATACGACAAATACAATTTTGGATCATATATGTACAAATATAAGTAACCACTCATTTAGTATATCATTAATTGAATCTAGTCTATCTGATCACAAGCAAATATATGTTGAAATTGGATGTATGAAACCACAAATAAATAAAAAAATGCAATTTATGGCAATAGACTACGAAACATTATACAACACAGCTTTAAAAACAAAATACATAAACAACGATCATGACTATTATTACTTGGAAAATTTTATACTAGACCAGATACAAAATAACAAAATAGATAAATTAAAAGTTTTGAATCTACCGCAAAAAGATTGGATAAATCGAAATATTATTAATGCTATTAGTCTACGAAACTCTTTATGGCAACAAACAAAATCAAACCCGCACGACCAAAGCCTACGCAAGAAGTTTAAGGAGGAGCAACAGAAAGTGAAGAGCTTAATCGACACGCACAAAAAAGACTACTACCACACCCTGTTTCAGAAATGTAAAAATGAACCTAAGAAAATGTGGGAACTCATTAATAACTTAGGTCTAAATAAAATAAAAGACAGCTGTGCTCCCCACAAATTAATTTTGGCCTCAGAAACTATTACAGAAGGTAACTCGATATGCGACTCATTTAACTCATTTTTCTCATCGGTCGGTGCAGATTTAGCTAACATAATACCTAACATGTACCACGTAAATACGGGCAATATTCTAATGTATGACCAAAATTACACTCACACTCTGACACTAAGTGAATTCTCGCCGTGTAATGTTGGTGAAATAACCAACATTATCGATAATCTTGATAACAACACTAGCACTGGTCTAGACGGCATAAGCACCAAAGTGATCAAGTGCTTGAAACCAATTATTGTAGAGAGGTTAACGAACTGTATAAATGTGTGTTTATCAAGCGGTGTTTTTCCCGATACGCTCAAAGTTGCTAGGGTCAGTCCTATTTTCAAATCCGGAAGTAGAACTGACCCAAGTAACTACAGGCCGGTATCAGTATTGCCTGTAATATCTAAGATATATGAACGGGTTTTGTATACACGCCTAAATAAGTATCTAACACAGAAAAAGTTTTTAATTGACCAACAATACGGCTTCCGTTCAAAATCCAGTACTCTCAGTGCCGCAGTAGATTTAATTACAAAAATTAAAACTCATATCGATCAAAAAAGTTTAGTTCTAGGTATTTATATTGATTTGAAAAAAGCATTTGACACAGTAAGTCATAAAAAACTCTTGCAGAAATTGGAGAACATAGGTATTACAGGTACAGCCCTCACAATGTTTAGATCATTCTTAGAAAATAGAACACAAGTTGTTAAACTTGATACCCACACTAGTTCAATTCGGAGTGTGGCGTACGGCTGTCCTCAAGGCTCAATTATCAGCCCATTACTGTTTTTAATTTATATAAATAATATTAATAACATAGGTCTAACGGGACATCTTACGTTATATGCCGACGACACATGTCTTTTCTACTTTAATAAATCTATTCACAATATCATAACAGACGCTCAGAATGACCTCAACATTCTCAACGAATGGTTAAAATATAACCTACTTACGATAAATACCGCAAAAACATCATTTATGTTATTCGCGGCAAAAAATAAACAAATACCAGCTTTCACACCGCTTACCATTAACAATGACATAATTAAACGGTCTCATCACGAAAAATATCTAGGACTGTGGGTAGACGATAAACTTACCTGGAAATTACACATAGAACACGTCAGATCAAAGTTAGTGTCAATACTGGGGGTATTACGTAAGGTATCAAAGTGCATTCCAAGCAAAGCCCGTTCCATTATTTATAATTCCTTGGTTAAATCTCATCTTGAATATCTAATTGAAATATGGGGTTCAGCAGCTGTAACTAATTTAAATACACTCCAAAGAATGCAAAACCAAATAATTAAAATACTCTTTCATCACCATTACCTAACTCCCACAAAACTGCTATATGAAAAAACCAAATTAATGAACCTCAAAAAAATTTATATATATAATACTTGCATCTTAGTTAAAAAGATTACTAATAATTCCATCCAAACTGACATACACTTATCCAAAAAACCAATGTCACATAACTTAAGGAATTCAAATAAATTGCAACTAGTAAAAGTACGAACTAATTATGGAAAAAAAAACAGTTCTATATGAGGGAGCACAGCTGTTTAATAGATTGCCGAACGAACTGAAGACATGTGATAGTTTAAATGTATTCAAATGCAAGCTGAAGAAGCATGTTTATACTTTGTAGCTTCCTGTACGCCAGTAGGGGAATATTATATTAGTTATAAGTAATTGTTACATATCTCATTGTAAGTGAACTAATTGTATGTTCTTAAGAGAATAAATTCTTTAAACCCAAATTCAAAGTGCAACTCGCAAGAGATAGCTATCTCTTTCTTTACCATGCATTCCGTATTATCTTTTGCATTCGTAATCGTAATGTACACACACACCTATAAATAAGTACGTCAGTTCATACCGCAACAATATCGGACGCCGTTTAGTATGAAAGTAACCTATCTTTCTTTATAATATCATTGATACCAGCGCAATGGTAGTGCAGTTCTTGGTTGCATACTGTGCAACAGATTATGCATGCTCTACTATTGCATTTCATTATTATGTGATTTTCTTTAATACATTTTAGGAGATAATTAACGGAAGAAGAATATAAAGAGATAAATAATGAATATATATAGATAAAAAGAATATAAATATTAGACAACATCTAGCTAATTATTGTAAACAACCTTAATATATATTTACCAGGACAAAAACTCAGTCAAATAGCTCAAGCAAAACTATTGTTATTATTTGTTTAGAGTAACCGGCTATAAATTGAAAAAGAAATAAGTAGTACTTTAAAGAAGTAGAAGTAAGTAAATACTATATTGATATTTTAAAACTAAGAGTTATTTTTTATAATATTATAATAAAAAAAATCTTTTCTGTTCTCATCTGGACTATCTAATGCTAAAATAATTTACATTTATAATTGTAAGAAAACATAATAAAACCGGGTATGCTGAATTATCTGATAAGCAACAAAAAATAATAATAGTAATATAAACAAAGAAGACACCGCCGATTAAGAATAATAACAACCCCTCTTCAAACACAAAAAATAAAAATAAAAAATAAAAATAAACACAAAGTAGAACATTGAAACGATACAAGAAACACATCTTCCAAGCCGGCTGGTCACCGTGGAAGAATATGACCACAACCCTCCAAAGACACCACCGAAACCAAAAAGAAAAAAAAAAAAAGGTCAAAAAGGAAGTGAAGAATTATACATATTTACTTAAAAAACCGAATTAAATGTAAATGTTTTGGAGGAGGCCTATACCTCAAGAGGGTTCCAGTTGAAAAACATACATTTAAGATAGCAAAATACTAATACTAATAAACTGCATAGAAAAAATATATATATGTATATAAGTTACAGTTAGATTTATGTTAAAATGATATATTTAAGTTATAGTTAGATTTATGTTAAAATGATATATATTTAGATAACTTACTTACGATATAGTTTCTTTATTTTAATTTCTCTATTCTTAAACTTAGTATAAAGGTAGGAATAAATACTATTAAATTACTATACTACTACTATACTAAACTGATATTATACTACTAACAAATGTAAAACAGAACTGGAAATAAAAGGCTTTTTTATTTTTTATTTATTTAATTGTAAGATAATAAAAGAAGCGCTCATAGCCGAGTGGCCTTAGGTGATTGGAAACAATCACCGAGGGTAAGCAACTACGGCGCGGTCGGACCTAGATGGGTGACCGTATGTGGCATGATATGTTATGAGCGTTTCCGTGATTCGGAGGTCACGTTAAGCAGTCGGTCCCGGCTGTTGTCATAAGGTAACAGTCGTGAAGCTTAGTTGGAGGCCTTCAGGCGGCTTAAAAACATCCAACGGTAAGATTACGTAGCCACAACGTGTCTTGCCAGTCCCCAACCCGCACTCGGCCAGCGTGGGGACGTAAGGCCTTAACCCTCTCTTGAGAGAAGACCCGAGCCCAGCAGTGGGACGTTATGGGTTGTTGATTGAATTATTAACTAACAAATCGGACGAGTACTACTGAGATAGCGCTTGAAACAAACAAACTTTCCAGCTTTCACTATTATTGTTTTTATATTATTATTACAAATTAAAAAAATATATATATTATTATTAATATTAAAAATAGATCAAATAATACTTAATACACGTCAAGTTTTAATTAAATGTAAATAAATATTAAAAATTCATCCGTTTAAGTAAAATCTAAAAAGTTTTACAGTTTTAGAAATAAATTTTGAGTGATAAAAACAATGCCACCACCAACCAGGCAGCTGATAAGTGAACATAAATATATGTATCTAAAGATGTGCATATTCTAGAAAATTTGGTCGGTTAAATCACTGGTCAACAAAATTTTGTAACAAGAAAGGCGCCTGCTAATTTTCAATTATACCTACCTATCCTCGTTTTATTGCCATGTTTATTTTGATTCCACCAGGTCTGTGATACTCTATGATCGTATAGTATATTTAATTTAATTAACAATAGCGCTTATATACTAAAATGGTGCGTGCCTATAATTACTTTATTTAATCTTTGACGGTATCTTATGATATGTGGCTTATCTAAGAACGTGTAGTAAAGTAGGAAGTATTGTGGCTACACAGGTCCCCCCCCCCTTTTGAAGGATAATTATTATAACTATTTATAACAAATCTTAGTAAATACGTACTTTTAAAAATGTACGGTAGTTGATTCAGACAATCTTCATTTTAAATTAACAGTTTACCATAGTAAACATAACCTATTTCCTAACAATCTTAATATCACGGGGTAGTTCCTAGATAGTAAATATAAACTATGTCAATAAAATACAAATTGATACAAAACAAACATATGACCGAGAGTTGCGACCTTCACTTGTCAGCACTTTTTACGAAGTATACAATAATCACATTAATTATAATATTTCAAGGTTAACGTACTCAGCAAAAAATTATTATAGTATCGCTTTGTGAATTACATACCGATAATCTTACTCGATCAATACGTGTGGATTTATGTAAACAGCATTTTAACAATCTGAACGTTGTCTCCTGGGTAACGACAGTATTCGAGTGATATCATGCTTTAGCTGCGATCTGAAATCATCGTAATACGTCTTTATTTTGCTCAAACACCTTTCCAGGCCTTGTTTAATTCTGAATCATTCTGCTGAGCACGACATTTCTGGACGTAATCTAGCGTTGGAGGCATAGAGATTACTCCTATTATTCGTGATAAGGCGTCAGAAATTCCTTTTGAGTACTGTGCAATTAAGGCACGATGCCGCAAGTTCCTGTGAGTCGGAACTGTTAGCCGCCAGTCCCCAGTGAGTCGGGGCTGAAGTCCGCTGAATCCTGTGCGTCGGAATCGCAAGCGGTGTGCGGTGCTGCGGTGAAGTCCCCAGTGAGTCGGGGCACTGATGAGGCCGAAGGGGTAACCAGGCTGGAGCGGTCGCGTCCTGTGTGTGGTATCCCTGTTGAGGCCGAGGCTGCTGGCTGGCTGAGATTTGAATAACGATCATTTCTGTTTTCGGAGAGCGACGATAGCCTGACTGCATGAACCATAAACGTGGCTGGTCCTTTATGCAATATTGCCATATTAGTTCCCTCTATATTCTGCTTCAGAAGGTGCGATTAGTTGTTTCTTCATTGTTCAAGAGTCGGTTTCTTCCTTGTACAATTGCCGGGTCCTTGTTCATTGTCGGGTTCTTCATTCTTTGTTCTTTTGTCGGGGTCCTTTATGTATTTGCCATGTCCTTGTTCATCTTCTTCGTTCGTTTGTCGGGTTCCTTGTTCATTGTCGGGTCACCAGTTTGCCGCGGTTGTGGCAAGGGGTATAAATGAGACTCAAGGTGGTGTGATAGTCTATTGTAGTATATTGTAGTATATTTAATTTAATTAACAATAGCGCTTATATACTAAAATGGTGCGTGCCTATAATTACTTTATTTAATCTTTGACTGTATCTTATGATATGTGGCTTATCTAAGAACGTGTAGTAAAGTAGAAAGTATTGTGGCTACATCCCCATACTTAGAACTGAAACTCCAAAATTTTTTTTTTCATTAAAACCATCTATGGATAGGTCTTCAAAAATGATATTGAGGTTTCTAACATCATTTTTTTCTAAACTGAATAGTTTGCGCGAGAGACACTTCCAAAGTGGTAAAATATGTGTCCTCCCCCCCCCCCCTGTAACTTCTAAAATAAGAGAATGATAAAACTAAAAAAAATATATGATGTACATTACCATGCAAACTTTCAACGAAAATTGGTTTGAACGAGATCTAGTAAGTAGTTTTTTTTAATATGTCATAAATCGTAAACCGCAATTTACTCGTACGTTTCATTCAATCAATACACTATTATAAAAACATCGATCAAAGTTACAACGAACTACATGAACTTTTATATGATGTTACTTGCTGCTACAGAACCCTTCATGGGCGAGTCTGACTCTTTTAAAAAAACTTTTAATAGCCAAAAATTTTTCATAGGTCACTTAGGCATTAAATTATCTAAAAATAGTAATAAATAGGCATATAATATATATAATTTAAAGAAGATTCTATAACTTTCTCATAATATTGTAGATGTTTTATTGAATATTAACTTTATTATTTATTTGTTTGTTAATTATAGTAGTATATTTCGATTTGCAATATTTTTGTTTATCATTGTAACATGCAATCTTACGTTTTTCGAGTGATTAAAGTGTAAATTTTAATAAATATCTCAAAAACGATTAAAAAAAATCGAATTCGAGTTTTTTCATTTTTGTCATTTTCTGAGAAGATTTACTATGGTCATAAATATATATTTTTACACCATCGGAAAGTAGAGATTTCATCGAATAGAAAACACCCATTTTTTGTGAAAAACGTTGATATTTTGACGGACGAATTTTCGATTGAAAATTAGGGTTTTTTTTCGGTATTCAGTCAAAATGAGGTGAAAAAATAGATATTTCAATTCAAATAAATTACGGTGTATTCAGGACATGAAAAGCTAAGTTATCACAAAATTTCGTTAAAAAATAATTTTATTTGTAAAAGAAAAAAATAAAAAACCAAAAACTTGGTTTTTTGAATTTTTCACATAAAATTTGAGGTTATGTGAAAAAAGTGTTAATGCAAAAGATGTAGATCTTTTTATTACCTACAACTTTGCCATTTAACTTTTTTCCATAGGACTTGTAGTTTTGCCGGAAATCGAGATAAGCCATTTTTTTCCCTTAAACCCCCCCCCCTCTCCCCCTTCCCGACCTCAGATCACCCGTAATTTATTTTTCCTTTAATTTTTGTACTATTCTCCTCCTTTTACAATGGGTTTCATCCTACTATAATTTATTAGTTAGTTCCACACATCTTTTGTGTTACATGTGTGGGTCTTCTCATTGGATTGGCGAAAAGATCTCGATCTACACCTTGTTATTTGTGTTTGAACCACTCATATGATTGTTAGTTTTGTCTGTTACAAAAGGTATTACAATGGAAATAAAAACTAAAATTAAGTATCCCGACTTAAGTAAGCTCCATTGGTGCAGCCTGAGAATGTATTTTTACCACCTTTACATTTAAAGCTTCGGCGTATGAAGAATGCATTAAAAACAAATTACAGATATGATGGCACTGTTAACGTCCTCTATAAATTTACAAAATGAGAATTATGCAAAGCTTAGTAAAGATGTGGTTAGTATTTCAGATCAAATGCAGGACATTAAAAGTATATAAGTATAGTAGAGAGTTAACGAGTCCAAGATCAAAAAAATACTTTTGAACAAAAATAAATCAAGTCTAATAATAGTTCTTTATATGAAATTGCCGTTTTGCATGCAATAAGTGAAAGTACTTATTTTTTCAAACTTTTCTACCCACTACAAAGTTTTCTAAATTTTGGAAAAAGTAATAGTCGGTAAGTGCAAGGTCTGGTGAGTATGGCGGATGAGGGAGAGCTTCCAACCCCGGCTCTTGCAGCTTGGAGACTGTCTGTTGCGCAGTATGGGGTCGCGCGTTGTCCTGAAGGAGCAGTAGGGACGACCGATTGACCAAAGCTGATTGCAGATGTGCAAGCTTCTCCATCATTCTCTCCAGTTCTTCACAGTACACATCTGCATTAATGCTCATGCCGTTTTGTAAAAAGCTGTGGTGAATCACATCCGCACTAGACCACCAAACATTGACCATCACCTTTTTAGGGGTCATTTTTGGTTTAGGGCTTTGCTTTGGTGATGAACCAGGGTCTAACCAACTTGCTGAGCGCTTTCGATTGTCGAACAGAATCCATTTTTCGTCGCACGTAACAATTCGTTTCAAAATTCCTTAATTTCTTTGTCTGTTGAGCAGCGCAAGGCAGGTCTCGACGCGTACGTTGCGTTGGCGATCGTTAAGGTTGTGGGGCACCCATCTATCAAGCTTTTTTACCTTGCCAATTTGTCGCAAATGGATCAATATTGTGTTGATGCTTACATTAAAAGCTGCTGCTAGCTCAGCTGTAGATTGAGTTTCGTCAGCTTCCACAATCGCCTTTAATTCATTATTGTTAACCAAAGTCTCCGGACGACCAAGAGCTTCATTTTTCAAGTCAAAATTTCCAGAACGGAACCGGGAAAACCAATAACGGGTTGTGCGTTCGTTTGTACAGTTCTCTCCGTAAACGTTTTTGATGTTACGTGCCGTTTGTGTCGCGTTGGTGCCACGACGGAACTCATATTCCAAAATTACACGAATTTTTAAAGTATCCATTATGACGAAAAATGTTCAAATGTAATGAAAATATAACGCTAATCAAAAAACAAAAGACTGAGTTTGTAAATAGAATGTCATGGTTTTAAAACAAAGTTAATTTGAATTTAGAACACAGAGCCATTACAAACTTTTTTTTATTTGAAATGACTAGTACCTACTGAAGAAAGGCAATTTCATAGGCAAAGACCTAATATTAAAATTCTTAGTGATTCTAGCGCAAATAGCTAATAAAAGATCCTCATTAGAATTCAACATGAAAAAGTAAGTCTACTACTCAGTCAACATCACAAATTGGCAGAGATTCTTTGAAGTTTTTTTATGCTAATACTCGAAGTATTGTAAAACACGAAAAGTTTAATAAGTTCTGCTGCAATATAAATCAGTTTAACCCGTTATTCGCATCTTAATGTAACAGAAAAATGGTTAAAATCTGTTATCGAAGCTAAACGATTCCAGATACCAAATTACACTCATTATTACAACATGAGAAAGGGTAGTGTTGGTGGTGGGGTTTCAATAGACTCAAGCATTTTTATACTGAAGAAATCACTCAGGGAGATAAATAATTTCTTTGGATACATCTCGACAAATTGTCAATTGACATTGTAGCCGTGTATAAATCCGGTGGAACAAGTGACAAACCTTTTCTTGATGAGCTTTCAAATCAGTTACACCGATATCATAGGGCTCTCATTATGGGTGATTTTAATTTTGATTGACTTGATCAACGACTCCGCTAAAATTTATAAGGACACAATTTTTGAATCTTGCCACAGAATATAAAATAAAATAAGTACCAGAAGCCCAAAATCGATCAAAGTGGTGTGCCATAGGAAAGGCCTATGTCCAGCAGTGGACTGAGATAGGCTGATGATGATGATGAAGTGCCAGAAACTGTACCTACCCGACACTCAGAAATCAAAAAGTCTACGTTAGTGAACAGTAGACTATGTTAGTAAATAGCCGAAAACCAATTTTATTTGACAACCATCGATTCCCTTATGTCCAATCACAAACAGATTTTTCAAGAAATACGTAAGTACCAAGAACCAAAAAGTTCAATATGAAGCAATGGATTATGAGAGGTTTGATTCATTGGTGGAGGAAATAGAACTGACTCAAGATAACATCAAATTCGCTGATATTAAAGTTTAAATATTGGAGGCGTACAAAAAAAGTTAAATAAAAGAGACAAAAATTTTGAATAGTCCCCGACAAGATTTGATTAATGCAAATATTTTAAGTGAAATTTACGATAGAAACATCATATACCAGAAGTACGAAATAAATCCAGATAAATATTAAACTAAATAAAAAAATGGTTACTGAATAAATTCAAAAAAGAAGGCCGAATACTATAATTAAAAATTCTAAGACTGTAGAAGTGAACCAAAACAGATGTGGCAGCTAATTGACACTCTTGCTCATAAACGAACCATGCATACAAAAGGGAATATAGACTTAATAGACGGAAATGAAATTTGTGCATAGTTTAATGAATTCTTCGCAATAATTGAAACAGTTTTGGCTGCATCAATACACACTACCTATAAGAGTGCTGATACTTGTTCTGGGGCAAAGATGTCTAGTCTTTACAACCAGCTACATGTAGTAAAATTTTTAAAGTTACACAATCGATAAAACACGTTAAAACAAAATTAATTCTAAATTAACCCTATGTATTAATAATGTTTTGAGCTAGATGATTCCCAGATAGTCCAATGTAATCCCAGCAACTATCGACCTGTATCTGTGCTTCCTGTGGTGCAGAAAGTATTTGAAATTGTTATTGGTATTTGGTTGGAAACCTATATATCTTCAATATTTTTTAAATGTACCTAGACCTTAAAATACCAACAGGCAAGAAATCAGCCAACATAGCCTGAGAAACCAGAATAAACTGGTATAGCACACAAATGAGCTGGCACTTGCATTAAGTCGATCGAGAGGACAACAGCATACAAGGTTGAAAAGATGCGACATCCCCAGTCTCAGCGACAGGTCAAAAATTAGAGCTACCCCACGTCTACGGTAGCTCACTACATACACATAATAACAGACTCAGCTTACACAGTGGCTTATTGTTCTCGAACAGATTGCCAAAACGAATAAATAATTAAAAAAAAAAAAACTTTATCACGAATAATTGGAGTAATCTCTATGCCTTCAACGCTAAATTACGACAAGATTTGTCTTGTGCGGCAGAATGATTAAGAATTGAAGAAGTTGCCTGGAGAGGTGTTTGAGCAAAATAACGACGAGACGTATTACGATGATTTCAGATTGCAGCTAAAGCATGATATCAGTCGAATACTGTCGTTACCGAGGAAAGAACTTTCAGATATATCCGGCGTTAAAGTGCTGTTTGCACGTATTCAAGTTGTTCTGTATTCGGTATTATGATACTGAAAAGTACATGTCTATTGATCGAGTGAGGTTGATGGTATGCAATTCGCTAAACATTACTATAATAATTTTGCTGACTATCTAAATGTTCAATTTTTTTTAATGTGATTAATAAGTAGCTTATAAATTTTAACACGTGAAGGTCACAACTCGCGCGTCATGTTGTTTTGTATTCATTTTTAATGTAATGATTGTTATTGACATAGGTTTAAATATATTTTTTTGGTGGGAAGTAATATTCCTGCGTCATATATTGTTAAAAGTAATTGATGGAATTTATACAAAGATAAGCTTGGCCAGCATATTTCAGATTTAAGTCTATTATCGAGCACGTGGAATTCGGAAATCATGTAGCGATATGTTTTAGGATAAATAATGTAGCCGTATGTCGGTATAAAAATGCATACCTTAGTTAGTAATATAAGAGTAGTAAATCAGTGCTTAGATAATAAACATGGCAGCTATCATATATACTGTAATTCAGGCTGTCAGCGCAAAAGTGGCCTAACCTTGAGACATACAGTATGAAAATAATAGGTTTTGTATAATCACGAATTACACATTAATTTGTATATAATTTATTGTAGAGGATTTTAGTCCATAAGCATATTTTATGCAATTACCGTCCTAAATTCTTCAGAATGAAGTTTGTTATTTTGAAATAAATCCATATATTTGTATTATTTGTGTGGCTTAGGCCACTTTTGCATTTAAAGTTCTTTTACCGATTCACCACTATAACCAAGGTTAGGCCGTTTATAAAAGATGTTAGTACTGGATACTTCCGGTTTTATCAAAAAAAACTTAACCCATTAGAGGTCAAACGCAAATTACCAATCATCTTCCTAGCCTTTATTCCCAAGTTTATTTGGGGTCGGCTAGTTCAACAGGTTTTACCTGAGTTTCAGTTTTTCCACGGAGCGACTGGCATCGGACTTTCGAAACCGTAAGGGAGAACTGAAATTCGAAGATTGAACTAGTTTTCAATATATTTAAGGGTACTGACTTCCCGATAACGATTGCTATAGATGTTAATGACAACCGGGACCGACGGCTTTACGTGCTCTCCGAGGCACGGGCGTGAATCACCTCCAAACTTCAAAACTCCGGGTTGCTATTAGGATTTCCTAAGAAAAACCCAAAAACACTTTTTGTCCCGACCCGGGATTTGAACCTGAGACCTCTTGATTAGCAGTTGCATACGCTAACCACTAAACCAACGAGGCAGTTTTTTTTTAATATTGGTAAACGCAAATTACCAATGTGAAAAAAAATATCTTTACTTCTATATTGAAATAAGGATACAAAAACAGCAAATATAAGTGAAAAATTAAAATAATTTAGTTTTCATATAATTTCAGGGTTGTACCTAATTGAGTACACTGACCGCTTTAGTATGAAAACTTTCAGAATAGGTTTTTTCGGCCTAAAGTGTTTTAGGCACTTTCAACATTGCCAGGGTGCTCTTGAATAATAAAAGACACATTACAAATACATATTTATAAATTTCGTGGGGTAATGTAAAATTCATCTCGGAGTACTCCTTCGATTAATGGTGCAAGCGGGCACGACATTCTCGATTTTTTATCAAAATATCGCCGTTCACTGCTGAACAAAGGTCTCCCCCAAGGAGCTTCGGACACCTCGATCTCGTAGGCATTCTATATCAATCCTTTGATAAACACCCTACATTACGTTCATTGCGGTCTCCACTCTAAGATATAAGTATTATCGTTTCCAGCGACAATCAGTCTACCTGTCCTGTTATAACATATTATTATAAAAATTAGATTTTGCCCATTGACTTGATGCTTCTTATGATTATTATTACACGGAATAGACATAAATTAGAACACAGTCATATCTAACATAGCTAGATAATACAACGCGAAATTCTAATCGACTTTATTCACACCTCGTATACCTATATTTTGAGTAGGTAAATTTAAAATTAACTTATAATCCTTACATTTGGCTTCTCTATTTTTTGATGACGACACCTAGATATGAATTCCTAGATTCTACTAAACATATAATAAAAGTTTATCCTTTTTGTCACAACTGTAGTTATATATGGCATGTTCGTTTTCCTTCATTTATTTTGTGTTAGTGAACGTTTTAGTCACATTTTTAATTCCAATAAAAATATTACAGTTTGAGAAGTTGAAGAATTAAGTTTTATACATTTCCAGAAATTCAGGTTCGGATCCGGAGTAGGTAGATCTTCACTCTCGTCGTACGTACACTTCGTCATTACAGCAGCCTGTCCCGCCAAAAATTTGTGATGACGGTATGCAAAAATGGCCTAAGCGGCTTAGGCCACTCTTGCATTACGATTAATAAAAAAATAATAAATTCAAAAACACAGTTTTGCAGCGTAACTTTTACTGAGGATAATAAATTAAAGATAGGCCGATTTAGCATGATATTTTATCAGATTTTGGATCACTTTTTGTAGTTAAGTCGGAATATGGAAAATTGTGGGTTAGGCCGTTTTTGCGCTGACGGCCTCAATTGTGATTCGCTATCCACCCATAAGTTCGCCATAATTGTTGACCCTGACGACGGAACAAGCATGAAGATACTCATGGTTTTTGAATTAAAAAGGTTACGATACCTTGTTGACTGCCTTGTTGGTCTAGTGGTTAGCGTATGCGGCTGCTGATCAAGAGGTCTCGGGTTCGATTCCCGGGTCGGACCAAATGTTGGTGTGATCCGGAAATATTTGTTTCGGAGTTTGGGTGTTTTCTATGTATAATAATATTATGTATGTATTTACAAAAAAACAAGTATGTTTATGTATTTATATCAGTTGTTTAGTACCCATAATACAAGCTCTGCTTCGTTTGGGACTAGATGACGTTGTGTGTAAGAAGTCCGAAATATTTATTTATTATTATTTATTTATTACCGAAAGTCTAAAAATAAGCATGAAGATATAAGTTCGCTATATATCTCAACATATTGCGAGGTTTTCTTTCTGTCTCGGAATGTTTAATTGACACTTGAATATAGTTAAGATATTTATATATAAGTTCTCATGTAAGTGCATGTACAAATTCTTATGAAAATAAAGATTTCTGAAACTAAAATAGTACAATTACGTTTTAAGAAAGATACGATGTGAGACTTCGTCGAGAGAATTAACTGAATGAAAAAAACCGAATAAGTGCGAGTCGTATAGATCTGAGTATTTTCTCTGCATCATCCAAAGGTTGACTGGTAAAGAATGCCCTAGGAATTAAGTACGCCAATGCACATTTGATTCCCTGGCCAGTGTCGAACAATTGGAGCATTAACGACTGTTGCGTTTTGATTGCGATGACTTAGATAAGTTAGATTTTTTCAAACTTCTCTAAGCCAACGCAATTATTGTCACTTGTGGACAGTACTTGATATGAATTTCAGCTCGATACCTCTGAGCATTCTTGAGAAAAAATTGGCTAAGTGCATGTCAGGCCATGCCATAAGGTTCCGTAGTCACCCATAATGGTAGGTAGATTTCAAATCGTGTCCAATAGACAACTCTCACGCAGGCACCACACTTCGTTATGCGCTATTCGTTATGTTTCTACGCCGTATTCGCCCAAATATTAGTTCTGCACGCATACAACAAACATGACAAATAAGGCAAATATGCGTGGTGAGATGTGTCATTTCATTGTCCTTTTTATGGTGAACGAAACGAATATACTCTCCACACTTCGCCGTATGCGCGCGAATAACCCGCATAACGAATAGCGCATAACGAAGTGTGGTGCCTGCATCATGATAACTTATTATTTCTTGATTTTTGTACGAAATTTTCTAAACTTAGGCCCCTATGACTGGTAAAATAAAAGTAAAACCACTATAGTTTTCCTTAAAAGTTCTAGACCTATCTAATGATACCCCACATCCACATGATGGGGAAGACGCGAGAAAAAAATCCTCCCCACTTTACATGTAGGTGAGGTATCCCAAATAATAATATTTTTCATAATTTTATAACAGCGCTTTGTCCACGTAATTACAACACATTCATGCAAAGTTTCATCTTTATAGCACCAACCGTTTGGGCGGTAGGTCGAGGACGGATGGACGGACGGATATACAAGGGTTCCGAGTCGTGAACTACGAAACCCTAAAAATGGTCTTGGAAGACTGACAGACGGACAACAAAGTAATCCTATAAGCTTTCCATTTTTCCTTTTGAGATACGAAACACTATAAACAGTTGACATGTCCGGGTTCGAACTCAAATCCGGGGATTTTGCACTATAAGTCCTGGTTTTCAAAAAAAATCGAGAGGGCAACCCTAGCTAGTATGTAATTAAATGGTAATGTGTCGTGAATATGTACAGAAAATTTATAAAAAAATATAAAAATTTTTTTCCTATGAGTAACATAGTATGTATGGAAATATTTTCTGGATTCCTTTAATTCTTCTCGAAAGGAGTCGAGCATAAATAGAAGTATTCTATGTTAATACACAACTTTACGTAAATAACAAATTAACCTTATTTCGGTTCTCTAAAATCTTTCTGGCCAAGTATTATAGTAGGGGAGCCCAAGCGGCTATTTCGGGATTTACTAAATTAGATTATACAGGGGCATACCTTGTAACCGGATAAGTAACTTCACCAAATATGAGCCCCATATATAAGGCCGCACATGAAGGAATAAGGATCAGATTAGTAAAAAAAAATTGGTCATCAGAAAAATAATTTACTACATAAGTAATTAAGAAAATTAAATCAAAAAAATTACGTTTACGTATTCAAATGTTCATGTAATAAATATTTATATTCTTGCTGCTAGTATAATATAAATATTTAAGTATAATAAGTATCTACCTACTATGCCATATCATACGCTTAAAATTATTACGCTACTTTGGGGTCATCCATAAATTACGTCACACGATTTCATGATTTTTTGCCCTTCCCTTCGTCCTTATCGTCACACTAAATACTTCTTCTGTTTTATTTTTCACACAGTTAAAATAACAAAAAAATTCACATAGTTATAGTAACAAAACCATTCAACCATTTTGCTTTTCTTGTAGGCCATAGACAGCCATAGATAATAAGGAATATACTATAATCTATAATCGAGAACTCATAGACAAGATCGACTGACCGACTGACGTAACTGGGCGTTTTTCAAAATTTTGCTCCGTTACGTACAGGATGTCCATTTATTTTCATAACAAAATTTTAAATAAACGATGAAATGTAGACATTTACAATGAACTAAGGTTTAAGAAAAACCATAATCTAACAATGTTAAATGAGTATAATTTCTATATAATGTATTATTATAGTGAGGGTTGCCAATACAGGGGTCTTGTACGTTACATTTTCATTCAAAGTAAATAATAACCCAATCATATCAAAGTTAATCAGCTTTATGTATAATTAATCAACAACATAAAAATCTTGTAAAATTTAATACCACTTTGTGGAATCTTGCCTCTTAGTGCTGTTTTAAATATAAAATATGTCTTATACGTAACTAAATGGCACTCTAGACTATCAAACTTTGTAAATAAGTAACTATTCTGAAAGACTAACATTATAGGTAAGTTTTTTTAAATACAAAAAATAACAAAAATCATTTAATATATATTAACAAAAACATAACTCCCAAAGGTTTTTTCATAAAAAAATAAAAACTATAACAGCCAAAACAGGACAGTTACGTATGTAGACAACAGTCGTTACGTTTAGGAACTCTAAAGCTATGTTTACAACGAGCACAATTTCTAGTCATTTTAGAAACAATACAATATTAATCAACACTTCAAAAACGTCGTGATGTGACATATTGATGTGAAACATCTATAGCCGCACGTAAAACAGATTTCTGGCCTGGCGACGCGTGCGGCCTGGCGACGCGTCGCTTCGGCACGCTATACGATGGTATATATAAACAGTAGTGTGTACGGTGTCAGCGGCGAAGCATCGCCACACCGTACACACTACTGCATATAGACTACTATTTAAATAATTAGTAATATTTTATTTTATCATTATGACATATTTAGTTAATATTACAATATGTTCTTTTCTGCATATTACTTTTACAAAATAATGGCGATGTTTCACATCTGCCAGGCGTCCCGTGACGGCTCACATTTTTTTATTTAAGTCACATCACTTACTGTACTTATTTCTATAAAATTAGTCAATATCACAGACTGTTTTGATTTGAGCATTTATCTAACTATTTAGTAAAAATATATTTTACAAAAAACTTAGGGGATTCAAGTCTATCTCAGTTTCATTTTCACATTAAGTAGGTAACAATACTTCTTAACTTACAAAAAAATCCAACAGATACAAAAAAATGTCAAATAAGTAGTAACAAAAATAAAATAGGGAACCAATAACTAGGTAATTCTGCGTGATTGTTTGGTCTTCTTTTAGAGTAACTTTTTCATTTTCCAATAGCTCAATCATCTTTTTGTGTTTAGTCTCTAGGCGAAATCTATTTTTACTTAACACGTTCACTGCGGGCCACATTTTGAAGTACTTTCAGCTGGTGCGGCTGAGGTCGAATCAGCCCCAAGCTAAACTTCCTTGTAATGCGGTTGAGGCCTTTTCTGCCTCATGTTTCAATCATTTGGTAAATGTGTTGTAACTTGATCAGGAGCGTGATTCGATGTTTAATTTTATGCTAAAATTACTTGCATGGTATTTTTTTATGTACACCTAGCTTCGCCCCGGGTTCTGATTTTTAGTTTTAGAGAAAACACCTAAAATATATTTGAGGTCCTTTTAGACCACACATCGCACTAAATCGGGGCGGCATTAGTGATGGGAATGAATTTATATCGATGAATGTCCATGTCTATGTTATATTTCTATTACTTTAATTGTTATAGTATTGTGCATAAAAGTATGGGGTGTTGTTAAATAAAATACAAACTATTCGTTCATCTAGTTTATTCTATATTACTTTGCATGCTGTTCGTTAAAACAATGCAAGCACATAGCTTTCTTACATTGTGAACAATCAGTCATATTTTTTTTTACTTTTTTTGCAGCCTGCATGGCACCTAATGTAAGTCGTCATTTTGCATAGCAAATGACGCAACGTTTCCTTATTTGACCCTTTGCAAGGATGTGCTGAGACTCTGAATGGTTATGTTATGTTTTGCAGAAAGTTTAAAGAAATAAATATATAGAAGAAGCTTTTATAATATAACTAAGGCATGGGTGTCACGGGCTCTCACTCTATAAATATTTAACTGAACACACACAAAAAAACATTAAACCAAAGAATTTAACAAAAATAAAAAACAAACAATTAACACGATTGCGCAAAGACACGTGCTCTAGTATCGACTATGGTAGCGTCACTAAAGTCGACTTACCTGCTCTCACGCCGCCCGCGCGCCCCACCGCTGGAGGTCGAAATCGGCCTCAACCCGCACCTTATTCAATAATTTTGTGATCAGTGCGTTTGAGGCGTATTTCGACCTCAAATATTTTTTTTACAATATTGAGTCAATGCTTCGCAGACATAAAGAAAGCTATATTTGTCTTTGTCATACCTCATACGGTTGAGTGTAAACAGTCGCCGCACTAGAGAGAAAACACAGTTTTACGCGCCGCACCAGCGTAAAGTCTACCATGAGGCTGAATCAACCTCAAGCCGCAGTGAACGTGTTAAACTACTAATAACTTTCTTTAACCTTTCACAAGTTTTTAATGTCCTTTGATATCTTTTATAATTTCGGTAATTCAATCTCTGTTTTTTCTTCAATTTTGTATTATCTTGCATCTCTGGCACTGTCACTGGAACAGCTGGCTTAGTATTATTTACTTTTTTATTTTCCCTTATAATCTTTTTTTGTTATCTCCAAATTTTCCATCTTTTTTCCTTTTCTTCCTTATTTAGTTCACTTGAGTTTATGTTCTTCAGTCTTTCGACTTCTTTCTTTTTATATTTGTTGTATTTTTCTTCATTTTTGTCCATATCGCCGTTGTTTTTGTCTCCCTCGGCACCTGTCAACGGCATAATTTACCTGAGTAGGAATAAATTAATTTGTAAGGAAGTGCCGAGGATGTGAGGAATGTTAGGGTTCACCCTCTTTATCGCTAGTCTACATAGGATATTTATAACATAATAAGGAAACCTGCTCACCATGAGGTGACTAGATCCTATAAAGGTAATGAGTTTACCTCTCTGGGTGGATTATATTTTTAATTTATATTAAATTGCACAAGACAGTATGAACGCATCTTTACGAGTCCAGTACGTAACGTTTTTAGTCCACATAATACATCACGTCACGTCACGTCCTGGACGTTACGTATAACGCGGACTTGTCGTCATATGTTTTTTTGGTATAAAAAAAGTTGATTATAGTGGTTTACTAGTACACATTCATTATCTACAACATATTTACTTATAATTTAACACGAGTAGTATATAAAATTTGTGGGTCTTACCTTTCAAAATCAATGTTCGTACCGGACAAACAAAACAGACCCGTCACGCACGTCACGGCCCGCAAGTGTTGACGATTGAATTTCTTCAGTTTTAATTCAAATGAAAAGAACGAAGGAATGATAAAAACATCGTCATTAAGGCATTGCTTAAAAATAGTTAAGAGCCAAAGACAATATTATTGTTATTCTTTATAAAATCATACCGATACGTACAGGACTGTCCGCTGTGGCGTTTTTTAAATCCGATAATTTCAGTATTTATATTAGAAAAATATACTACAACCTTATTATATTTTATTTAAAAACAAATAAAATGAGTTATTTCATTCGAGTAATACTAAAGATATCCAAATATAGCTTATATATTCTCCAAAATACGTAATCAAAATCCAGGATATCATGAAGGACACATAAAAAAGTAGGATAATATTTGGTATTTTAATAAATATTAAAATATGTTTTCCGTTTAAGTCATATGTTTATCTTTTTTTTTACAGTAAGTTAAACATTTTACCTTAACGTAAAATAATTTGATACTCACTTCCTACATTTTTGCCTTTTAATCAATGGTCAAACTCGTAGGACACGGCAAAATAGTCCTGAGCAAAATTTTGAAAACCGCCCAACTACTTATTAGGGCACTGAATGGACATTGATATATCCAATAATTATGAAATAAGTAGACTAAAGGTGATGTAAACCACTCAAGATCCTGGTTAAAGACAGTAACTACCTACACTTATATACAATCAAACCAGTAATCATAATAATGTACCTACTAGACTTGAGAAGATGTGATAAAGCACTTAAATTATGTCTGTAAAAACACGCTCAAAGCTATTTTTTGTAAGCAATAGGTATCAATTTAATATGCGTTGCGATTTTATGTGCGGAAATCCTCCGATTACCACATTTCGGTTTGCTTCATTATCTTTAGTACTAATCAGAAAGTCATGATTTTTTATCTAAACAATAAAATCTTCATTATAAATACATTTTCATTCGCTTAAGTCTAAATAAAAATAGAAGTTTATAAAGCGTAAATATGTTTAAGCCATCATTCAATGTTATTAAACAATAACTTCCTTTTATTAGGGTTCCATGGTTAATGACTCAGAACCCGTATAGATGTCCGTCCGTCCGTTCTCGGCCTACCGCCCACACGGTTGGTGCTAGAAAGATGAAACTTTTGCACGAATATGTGTTGTAATTACGTCGACAAAGTGCTACAATAAAATTATGAAAAATACTTTTATTTGAGGTACCTCGACTACACGTAAAGTGGGGATGAATTTTTTTTCTCTCGTCTACCCCATCGCCTGAGGTATCATTAAATAGGTCCTTTAAAAACATTGTAAGGTTGCTCAAACCTTTTTTCTATTTTCAACCTTTTGCGAGTTATTCAACTTTAAAGCGCAATTTTTTGCAAAAACAGGGCGTCCCCCCCCCCAACTAAAAGCTAAAACGGCTGGCTCAAATAATCTGAAAAATTTCACGATGGTAGTATATTAAACTTTCAAGGAAAACTATAGCAGTTTTAATAAGTTTTTTATATCAGGAGTCATAGGGGCCTAACTTGTAAAATGCACTCACTTAGAAAACTTCGTACAAAAATAAAGAAATAATAAGTAAACCAAAAATATATATGTGACACGATTTTAAATCAATCTTCCATTATGGGTGACTACGGAACCTTATTCTATGCGTGGCCTGACACGCACTTGGACAATTTTTTAAATTTGCTGTGACCGTAATTATATTGTAACATACTAAAGCCCGGTTTCCACCGCGAAAGGGTAATGAGCGAGAAATGGTAAGCGGAACGGACTCCTTTTAAACAAAAGTTTGCATTTCCACCAACAAAGAGTTTTGCCACTGCAAGCGGATAATGACAGAGCGGACTCGGCGGAGCGAGACGAACGGAAAATGAGAAATGAATCAACTCTTTGTTGGTGGAAACACATGTATGCAGTTTTGTATTGCGAGGTAAAAGGAGTCATTAATGGGTCCGTTCCGCTCGCGGTGGAAATCGGGCTATAGTTTCGAAAGTTTACAAACTAATTGATAAGGAGGCGGGGTTTGTGCTGTATCACTATTGCTTCACTATTTCAACCATTGGCTCTGTATTGTAACCACAATTTTACTAATGGCATATTATATTTGAAAGACAACGATTTCTTGTCCAGGTGCAGAAGTTTGTTCTAAATAAAATATTTTGATATCTGGAATAATAAAACATGAGTAACTATAACTACAAACTGCTTGCTAAGGAGATGCTTATGTCCAGCTGTGTGCTAAAAAGCTGAAAAAACTATTGAAAAAAGGTTGATTTACAAATAAGAGAATCTAAGAGTTTATATCACTATAAAATAATAAGTTTATTTTATTTCATTAATACCAACTGAGGCTATTGTCTTTATTGTATAAAGACTTTGATTAATTCAAATATCCTCCTATATTTATTTAAACAATTGTTAAAATCTACATACATTTCTTGAAACGTTTATGTTTTGAATAATACATGACATAGTTCGAACCGACTCGAAAAATTCTTGCAAATAATGCAGCGGTTTAGCCGTAAAAGAGTAACATGCAGAGTTTTACTTTCAACTTTGAATATTAGTATGTATTATTAATATAAACGGTTATTTATATGTATATGTATTTCTAAAATACGTGAATACTTTAGCGCTTTTCATATTCATCTTCGTGACTTTTACCCGTTTAGGTTTCCCCGTTTAGACCTGCCAGTCTGGAGATGGACACCCAGTGATGCAGTTGCATCTCAATAGTCATACTGTGCTGTCTGAATTCGCAATGAGTATGGTGAGCAATACTCTTGTTTACTACTCATGCTTTCCATCAGACAAAGTGGAGTCCTTTTCTTAGTCTCTTCTTCTTCCTAGCCTTTATTCCCAAGAATATTTGGGGTCGACTACTAGTTCAACCGGTTTTACCTGAAAATCAGTTTTTCCGTGGAACGACTGGCATCGAACCTCTGCAATTCTGAGGGAGAACTGAAATTCGAAGGTTGAACTAGTTGACAGTATATTTGATTCTACTGACTTTCCAATAACGTTTGTCATAGATGTGCTCTCCGAGCGTGCGTGCACGGGCGTGAATCACCGCTAAACTTCCATACTCCGGGCTCTTATTAAGAATTTTCTGTAAGAAAAACCCAAAAACACTTTTGGCCTGACCCGGGATTTGAACCCGAGACCGAGCAGTCGCTTAAGCTAACCACTAGACCAACAAGGCAGTCAGACAGTTTGTCAATCTCATACATAAAAAAAACTATTCCATTATTCTCAAACCTGTATGTGTAAAATCATTCTTCTTTAAGCAATCATTAAGTTGACAATATACTGTACTAACTTTTAAAGTATAGCTTTCCATAATTATTATTTCAGGAATCGTTTTTAAAAATATTGTAGGGTAGGTGCACCGAAGCAACAGTCCAGTCCATATTGCCGTCCATTGCTGAATAAAGGTCAATCCTGACAGTTCTAGACAATCACTAACGGAATCAGTATGAGTTAATGCGATCAGTTTTTAACTATCAAACAGATTGTGTCTAAATGTAAAGAGAGTATACCTGGCATTTCGATCAGATTCACATAATTAAATACATAGCTATTTTTTTTTACTAACCTGACATGACGGTAACCATGAGTAGCAGCCAAAAGTAGTGGCCAGGATCCTCATTGCAAATATGGACAAAGCAGACTGGTGATGCACACTATCGCGGTATGGTGTGAGATGCTTTTTTTACGTCCCGTTTAAAGAAAACACGTACGCTGATAGTGAGTGCCAGGTTTTAACCACTCGGTACTGGAAGAAAGAGCCAAACCGTGTAGTTCCAACTTCCAGTTACTTCTGTGCCAAACGATGACTCTCAAGGCCAGCTTATTGTCGTGTAGAGGAAGGAAGGTGGGACCAGTTGGAAGTGCTCATCAGAACACTCTCCGTGAAAAAGGTAATGGAGGACTGCCATAGAGGCGACATCTCTCTCACATATCTAAAAGCATCAAACAATTTATAACTTAATCTGTTATTATACAATAAATGAGTTATAAACGACTTGTTTAAATATAATTTATTAAATTTAACAGACACGTCTCGTTTCTTTGTTTTTTTTTACTAATTCGTATTTTGTCTAATTATTTAATTTACATTATTTTTTTGTATTGTAATAAGTGCAAAGAGCTCTGATTTAGTTATACTGTACTGTATTCATACCTCAGGACGGGAAAGTTTACAAGGTAACATGGTTATAACTTAAAAAAATACTAGTTTCAGGTTTATAAAAAATAATTACTTCTGTAAAAAAAACTACAACTACTTGTACTAGTTCGGCACTGTATTTGCCCAGAATAGCAGAATCGTTCCCATCACAATATGTCCCATAAAAAAACCCTTAAATCATACACACATGACAATCATACCGTAATCTATACACTTAAGTCTTTATAACACCTGGTTGAGTCGTTTCTAAAGACAAGTTATTGAACGCAGGATGGTGAGCCGGTTTTTGAACGTTATGACTTGTTTTTCAAGACGCCACACTCGGCCAAGTGCGAATACAATACGGATCTATATTCTTCAGGGTGTCGCATGTAATGTTGCACGTGTGGAGATCTATCCCAGCACTTGATGGTACACTGTTAATAAAATAATGTATTGGATATAATATTAATTTAGGCGACAGTACAGTATATTTGTGTCATAAACTTTCAGCAGCAAACAGACAGACAGACAAAAATTCAAACAAAATGCTTTTTTGATGTTACTATTGTAGATACTTTGCTCAGCCCCGGATCTACAATTGTTTCGAACGAGGGCAAAACCTTGAAAGTGGCGCCCGCTCACTTCAGTGTTTGAGAAAAACTGCCAATTAGTAGCATTTTTGTGATACTACTAGGTACGTTTGGCGGTCATAGATCACTTAGTATGTGTTTTAAAACCAGTTAGTACTGGGCGTATAGAAACAGAAAAGTTTGTTTTTCAATATATTAAGATTCCATTACTTGACACAAACCTATGAGATTGTAGGAAAAGCGCCTTCATTTGTTCGATTATTCGAATTCTTATCTGAAGAATTTGGCGCCCTCATGAAACTGCCGCCCGGGGCACGTGCCCCGGTTTGGCCCCTCTTAGATCCGGGCTGACTTTGATATAACATACAGACACTCCAATTGTATTTATTTGTGTAGATTTGAATCACAAGGGAGGAAACAACAAAGATGCTGGCTATTTTATAATAAGCCAAATTACATAACAAAGTAAAAATCAAAATTCAAATCAAATCAATCAAAATTAGGTTTTAATTAATCTCTGAGCTTCGCGGCGTTACCCACAGTTAATGCATAACCTTTACAAAATCCGCGGGTAACGCCGCGGGGCGAAGCTCGCCTAATAATAGCCTAAGTTACGCCTAATATCATCAGCTATCTTTGAGTGTAAGTCCTCTCAATATCGCGGAACAACCAGACAGACAGTTAAAAAATGCAAACATATTTTTTTTTCTGTAGGTACTGTATTTACTTTCATATTGGTCCAAGAGCCCAGAGCCCCCAGACCCAGACAGAAGTCCAGGTAGTTTTTATCTACCTGTAATTCGCGCTACCTGAGAAACGGCCCCGCTTCAAGCTAATGGGTACGCATTCATCTTAACAAGACATTGTACTAATAATCCTGAAAATTACAGCTTTGCACAAATGACGTAGGTCTGCGGGCTCTGGGCTCTACCTCTATATGCATTTAGCGAAAAGCTGGTAATATGAAGTTACAAACAGACGTATAAATTGTATTTATTTCTATAGATAAACGTTTAAAATGCCATTGCACACCTTAGTCCCAAGGGTTTCCCACGAGGCAGCTTTTTCTCTACTTCTCTTCTCAGCTCCAATAGGATCTGTCTTGGAGACCAAGAATAAACTTGGTGCTTTACAGGGGTTTTTGTGAAACACTCCAGTCGCCAGCATATAATGTTGTGTTGCTACGTTGTAAAATATTTTCATATGGGCTCTGTAAAAATTAAGGAGTACTACCGTGATATTTATTACGGGACCATTAATATCTATCTTATTTACTTTAAAAACATCCAAGGGATTGTTTTACCAAGACTGCTCTAGAAAAAAAGTTTTTTTTAAACGGCTTTATTGAAAATCTAAGGTCACACAAAAAAATAAAATCATTGGGCGTAGCGTAAACTGAGTTGACTGGATGGAAACACGGGTTCAACGATGTTTTTTTATTAGATTGATGAGGGAAAGGGGTGTGATGACTGGAACCTCGGACCTATTGAATTATTTTTTAGCTTTTAAAATAATTATTTCAATAAAACCGAATAAATGTTTTTTAATAGTAGATATTTTTTTATTTTCAAGTTTTTAATTTCATTACATACAACTTTTCATTCTATTAAGTTCGTTTTGTGCCTCATTATTGTACGGTTTCTTTTGGTGTCTTTACTCGAGTCAGCGTCACGTATGCTTGCCATTTTGGTCACTTTGGTGACTGCCATTTTGGATTTTAATTTTCATAGTGAACTGTGTTCTACTGGTTCTACTAGTCAAGACGTTTAATTTGATGCCCATATTGAGGTAGTCGGTAGTAGTGTCAAAATTTTAACCGCCATTTTGTAGCCATCTTGGATTTACAATTAAATTTATTTATTTTATTGTCACCAGAACTGAAGTAAAAGTGTGTGCCAAATTTCAGGTCAATCTGTCAACAGGAAGTCTGTCAAATTTCAGTTACTAGATTTAACCCAAAGAAAAACAGGGCGAGCCAAATAAAACCGTTTAAAAAAGGGCTTATAACCTTTTACCAACTACACTTAAACCGTTAAATAACAACATAAGTCTATAGGCACGTAGGGGCTTTAGGGCCTCTGTAGCCCGTATCATTGATACGACTGATACGGCGCGGCCGTAGCTACTCCCCTGAGCTAATATAAGCGAAATTGGTTAATGCAATACACTTTTATGACACAGAATATGTTTCTGTGTGTGAGAATTGTGAAAATTTTGTTTTAATTTTTATGTGTGAGTTCGTGGTCACAGGCGGATGGGTTTATTGTTAGTCAATGTGACATGTGAAGATGTCCCCCTCAAAAAATTACAGACTGTTTTGTATCGCGAAAAGACGCTATGGCGACTTCTCTACGGTCCGCCGGCCTGTGTTGCTCTTTGAAATCAACTACATAATAATGATGTGTTACGTACTTAATGTAAGCTCTAAAAGACTCTTGTAGGAACTTGTTTTTAGGGAACACGGCGGTGGGGAACCCGACAGGAATCTCGTGAATATCAGCGCCTGAGTCGAACACCTGGGCGGCCACACGGTCCAGCACTGGTTGATACCTAGAAATAACATAACATAAAGTCACTTCTATTTCCTACAGGAGTGGGCAGAGACAATTGATCTCCACTTACTCTTTTGCTTCGTTCATATTCACCAATCGCCGCATGCTTCATAAACAATAGGTGTACATACATATATCAAGAATATCGTGATGTCTAGAAATAATAGTGTTTCAAGATTCTGGTGATGTTATTTTAAACTGACATCCCACCACTATAGGATATAGAAGACAAATGAAAGGGAGAGTCAATGCTTTGCTTCGGTGCATAGTTTTTCGGTGGGACATAGCATGGCCTTAGAATAAATATTGCACTTCTGTATAGTATATTATTTTTAATTCAGTCAGTGATTAGGTTTTCTCAAAAGGATGATTACAATATGAACCGTGAGTCGCTTTATTAAGGGGCGATAATCGTTTACTGCATGAAATAGATATCAAACCTTTTCTTGTCCTTGGTTGCTTGCACCAGTAGCTCAGACCACAGGTACGCGCCGACAGAGAAGCCGTGTACCACTATCGGGTGTGAAGAGCCACAGTCATTTACCTCCAGTAACCTTAATAGTTGGTCTGCTATCACCTGAGTGGTTACAAAGACATTATCCTCAGTATATATTTCTCTTCCTAAAAGTCAACTCTCGCATTAGGGTATCTTGTTTCCGAGGACTTTATAAACATATATGAAACAGTCACAAAGAATGCTCAGATTCAGAATAATAATTTGTGGATCACACTAAGTGAAAATTAAAACTACATAGATATTTTGAAAGCTTAAAAGGTAGTGTTTAGATAGAATTGAAATTCACATTGAGATAAAGGGATAAAAATATTCTCAAGAGGATTACATTTAAGGATATTGGCTGATTGAAGGAAATTTGACTACACGGTTGAACGAAATAGTTTAAGCATATCGAGTCTGAGTCTGACTGTTCTTAGTGTCCGTTTCATGTATGCTTGTAAAGTACCCCGAGTTACAAAAACATTCCTAGTCAAATCAAATCAAATCAAACCATTTTATTTTAAATAAACCATACAACGGCACTTTTGAAACGTCAAGTAGTCAGTCTTGAAGCTAATCGTCTGTTCCAATTCGTAGATCCTATGGAGAAGAACAGACAAGAAACTCCATGGACACTCATAGTCTGGGAGGAATCAAGGGAGTTGTCATAAAAAGTTGGTTGGTAACTGGGGTGTCGGAAAAAGAATACCACTACCATAAAGCTTACAAACCAATGCTACCAATGCAAGAGTCGATTTTTTATATAGATGTGATACTTGTTTTTCTGTTTTCAATTCATTGCTTGTAAGCAGTCGGGTATTTATTTTGTTTGAAGTGTATATGCACTTTTTTATTAGTTCAAAAGCCACAGAGCAAAAGAAGGCCAGGAATGTTATCAGTCAAAGTATGAATAAGAGCATTGAGGATAGTTAATACATAAATTTCAATAACTAAAGTTATATCAACGTTACCATTCAACGTGGCAATGCTGCCAGTCTTTTGAGAACGCTACTAGTAAGCGATGATGCAAGGGAATTTTTTAACGCTTGTATGTAAATATTCTTCAATTTAATATTGTAAACAGTTTCGAAAATTATAAAAAGTAAGTAAAAAAGTCTGGGAGTATGTAGGTATGTTTAGCAGGAAATTGTGTAAATAATTATAGTTAACTAATATTATAAAGGTGTATCTTTGTAGGGATGTTTGTGGGTGGATTGAGTTTATAGGCCACTTCTTGTCCCTCGGGATGAGTAAAAAATAACAATAACCATGGCTAACACCGCTGGGTGCGATTAGCTAATATATAAATATCTCCTGACGTGCTGCACTTCTATAAAACAACTCGGCTCTCGACCGATTTTAAAGAAGTTATTTTCAGATATTTGGAATGTGTGAGAATAGGTCGCTAGATATATTTTACTTACTCCCCCGCCTTATTTTTTACTCTTATAATAATATGAATTTATTTGATAAAATTATATCGCAAACCAATGTTTTTAGCTAGTCAAATATACATACAAATAAATACCATTAAAGTTTCTGTATGTAACATCAAATTTACAGCTTTTGCTAAATGAATATTAAACGTAAAGGTACTTACACCAAAAAAGCAACTTTAAAATTCTTGTCTGTCTGTTTGTTCCGGGTAATCTCGGAAACGGCTGAACCGATTTTATCATAATTTTCACCAGCAGAAAACTGATGACATAAGGAATAACTTAGGCTATTTTTTAAGAATCAGCTTCTCTCCGCGGCTTTACTAGCGATTCACATCAATTACCGCTGGTAACAACGCGGGAATCAGCTAGTAATAGTTTACTAACCTGAGATCCTTTAACGGGCCACATCAATTGCCACGGCGTGCATGACACGGACATGACATCAATTCCTTGTGTCAGATACAAGTCTGCGTACTTCAAGACGTGCTTTGGTTTAGCCATCATGTAGTTCATCATTATACACAATGGCTTCTCTATTTTCTGGTTGAGCCTGAAAGTATTTAGAAGTTTATTTAGTTTATGTAAAAAGAAAACGTACAACAGCACTACAAAGAGACACAAGACTTCAAACAAATCCTATACCAACACATCTGGCCAGCGTGCTATAGCTTTTTTAAATTTATATATTATATTTTAGGCTACCAAAGTGACTCTGCCTGATGGAAAGCATGAGCCGAATTCAATAGTAAGGTTTACCATCCTCATTGTGAGTATGGTGATCCACGCAATGGCTTAGATGCTTCTGCATTATTGGACCACCTGTCTCACACTCACCAACGAAATATGACTATATACACGAATATTATCATTTTTAGGTTAGTCTTCGGTATGAGGGTAGTACTACCCCGGTTGAGCCCATTCATGCTGAAATCAGTAAGGCTCTACTATATTGTAGGCCAAAACCTCATTTCTAAGAGGCCTGTTAATGATTAGAGGAATAATAAGGAAGAGGAATAAGTGTTGGCTAAGAGTTTGAGCAACGACGGTGCGGTAAATACAAGGTGAGTGACCGTGTGTGGCATGATATGTTATGGCGTTTTCGAGGTCAGTTTTAGCAGTCGGTCCCTATTGTTATCATAAGATAACAGTCGTGAAGCTTAGTTGGAGGCTTAAAACATCCAACGGTTAGAGTAGCCACAACGTGACTTGTCAGTCCCCAACCTGCACTCGGCCAGTGTGGGGACGTATGGTCTTAACTCGTTCCAAAGAGACTCGAGGCCAGCAGTGGGACGTTATGAGTTGTTGATCATTATGATGATGACGTATTGGCTACTTACTTCATACTACTAGGATCAAGTTTAAGCTCGACTTTATCATTGCTTATGTATTCCAAATTGTCAGTGATCTTTACTGAATGCACACTTCTGTCAAACCCCACGACCACCAAAGGCGCACATGACAATAAAGGATGGGCATTCTGAAAAAAAAAGAATTTGTCTTGTGATTGAAAGTAAATAAATAATTTGTTTTACGATATCATCGGTTATTGAGCTTTAAAAATTACTCTATTTAAATCTCTGATCTCAAAACTATATTTCAACATATTTTGAAAATAATAATAATATAACGATGCGCTCATAGTCGAGTGGCCTTAGGTGATTGGAAACAATCACCAAGGGTAAGCAACGACGGCGCGGTCGGACCTAGATGGGTGACCGTTTGTGGCATTTTATGTAATGAGCGTTTCCGTGATTCGGAGGTCACGTTAAGCAGTCGGTCCCGGTTGTTATCATAAGATAGCAGTCGTGAAGCTTAGTTGGAGGCCTTCGGGCGGCTTAAAAACATCCAACAGCAAGTTTACGTAGCTACAACGTATCTTGCCTGTCCCCAACCCGCACTCGGCCAGCGTGGGGACGTATGGCCTTAACCCTCTCTTGGGAGGAGACCTGAGCCCAGCAGTGGGTCGCTATGTGTTGTTGATGAATAATATAACTCTAATGCAACGATGCTCTCGTTGTTTACTTAGCTTTACTTAGCTTTACATTCAAATTTCAAATTAAAAAAGTGACCAAAAGCGTACTAACTACTAAACTAACAAAGTTATCCAAGCCGTTGTAGATTTTCTTTAAAATTACATGGACTAAAATCATGAATGTTTTCAGATTTTTCGAGCCAGCCGTATAGCTTTTGGTGCTTTGGAATTTAAATTGAATAACTCGTAACGGAAATCTTAATCAAAACAGCCTTTTCAACTTCTCAATGTTTTTTATAGACTTATCTAATGATACCCCACACTATAGGGTAGACGTGCTAAAAAAATCTTCGCTTTACGTGGAGGAGCTACAAAAATAAATAATTATCGTGATTTTATTGCAGCACTTTATCAACGTGATAAATACACATATCCATGAAAAGTTCCATCTTTCTAGCACTAACCATTTGGTAGATAAGTCGAGAAGAAGCGGACATGACGAAACTATAAAGGTTCTAAGACATGAACTACGGAACCCTAAAGAGCAATATCTTACATTTAAACTAGAAGTAAGTCCTTTGCAGTGTCGTTTTCCCAGAGAAGCTACGGCTCGCAGTCGGCACACCTCCATCGCGAACTTCAGCCTGTAAATGACACCATAGATGATTATTCTACTTACACTTTAGATAGCTTTCTTTAATCTTTCTGATAAGAAGTACTCTAAATGTAAGTATTAGCTTTTGCACGAGGCTCCCCCTGCATATACTCGGATGTCGGTTTTCGCGGTAAAGTCTGCGTAGGTAATTCCTTATGAATCAAAGTATCTCTATGCCAGATTTTACCAAAAGCGTCTTGAGATCGATATTTCAGCATAACAGACGGACAGACAGACAGGGTTACTTTTGAATTTTTAATATTATTAGTATACGGTTGATGTAGTTGTTACGATCGGCGAAGGTGTGTCATACATAATCGGAAAATTGGAAAAGCTTCTGTAATAAAAATATCCCAGTACAAGAAACATCGTACCTATCATAGTCGTTCGCTTTTTTTTACCACGCTTTTATTAGCTTAGGTTGTATGTATCTATGTAATGTATGTATGTAGCGAAGGAAGAGGACCAGTACTCATGAATACGAACAACTTTTTGTATGAAATCAACTTACCTATTCGAAAAAAAATGCTATTTCATTAAAAGTACATAACTACATACCTACTCGACCAAAATATATCGAACAGCTGATTTTATTTTCGAGTAGTAAAATTGGTAAGTATATAAAAGGTTGTTCGTATTCACGAGTACTGTCAATTTCTTTTTTAATATTTAACTCCTTATATAGTCACAAATTAGTGAAACACCTGCACGTACGATTTGATACAACATCGCTAGGCAAATGAACATTGAATGACTTGTTGAATGTTTTGTGTGTAAATAGGAAATGCGTGCAATGTTCAATGCTTTTCAATGGAATTGTTGTCAATTTGGTGGATCCGTGTAATATCGCCTTTACTCGTACAGTAGTAGAAGATTGAACAATGAATCATAACTAATTACTTCAAAATAAAATTATAATAAAATTTAAGTTATTAGGAGAATAATTCAATTCAGAGTTAAAAGCGCGTATTATTTATACAATATATTTAGTATATTTGACTTCCAACCAAAAAGTTTAAAATTTTTAATATAAATAGTAGTATCCTGGATCAGTCTCAAGTACTCTCAAGCCTCTAAATATATAGAGTATAAGTTTCCTCAGTCTATTACTAACCATAATTCTGTGCTTCTTCCCTTCTTCTTTCAACTTGTCATCGATATTTACTCCTAAATATTTAATGTCACTATCTTTTGTTAGCATCGGACAGCAACAATGTTAGGGCAAGGCATTAGTTCGGTTACATGGAAGAGCAATGCACACGTATCAAACAATTGTTAGGCGCTGAGGCCATTTTTTTGTTAAAACAGAGAAACTTGGTTTTGGTGGTATTTAATTAATTTATTTATAGACTTTATGCACTAAATTTGTACATAGCTTAATGCCCAAGGCATTCTCTTCCAGTCAACCTTCGGGTCGTGTAGAAATCTTATAAGGTAGGTGCACAGAGGTTATAGGGTAAACCACCCAATTATTGGCAATTTAAGAGTATGCTTTGTGTCAGTCTGAAATTAAATTACCATAAAATCTCATTTGCAAACATACATAGGACACAATCAAAGAAAATACTTTAATATTTGTTTCTATATTCATTTTTATGTGATTGAATAGTATTATATAAATATTTAACACTTAAATCCGAAATACTACAGAAATCCTATTATTGGCATAGAATGTCTTAATATTGGCATATTGGCACGTAGTTAAAGTATAGTTTATATAATAGTATATTGCAATAACGGTATAAATACGACTTTTGTAAGAGCTCGAGATGGATTGTCACGCCGCCACTCTAATACGGTCTTTTAGCCAACCACCTTTTAGAGGTCTAAAAGCTGAGACATCTGCAGGCTGAAGCAATCGAGTACAATTGGGATAAAGTGCTATAAGCACAATATCCAATGAGGAATAAAGCTCACTGACGGCGTAGGTGAGTTGAGTTTTGTATCCATCTACAAATAAAATGATCGGGAATTGTACTTGATTTCGCACGAGCTGCGGATGTAACACTTTCGGGAGAAAATTTCTGTTTTCATCCAGCCATTGTCATTTAGGCCTATACTTAATCTGCTGGTACCTTTGAAGCAATTTCACTTGGCAAGCGCTTTTACGGGTCTATAACAATAGATGAGATAATTTCGCCATTGGCAGCAAAAGTAAACATCACGGCTAATGAACTTTTAGCTGGGGCGTGGTCGATCTCGTGAACATTTTTTGCTCTATATGAATAAAAAACATACACATAGTTTATTAGCACACCATGTTCTATAATGGGCACTACTGCCAATAATTAGCTTTTGCTATTGGCACTGTGGGCCAATAAAAGAATTTTGATGAATTCTTTGATCCAAATGTTGGCACATGAAATAAATAAAATGTGATAAAAAAAAAATAAAAAATAATATTTGTATCTACTGCTACGGTGTGTAATTAAGTATATAAAGTTATTTCGAAAGTATCAATAAGCCGAATAGCTGCAATATACTATGATTAATAAAGCTCTCACCTTAAGAAGAAACCAAAATAACTACTATAAATCACTAGCTCAAAATGTCAGTTGTTGTTTCTAATTCGCCGTAAGTATTTGTTATTGGAACAATGTTGACAATTCCTAGCAGATAAATTAAAGTATTTTACTTTTTAAAGCATACTGAACTTGAATAGATTATAGTTTCCTTGTTTTTTTCAACTAAAGTCTAAAGTGCCAATAATTGGAGGAGTGCCAACGATTGGGTGGTTTACCCTATATTATGTACCTATACTAGAATGTACATAGTTCACAATATATTTAAACTTACACGCAATATACACAAATACATAATTATGACAGCATATCATAAATACAAATGCAAAAACATGCATAAATAAATAAATGAAAACTTACATATGCATAAATACTACATTTATAAACCATAGATAAATAGCAGAGTAAGGTATGATACTGATTATTTAGCCAGTTCATTGAGAAGGAGATCATGTAGTTTTCTCTTGAATGTAAATCAGTTCGTGGACAGTGGACTTCGAGCGGGAGAGCATTCCAGAGTAGTACTTCCCGAACAAAGAACGAACAGTTCATGAAGTCAGAGATTATTATCTGAGCGAAGATTTCTGTTTCCTCACTCTCATAATTCGATGGTACCGATAGCGGTCTATCGGATATCGAATAGCGGATATCAAATAAATAGTCGATACTGCTCAGGATATATCAGGCGCATCGCGACGTGCTCTTCAAGGCCACGTGAAGCAGTTAAGCTTACAAACTCCGCTATTACTAAGTATTTCTATATTAACACCACCAGGTAGACGTTTGAAATGTATGGGTAATGGTACGAAACCCTTCCTGCGTACTGGACGATTACTTTGGTTGGTATTTTGACTCTCATCGGTCAAATCATTTAGCGCGTGTTTCGCTTCCTGTAACATACCCCTCCCCCTTAGACAAGTTGCAAACTTTTTCTTTTTCTATTCTATTTCTTTATTCTCTTGTTTCATTGTCACTCAGTCGTCACGTCTTCAAAATAAAATATTAGCCTAGGGGGCTGCTCCTTTAATTAATCACACTCAGATTGCAAAAAAAGCGAGAGAAAATATGTTGAAACTTAAAGAAGTAAAATACAGTTAAACAGACTAAGGATGGTCGTCAATCTAGGTGACACTAAATTTTGTGCATCTAATTAAGTACGTATTTGTAACATTAAACTAATGAACACAATACTTCGTCAACTTTAAGCGAAACGCGAGTATGAGCACACATACATGTGCAAGTATGCTCTGATTCATTACAGGTACATAATACGAAACTGTACCTATTAAATTACATCCTCACCTTGAACCCGTTACTCCAATTCTACCTAGTCCGTGAATTTCACACCACCAGTTCTAACTAACCCGAATTTTGTCAAATGAATACATAGTTACTTAAGCGCGCCTAAATTATGATAGGTTCACATTTTGCTCTTTATCAGCTAGTCTTTGACGTGGTTTTAATTTCCAGAATGATTTGAAAGCAAGCTTGCATCCATCCAACCAAAAGAAGAATTATGAAGCCAGTTGACAGCTAAGATATCATGTATCCTCCTCCTCCATAGTCGTTCACTCCTGGCTGAGTGGTCGTATTTGACGATGCTGCATTTTTGTTGGTTAATTGTGCTCCTGCGATGTGTCTCCACTTGTTACCAATGATATTATTTTATAATATCATTGCTTGTTACAGTCTATGGCATCTCGGGAACTCTGGAGGATTGTGTTGCAGTTCTGATCTATATGTGCATATCTTTAAAACTACTAGGTGAAAGATGAATTAAGAACTTCCTTCTTGTGTTAAGAGCCAGATTCCTGATAGTTTAATGTCATTCAACACTATTTGACAGATAAAAACAGTTCCAATACTTGTGAAACAGATATCTGCATTTATTTTATAGATAAGCTGACATTAGTCTTTAACGCAAGGGGTGAACTGGCCATAAGTCTTGCAAATAATATTGCGTGGAGATGTCATAAAGTTGACAAAGTGCAGCTGTTTGCTATACAATGGCAGACTATAAAGTCTTCTTCCGAACTCCTTTTATCAAACGAAGTTGGAAATCGGGTTTAAAGTCTAGTTAGTTTAGTAATAATGTTGAAATTATTATTTTTACGATAAAGCCTGTCGTCAGATTTCCTTAAACCAAGTACCCACAAGGCGTTATCGAAGTTCAAAGAAAGATTTGTTGGACTTTTTAGGGCCATAATCACCCGTAATTATTGGCATAGCAACCGGGACATACAGGATAACGTAATCTCTAAGGAACCAAGAAATCTCAATGTGTTAAGAGTGACCTGGCTAAAATTCCTTAACTTTGCCACTATGCACCATCTTATAAAATAATATTATTCTAACTTTTCCAGCATTACTTGTTAGTCTCTAAACAGTTTATAATACTGGGCGAATATAGTCGATCGGCTACTCGCGCTCTCTGACCCATTTCACATGTATTTACCGTCTATACATCTAAACTAGGTCAATTATTTTGTAATTCTGCGTCGTCAGGGTTCGTTGCCATCGGTATTTAATAGTGCAGTGAACTTTGTTTCATATTGTTTCAGTCAAATAATTGGTTCAGCTCAGAATTTACTAAAAAGATACCCAGTATTCAGTATTCATTCTGTATTCAGAAAAAAATTAACTAAAATACAAAATCATCTATTGACAATAACATTTGTGTCGGTGTCGTCCTGTTTTCTCCATCCATAACGCGCGTTCGTTGATGGCATAATAAATAAATACTGCATGCATTATTTGTAACATAACCCATACACAGAAATATAAGACGAATACAGACCTTTTAGAAAGTAAATTATGCAATACACAAAGTATTTGGTAACCAAATATTAATCACGGTTGTAAAAGTCAATGAATGTAAATATAAACAAGATTGAATGCGTGTCACGCGTTCGCGCTGTTCGATCGAGCGTGCGTCACTCGCGCCCTACGAACGAGCCGATACTAAAAAAATTAGGAAGTGAAGTGAAGTGAGGCAGGGGACATTGTACCGGCGCGGTGGCGTGCGCCGCGTTGACATATTTGACATCATTGAGTTCAAGGATTTAATGAGCACTCCGAAATGGATAGATACTCCATTTTATTATGAAAGATAGACCGTCATTGTGATATATTGGAAGGGTTCAACATTGGTCTTCCTGTAGTTAACAAAAGTGACACACATACAGTAGAAGAAAGTTGTGTCTATACAAATAAATAAAATTGGAATTTGTATGCAATATCAAATTAATGTACAGTTTTTAACTAAATGGTGAAAGTTTAAATGGTACTAACATTCACAATTCATTAATATTAGACTGCCTGGTTGGTCTAGTGGTTAGGTTCGTTTGCGGCTGCTGATCAAGAGGTCTCGGGTTCGATTCCCGCGTCGGACCAAATATTTATGTGATCCAAAAGTATTTGTTTCGGAGTCTGGGTGTTTTCTATGTATAATATGTATGTTAAACACATACATATTATGTAAAAAAAAAGTATGTTTATGTATTTAAATCAGTTGTTTAGTACCCATAATACAAGCTCTGCTTAGTTTGGGACTAGATGATGTTCTGTGTAAAATGTCCGAAATATTTATTTATTTATTTAAAATGCATTTTTAAAGTTTTTGTCTGTCTGTCTGTTTTTTCCGGGTTATCTCTGGAACGGTTGGACCGATTTTGACGGAACTTACACTGGCAGATGGCTCATGATACAAGGAGTAACTCAGGCTACTTTTTTTAGACCTAGCTACGCTCCGTAATGTAACTCGCGATTTACAACAATCACCGTGGGTAACACCGCGTGACAACTATCGATATTAATATAAAAATTCAGTATAAAGTTTATAATATAAACCGCTGTGCCCGCCGCAGTTTTCCTTATGCCTATCGCCATATTCTGCTGAACATATTCTGATACGACTTAATTAGTGGCGCATGAAACTGATGTGTTTGAGGTTTCAAGTTCGATTCTCGGCTCGGACCAAATGATGATGGAGTAGTTTAGGTATATTCCATTTACGTAAAAAGTATGTACCTAAGTATTCTATCATGACCACTCTAGCTTTCATAGTTTTAGCTCTGCTTAGTCTGAAGTTAGATGGCGTTGTGTGTCTAAGGTACGAAATATTCATAAATATAGCGATAGTCACACTATTTTGTATTATTCTGTCATTTCACATTAATTACAATATTGAAAAATTCCAGTTCACTTTAGACGGTTGAGTTGCTAGAGAGTTTGTTCCACAGCGTCTTCATTACAGCTAGGTAGTGATGAGTAAATAGATAAGCGATCTATACGATTGGTTTATATATAATTGCCCAACATTAACCGTTGGGCCATAGCCCACCAAGCATGGTCAGAGAATCCTCCCTTGTGTTCGAGGGGCATGAAAGCCATTCCGCAACATGGTCCTTATCTAATAATGACGTTTCAAATGTTGTACTCTGAATTTGAATGAATGACTCTTCCACTTTTAGACGAGGTCGAAGAAGGCAAATGAACAGACGCACCATGTGATGGCGAGAACTGCTACTTAAAAGGCACAAATGCGATATCGCCCTCTTCCTTCTTATGCCGAGCAATCAAAAGCTGGAACTCACTACCAGCTCACGCGTTTTCTTCGAACTTTGATCCCGGGTCCTTTATGCGGGACGTGAAAAAGTATCTCACTACGCCGCCATAGTGTGGGCCGCCATGCTTTATTGCCTGTATTTGCGGCAATGGTGTATGGGTTCCCCCACTCTTGGATTCTGCTCGTGCTTTCCATCAGGCAGGGAAGGGTCACTTTGGTAGGCTAAATATATACATCAATATTAAAAAAAAAGTTTTACTGGAATCAGAGCCCCAGAGTCATAATCCCTCTTAATTCACTACATTTTTTACGGCAAAGCCTAAAGCAATGGTACAAAATAGGTCTTTATATAAATATACTTTGGCTCATTACTGCTGGAATGTGACTCCGCAAGTCTCCGTCACATGTTGCCTGGTGTCTGGCTGTATAAAATAGCACCAATCCGTTACAATTCGGGAGTTTTAAGAGGCGTCTAATGTATTAGGCATAAAATATTAGGCTTCCATAGAGCAGAGAATTGATGTAGGTACCTATATTTTAGTATGCTTCATCTACTACGATCACCAACCACAACAAAACATATTCTTTGAAGGTTTTACATATACCTATATCACACTCTGATGACGACGTCGAAGCTATGTACGATGACATAATAAAGCCCTGCACAATATCACAATGGCACACTTGTCTTCAATGTTGTAATGGAGGACATTCAAGCTGGAACGCTGATGGAGTCTACGCTCCGACCTACTCTGCTCCAAACCGTTGCTGGCTTGGAAAGAATTCAAATGTAACTTCAAAACTGATTGACAGACCTCTATAACACTAATAAAGTTATCCAGACTGTTATAGTTTTCTTTCAATGTTCAGCATTGTATTACCATCACGAATTTTATACGATTTTAAAGCCAGCGTTTTAGAAGGACGTTTTAACAAAAAAATGCCCTTTGATGTAGAATAATTCGCAAACGTATACCCTAATCAAAAACTTGTCTAAGAGACCTCTGCATATTTTTAAAAGATTTTTCTAAAGACTATATTTTTCGCGTCTACCCCACACTATGGGGTAGACGCGAAAAACGTATGTGTACATCACGTATGCTATGCTACCTGAACTCGTTCCCACCACAAAAAACCAGGAACAAGATGATTTGTCAGAGAACCAAGCTAACCGACAAAGCTCTGAAAGTTAGTTGGTTGAAGAAGCAAGGAGCTGGTCATATATGTCACAGAACCGATAAACGCTGGAGTAGTAGTGAGCAACGTCGTTAACAGTTGACTGAACTGTGTCACGACCGCACGTGAGCTAGAGATGACAATCATAATGCTTCCTTCTCATTCATTCACAAATAGTACAATTAGTGGATGAATGAATGACTGAGTAAGGTGTTGAATGACACATACGCTACAAAACCGGTTAAGTAGTTACTTAATGCATTAATCGAAGCATTGTAGAGCAGTTGCTCTACAATGCTTCGATCACAAATAGTACTTTTATTGAATGAAGCTACAATGTTTGATCCTGCGAACAATTCTTTAGTACATCTGTACTGGTAAAAATACAATTTATAATGGGTTTCTAAACAAATAAAATAAAATTTTCACTGGTTTTTCATTTATTTCATCTACATCATAATGTAATTCTAACTTATAAAAAATCTTACTTGCTACATTCTTACTTATAACATGATAAAACAATTTCTAATACTTCGTCTGATCCACGGTCACCGTAATCAGACAACGTTGAGACGCTTTGCATTTTATAGGAAACGTAAACCATATGAGTCCTATGGTACATTGTAAAAACAAAGATAAATATTGCAAATGAATTTAAATTAACTAAATTCAACATAAGTCTAGTGAATGAATATATTATGTATATAATGAAATGCAACTATGACAAAAGTACTACGTATTTATAACAAAATAGTACCTAATGCGGTTGAGATGGATAAGTCTCCTTTTTTGAAATTATTTATGTTCAAGTACTATCTATAAGTATCTGTATAAAAAAAATACTTGTATTATACATCCTAGTACTTTGGTGAAATTTTATATATCACTTCAAGTTATATAGAATTCAGTGTCCTTAGTTTTGAAGTCGCTCGTTTAATTTTGAATTTTGTCAGTTCATTCAATATTATTTTGTGTAGACAATGTGATTTAACGTTGAGATGACATCTTTATCAGACATTTGTTTTTTTCTAATAAAGTCAAAGAATTTTTACGGAATAACGAAAGAAATTGTTGTAGGTTTAGATACTTGCCTTATACACTGTGTGTAAAAATTGTGTTAATTATATCAAAGATACTTTTTAATCACTGAGTTTAGAAGCTACAACAGGATAAATTATATTATTATTTATCCAAACTATATTAAGTAGTTGTCTCTTAGAAAATTATAAATGTTTTCTATTTACGAACGACAACTCCTGTATAAGAAATACATTAATATCCTGTGTCTCGAAGTCTTTACAAACAGACATGCGACTGATAGAGAACACCCCGACTCAGAATAACAACTTAACGATTGAACCCACAGCACTCTGTACAGTAGGAAGTTGCAAAATTACCGCTTAAACCCCTACGCCATCCGGGCACTCATTTATTCCCAGCACCCAAAATATTCTTTCAATTATATTTGCATTCATTTTACGCGAGTTTGAGCTAAACGCAATCGTTATCTAGCTATGGCGCTGTATACATACGAGTATGCAGCCAAGGCCATGTGGTCTTCATGTCATGTACCTAAGCGTAACCAAACGTATTGTTTAGATTCGCACGCCTAATGAATTTTAAACGTCTAAGCAGTGGCGTAACAATAGGGTGGCAGGGCTGGCAAAATGCCACGGGCCCCCGACCCTAGAGGGCCCCGGCCCAAGAGGCTGCGAGCTCAAAAAATTTTTTTTACACTGTACCTGAGTATTTTATTTGAAAGGTATATTTTTATAAGTTCTGCTTAAAATCCAAAGTAAAACAATTAAAGACCTTAATACAACACAACAACAACCACAACGAGGTACTAGCAAAAATCTAAGAGAATCGTATTTTAGCATGAACAATATTGTATCTTTGCCATATGTTACTGACAAGGGTAATTTTAAAGAGCTAACTGATCAAGTGAACAGGTTCGTGATTGAAAACGGACATTGTAAACCTAAGGGCCCTTTCTTAAATATTTCGGACAAATATTAAATAAATATCGGACATCTTATAAGACAGTGACAATAGATATTTTCTAGAAAAACATTACTATATTGTTTCCAAGTCTGGCATGAAACTTAACCTTACATGGCTATCCTATTCTATAATACTTCAGAAGGCGTATTGTGAAACGTGTTGGTTATTCGCAAATCGGGCATCTAAGAAAATACAAAATGTTTGGATTATGGGCTATGACGACTGGAAACATATTGTAGATGCCATTACAAAGACACGAGACATCAAAAATTAATCTGGATGCCTGTCTTTCGTATCAACAGTGGCGGCTACATGGAACACTCGATGAAGAGCAAGGGTCTATGATAAAAGAAAACTATTTTTGGCATCAAGTACTTTCTAGGCTTCTTGATGTTACTCTGACACTTTCAACGTGTTCTTTAGCCTTTCGAGGCCACAGAGAAAACGCAGATAGCAGTGATCCAAGCTCTAAAGGAAACTTTTTGAGTATTGTTGAGTTATTAGGTAAATACGTCTCGATTTTACAAGAATTGTTAAGTAAACCCAAGGGCCAGGTAAAATATTTAAGTCCAAAAATATAAAATTAGCTTATTTCTGTTCTGGTTCTAAAAGTAGAAAATCACTGATAAATGAAGTAATGCCGCACCATTCTACTCTATCATATTCGATACAACTCAAGATATTTCAAAAATTGATCAAGCTTGTGAACTTTACCGTGATTGTATGATCAAAAAAGAAAGTAATGGGATCCCAAAGGCACTTGTTACTAAATAAACATTTTAAGGATTTCATGAAGCTATGGATCAAACTGCCTTAGCAATGTCCAAGCAAATTATTAAATCCATAAATGACAAATATATTCCACTAAATAAGTGTCGAAGACAAGGATATGATGGTGCTAACAAAATGAAAGGGGCTTATGGTGGAGTTCAAAAATTCATAAAAATGTCGAGCCGAATGCCGTATATGTTCACTGTGCTGCTCATAATTATAATCTAGTACTCAAAGATGCAGTGAAAGAGGTTATTGATATTCAGAATTTTTTTAAAACGATTCAACAAGTTTATAATATTTTTGGGCATAGTATCAAAAGATATTCCATATATTTCATCAAGTTATGTATCTAATAAAGAAATTGAGTCTTCAACTTCAATAACATTAAAAACATTAAACCCTACTAGATAAGCTGGACGTTACGATGCCGTGTTTGCTTTAAAAGTTCTTGAAGTCCAAAAAGCGCTAACTCTTCTATGGATGAATGTGAAGTCTCCAATACGCATTAGGCTAGCGTGGGCACTACAGACCTTTGCCTCTCGCCTAAGAGAGGAGGCCTATGGTCATTAGTGGGACCTATACAACGTGTAATGTACGCTGAAAATCTCGTAGTTTATTAAAATTAAACTGAGTATAACGTAACGATTTTTACTGATAGGGCCCCATCAAAAGAATTTGCCACGGGCCCCAGATGGTATTGTTACGCCACTGCGTCTAAGCTAGTCGGATACGCATCAAGACATATCGTGACAAGTATAAGACGTTCTATTGTCTCTGTCTGCCCCAGACGGGAATAAGGAGTGTATATATCTATGTATGAATAAAGTATTATTCGTTACTACAAGTATATGCCGAATTAAACAGTAAAAGTGACCTTTGCTCCTTAGTATTTAAAGTTTATAATCGCATGCGCATCTTGTCCGGTTGGCTTACGAGTCCGTATGCGTTAAAGTGTTCGTAGAGAGCTGCGACATATTCCTTGCCGTGGTGTGTATAATGTTGGACGTGGGGCGACTTGTCCCAGCATTTCCAGGTGCACTGTGGAAATAAAAAATAAAAAGTGAGATAATAAATACTAGGCACCTCTCGTTTCTACCTCCTTCATGGTTTCAGCAAGCGAATCCATATATTCATTTTCAAGTAGGTAATGTTTGGAACTGCCCAAGACCGGGATGGTTGGCGTTCCTTGGGGGAGACCTTCGTCCAGCAGTGGACGGCGATAGGTTGACACTATAATGTTTGGAACAATAAATTACAAAAAAAGAAGGAAGGTTTGGTTCCAGATTTCCTTCTGCCAAAATGATTCTACATAGCCCGATGGCAGCATGAGCAGATTTCAAGAGTAGTGATAACAAGCCTCATTGTGAATGGACAATGAAGTATGGTGACCCACACAGCACACTATGGCGCCCCGCTTGAAGGACCCGGAATCATAGAAAGAGTGAAACACGAGCCCTGGTAGTGAGTTCCAGGTTTTAACTGATCGTCACAGGAAGGAAGATTCGAAAAGTTCAGTTCAGAAGCGTATGTCTAACATTCTAAAGCAGTGACTTCCGAGGCCTGCACTGAAGAGTATTTTATTCGTCGACTGTCGTTAGAAACACACGGATGTCAGTAGGCTTCCCCAAGGTACTTCACAAGAACCGGCCCTGTGCTGTCCGCATCCATCGGCTTCCTAGTCTTCGCCAGGTCCCGGAAGCACCTTGTGGGGTCCTAACCACGTTTCATCGTCTAGTTCGTGGTCGCCACTCTAGGGCTTTCCGACCCCAACTGCCATCTTGTCTGGGGCAATTTGCCCTAACTACTGTCATTTAGTTCTGTAAATTCTCCATATCAATGTCATTAAGTGTAAAGTATTGATACCTTGACACCCATTTGGACCCAGCTGTCGTATACACTTCTATTACTCTTCTCAGCACCTACTGGGTCGCTTCTTGACAACAGGAACAGTGCAGGGGCGTGACACAGGTTCGTATGGAACAGTTGTGAAGATCGGATGTAGTGGACAGTCGCAGCGTCGTAAAATGTCTTCATGTGATATCTGTAAATAAAATTAGAGGCCATTAGAAAAATGTTATTAATGTGAAATATCAATCGATCATTGTTAAAATTGTCCGTGTGGTGACGGATTAAGAATACAGAGTGTCACCACCCCTATTCATCACGCGGGTGTCGTAAAAGGCGACTAAGGGACAAACTACGCAAGACAACATCAATGCAAAGAGAAGGAAAACTTGAAACGAACCCTATACCAACCCGTCTAGCCAGCGTGGTATAGTAGGCCAAAACCTCCTTTCTAAGGAAAGGCCTATATCCAGCAGTGGACTGTTGAAGGCTGTTGATGATTGTTAAAATAAATATTTTTATAACTGTATAGTTGAGTACAGTCCTGCCTTGTAGTCGTCGTAGGTTCGATTTCGGAGGTGGGTCAAAAGTGTTCTTTAGTGATTGAAGGCAATGCAGCTTGGTGACCAATACCATAGCGGCCACCAGAGAGATGTTGGGCCATGATTAGGAGTCCAGCTTCACATTCACATGCATTGGCATGCGGCTTAGCCGGCGGTTAAGCCGGCTTATTGGTACTGAAATCAGCGTGACTCTAGAACTAACAAAACTTCTTTTTTAAACTAATTTTACTTTTTTCTGCCAATCGAGAGGTATCGGGTTCGATTCCACGGACGAGCCAAAAGTGTTGTTGAATTTTTCTTAGGAGAAGTTTTTAATAACAGAAAGGAATATAGAAGTTAGCGGTGTTTCAGCCAGTGCCACGGCGAGCATTAGCTGAAAAAGTCTTATAATACAAATTATGATGTAATAAAAGACCGTATTTGAGTCTACCTGCGGAAACTAACTAAAAATTATTTACAAAAAAATTGACCAAGTTCGTGTCAGGCCACGCATAGAATAGGGTTCTGTAGTCACCTATAATGGAAGGTGGATTTAAAATTGCGTCCAATAGATAATTTCTATGTTTACTTATTATTTTTTTATTTTAGTACAAAGTTTTCCAAGTTAAGCCCCTATAACTCCTGAAATAAAAAAATTCAATATATATACTACTATTATATTTTTTTCAGATTTTTTGAGTCAGGCGTTTAGCTTTTAGAGATTGGGGACCCCCAGTCTAGTTTAAAATTCGCACACGGATACCTAAATCGAAAAATGGTTTTAGCAACCTCGCAGAGTTTTTAAAATACCTATCTAATGATACCCCACACGATGGGGTAGACGCGAAAAAAAAAACATCCCCAGTTTTCGTGTAGGCGAGGTACCCCATATAAAAATATTTTTCGTGATTTTATTGTAACACTTTGTCGACGCAATAACAACACACATTCATGCAAAGTTTTATCTTTCTAGCACCAACCGTTTGACCGACTTTCTTTTTTTCGTTTTGACCGTTTTCTAGCACCGGCGGACGGACGGACTTGACGAATCTATAAGGGTTCTATTAAAATAAATCATATAAGGCGTAAACGTTTAAAACTAAGCAATTTGAATTCATATCGTCACACTGATCGATGGTAGCGAGAGGAACACTTATATCGTTTTAATCGTGTCTCGTGCGACCTTCGGTGTACACGTGATAGACGAAATGTGTTCTCGTTTATTTCCCATTACATCAATGATCAAAAAAACACCGGTTACTAATTCGAATATAAATATTTCAGCGAGATCGCAATCATGGATGAAATATCTACACTAACAAAGAAATAAAATTCACGTGTCTGTTTGTAATTTTCAAAGCTTTCACTTAAATGTATATAAAGTACCTACATATTTACGATACCACCAAAAAGACCGTTCAAAATTCTTGTCTAGATCACTATCTGTTTGTTCCTACTAATCTCCGGATCAGTTGGGTCCTTTTTTGACGGGACTTTAATTGGCAGATAGCTAAGACAGCCAGATATTTATTTAAAAATAATGTTTCATATGCATTTAGTTTATACTAATATTATCGACATTTATCGAGGAAGGTAATTTATAACACCACGCTCTATGATCGAAAGGATAATGAAAATGAAAAATGTTGTTGTTGTTGTTTTCGTCCCCCCCCCCCCCTCTAAAAGCTAAACGGCTTGCTCAAAAAATCTGAAAAAAATCGTGATGGTGGTCCATCTAACGAGCTTTGAAGGAAAATTATAACCGATCAGATAACTTTGTTAGTTCAGGAGTTATAGAGGCTTAACTTAACGTCATACAAAATTAACGTATTAATACGTAAACATAACAATTATTGGCAACACTTGGCCGATTTTCTATGTAGTGATAGCGAGTCTAAAGAAGTTAGGCTAATTTACTTAATTCATCAACTATCTGTTCGTCTATTTGTTCCAGTCATTTGCCGGAACAATCAGACCGACACAAAATATATAAATTTTTTCTAGATGCATTTATTAAAAAACTGTATATTTGATATGACAAACAGAAACTTCAATTTTATTTACTTGTATAGATTAGAGAAGGGGATCAGTTAGTTGGAAGGCTTCCCTAATGGCTACAAGAAGAGTTCTAGACGATTTACATTGTAGTTCTGGGATTTGTGTACGCATATGTGAATCATACTTTGTCTATAGATTGGGTTTTCAATAGAAGTTATTTAAAAAAAATGTGATTTGTTTCGTCTTGCGTGATGAAATGTATGACACCAGACACCCGAGTTCCGATCGTGTTGCTCTCACATTTCAGAGAAATTCAACGTATTTCGTAGTAAACCAACAGTTAAACAATATCAACACAACCCATAATACCCTACTGCTGTGTTCGGGTCTCCTCTAAGAAGAGGGTTAATTACAATTTAATTACTACACACTACTAACACATGCAATAGTTTCTAATAATGCATGAATATATCTTTATCTTTTCTGTTATTACAATCTTTTGACCCTTAAACTTTGGTCGGTTGTCGCGGTAAAGAGTATCTATCTCCATGCAAAATTTCATTGCAATCAAAGCAGCGGTTTAGCCATGATAGCGTAACATACAATCACACTGAGTTCTTTTCGAAATTATATTTTTTGTCTGATTTTTAGGGTTCCGTAGCCGAATGGCAAAAAACGGAACCCTTATAGATTCGTCATGTCTGTCTGTCTATCTGTCTGTCCGTCCGTATGTCACTGCCACTTTTTTCCGAAACCATAAGAACTATACTTTTGAAACTTAGTAGGTAGATGTGATCTGTGAACCGCATTAAGATTTTCACATAGAAATAGAAAAAAAACAATACATTTTGGGGGTCCCCATACTTGGAACTGCAACTCAAAAATTTTTTTTTCATCAAACCCATACGTGTGTATGGGTAGTGGGTACCCATCTATGGATAGGTATTCAAAAATGATATTGAGGTTTCTAACATCATTTTTTTCTAAACTGAATAGTTTGCGCGAGAGACACTTCCAAAGTGGAAAAAAGTGAAAAAAGAGTGATAAAACTAAAAAAAATATATGTTGTACATTACCATGCAAACTACCAACGAAAATTAGTTTGAACGAAATCTGGTAAGTAGTTTTTTTTAAAACGTCATAAATCGTAAACCGCAATTTACCTTTCATTCAATTCAATAACTATTATAAACACATCTATCAAAGTTACAACGAACCACAAGAACATTTATATGATGTTACTTGCTGATACGGAACCCTTCATGGGCGAATCCAACTCGAACTTGGCCGCTTTTTTAGGGTTCCGTAGCCAAATGGCAAAAACCGGAACCCTTAAAGATTCGTCAAGTCTGTCTTTTATTGCCAATGCCAATTATTTCCGAAAGTATAAGAGCTATTATATTGAAATTTGGTCAGTCGATGTATTCTGTGAACCGCATTAAGATTTTGACATGAAAATAGAAAAAAACAATACATTTTGGGGGTCCCCATACTTGGAACTGAAACTCAAAAATTTTTTTTTCATCAAACCTATACGTGTGGGGTATCTATGGATAGGTGTTCAAGAATGATGTTGAGGTTTCTAATATCATTTTTTTCTAAACTGAATGGTTTGCGCGAGAGACCCTTCCAAAGTGGAAAAATGTGTGTCCCCCCCCCTCTAACTTCTAAAATAAGAGAGTGATAAAACTAAAAAAAATATATATTGTACATTACCATGCAAACTACCAACGAAAATTGGTTTGAACTAGATAACTAGATACTAGTTTGAACTTAATACGTCATAAATCGTAACACGCAATTTACCTTTCATCCAATCAATACACTAGTATAAAAACATCGATGAAAGTTACAACAAACTACAAGAACTTTTATATGATGTTACTTGCTGATACGGAACCCTTCATGGGCGAGTCCGACTCGCACTTGGCCGCTTCTTTATTACTATTTAAGTGTATAGATCACACAAACCGATGATTATCTTAATACACAATTTCAGTCATACCATTTAGATATGTGAACATATATCCAACTAATCTTATGTTTACATAAGTAAGTACAATGTTTATACTGATTAGGTTAAATGGAATTTAGAACCTTCGGGAACCGTCATGAATAGAATACAAAATCACATGGTTCATTTTATACTCCTAAAGAGATATTTTATCTTGTACGACTTAGCATAAACTCTAAAAAACAACTGCATCTAGTAGTTGATGAACATTTTTTTTGTCATCATCATCAGAATATCACAGCTCACTGCTGGATATAATCCCACAATTGCACGCCACTTGGTTCCATCTACGGCTTCTCGCATTCAGCAGCCAGCAATCACTCCACCTGGCCTGTGGAAGTCCTACACTACGTTTGTCGATACGCAGTCTCCACTCAAGAACTCATTTACCAAAACGGTTATCGGTTCTGCGTCTATTATGCATTTTGTTTTATACTTACTCCATATAAGCCCTGAGTGTCTTCTGCATGATCTGGTTTTTAGGGAAAACAGCGGCGGGAACTCCAATAGACAGTTCGCTGATGTCGGCTGCTGAGTCCCACACTTGGGCAACCACGCGGTCCATAACAGGTTGGTATCTGAAGTTACATTCAAATCGATCTTTTACGATATGTTAAGGTAGACCTATTTGTTTAGTAATAAGCTCAATAGAGCTTATAATAATGGCAACGGGAGACTACTAGAAAAATATTTCATCCAATTTAAGATCATGAAGCCAATTATGTGCCATTAGTGAGTTTTATTTTATTTATGATCGTGCAAAAACTACTCTACTCTGCCTGATGAAAGGCGTGAGTGGAATTTAGGAGTAATGGTCACCGTACTCATTGCGAATGCAGGCAATGCAGCACACTGACCCTATAGAGATGCTTCTGCAGTTTGCAATTCCAGGCGGTATTGGAATCTTTGACGTTGTACAGAGTGGACCAATATTCCGTTTACATTTCAAATGACGATTTAAAATAAATTAGTTATATGAGATAATAACTGTTTAATTATGATTTAAAACACACAAATGGAGATTTTATTGATGATGAAAGCTAATAATATAATAACTTACAATTCTGGATTTTTCATGACCTGAACACATACTTCCCCCCACATGTAGCCGGCAACCGAAAACCCATGAACCACCAAAGGTTGGTCGTTTTCGTTTACATGCATGAATTTCAGCATATCACCAGCTATTAACTGCAAAGGAAACAGTACTATTTAAATACGATTTGACAGAAGACCTACAGACAGAGCGTAGATTTGAGTACTAGAAGTAGATCATGATCATTTCTCCTATTTTGTTATCTATAATATCTAGTATGTACGTTATATAATCTTCCTAGCCTTTATTATTACCAAGATAATTTGCCTTCAGCTACTAGTTTATCAGTTTTGTCTAAATATCAGTTTGAATTCAGTAAGCCACTAAGGCGATTAAAAAAATAGAACTAGTTGTAGAATATTTAAGGGCACTGAATTCCCAATAACATTTGCCTCAGATGTTTATGATACCCGGGACCGACGGCTTAACGTAGGTATTCTCCGAGGCACGGGTACGAAATATCGCCTTACTTCCACACTCCAGGCTGTTATTAATAATTTCATGTAAAATAACAAAACCCATTAAAACTTTTGGCCTGAACCCTCTTGGTCGGCAGTCGTTAACCGTTACAATAACAAGGCAGTTGGATCTATAAAATATATACGTATTTAGTAACATATTTAGAGGCCTAATTTACTATCAGACGTCGGTTGTGTGTGTGTGGTTCTGCGGCGTCTCTAGATATCATTGTTATACCCCTTGATATCTTTGACTGGTCGTAAAGCAAAAACGTGGGAAATAGATTAAATAAATAAAATAAATAAATAAATATTTTGACATCTTACACACAACATCATCTAGTCCCAAAGTAAGCAGAGCTTGTGTTATGAGTACCTACTAAACAACTGATATAAATACATAACATACTTTTTTTTTTTTTAGATTGTTTTCAGATACTTTATATCTTTTCTGTTTTACCATTTCTTCATGGTGATGAACAAGCAATGCACTTACGAACCTGAGATCCTTTTTGTGGCCACATTAGTTGCCACGGAGTGCAAGACACAGAGAGCACGTCGAAACCTTGTTCTAAATATAGTGTTGCGTATTTCATAACATGCTTCTGGCGTGCCAACAACCAGTTGATCATAACGACTAGAGGTTTGTCCACGCGTTTATCTAACCTGGGAATAATGGATTTAGAATTAACAAGCCGTTACACAAATAATTGAGAATTAGTTAAAGGTACGACATAGGCGGGATATTTGCAGCAAAAGTTAAGACAGAAATCCATTACATAAATTGTTTGTGACGAATTGGGGGCTGGGGCCGAGTTTCCTTTGTAGGTACATAAAATATAATTAACGTATATGCGATAAACGTAATCGACAGAATACAGTTTTTGGCTCGTCAAAATACATACTCTCATTTCTATCTTGGTGATAGTAAGTATATTACAAGACAATTACTACTTTGTTTGATGGGAAATCGATAATATGAATGAATATAAATAGAACAATTCCTCTTTATGTTATGTAATAGGACAGAAGGCCTAACAGGTTTTCCTAACAGACCTGGCATGGCAACGTTTATTAGCTAGATAGCTTTAGATTGATATAAATAGCTCCACATTGACTGTGACATGCAACCGCGTGTTGTGCGTGATGAAGGTATGTCTTCTATTATCTCGAGAATTTATTGATTTATATTTATTGTATTGGCTGAAGAATTGTCGTAGAAATAATTTGTTCTAAATATTTCTCATTTTCAACAGATCATATCTTGTGTTAATAGGGTCTATACTACCACCTTAATGTTTTGATCTTTTAAACATTTGGCCATCATTGAAGAACCAAATTGAAAGTAAGACCACAGCCACCAGCTATTAAGAAACAAAAACGTTTTGTAACTACCTATAGTAGAATCTTGTAACTACCTATAGTAGAATCTAAATCCAACTATACTCTAATACCAGCATTAGAATAGTATACGCATGTAACGGTGGCAAAAACGCTGGTGTTAGAGTAGGACAACAATATTCTTGATGTTAGCGAGTAATGAGTGCATGACTGCTATGCTACCGTTATATGTATCACGTGTCTGAGAAATGAAAGAAGAAAATTAAAGGCTGGGTCAGACATGTTTAATAGTAACAAGACTGAAGTAGCTTATTTCAATGACAATTTACTTTTATCACTCTATTGATGACCCAGTCTCAAAGAACATTATTGTTTTTTTAGTTTTTTTAAGGCAGTGTGGGCAATAATTATAATTGTTAGTTCTAATCTCTATAGCTGTCTTCATCAGCGTCCCTAAGAGGCCACTTAGAGAGAGTTAGGGAAACCTTAGTGATATTTTCGTTTTCACCAACCTTTAGGGGAGTAATAAGTGCTGAGATGTTTTATCGATTGTTTAATCGATAATTTAGGGACTACCTAAGTCAGGGGGCTCCTAGCAAGGAGACTGTTTAAGCGCAGTGAAAACGCACAGTATATTATAATCACAAAATAATGAATTATTTAAAACATATTTTAAATAAAAATCACACAGAATATGTTTTAGCAAGGAAGTTTATAAATTTTATAGATTGTTTATACTGAGTACGACTAACTGGTCTGATAACGTACTTAAATAATGTCATTAATATATTTTATAATACATGTATGTAAATATATTACTCATCAGTCATGACTTTTTCAGATTATTAGATAAATGGCTGTACAAAACCACAGTAATAAATAGACACTTCATTTTTTGATAAAATGTAATGTTTATTTTGTTAAAACCTATGGAGTAGCACAGGCCCGCGGACTGAATGGAAATAGACAGTGGAGAATGCCTTGCATATGGCAACTCTCTACAGTGTTGCTCTACGGCTAAAACTAAACTTAAGGGGAATTTACCAAATGTACGACGTTGTGACAATGAATGCCTCTCGCCAACTGGTAACAAAGTTTTAAAGCCGTCTCTAACTGTGTAAAACTACTACCAGAGAAAAAATGTAGTGTCCTTTTGAAATCACAGAGGCCTACAACAGCCAGAACTACAGAAGGAATGAAGAAATTGAAAAGTTGTGGAGGTACTCTAATAAACTTTAAAGTCGCTCAGCGTGCGATGCTGGGTGTTTCTCAAACCAATACATTTGAGAAAAGAGAGAATCCGCAATGAGAAAATTCGACAGAGAATCGGAAAGTGTGCCGGTCATGTCTCCAGGCCGACTGAATGATGGTCGCTGGAGCCGACAAGTTTTAAAATGGAGATCACGACTAAGTAAACGTAGTTTAGACGCCCTAAGGCACGAATGAACGATGAGTTGAGGAAAATGGCTGGCATCGGATTGGATGAATGGTTGCGAACTGCCCGAGACCGGGATGATTGGCACACTTTTGGAGAGGCCTAGATAAAACTGTGAAGTGGTTAATTTAGATACATATGACATCTCATTAAAGTTAAATCAGTACTTACTTCATGGTGTTAGGGTCGACTTTCAGTTTAACTTTTTCATTACTAATATACTGCATGGTCTTGTTAAGGTCTTGCGTATGTGCTCCACGATCCAATCCCACCATGGCCACTGGAGCGCATGATAACAGAGGGCGGAACAATCCCTGTGAAAAATAATTTCATTACTTACATACATTTATTGCATATCATCATCTTCCTAGCTTTTATTATTCCCAACACTTAACAACTTAATACAATATTTAGGGTGGCATCAAATTATTGATTTCCCATCTACATAATTACTGAATACACACTTATTCTGGATTTATAGATATTGAAAGTTATGCCTCCTTTTCTATTTTTACTAGTCTAGCCCTAATGGAAATCCATTGTCAATGAATGTAGTAATATTTGTAAAGAAATTCCGTCACTTGTGAACTGAATAATTTCACTTCTAAATGGATTTTTATTTACAAACAAGATGAATTTTCAAGAGGACGAAGTTGAGCGCTCTGGAATGCTTGCAAATAACTTCCACGGCCATAGTGACTTGTGCAGGAACTTTTCCGTCAAGAGTAAGTGTTACTGATGTTCAAATCTAAACACTACAATAGAAAAACTTCTACAGAAATTAACGGTTCTTCCTACCAAGATTTGACTTTCAGTTTCCAAGGAAATTATCAGCTTATATGATACCCTTGGGCAAGGTACAAAAACATTTCTATCATATTTATCAATCGTAATACATCAAGATTTAAACTAATTTTAAATAAAGATATTCGTATCATAAAAGTTGATGCTAAGCTGTACAGGGATTATAATATCAGTTTTAGATAATCTAATATTAGTCATAGATAACAACGTAATTGGCAGGTATAACCCACGTAATACCGCGCAACTGTGCGAAATGATTTCAAGTTCAATGTCACCGAGGCACTCGAGGCAACGACACAGCTAAGAACACGAGACGATAAAGTGTTTTGGAGCACGTGCACGTAGCGTGATGTCTGCTAATATTCAATAATATGTATATTATTTTTCTTATCTAAAGCTGAACGATTAACTTCTTCTTGACCTGAATAATTACCTCGAAAAGAGTCATCTTTTTCAACGGTATAAGAATGCCCTAATTGTTATGTTGATGAATTTATGTCATTTAGTTCAGAGCCGTCTATTAATCACGTGAGCCTCGAAAGGGAGGGGAGGGGGTTTGGCAAAAGTCAAGAAATATCACGAGGGGACGGAGGTGCTGTCTAAGATGGCACGTGTTTTTTTTTTTTATTGTATTTATTTTTTCTAAACCGAAAAACAGCGTGTAGTTTGTACTCGCCGTTGACAAGTCAATTTTAAAACTCTTTTTTTTTCTTACTTATAAATAAATAAAATATTTTTTTCGAACATTTTACATATAACGCCATCTAGTCACAAACTAAGCAGAATTTGTATTATGGGTATTAGACAATTGATTGATTTTCGTTTCGATTCGTTGATTAATTCTTGTCAGAAAGCCATACATTTTGGGAATGTTAGTGAATTAAATATCTTAGTAATCATTGGCGGCAACAATTTGGCCTAGTTTTCCTTAATCAATTCTCGCAGCAATCAATATATTGACGTTCGGCTGCCAGTCGAATTTCCACCATCTGATTTTCTTATCTCTAATTTATAGATATCTAATTTGTTGACCACTATAACTTGAACTGTTGCTGAACATTGTACCGTACCTTTGTACCGTAACAGTTCAATATTGACTGCAGCGGTGGCGCAGTGGTAGTGTATGCGACTGCTGTGCTTGAGGTATCGGGTTTGACCGAGGTTGAGTGTTTTCTATGTATAATAACGTATAGTAACGTTACTCACGACTTATAACAATAAACGCGGGTAACACCGCAGGGTTCGGTTAGTTTAGTATACAATTGTTAATTTGATAGTACTTACATACAGACATTTATTTGTATAGATGTATAGATTAGTCTTAATATACTTTCTGCGTATAACTAAGAAAGGTCAATGAACTTTGAAGTCATTTAACGATTCGATTACATAACATTGAATACATTAATGGTATATACGTTATCTCTGAATCCGTGAAATTTCAAATCACAAAACATATAAATAATTACTTTATAACAACGTTTGCTAAACATATGGACCGAAACGCGAACCTGTTATTTCAAAACTAATATCAACTTTGCTTTGGTATTTTCCACAATCTGAACAAACCAAAATATTACCCAATGAAACAAGAGAATAGCTAGATAGATATCCAGGAATGATGTCGATGACAGATAGTGACACCTGTCACCCTCAGGCTTCGTCTCTCTCAGACTGAGTAGGACCCGTGTTCGGGCCCGTCTGACCGGTTTAATTCTCAGCCTCACGAGGACCACTCCGTCATTTCCTTTGAAAGCCTAACTTGCTCAAACATTTGGCTTAGCGGAGTAAACATTTGGCCTGACTGCCCTGACGGACTGATTCGTGAACGCAGAGTTTACAAGTTTGCAATTACAATATAATAATATAGCTATATTTTGCAGGAGCTGAACGCGAGAAGTCCAAAATAGATCAAAGTAGTGTGCAATGGGAGGGGCCTATGTCCAGCAGTGGACTGCGATGGGCTTTGATGATGATTCTTTTATTACTTTTTAGGGTTCCGAAGTTCATAACTCGGAACCCTTATAGATTCGTCATGTCCGTCTGTCCGTCCGTCCGTCCGTCCGTCCGTCCGTCCGTCCGTCCTCGACTTACCGTCCAAACGGTAAGTGCTAGAAAGATGAAATTTTGCATGAATACGTGTTGTAATTACGTCGACAAAGTGCTACAATAAAATTATGAAAAATAATTTTATTTGGGGTACCTCCCCTACACGTAAAGTGGGGATGATTTTTTTTTCTCGAGGCTACCCCATCGTGTGGGGTATCATTAGATAGGTCTTTTAAAAACAATACAGGGTTTCCTAGACGATTTTTTGATTTAGGTATCCGTTTGCGAGATATTTCACTTTAAAGGGCACTTTTTTGTAAAAACAGGGCGTCCCCCCCCCCCTCTAAAAGCTAAACGGCTGGCTCAAAAAATCTGAAAAAAATCGTGATGGTGGTCCATATAATGAACTTTGAAGGAAAACTATAACCGATTAGATGACTTTCTTAGTTCAGGAGTTATAAAGGCTTATATGGTAAAATGCGCTCACTTGGAAAACGTCATACAAAATTAACGTAATAATACGTAAACATAACAATTATCTATTGGATACGATTTTAAATCCACATACCATTATAGGTGACTGAGGAACCCTTTCCTGTGCGTGGCCTGACACGCACTTGGCCGATTTTTTTAATTTATTCATTGATTGATTTAAATGTAAACGAATTTTGAAAAAGAAGAGTGCCATTATCTAAAACACAGATATTTAAGTATCCAGTTTGACAAAATTGTGAATTTGATAATATCTTTTTGAAATCTTAGAAATCAGAAGTTAATGGTAGATTTTTTTTTAAATATTTTTACTATAGCTGTAGCTGCCACTCAAAACTGAATAATTGACGAATTATGAAGCCTAAACGATTAACAGTTGGCATGCACGTAATATTACTGTCAGATTATAGATATACTTAATATTTATGATATGTATTGATAACTATCTCTTTTACAGGAAATGCAAATTGCATTCACGTTGCACGCTCGTGTGACGCTAACGTTATCGCATCAGTGCTAAGCGCATCTTGATACTAAAAGCTAACTAATCCGACTCGCACTTTACTGCGCTTGTTGTCTAGGGCAGGAAGCACTTGCATATTGCAATGCAAAGTGTTTCACCTGTGATGTTTTATGTTCGTATTGCAGTTACCATCGAATGGCATCATTATAAACTTGTTTGTATCAAAATAGTGACAGAGTCCGTGTCAGTATTTGTCCGAATGGTGATAGATTAAGAATAGAAAGTTTCACGACCACTATTCGTTCCATGGATGACGTAAGAGGCGACTAAATGAACAAAATAACCAGATAACTGATACCCTTGGGAGTGTCGGGATACCGGGAATACAGAGCTAGGCAATAAAACAGCTGATCACGGTTACCCGTATATTCCGACTGGCATGTCATTATAAAACTCCGTTACATGTGTAGCGCTGCCCAGTCCCACATATTCTAAAATATAACTTATTACTAATACATCACAATAACATTTCTGCCAAAGGAAGGAAATCTTGAAACAAACACTATACCAACCCGTCTGGCCAGGGTGGTATAGTATGCTGAAACCTTATTTATAATAGGCTAAAAAACGAGATGCCGCAGTAGTTGGACTGTTAGAGGCTGTTGATGATGATGATGAGTGACCAGAGATGGGAGTAAAGTCCACTTTTTTGATCACCCGTAAGCTGCGTGTTCAACGTTTCTAATATTACGAAATATCAGATAATTTTAATAAATTGATTTGATAATAATATAATAAACTAGCCAAGTCCCTCGGTTACGCGGTTGTTGTTGTTGGCGATGTTGTCAACCGAGGGTAACGCTAATCATCAAGTAGTTTGCAACCCATAACTGCCCACTACCGGGCTCCTTCCAGGAGAGGGTTAAGGCCATACGTCCCTACGAGTGCGGGTTGGGGACTGGCAAGATAAGTCTTGTCGTTGGATGTTTTTAAGCCGTCCAAAGGTCTCCAAATAAACTTCACGACTGTTATCTTATGATAACAACCGGGACCGACTGCTAACGTTATCTCTGAAACACGGAAACGCTCATAACGTTATAAGCTGACCTAGGTAGTGACTATCTAGGTACTGATCGCGCGGGGATTGTTGGCTACTTAGCTTTGAGCAGTTTGAGCGCTTCACCATAATTATATGCTTTTATGTGCATTTAGTGAAAAGATGTTAATTTGAAATAACAGAAATTTTGTCCGGGTTTTAGGATCAGTCGGCGAATCGACCGTCAAACGTCAAACCGTCAAATACCCACAACATTTTAGAAAAGATTGCTAAAGTTGTAATAGGTATCAATTGAAGGCAATTTTTCATTGTACATTATATAACATGACATAATATTCGCAATACACAACTAGACATACGAGTGTGGCCTTTCTATTGATCAATAATTGTTGTTAATGAACGGTCATGGTGAGCAATTATGTATTCAACCGAAGGTTTTGTGTGCGATTTTCATAGTACTCATATAACGACACATTTTTTTACCCAACTACGGTGAAATCAAAAGGAAGGTTAACACTTTTAACAGTCTAATCGATTCTGAAACTACTGAATCGATTTTGATGAAAGAGATGTCATATTTGTAATTAAATTTTATCGAAGTTTATGCGAAGTGCGATTACAGCTTTTTCAACTTTTTCTTATTAAGATTAGCTACATTTGAACATATAATTTCAACAATGCATTGTGGAGCTAATAAGTACCAACTTGCTTCCAATCTATGATATTTTACGACTTAAAATTTTCGACACAGGTTTTTCGTATCTGATCAAACCTTTGGAATTTTCTTTCAACATCAATCATTAGCACCTTCAGCGATTAAGATATTTCACATACAGCACAAAAAAGTTTATTTGTTTACAAAGAATATCTTATTTTCTCCATCATTCAGGAAAACTAATTCACGCAGCATACAAGGACCACTACAGCTCTACGCCAGTATAGAATCATGAAGCAGTTCGAGTTTCTGTGAAATATCCTTACTTCATATGCAGCTATCACAAAGCCTTTTCTATTATTATTATAGCCTCTTTATTTCCATATTGACAATTACAATACATTTAATTGAAAAAAAATTACATAACAGATATATCAATAATCATAAGTACATATTATATTCATGCATAATCTAAGTAAATAATCCCATTAATATCACTCCAATTACCTAGCATTTACATGATTAATAAAAATAATATATAATTTTTTTTTTCTCTAAATATTTAAAAATTGATTAATTAATTAGTAAATTTAAAATTTTTGTACAAATTCATAACTTTTCTTAGTTTTAATTGATTTCTTTTAATTTATTTCAATATGGACCCCTCAACGGGTTAACTTTCACAAAGGCTTTAAGGCCGTAATAATACACGATCACACTTTGCTGTAAAGGATTTCCGAAGGATTATAGTCTACACCAAAACTCAAGTATCGAATTTAAAATAATAAAATTAAAAAATAACTTACGAATTTGCCATTGTTCCTTGTGCTTAATTTACCACTCTTCGCTGCCAGTGACACAACATTCTTCAGTACACTCATTTTGTTACCTTAAAATAATAACATACAATTAATTAAAAAAATATTTTATGATTAACAGAAATGATTATGTACCTAATTGAACGGCTCCGCTCGCTCCTACGGGTATGAAAAATAAATGTTGGTCGATTCTCAGGCCTACCCGATATGCCCTGAATATTTCATACAAATCGGTCCAGCCGTTTCGGAAAAGTATGATAATTAACATTGCGACACGAGAATTTTGTATTTATGATGTTAAACTAGCTTGACTGACACTGAGCAACTTTATTGCGTCTTTCAAAACCATAAAGCAACTCGGTAGGGAGTACCCATACGCATGTTCCCCTCTGTCAAAGCTTATTATCAAATTGGCATATGCATTACATTGTCGTGTTCGTGTATTTTTTATTTTTATTTTAATTGTTATATCGATTTTAATTGTTATATCGTGTGATAGTCCAGTCAATAAAAGCTTAACTTTGCCATTTTGGTTGAACACCTGCAACCAACGCCAAAATTTCCGTAAGTCTTCGTAGATTAATATTCTAAAATTGCAGGGTGCTGCAATACCGGCAAAGGGTGCAAATACATTGCAAAAGGGTGCAAAAACAACTTTTTCGTCTATATCTCGCGATTGGCTGGAAAAATAAAAAAAGATCCTATAACAAAATTGTAGGAAATTAAATCCCCTACAAAAATTTGGAAACGTATTTTCGCGTATTTCTCATAGTTTTTGCACAAAATGCATTTAAAGGTGCAAAATGAAAAAAATGTTACTATTAATCTTTTTTTTCATAATGAAGTGATACTACATGTTTCATTGGGATTCAAATAATATGTTTCGGGCATTTTTTTTTATTTATTTCCCCTTTTTTTCAATTACCAAATAATCTTGGCAAAAAAAACCATTTAAATTTTATTATATGACTAGCTTACCCGGCAAACTTCGTACCGCCTCAGAATAATCATTAAAATATTATGCTTAGTTATGAACTGATACTGATAAATTGACAGCAGTGCCACCTAACGTGCCCCGGCCGGTACCGCCACAATCGCTTTGTTCCTGCATTTTAAATCTGTAATATCGTCAAAAATATTATGTTAAATTACATACTGTAAAGGTCATATTAATCTATATTAGATGCACAAAGTATTTAAGGTACTTAATTGGATAAGGATTAATACTGTATTGCTTATAATCGTTTCGTAAATAATCCATTATTTCTAGTAAAAAGAAAGAAGTATTGTAGATCTTTTTAAGGTGTACAATACTGTAGTACATTATTTTGATCTATCTCGTAGGGTACAGGCAGCGTTTACAATGTAAGCGTAAAAAATGAGTTTCTTTACGACATCACATTAAAAACCTCTAAAATTATCAATGTTTCTCTACTTTTGTGCATGTATAATCCATATAAACCTTCCTCTTGAATCATTCTATCTAGGAAAGAAAACGGCATCGAAGTCCGTTGCGTAGTTTTAAAGATCGAAGCATTTATACGGACAGACAGAGAGTGGAAACGACTTTGGCTTATACTATGTAGTGATAATTTAATTTTAGTTTTTTTTATTCCATTGGATTCAGAGCAAAATAGCATTTGAAACGTATATTTGCAGTATATATTATCTCTCCATTTACCTGAGCAATTATACATTTCATTTCAGGGGACGTTTATAATAATATATCACTGGCGGAGAAAGAGCGTGGTATATTTTATATTATTCTTTCTACTACTATTCTACTCTTTTGCTCCAACTGATTCCAATTTTCTATATAAGAGTCTTCAATATAAGAGTGAATAGGGAGAATAAGACAAATATGAGACCCTTGCGCTCGACGTAAATAGTCCCAATCAAGATCTATAGGATAGGATCGAAAAATAGGACCCATGTGCTCGAATAAGATCATACGTTTCCTAATAAGAGCGAAAGATAGAGATTCCCCGGTCGTCCGGCACTAACTGCACAAACACTAGGCCGTTTGGCCAGGGACCACAAGAGACGCTGCCAAGAGTGGCCGGCCCCGGAGCGCCTATTCTGCCGAGAATATCGCAGCTGTTGCTGAGGATGTAGAGCTGTTGCCTGAAACATCAACCAGATGCCGTACCTCGCAATTAGCCATCAGCCGGTCGTCCCTAAGGTGAATTTTGGACAAAGACCTGCGCATGTCCGTACATCAGCTGCTGCCTGTCGACCACCAAACGCATGTAGCCTACGCCCATGCGATTCTCAATCTCGAGGACGAAGTAGACGATTTTTCGACCAAAATAATAATGAGCGATGAGGCTCATTTCCACCTCAGCGGTTACGTGAACAAGCAAAACTATCGCTTCTGGGGCACCGAAATTCAACGAGTGTAGCAAGAGGAGCCTTTACACCCGCGAAAAGTGACTGCATGGTGCGCTGTTCAAGCTGGAACAGTCATCGGTCCATTGTTTTTCGAGGACGCCGCTGGTCAAACGACAATAGTGAACGGTGCGCCCTATATGTTAACCGAGTTTTTTCTGCCACAATTGAACGAATTAGGACTGGAGGACATGTGGTTCCAACAAGACGGAGCAACAGCACACACTGCGCGAGACACAACCGATATTCTGAAGGCGGCGTTCCCGGGTCGCCTCATCTCTAGTTTTGGCGATTTGCACTGGCCCACAAGATCGCGCGATTTAACCGTTCCAGACTTTTTTGTGGGGTTTTTTGAAGTCCCGTGTTTATGTGAACAAGCCCGAAGCCCATGAAGCCCTCAAGGACAACATTCGACATGAGTGCGAGAATCTGTCGCCTGAAATTCTAGCTGAAGTGATGAAAAATGCCATAAAACGAGCCCGTATAGCAATCGATTGTGGCTGCGCCCATTTGGCCGATATCATCTTCTCGACTTCACTATTAAAATTCTAAAGGTTCAAATAAACATAATCAAAAAACAAAATCGAAGCTTTTCATTTATAAAAAAATTGAGAGCCAAACAACACCGGATAACTTCTTTTGGCCCACCTTCTATAAGAACCTCAGGTGGTCAGGAGACTTTTCATTGTTTAGGAAGCATAGCAGTGTACACACCAGCAAGTAGTATTTGATATAAAAGAACTCCAATCAAATGTAAAAAAATCTGAAGCGCAATTAGCATCTACAAAAGATATCACCGATGAGATGTAAGATGAGAGATTGCCTTCTGGATTAAAAAACATCACCTATGCAGATCATAGTAAACTATGTTTAGGCATTTCACCTCTTGTATCACCATCGTATATAACATTTCTATCAGGCATATTACATGCCTCCCGTTCATTAGATAACCATCCTCCCAAATTTGAAAATTTGCGCTAAATCCGATGGAATAAAAAAAATATAAAATAAAAATATCATTTAATAAAATTGAAATGAATTTTTTGTCAAGATTGTTAGGTATATGAAAAAAGGTGTAAATAAGTAAACAAAAATGTCCGAAAAATATTAATTAAATCCCAAGGAAACATGTAGGATCGCTTCAAAATGAAAAAAAAGATTAATAATCATATTTTTACAATTTTGCACATTTAAATGCATTTTGTGCAAAAACTATGACAGATACGCGAAAATACGTCAGCAATTTTTTGTAGGGGATTTAATTTCCTACAATTTTGTAGTAGCATCTTTTTTTATTTTTCCAGCCAATCGCGAGATATAGACGAAAAAGTTGTTTTTGCACCCTTTTGCAATGTATTTGCACCCTTTGCCGGTATTGCAGCACCCTGCAATTTTAGTATATTAATCTACGAAGACTCACGGAAATTTTGGCGTTGGTTGCAGGTGTTCAACCAAAATGGCAAAGTTAAGCTTTAATTGACTGGACTATGAGTTTATAGTGATAAGCGAATTTTTTTTTAATGTCAGTTTGAAATGCGTATGTGTGAAGATTTTCCCCGCAAAAAATAACTGTCTGTTTTGTTTCGGTTAAAGATGCTATGGCTATCTAGTCTTCTTTGGGCAATCCTACAAGTTTTTCATTTCGAATCCTAACTAATGTAGCTGAAAACTAACTTTCAGTGAAAAACACATATTTGTAGTGATATGATATGATGATTCATTTGCACCTCGTTTTCTTACTATCAGCAAAACAGTTATTCAAACTGGTCTACTTAATCTCTGCTATATAAATTACTTGTAAAGTAATCAGTTCTAAAAAATTGGCCACTTGTCGACTAACTTTTTATAACACAGTTTTATACACGTAAACTGGTAAGAATTGTAACCGTTTAAGTGTGTTGACCTCACCATCACAGGTGATTTTCATTCTAAAAACAGTAACGAGCATTAGAACATTTAGATGACTGCATTTATTCCGATTGTAAATTCAAATAGCAGTGTACAGTGTAACAATAATGAACCACGCTGACTTGTTGATCTTTGACCCATTGCATCAACTTGTTGGCTACTGAATTTATCACATATCTAGAAGTTGCAAGTTACTTTTTGATATATTATAAATATTTTTACACGATCTAATTAGAACATAATTAAAAACTCTACGTACATACATCATTAAAGACAATTAATTCCATTAAATAGTAATAAAAGAAATTGTAGTTGTATTTTTAAATAAAATTTGAATTCTTGAGTTTGAAATACATTCTCGTTATACATAGTGTGCTCTATTTTAGAAAGAAACTATAGTTCATTTTTTTTAATTGACTTAGTTTTAAAACTTCTATTTATTTTATTTACTTTTAAAACAGCGTTAGTCCGACTACTCATTTCGGTTTTCGTATAGTCTAGAAATTAATTATTTTTTCGGATCATATGTGTTATATTTAATACTAGTAGAGTCCCGCAATGTAATCCGCTTTTAATGTTGTAAATCGCGAGTAACACCGGGAAGCAACGCTAGTCTAAAAAACTTAGAGTAAGGTATTCCTTAAGTCATCAGCTTTATGCCAGACAGAGTCCCGCCAAAATCGTTCCAGTCGTTCCAGAGATTTCTGGTAGAACGCTGATGATACAAGGAGTAACTTAGGCTATTTTTTGTTAAGACTAGCTTCGCTCTGCGGCGTTACTCGCGATTTACAACAATAATATTTTATTTAAACTAAAATAAAATAAAAAATAAAATAACCGTGGATACCACCGCAGGTCTCAGCTAATCTAAAAATAACATTGAGACCGTGAGACGCGAATCTTGACGAAGACGGAGATTAGATGCGTTTTTTGTAACCGGTCTCTAAACCACCAGTCGGCTTTTTTGTACATTTACAATGCTTTTTACTGTGTCGGTGAGCTGGTTATTCAGCGAAGACGCACTGATGTAAAAAAACAGTATTTACATCCTCCATTGAAGTTAGTCTGTACATTATACTCCACATTATCCACATTATCAAGAATTATATTTGTAATTCAATGTATTTAAGAAGGAAGGACAGTGTCACCTCAGGAACACACGACAGGCAGACTCACTGGGCATAAAAATCACGAGTAAAAGTCTGTCTGAGGCTTTGAACTTTAAAAAACTGACTCGGATTGTTACCGGATTATCTCATTCCCTTTTCGATAACGTAGAGAAAATCCTGTGAAACTTTGGGTGACTTCGACTTGTTAAGAGAACCATTATTAGTGACCACCTCTCTGTAGCGTAAGTCATTACTGGCAAAACAGATTTTACACTTTTATCACATCGGTATTCGGAATGTAAAAACGTTACTCAGTCTGGATAGTTTGCCTTGGGTACAGGCAGTCAAGTCAAGTCAACAACTTCCAGTGTAGTCTCAAATTTTCACTGAAGTGCGTGCGACATTGACGTTCTTGTTCATTCGTTGCGTTCTTTTACGGCAAGATTTACGTAGCCACAACGTGTCTTGCCAATCCGCAGTCCCCAAACCGCACTCGGCCAGTGTTGATAGCATCAACAAATCGAAGGTAAGCGATATAGTCGCCATTGATATTAGTGCCAAGTGCATTCCAGTCCAAGTTTAAAGATATCTTCTAAGCGCTGCTGCGCTGCGAACTATTCGGCAATATTATCTATCTTGCACCTTGGTGTAGTTGGATAGGTTTCTACGTTTGAACTTGTAAACAGACTGGATAGTAACGTTCTCGTACAAACACTTCAGCACTTCGATGTACCTTATCTTAGCCCTTGAATTTTTCGGTAAGTCAGTAATAGGATTCAGTATTGAGGTTTTGTATATGAACGGGTAACAGTCGGAGCGTGGACTTTATATGTCGAAATCCATTATCGCTTCCGATTTTAATCATGTTCATCAAAGAGACATTAAATATTTGCATCTTTGTAGACATGATTAAGTCGACTACATTTTTGCCCTAATCTAGATCCATTTTCTACGTTCACGCTTCTAAAACCAGCAGTTCAACGTGTAAAGTCCTACCCTCTCTTAAATTTAAGACAATGGTTGGCCCCGGTAGTATTGTCTACCAACTCTAAATACCACTCCTCGTGTCTCTTCACTCTTTTTTTTCTCAACCTTGGGTTGATGTCTCCATAACAACTGTGTGGTAAATACACATTATGTATAGCTCTACTAATATCCACATAGATAGTCTACCTCATCATCAGACTATGCCGCTGTCGGAGCGCATACCTATATAATCTTCAGCGAATACTTGGTCATTCTGAGTACGCAACCCTCGACTACAGACTTTTGATCTTGACCTCGACCACAAGGGGCTTATATACTAAGTACCAGGCACCACCTTGGGACTGATGATCGCCCACCCGGAACTAAAAGCAAATTGTGCGATTGGAGTAGTATCGAGTCATTCTTTTATGGACTTCGGATAATCCCAAAATATACATCGCAACTGTCTTAATTTCTCCATGTGCGTGTTACTAGGTCAAGTCGTCGCCTGTGATAGGCCGAACATAACCTGCTATACTATTTTTTGAAAAATATGTCTTATTTATTTTTATTTTTTCACTTAACTACCTATTGTTTAATTTGTGTTGGTTACGGGAACCTGCGCAATCATTAGTCCCATGAAATAATAATATTTAATAATAAAAGCTTAATATAAGCATTTATAATATTAATAGCATTTTAATGGCTTAGATTTTAGGCATTAGGTACAATTTAAAATCTAATACAGTATATCCTTCGTACTACCTATTCAAACCGGTAACATTTTTGACCTATCATGCTTAATTAAAATTGATGAAATTTACCAAGTAATTCTTAAAACAGAATGTGAATAAAAAGTTTAAAAGAACACTTATCACTTTATTCACAAAAGTAACTGTTGTACACTATTCTACAAATAACTAACACAAAACAATATAATTAAAGAAGTACGTGGCCATATGACCTACGAAATCAAAATGCAATAGGCGTCAGACGACACCCGGCAACTGAGCGATCAGCGAGCGAAACGAACTAAGCGAACAATACGCAGACTTTAATCTATGATTGACCGAGTGAACTAAATTTATCATAGACTTAACAACTGTCTAACTGACTGAATTGAAATGAATAGAGACTAGAGATTGATATCAAAAATTATTTTTTTAATACATACCTACAAACAAAATATCATGAAATACATTAATTAGTAAGGAAATAGAGTCTAATTCCAAATATTAAGAGTAATTGTCTCTGAATTACATATACATAATCCGTTCATTAATAAAATATTTGAATTTTGAATAAATGGTACTATATTTAATATATTTTTTTACAATGAACTAAAATAAAAATTGATTCTTTAATTTTTATTTTACTACTCGATTGTTAATAAACTAAAACAATGTTTCTAAATGTTTTGATCAACATCAAATGTCAACGTCACGAGTGTCATCATCACATGGCGCAGAACTGTGTAATAAACGTCGTTCGGTGTGCTTTATTATTGTTGTACCTATTAGCCGTTTTACATTACTTAATTAACATTAAGATTCAGGCAATCTACAGTGTTTTTATAAAGAACATTTATAATAATGAGTATTAATTCATCGTAACTAAAATACAGCGTGAATAAAAATTAAACACCATGAATGAAAACGATGGTAAAGAATTCGCAGAACTTGGGGTCAAAACGTGGCTTATAAAACAGTTATTTACCCTGGGTGAGTATTGTTACTTTGCGACAGTCTTCATAGTAAATCAAATGTTAATATGCAATATTATAAAGGAATATAAAATATACATAAAGAATACTATATTTGGCAGTTGATATGCTAGAACAAGTATCTACTCCAATTACAGTGTATGAAGTACCAACCTACTGTCTGAGACCTCAAGTATTTTACTACAGCCTCTCCTTTTTTCTTATTTTTATCGTTAAAGTTAGCTCAGAAAAAGACAATTCACTTGATGGAAAGCCGGCATTTAGAGATATCATCATTTTCTGTTGTTCAGTCTCTAAACCTAAATTTCTCTCAAATTATCTTTTATTCTCTAATTTTAGTGCAACAATTAGAAAATGATAATTTTTAGTGTGACAAATCTAATTTTAAACAATCTTGAAAACTGTTGAACTTCTCTTTTCCTGCTGAAACCTTTGCCAAATATATGTACACTTTTTCAATGACAAAACTGCACATCCAACAACTTCTTTGTGTTAAAGATGAAAATTACCCTGCATTATAAACTCTCAATGCTCATTTCTTAATAGTAATGATTATTTTCAGGTATAAGAAGTCCAACACCTATTCAGAAAGGTTGTGTTCAACATATATTAAATGGTGGTGACTGTATAGGAGCTGCTAAAACAGGTTCCGGCAAAACATTTGCATTTGCCCTTCCTATATTACAACATTTAGCAGAAGATCCATATGGAATATTTGCTTTGGTACTCACTCCTACACACGAGTTAGCTTATCAGGTAAATTTACAATATAGATAAAAAAACTTTTTATATGCATCCCATATTAGTTCTAGTAGAGAACAATATATGTGAGATATGTAGTGTACAAAGGGCTCGGTACTCGGCTGAAGCGAAGCTAGAAGTGGAACTTGGCAGTATCAATGAGCTATGGTATTCATATTATTTTAAGGGATGTTTTATGAGGAATTAAATATCCCAAACCTCATCTGTCATCAAGATAAGAAAAAAAAGGTAAACAAAGAGCCAAAAGTAATCTCTCCAGGCAAACTTTCGGTGTGTTTCGTATAGACCGTTGTAGTTCAATATGCATTGAGTTTTGAAGTAACTATTTTTTACTTAATATGATTGGCAGCTGACTTGATGGACCAGACAATTGCAACTCGCAGATTGTAACGTAAAATGCCTCAAGACATGCTTAAATAGCAACAAAATAAAGTCGACTGTGATACAGTTGCAAGCTGAGCACACCAATAAACATCAATACAAACCAATAAATATATATAATCATAAACATTTATTTGCCAGAATGTTGGTTTCAGACTATGGTCTTAAAAATTGTACAATATGTCGTATTTATAAACCACCAGTGAAGATTGGTATGCAAATATTTAGTGTTCACTTGAAATTAAATTAAATAAATAGTATTAAATTAATTATAAAATTAAAATAATTCACATTTGGTAAGGAAAAAAAAAATTCGAGAGGTCTATGTTCAGCTGTGGACTGCGATGCGCTGATGATGATGAAAGAAAAAAATGTACAATATTTCCTAAGGCGTGACTGATTCAATAATGATGCATTAAGTTCTGGTTGCTTAAAGTTCAGCAGTAGTGCATTGGAATGCATTTAACCGTTGAACCTGTTCACTTGTGGATCACTGTTGAAGACAATTTGTTGTGGACAAGTGAACAGCTTCAACAGTGAAAGACATTTCTAAAATTTTGTGGAATGCAGAGGCATCTTCAAACTAAATTTTAAAAACTTCGGATGACTGCAGACATGTAGCTGTTAAGTCCGATATTTAAAAATATCTGTGAAAGATTTACTTGCAAAATAAATATAATTTTTCATGTGTGTTATTTGAATCTTTCCTTGAGGTAGAATTAGGTCTAAGATTGAACAAAATTTTATGGAGAAAACTGAAGATATAAGCAATTATCACTCAGCAGGTGTCACTCCGCACTTTAGGTATAGTCGGCCGCCTGCCTGCCACGCAGGCCATTCCGGTGGGATGTCGCTTACGTACGATACGCGTCACGTTCGTCGCCGCGTCGCTCTCGCGCATTAATGAATTTTTTATACTTTTCAATACCCACATACCTATTCATGTAAAAGCTAAAGTTCTGGATGTCTGAATAAAAGATTTTAGGTGTTAGGTAGGAACTAATCTGTTTGTTTCATACGTTAATACATACCAAACGAACAGATATTTCGATGTGATATTATTTAAAACGTCATTTGTTGACAAAAGTACCACTGTTATTTTTCACTAAAATGCTAGAGAAAAGGTAGTTATTATACCTATATTAAAATTATTTTTAAAAGAAGACATGCCTGATGACAAAACAGATAAGAGTTACATGATAGAAAGAGACGCAATTGTAGGTAAATATAATCGTAGGTGCTTCGGCGCTGTGCAATCTGAATTGAACTTAATGGAATGACACCAAGGGTCCCTATTTCTTTAATTTACTTTTCGAAATGAGTCTTCTGTACTGGTACTATTATGTATTCTGTGATATAAGTAAACACTAGAAAATTTTGTCTGTCTGTTTGATCCTGCTAATCTCTGGAAGGGCTGGACCGATTTTCACTGCACTTCACAGGCGAGTGACTTAGGCAAATTTTTTTGGAGTAGCTTCGCTCCGTGAACTTATACGCGATTTATAGTAATAATTTCGGATAACAATTTCACTTTAACAAGTTATAAGTTGTTTCTGTTTTCTTTTCAGATAGCTGATCAATTCAGTATACTAGGTCAGCCGTTAAAGCTCCGTGTCTGCATAGTAACAGGAGGCTCAGACCAGTTGGAGGAGTCCTTGAAGTTAGCTAAACGGCCACACATTGTTGTGGCTATGCCGGGCCGTTTAGCGGACCATATCACCAGCTGTGATACTTTCAGCTTAAAGAAGATCAAATATTTAGTCTTGGATGAAGCTGACAGGTAAAAATATGATATTTTGTAACAAACACATGTTATTTTTTCTCCGTGTTGTGTCAAATGAACTTACTGAACTTACTGATGTAACAAGGAGGTAATATATTATTACATTTATTACCTATGCAGTAAGGAGGAGGTAGAGGTAGTAGAGCCACGCTAATTTCAGCACGAATGGTCCGGCTCGACCCGGTCAGTACTACCCTCAAGCCGGCTGTACACATGGGGCCAAGGTGTTGGGCCAACGTGTAGAGACCTACTTGGCGGTATGTTGGCTTAATTGGTCTAGTTGGCGCCAACATTGGCAGGCCATCCGAATAGTGTCGGTTTTTAGTGCACACATCAAAGGATCTTGGCGCGCTCCGCAAACAGCGTTCACACGTTGGTGTCTTGTTCAGTTCGTTGTTACTCGTCAGCGGAGACAGTATCGTTTTTTTTTTAATTTTGTTTAATTTTTCTATGTGGTACATACATGGACTCCATAGAGAAAGTTACCTATTGTAAATGTGACACTGACCTCCTACTTTTTGCAAAATTATTATCAGCCTGTATATCAATAATAACTAATAACACATATATATACCTCGTTCTATTCCGATGAATAGTCACCATCCACCACCTTCTTTTGCGCCATTTCTTTTTAGTCGCTCTACTTTGGTGCACATGTACGTAATAATTAAACGCACTGTATAAATAAATTGCCGCGGCTGCAAGAACTTCTACGTCCATCTTTGAAGCGCCAATGCAGAATGAGCAGTAAGCCAATGTGTGAACAGGAATCTTGGTTTTCATCATTTTTGCCCAACACATTAGCCCAACACATTAGCCCAACACCTTGGCCCCATGTGTACAGCCGGCTTTACACAGAAGACCATCCTAATAATGACAGCATTCCTGCCATTGTATTTCGTTAGTGAGTGTGAGACCGGAGTCCCAATCATTCTGCATCATTCTCCCGGCCTCCGAAGGCGAAGATATGATACAATATATGACAAATTGCTAAATGAAATTGAGAACACACGGCGCGTTCAATGAGCGGTAGTGAACTAAATATTAAATGGATTTTAATAATGAATATTGACGGAATTGCTGACGCGATGTTTACTATTTCGCAATGTGTGGTTGCACCGTACAATTAGATAAGTCTTTAAAATAAGATTTAGGTATCCGTTTGCGAGTTATTAAGCTTCAAATAACACTTTTTTGTAAAAAAAATAGGGCGCCCCCCCAATCTATAAGCTTAACGGCTGGCTCGAAAAATCTGAAAAAAATCATAATGGCGGTCCATATATTGAACTTTAAAGGAAAACTATAGCGGCTTGGATAACTTGTTTAGTTCAGGAGTTATAGGGGTCTTACTTGCGAATTGCACTTAATAGGAAAACTTCGAAGAAAATAAAGAAATAATAAGTAAACATAACAAATATCTTTTAGGCACGATTTGAAAATCATCGTGCCATTGTGGCTGACTACGGAACGCTGTTCTATGCGTGGCCTGACACGCACTTGTCCAATTTTTTGATGTTACAGACATACACTTCAATTTTATTTATTTATATATAAAAAAGATTACCGAATGAAGTTATAAAAGAATATTTCTTAATTTCAGATTGTTCAGTGAATCCTTTCAAGAGGACTTGGAGACAATATTCAGTACCCTACCAGCCAAAAGACAAAACTTATTATTCTCTGCAACAATCACAGAAGATGTCAGAGATTCTAAATTACTTCCTCTGAATCAAGATGTAAGTACATTATTTTAATTTAATGTGTCACATACAAAAAGACTACGACTAATAATGTTATGTTGTGTTTGTAGAAACTTGTAACGTGGTCGGAGACGGACACCACACTGACGGTGTCGACGCTGGACCAGCGCTACGTGGTGTGCCCTGCGTACGCGCGCGACGTCTACTTAGTGCAAACATTGCGCAAGTATCGCGAGACTAAACCTAGCTCACACATTATCGTCTTCACGGATACTAAAAAGTATGTATAGTTTATTTTTGCATTAATTAATAAATAAAATAAATAAATAATTTGGACATCTGACACACATCATCTAGTCCCAAGATAAGCAGAGCTTGTGTTATGGGTACTAGACAACTGATATAAATACATAAACATACTTTTTTTTTTGTAAATACGTACATATTATACATAGAAAACACCCAGACTCTGAAACAAATATTTGTGAATCACACAAATAATATTTGGTCCGACCCTGGAATCGAACCCGAGACCTCTTGATCTGCAGCCGCATACAGTGTACCACCAAATTAGTAAGCTGAAGTGGCCATAATAGCTGCAGGACTGATGACCGTTGGGGCTGAAGAGTTCTGGAGTGGAGACAGCGACTCGGCAAACGTAGTCTAGGACGCTCACAGGCCAGGTGGAGTGATGACTTGCGCAGCTTGGCCAGCAGGAGTTGGATGCGATGGTGTGCAATGGGAGAGTCCTATACCCAGCAGTGGACTATTATACAGTTGAAAATTACCAGATTAATGTGTGCGAATAAATATGCATACATTAAATATGTCGTTATTTTGGAGTTTTCTTAGACGCGTAAAATTACTCTATAAATGTAGATCTCTCTATAGATGATGTATTGGTCATTTAGCTTTTTTAAAATAAAATCAAAACAATGAATATAAAAGACAAGCCTGTGGAGATTTTTATAATTTAGCTTCGATATAAAATAATCCAAGTTTCTGTATTTTTATTTTATTTTTCGGCCTGCCAAGGTGACTACTTTGCATGATGATGTAGTAGAATCAAAAAGTAGCTGTCACCATACTCATTGCGAATGTAGATAATGAGCATGCTGACCCCCACTATAGCGGTCTATTGAGATGCTTCTGCATAATTTTGCCTCCGCTCTCGCACTCACCAATGAAACACTAAGGCCCTGCACGCACGGGAAACTTTTGTCGCTGTGACTGTTTTGTCACTTTCATTAGGTCTGTAGAATTATATGGAGGTGAGCGCACGTTGCGACGTGACAATCGGATGACAAAACAGTTTTGTGCCTGCGAACAAGCGTGCGACAAAACTGTCACCGCGCCGCTAGATTTAGATACAAGCGCGCGCACGAGTGACGAAACAGTTTCTGCCCGTGCCCTAAGCCAAAAGCGGAAAGCGGAAAGGACTAACTTTTTATTTACATTTTCAGACAACAGGGCATTCTGTTTGAAATAGCATTGTAATCAAAACAGAAGTGTCGCCTAGCGTTCAATCACCACATTATCATAAAGGGTCTAAGCAGTATGCCTTGAAGTTGTTCTAATAAAATATTCAAGGTTTTCTTCGAAATTACTAGAGCTTGAATTGTTTTAGAGAAAATGAAATATGATATAATTTGTTTAATTTAACACTGGTTGAAAGATTACCAGATGTTATTTAATTTTGAGAATGACACAATGATCGAAGATTCAATGTTTCGGCCCAAAAAATTTAATTTTGTACTGAATCGATTTTTACCCTTGAAAATCGACTGTCGATTTTTTGTGTTGGTATAAAAAAATATTTACAATAGTTACAATTAGCTGAATGTATTAATTTGATAGGTAATAAAAATAATTCTTTTAATCGAATTCCTTGAACTAAAAAATCGATGATTTTACTGATAAGAGATCCCACAGATTGTTTAATGAATGTTTTTGTTTTTCATAAAATGGATTTATATTTATATTGTAAATACAGAAAAGATATAGAATCGATCCTTTAGAAATAGTTTTTTTCAATAATCGATACTTCATGTACTGATTCGAATCGAATCAAAAATCCCTGCAAAATAGTTTAACCTAACGCCATTTTCCGTGCCCCGCTCTCCGCTTACTTTTGATGCCCGCTGGCGATAAGCAAATATATACAGTATATAGAAGAAGTGGAAAGAAGACCAGCACTTTACGAGAAAAGATTAAAAGAATATTCTGACATATGATAAATACTAGGCATGCCTTTTAAGTTCTGTCGTTTCCATATTTAACGGCAGTTTTGAATTTGGAACAGTTCTATATTCGAATGTGTTTAAATTTTGAATCTCAAAACATTTTTAACACCCCATCTTTAAAGTGGAATAAATGTTATAATTAGTGGTTTGAGCGAAGGGAAAAGTGTACTAAACTATGTGGTGAATACTTTGAAAATATGCAGTAATTCATTAAAACTTTCTACACTCATTCGAAAACTTTTACGCCGTATGAATTCGCAAATAATGACTGTCTCCTCCAAATGCATATCGTTAAATGAACCATGGATTTACAAAAATGTTTCGTGACTGTCATTCCCCGTGTGCGCACTCAGATTTTGAGACGCGACGCGACATGACAAAAACTTTTTTGTCGCAGCGACAAAAGTCACCCGTCAGCGCACTGCTTTATCCTGTAATTTTAAGTTGGTCTTCTGTGAGAGAGTACTATATCGGTCTAGTGGGCCAGTTGGTGCCGAAATCAGCGTGGTTCTACTTCCTTGAAAGGTTGTAGGCTGAGTATCTTGAGACGACTAAGATGGCAAACTATACCCAGTACCCCGGCCAGCTTGGTATAGTTGGCCAAATCCGTTGTCTCTTCATGTGCACATCAACAACCCATAGCATCCCATTGTTGTGCTCATGTCTCCTCTCAGGTGAGCATTAACAAAAAAACATCATCTGCCCTATCCCAGTTTTATTTGGGGTCGGCGCAGTATGTTTTATCCTTCCATTCTACTCTATCACTCGTCATTTCACTGTTAACTCCCTTCCTATTCATATCTTCTTTCACACAATCCATCCACCTTTTCTTTGGTCTACCTCTTGCCATGTAACCTTCAATTTCCATACCCAACATTTTCTTTGGCACATTTTCCTTATCACCAAGATAACCTATTACTTCTTAACTTTTCATCCAGGGGCGCTACTCTCAGACTTCCTCGTATGTATTCATTTCTGACGTTGTCCATCCGAGTTACACCATACATCCATCTTAGCATTCGCATTTCAGCAACGTTCAGGCGTCTCTTATTCATTTTCTTAATGGGCCAACTTTCAGAACCATACAAAAAATAACATAATTTACTTCACATTTTTTTCACAGAGAATGTCAAGTCCTTTCCATGATGCTGAATGCTATATCAATGGACAACGTCTGCTTACACGGCTTCATGAGGCAGAAGGAACGGGTGGCTGCACTCACACAGTTTAGGAGCAATCTGAAATGTACACTGGTCGCTACCAATGTGGCTGCTAGAGGACTGGATATTCCTACGGTGGATCTTGTGGTTAATCACAAGTTGCCTTTAGAACCTAAGGAATATATTCATAGGTATGTTTCTCTTGAATTACAATATGTACATATATTATTTTGTATTATTGGTTACATAATAACAAGTGTAGTGAAGCATGATATTAAATTACCACAGTTAAAAAACAACTAGTGATCATAAGATAACAGCCGTGAAGCATAGTTGGAGAACTTCTGGCGGCTTAAAAACATCTAACGGAAAGATTACGTAGCTACAACGTGTCTTGAAAGTTCCCAACCAGCACTTGGCTACGTTGGGGACATATGGCCTTAACTCTCCTGAAAGGAAACCTGAGCACTGGGACGTTATGGGTTGTTGAGAACTTTATCTATATATAAGTCCTAATATCTATCTGTATGACAGAGTGGGTCGCACGGCTCGTGCGGGACGGAGCGGAATGGCGATATCTCTCATCACTCCATACGATATACTGAGGCTCGGAGAAATCGAAGATGCAATCAAAACTAAGTTATCCGAGTATAAAATTGATGGTGAGTACATAGCATAATGTTTTATATTGATGAAGTCAATTTCAGATAATTCTAGATACTGTCAGCGATACAAAATTTATTATTTTTGGAAATAAATGTTTATTATTAAAATAGGCGCAAAATATGATCGGTTACCCAACATATAATAATTCAGCCGATAGGGAGGCGGGAAAGGCTTCGCCCAGTATAGGGCCTCTCTAGACTTAACATCGTTCCTGAATCTGAAACAACATGATTCGGGTTCTCCGCAAAGCAGGACGCCTAAGACCGGTGGTCGAAGTGGTTTTTAGTGGAAACACCCTGGCTCTGAAGTCAAGTCAATGGCACATTTTATTAACACTAGTTTACGAGTAATTACTTTTAAGTACTTCAAATTTAAATTATTTATTTTTATTTAATTTTCAGCACCTTTTTGCACCTATCTTTTTGTTTCTTAGTTATGCATTTTTTAAAAGTACTTTTATACTGTATCACAATCGAAAGAATATGGTACAGTGCGAAAAACACATTTTGCAAGTAAATTAATAAAAGAAATGTTGTTACCGCTTAAATGTTTCAGAATTCAATAAATATTTATTTATTTATTTTATAACACACTTACGTCTACCATTACAGATATGTAGAATCTAATGCGGTTTACGTAGACAATATGTTTTTAATTAACTTAACTGTTTGTAAGTTACCCTGGTGAATTCGCTCAGTGAACAAATAAATATGTCAACGACATTAGCAACCGCATTGAGCGCACGCAAAGCACGCGTGAGCGGCGCCCTCTGCAGCAGGCCGGTGCGCGCCCGGGGCACAACCAGTAGCTGCGGTCTCCGTCGTCGCCCAACGTAAATATTGGGAACACAAAAGTTTATCTGGCATAGAATCGGTGGATTATGTATTTTGCCACGTAACAACTTGAATAAGTAAATCACTAGTGATACTTCGCGCCTCAATTCTAACTTATAATAACCTACCATGCCGAGAATAAACAAGGACGGATACAGCAATGGATACCCTGGGTATACTCCGTACAGTTTTAAATACATAAACCGGATATACTTATATATTATAAGTGCTGCGAACAAAACTGGACTCATTCAACTATGGCCACAATTTTATTATAGCGTAGAGGGCGCCACTATCTTATGTTATTCACATGAAAAGACTATAAATGACAGTGCGTATGATGATGATGTAGGCGTGCAGAAGATGAATGTGAAGTTGGAGCCTACATTTGTTACTAATTTACAGATGACGAAGCAGTAAAGATTTTTACGACGGTCAGTGTAACACGGCGCGAACAAGAAGCTCAACTAGACAATGAGGAGTTTGAGCAAAGGAAAAGAAACTATCGCATCAAGAGATGGATACAGGCTGGTGTCGATCCAGACATGATGGAGGAAGGGTGAGTGCTACTTAAATTAGTATTTAATGGCTAGCTTTTGCCCGCGACTACGCACGCTTATATGTCGGATATTGCGACAAAAAATGACCTATCTTTCTCCAAGGTCCAATCTATTTCTGCATTATAATTCATCCAAATCGCTTCAGCGATAAATTGCGTAACAGACAGAGCTACTTTCGAATATGTAATATTTGTATGCATCTAGTGACTGATGTCAGTAGTGACGACGTTTTAGTACTGACAATACATATTTTCAGATTGAATGTTTATATATAAACTTCATTTTTGACAAAACTAAGTAAAATACAAAATGAAATTATAGATGATACAAATAAAATCGCTTTTTCGAAATTACTTCGTAGTTTTGTAACCACCCATCACAGAGAGCTATAACTCGTGCGAGCTAAGATGGCACCTGTCTCAAAATGAAACCTGATGCCGTTCCCCGGCGTGACACCCCTCTGTCGCCTTATGAGTAGCGTTAGCGTCACTATTACCGTTGCACGAATTTTTCCATAATAATTATAGTTTATTAGATATTACCTAATATCATTTAAATCACTGCACGAAATTTATTTAATTAATATATCTTTAGATTCGTCGGGGTAACCCATTTGTTTTAAAAAAGGTGACTCGATGAAAAAAATCAGCATGACGACTGTGAGACGCAATAGTTTCAAATAAAAATATATACATGATATTTTGAGACTACAATTAAAAGGCTTATCATGACGATTTAAAACGGTATTTTATAAATATATTTCGCCACCCAATATCATTTAAAATGATATTAGATATTACCTAATATCATTTAAACGAAAGAATGCATTCGGGTAAATAATGAATGGAGCCTGCTTCCTATTGGTATGAATGTGTATTTTCTTAACTCTGGTAGTAAATTAACACTTATGATAAAGTAGTATGATATGAAAATTATTTAGCGCAAAACAAATGTTGTGATTTAAAAAAACTAATATACTACAATTTTTTTTATTTTTTATGCACTTCGTACTTTAAACAACTGTCATTTGAGTCAGGTACCATCTTAGCCCGCACGAGTTATAGTTATACATATTATGTTTAAAGACTGTAATACAATTAAGATAGGTAGTCATACTGGTTACACTTAACACATGTAACTTGATATATTGGTTATTGCACTTGGAAAAATTGATGCTGTATAGACACTGTAAATACATCATCAAGCCATAATGTCCCACTGCAGGGCTTGGGTCTTTTCTCAGAAGAGGGTTAAGGCCATGCGTCCCTACGCTGGCCGAATGCGGGTTGGGGACTGTAAATGTTTTAAATAAACTTCACATCTTCAGAAAAGGAATGCTTTGATGTGAAGTGAAGATTTGGATTATGTAAATGCACTATTAGACTGCAATATATAACCACTTACCGTTACCTCGATGCTTGGTAGGAAGTGTGTATTCTGAATGTTGTGAATGAGATCCCCATATAGGCTAACACTGCCGTTTTATGAATGTATGTAAGTGTGTGTATATGTAGTGCAGAAGTTTTATATTTAAATTTAAAAAGATAGAAGAAGGATTTTAAGTTAGAATTATATTAATTTTATCATTATTAATTAATTATTTATTGCCATCAACAGTCTCGAAGAAATGAGGAGAAAAAGGATAAAGGCAGCAAAGAAAGCAAAACTAGCGAGAATCAAAGAAGCTCAATCGCAGATCAAAAATGACGATAATTCTCAAGAAAAGAATGAACCAGACGATATCGATGCAACTATCAAGGACGGTTTGAAAAAGATCAATAAGTCACTTATGAAAAAAGATGATAGATTCAAAAATGTCATTGGCAAGATATCTAAGATTAAAAGAAAAGCAGATGCTAATCAAGCTAAAGAAGATAACAGTGAGACGAAAAAGAAGAAAAATGTAATGAAAAATAAAAAGAAAGAGAGTGTAAAGTTAAAATAATTTAATTAAAAGATTATTTAATAATACATTTTCTTTTTAATTTAATACTGACTATGAACCAATCATCCTTAGAGATAAATTAGGTTATCATTTGAATCTCGCTTTTGTATTCAACAATAGTACATTGTTCACCGAGGGAGGAAAGGGACCGATTACTAGCGAGGGAGCAGCCTAGATAGGCAACTTGGTAGAAATATATTCTCCTAATTATAAATATACATAACAAATTGTTTTTTACCCAAAACCCGATGAGCGCACTAATCCTGCAGCCGGATCTTAGACTATTACATCAGAAACGCAATTTAAAAAAAAACTTTCTGTTTGTTCCGGGTAATCTCCTGGTACGGCTGAAACGATTTTAACAGACTTTCGCTTGTACAAAGCTGATGACATAAGAAGTAACTTGGGCTAGTTTAGGGCTTAGCTCCGCGGCGTTACTCGCGATTTACAACAATAACGGCGGGTAACACCGCGGGTCTCAGCTAGTTCGCAATGACAACACTTCACCCCTTTTTAGGGTTCCGTAGCCAAATGGTAAAAAACGGAACCCTTATAGATTCGTCAAGTCTGTCTGTCTGTCTGTCCGTCCGTATGTCACAGCCAATTATTTCCGAAACTATAAAAGCTATACTGTTGAAACTTGGTCAGTAGATGTATTCTGTGAACCGCATTAATATTATTACACAAAAATAGAAAAAAAGCAATAAATTTTGGGGGTCTCCATACTTAGAACTGAAAGTCAAAAAAAAAATTTTCAACACAACAATACGTGTACAATACAGTCTATGGATAGGTCTTTAAAAATGATACTGAGGTTTCTAATTTAATTTTTTTCTAAACTGTATAGTTTGAATAGTAGAATCGTAAAACACTAAGCGGTAAAACGTGTCCCCCCCTGTAACTTCTAAAATAAGAGAATGATAAAACTAAAAAAAAATGTGATGTACATTACCATTAGGGCATCGAAACTCGGTTCAATTTTGAAAACCCGGGTTTTCGGGTCTATCAGTAATCAAAACCCGGGTAAACCGGTTTTTTCGAGCATTTCGATCTTTTTATTGTAATTTTTAAAATACACGAAACTGCGTTTATACAGGGTGTCCCAGAACTCAACGTCAAGCCGAAACGGGGTGACAGGATTGATTGTAACCATCATGAGAAAAAAAAAAAAAACTATCCCATGCAGTTTGAAAATTATTTGAATTTTTTGAAAAATTTGAATTATTTGAAATAACCTAGAAATTTGGTCAAACTGTAACCATTTTTCGGTTATTGTGGCTAATTTTTATTATTTTTGTTCATTTAAACTTAGGAACCGTAACCCTAAATAACATTTCTAGAATCACAGTCAAAAATAATTACACAATTGCCCCAATTTTCCTAGAATTAAGACTATTTGTTAAACTATGAATTTAAAATGTTTAATACTGTGAATTGAAAGACTCCATAAACGAGGATTCATTATTAAATTCGACACCATTCTCGTCATTGTCTGTAGAATTCGGGTCGTCGTTAAATTCTACAGTTCGCAGTCTTTGAGCCAATACCGATAAAGGCTTCATCCTCGTCAAGTTCGGCATGCTGAGCGACGTTTTCATCGAAGCCGGCATTGCGTTTGTACATTACGTCCACAATTGCCAGCTGAACGGCATGAGCGATGCATAGCTGATGGTTTGACTTAAGGGACTTCCCTTTTTTTTTTTTTTTTTTTTTTACGTGTGGAAATCCCCACGGACCGTCACCCCACCGGGGCTCTCGGCGGGGCGGTGTGTCGGACTCGAACCGACTAAAACCACACGGTGTGACCTCTCTGCGCCTGTGTTTGGAAGGGATCCAGGTAACTGTTTTCTCCTTCTGGATCCCTCCCGGCGCCTGCCCGCACTGTTGCGGGCGCCATCTCCTCGTACTCTCTATTTGGGCGACGTCCGGTCACACGCGGACGCCACCCCCTCGCGGTTAAGGGACTTCCCTAATGCAACCATTAGGCTGCAACCGTCTGTGGTTTGAGCGACGATCATTTGTTAGAGATACCCCATATTCGTCCAACTTGGCTTAAATCAATTGTACGCATGACGCTGCATTCATGGACCCGTGAATGCGTATGAGGCCTAGATTTCGAAAACTGCTATCCCTTGCCAAATTTGGTGAATGTGAAGTGAGCCCTATATATCTTCTAATTTATTGGATGTCCATTCATCGAATGATATCGAAAACTTCTTTTCATCTGACAGTATAATTTTAATCTCGTTGATTATTTCTAGCTTCCTATTATCAAAGTCTTTGAGAATTATGTTGCAAGCGATATCAGCAGTAGTGGGTAATTTGTTGCCGGTCTTTTCAAAAAGGTACTTTAAACCTTAAGATTTGAGAACGTTCTAAGAGGAATTCCATCAACTGCAGCCATACGAGACATCATAACTTGCATACTTGGGTTTGCATCAGTCTCAAAATAGTGTGTCAACTTAGTTTTCTTTTTTGGCGCTTCGGTATTTTCTTTTGAAGAAGATGCACTACCTTGAGCTGATGCTTCGAATGTTGAATGCCTTGCAGCCTCTATATGAACCGGTTGAATATTCTTTAAATGTCTTAGTAGACAGCTAGTATAACTCGTGCGAGCTAAGATGGCACCTGGCTCAAAACGGAACATGATACCGTTCCCCCGCGTAATACCCCTCTGTCGTCTTGCGAGTAGCGTTAGCATCACTATTACCGTTGCACGAATCCTTCCATAATAATTTTAGTTTATTAGGTATTACCTAATGTCATATAAATCACTCCACGATATTTTTTTAATATATCATTAGATTCGTCTGGATAACCCAATTTTTTTAAGAAAGTTCTCACTAAAAAAACCAGCATGACGACTATGCGACGCAATAGTTTAAAATAAAGAATATCCATATACACATGATATTTAGAGACTTCGATTAAAAGGCTTATCATGACGATTTAAAATTGTATTTTATAACCATATTACAGTTCCTAATTTCATTTAAAATGATATTAGGTATTACCTAATATTATTTTAATCACTGTACAAATCTAAATCACTGCACGAAGAATGCATTCGGGTAAATAATGAATGAGGCCTGCTTCCTATTGGTATGCATATGTATTTTCTTAACTCAGGTAGTAAAGTACCACTTAAGATAAATTAGTATGTTATGAGAAACTATTTGAAGCAAAATAAATGTTGAAATTTAAAAAAAGTAGAATAAATTATATTTTTCTTGCACTCAGTACTTCAAACGACTGACATTTGAGTCAGGTGCCATCTTAGGTCGCACGAGTTATACTACCACCGGCTGATTTCAATACTTTTTGGCATGTTTTAAAATTAGCTTCATTTTTGTTTTTACTTATTTACATATACATTTACTTATTATTGCATTCGAAGTGGCTTATACTTAATAAATAACTTATACTTAAAAAATAAATACTTAATAAATAATAAATAACAAAAACAAAAGTATTAAAAAAACCCGAAAACCCCGAGTTTTAAAAATACAACCCGGTTTTTTTTGTTATCCTAAGAACCGGGAAAACCCGGGTTTTTTCGGTCCGGGTAAACCCGGGCTCGATGCCCTAATTGCCATGCAAACTTCCACCGAAAATTGGTTTGAACAAGATATAGTAAGTAGTTTTTTTAATACGTCATAAATCGTAAGCCGCAATTTCCCTTTCATTTACTCAATACACTATTATTAAAACATTGATCAAAGTAACAACGAACTACAAGAATTTAATGACGTTACTTGCTGCTACGGAACCCTTCATGGGCGAGTCCGACTAGCACTTGGGCGGTTTTTTTCTATACTGATTTACGAAGTTTTAAAATAAGTACATATACTGAAATTGTACTAGCTGAATTATGTCACACCCATCTTGTTAACGTAAGGACCTGGTGGAATAACATCACAGTGCACAGTTGCTAGGCCCTCTTCTCTTTGCATTCCGTCATCCGTTCTTGAACTGCTGACACTCCTATACGGGATAAAGGTATGGGCAGTTGTTTGTAGCTAAATAAAAGAGGCAAATCAGGTTTTTATAATTTATATATTTATACATTGTAAATTTACAAATAAATACAACATTATTACTTCATTATAATTTCAAGCATGTCGCATAGATGGCAAATAATTTGGCACAAAATCTAAGCATCCGCGTGATTTCATATAAGGCTAGAATATATTTTTTATTTTTATTTTACATAGTTACATCATTTATTATTATTCCAAGTAATACATAAAAACACGGTTCGCTTCTGCATCAAAGATATTTTACAAAATAGTAGCACATTTCAGGTGTACTTATAACATTAATTTTACTAAGTGCTAAAGTGATTTTATTTAATCTTAAATTAATAACCATTTTATTATTAAAATACAATAATAATTCATCTATATATTTACTACTACAATTCTTAAATATTGGAATAACAATTTGTCGACTTAACAAACGTATATAGAACTAAATTGTGTTAAAATATTGAGCAAAATAAATAAAAACAGGATTAAAAATTCTTTGTTAGAATGTCATTAACTTCATTTGACGATATGATATTAAATATTCACTTCAGAAATTATGTCTTAGATGTTAAGTTCTTTCAAGGATTCACCTATAATCATTTCTAATTATTCATAACTGAAATTATGAGTGCTTTAGTAATTAGAGCAATTATATATTAAATATTCATTTCGAAACAGAATACGTATAAAGAAAATTACTGTCAAACAAGACGGACAGTATAATTTATTCTTTCACATTGCATTATAAATGAGTTAATAGAAAATTTAAGAATCACTAAACCTTGATCGACAAGCTCTGTAAGTGACTAAGGACAATTTCAATAAATATTTTTTAAAATATTTTTGGACATCTTACATACAACATCATCTAGTCCCAAAGTAAGCAGAGCTTGTGTTATGGGTACTAAACAACTGATTTAGATACATAAACATACTTTTTTTTGTAAATACATACATATTATACATAGAAAAACATCCAGACTCCGAAACAAATATTTGTGGATCACACAAATATTTGGTCTGACCCGGGAATCGAACCCGAGACCTCTTAATCAGCAGCCGCATACGCTAACCACCAGACCAACAAGGCAGTCGACAGACAGACCAATAGCTCTATAAAATATGTTAAAATTATAAAAAAATGTTTTGTGATTTTCCTTTATAGATTTTTTTTTAAGTTCGTGGGTAAAAATTGGTATGCAACTGTACGTTATTGAAAATATTCCCCACCATAGAGCAACACGGTAGGGTTGTAGCCATACGCAGGCATTCTCCTCTGTTAAAGCCTTAGCCCAAATGGGCCTATTTATTTTACTGTTATGACACAATGTGTGTGGGTAATCGTGAAAGTTATTTAAATAGTTACGTGTGAGTTTGTAGTGACAGGTAAAATGCGTGCATGTAGATGTTCACCCGCAAAAAACACAGTCATTTTTGCATCGCTGAAAACGCCATGGCTAAGTTATTTTAAGAATTTGGCAATTTCCCGTATCATTCTTCATCGGCTCGAGTTCATTTTCATTTTGTAGGTCGAAATACGAATTTATCCCATTCAATTTTTAATTTTCTTTTAATTAATTACATATTTAGTTTCTTCAACAATGGCCACTTGTGTAAAGCCTTACAATTGTGTGACGGTCGGTTTTACACATACATAAAATAATTAGACTTAAAATAGTGTCGAATTATTAAGTTTATTTTGCAATAGTAATGATAAATAAATTAATTTTCTTCCTGGGGGCTTTCAGATGTATCAGCCACTGTCTCTTATTTAAAAAAAAACCTGTATTATTTTTCCTATAATAAAATGCTTTACAATACATTATTTGTTTGCTTAATACATACCTATAACTCTAATAAAGAATGTATATGACTTTAATTCATTACAATTTTTTTTACAAAATGTTATATTAAATGCAAAATGTGATACTGCGTTTCTTTATAAGACAAAACTGATTAAATCATTACAATTGAACCTTTATTACACCCCATAAGACGTCAGAACGTACTGAATACGTCATTTCCTCTATCCATAATTTGAAATGATAAGACCACTCTGTGACTCTTATAAATGTTCTAGTGTGATAGTAATCGTGCAGTACGAGATATGATAATTATTAATATGTGTTTTCCTTGATTAAGGCAAGGGTATTTCAGCTATTTAGTCGTCTAGCCTTGGTTATTGGATAATATATAATCTATAAAAATAAATAAATTTAAAGTTTCTGTTTGTAATATGAAATGAACAGTTTTTTACTAATTGAATATGAAAATATATACGGTACTTACATTAACAAGAGCACTTTATTAAATTTTAGTGTGTCTGTCCGTCCATCTGTTTGTTCCGGGGAATCCCTGAAAAGTCTGAACCGATTTTGACGGGACCTTCACTAGTAGAAGGCTGGTGATACAAGGAGTAACGTAGCCTTCTTTTGTAGATTAGCTCTGCCCCGCGACATTACTCGCGAAATACAACAACAACAGCGGGCAACACCACGAGACAGCTAGTAAAACATATTAATTCAAACATGAGTTATATTAAAACTTGTACAGTCTATTTAAATGTTATATTGTAAAAGACTCTAATACCCATTTATTAGATAGCATTTTTATATGCTCCAACATTAAACTTAAGTAGTAATAAATTCAAATAGATAAGCGAATCAATGATATGATGGAGATCAGCAACCATTAGTATTTGTGTCATAACGACGAACGTTCTTGAATGGGCTTACAATAGCAGTGAATAGTCTAGTGCGAGTTTATATACAATAGTGTTATTCACAATTGACCCTGACCTGACCCTTGAGCCACGTGGCTATCGTTGTACCCAGAGATGTTATGGAGCACCGTAACCGAAACTACCGGATATCCGAAATAAAAAAAAATCCGTAACCATATCCGTTTCACAAGTTTCGCATAGTTTCGTATAAGGGCGAAATCTAAATAAAACATCTTTCGTCAGGTTTAATGGATAATCCGAAATAATGACGTGTGCGCAACCGTATCCGATATTATTTTATTCCTAAATCCATATTCGTATCCAGATCTGAAATATCATATCCATAACATCTCTAGTTACCCTTTACAACAACAGCTTTGATAGAATTTATATTCTTGATAGATAGAACTTGTGAAGAATTATTTCACTATTGAAATTTATATAATTAAATAGTGCGATAAAAGTACAAGTGAGTTTTTTTATATATATTTAAGCCTACCGGTGACTCTACTCTGCCTGATGGAAAGCATGAGTAGAATTAAGGAGTAGGGGTCACCATCATCATTGTGAGGGTTGGCAATGTAGCATGGTGACTCACCCATGCCTCCCGGCCTATATTCGGCCGGCGAAATGTAATCTTTATAGAGATTCTTGTCGGTTCTATAGGAATTACATTTTGGAACTGAGCTACTAGTTATTAATGTATCGTTGCGAAAGTGCCTGGAAAAGTGTACATGAAATAAAAGCTTTTTATTTTGATTTAAAATCGCGGGGAACTAATCGGAAAAGTCGCCAAAGTTACACGATATTACAGAGTTACTATAGAGTACATTTAATTACAGTTATGTAGTCTACAGAGGGCGCCCTTATTGACAAAGGCAATCTCTTCCACGCAACCTTATCTCGGCTATCTGACAGTAAAAACCCCGTCAAAATAGGTCCAGTAGTTTAGATGTTATTACCGTATGTACTTTTATAAGCATTTTGTGAAAAGCTGTTTATTTTGAAATTACAAACAGACACTACAGTTTTATTTATTTGTATAGAATAATCTCTTTCGAGAGCGACCGTGTTGAGCGCTGCGATTGGTCCGCATGGAACCCTTCACCAATCGCAACTCCAAAAGCGCGTCGTCCAGACTAGTTGTGTATGAAATAACCCGGCACAAGCACCTTGATAGAGTTTTTTTTTCTTTTATTTAGATTTTTATCAATTATATTGTAAATCTAATACGTTTTTTTTTAATTGATTTCATGAAAACAGAGATTAATGTCAGAACTGACGATTGAGTTAGGCTTTTATAGCTTGATCTCCCACGATGCATACTTTACGTAATTATACAGACATACAAATGTATCTAGGTTTTGTATAAAAATTAGAAAGATATATTATTTACTTTATACTCACTATCCAGGACAAAACGCCTCGATTTAAGGCTGCTGAATAAAAAATGATTTTAAATAAGATACCTTCAGACCCTCATTTCATCAATAAATCTAATATCTATCATTCGTTTCTGCAGTATAACCTTCTATATTGTCGGCTTAAAGAGACACGCGCCCACTCTCTATCGTCGTTAACAGTAGACTTAACTGTGTCACGACCGCACGTGAGCTGGCAATGACATAATGCTTCCTCATTTTTATTTACAGAGTACAGTGAGCGAGTGAATGAATGACTGAATGACCCATACACTACAGTTCCATAAAAGCTATTGTTTAAAAGCAATCTTCTGATTACGATTGAAAAAAGATTATTGATAAATTGAAAGTCTAATTGTGTTGGATAATTGTAAAATATTACTGTTCTGCAAAATTGTACAGTCAACTTCAAAAGCGTATTGTAAATTAAATATAGAGCATGGGATTAACATTCCCCCCTTTTTTTCATGCGGAAATCCCCACGGATACCCATCAGTTGGTGGCTATGTCGGACTCGAACCAAGTATAACTGCTATAAACATGCTTTTGTTACTGACTGTATATACTTATTGAGGAATTTGTAACTATTGAATAAAAAAAATACTGTACTGCAAAGCTGTACAATCAGCTTCAAAAGCATATTGTAGATCAGATACAGAGCATAGAATCAATTAATATTTTTCCTATGAAGAGAAATCCCTTAAACATTTTTCAACAGTTTTTTTGCGTGCAACAAGCTTTTGTTGCTGACTGTACAACTTATCGAGTAATTTGTAACTATTCAATAATAACACGATAACAATAGGCTTGCCACCTATTATGTGGGATCAAGAAAAAATTTAAATGCCTCCTCTTTGGGGAAATAGAAGTGATTTTATGTATGTATGTATATATATATATGTATGTATATATAACAACTCTGAGCAGCCAAGCCGAAGCAGCTTAATACCGTATCAGGATCTGCTGTTGTGGTGCTTCTATCATTAAAAAGTTATTCTGACATCTGCAGCAGGGAATTAATAGTAGCATCCTTGTTCCCGCGGTTGGCTTCAAGCACCGATCTGATAACTTCTTTGTCCATACTCGGGAACATCTCCTCGATCTAAGGATATAAATTTATTTTATTTATAGGTACATACTGTATGTAATAAAAATGATAGTCAGTGTGGTGATGCATTATGAATACGGAGTGTCACGACTCCTAAGCCCGTTTTTACTAACTATACTTTAATCGTCACCTTACTAGGAGCCCTCTAACGTAGGTTATCCCTAAATTTTAAAAGCAATATACGTGTTCCCTTATGGTCGGTGAAAACGAAAATATGGCTAAGGATTACCTAACTCTCTCTAAGTGGTCCCTAAATGCTTTGAACGAGACGTTGGTGAAAACGACCATTAATCACCTCATGGGTGTCGTAAGAGCCGAGTAAGGGAATAAAATATGAGGGACAATAATCCTGCAAATAGAAGCATACTTATACACACCCTATACCAATTTGTAGGGTTAGCGTGGTATAGTAGGGCTATTAAATCCTGTCTATTGAAGGCTGTCGATGTGGTGTGTGTAAAGTACACAAAAAAATATTGAAAAACCCTAACCGACTTGATTTTTAAAATTCAAATAGGAATAAACAATGAAGTTATAGGTACCAATTTGAATATTGTTTAAAAGCAGAACAAGTTTTCATATTTATTAATTTTTAAGATCACTATACTTATTCCAGTCAATACAGGTTAATAGATAAAACCTGTTTGCCACTAAAAAGTAATTTAAAAAAAATAGACGTATATCAGAATATGGACCTTATTAATACGAAGTTAGGGTTCTATTTATTAAGTGGTTTAGTTAAGTTCGTTATTAATATATTAATTTAGATTACAGAGATAGTACAAGAATTTGTATTTTATAGAAAACTGATCCATATAAAGATAAGAACAAAGTCCTGATTTCGTTCTCAGAACCAAATGTTTTTTGATTTTTTGATTTTCTTAATACAAAATTTTTCTCATTGACGGTAAATAGCTTCAGGTTTCGGTGTTTCGTAGGTTGAACTGGTTTTCGGTTTATTTGAGAGCATTGACTTCCCAATGACGATTGCCATGGATAACTAACGACTCAAAATGCTATTCGAGGAATGGGCGTGAAAAACCGCCAACTTACATACTCTGGTCAACCCAGGAATCGAACCCGAGGCCTCTCGAATACGCTAAGACTAGACAACCTTTTTTTTACGTGTGGAACCCCACAGTCCGTCACCCCACTGGGGTTTGTGGTGGGGTAATGTGTTGGAATCGGAACAACTAAAATCATACAGTGTGCTACTTTGCGCTTCATATAGAAGAGAACCGGGACCAGTAGTTATTACGACAGCCGGACTCCTTCCAGAAGACTGAATAAATCAATATTTCGGACATCTTACACACAACGCCTTCTAGTCCCAAACTCAATAAAGTTTGTATTATAGGTATAAAATAACTAATATAAATACATAAACATACTTTTTTTGTGTATACATAGAAAAAACACAAACTCAGACACCAATATTTGTTGTTCACACAAACATTAGGTCCGACCTGGGAATCGATTACGAGACCTCAAGCAAAGCAGTCGCATACGCAAACACTGCGCAATCGAGGCAGACTAAGCAACGATATGATCAAATTCAATATATGCCGATATTTGTGACACTCACCTGTTGCAGTTGTTCCGGAGTGATGGGGGGTTGTTGAGGAGGAGGTGGCATGGCGCGAGGGGCCATGTGTGGGGCCGCCATGTGCTGCGGGGCTGCGGGGTACACCGGCATGGCTGCGTAACCCATACCGGTGCTTGGGACAACCAGCATTGGTGGGAATGTCGCGACAGTCGCTGGACCAACCTGAACATTCATCATTATTTTAACCCATGTAGCATCTTAGTTTCTATAATTCTTAAAAGGTAACTGGTAATGGAGTTTTTGAACTATAATTCAAGACAATGAGTAAACAACAGTTCCATTTCTAAAATATGACTATAAGTGGTAGTCTGTTTATGTAACGAATTATAACTAATTAGTATTAATCTTTACAAGGAAAATGAGGTCAGGTCCGATGTCTGTTTGCTTAGATCTTATAAATTAGTCAACGAATATATTGAAGAGGAAATTCGAAAATTTCGAGGAGTTTTGTCACTAGTGTTAAATAAATATCAATAAGTTAGTAACAAGTGAATTAATAAATAATAATAACACAGAAACACATTTTCTGTCATAAGAGTGTAATGCATATGCCTATTTGGGCTTATGCTTTAAAGGTACGCGTCCATTGGCCCGCGCCGGACGCACCGCACGCACGGCACTGAACAGATTGAACGGATTTGCCTTGCTCATAAATGCCGGTGTACGGTGCGGGCGGCGCGGATAGTGGACACAGCACTATGTGAAATCATACAAAGTCCGGCGCGGGCCAATGGACGCGTACCTTAACAGAGGGGAACGCCTGCGTATTGCTAAGATATGAGGGTTGTTAGAGTAAGAAATATTTCGTAAAGTAACTCACGGAATAACTGAGCACCAAGTTGATGTGACCCTCTTTGCCATCTCCTTGCTTACCATTCAGAGGGAACCAATCATCGTATGTCTCACCCTGCAATATAGAACATTACTTCACATATAGGAACTACTAGTTCAGCCAGTGTTACCAACGGTCATCGTTGTACCTTTACAAAATAGGTAAAGTCGTTTCAGAGATTAGTCGGAACAAATTAACAGTTATTAAATTAATTTTATTAAGAATGTTCATACATTGATACAGTGTTACAGATGAAGATGATACATACATGTGATACAGTGATAGTTTAAATATTGCAAAGATGTCGTGATCGACATCTTTGCAATATTTAAACTATCACTGGTGTGTTATTCATTAACAAAAAAAAAATGTTTTATCTGGTTAACAGATGAGTGTAAGTCGATCTTGCTTACCTATTATTAAAAGTCAGTAAAAAAAAAAACAATAGATTCGTATGACGTCATTGATTTATCAATTCATATACGTTCCTAAAAACACACATAGCATACATACATTTAAAGTATAATAAACAAGAATTAATTTGACTTATTGTTTACATGTACATTCGTATTAACCTACAAAACATTACCGATGGAATTTTCAGTAAGTGACGCTATTCCAAACAAAGCGAACAAAAGATAAAAGTTAGCTAAATATTTTCCTCCTACCTGATAACAATACTCATCAGACACATGTAGTCAACAAAGGCCATCATATCAAGTGCACAAAACACAAGAAATTTTATTTTTAAGTAGATATTATCTACTTCGGCAATTCCTTTTATATACTGACAAATAGCCTTCGAATTCAGTTCGACCTTAGTGTTTAGGAGGTCCGATACCGTAGCTCCGTGTAAAAATTAATATTTTGGTATCCTTGAACTAGTAGCCGACCCTTTAGGTCAAACTTGGGAATAATAAACGCTATGAACATGATGGTGTTTCTAATCCATGTGGGGACGGATTTAGAATACAAAGCGGTACCATCCCTATTCATCCCGTGGCTATCGTAAGAGGCGACAAGAGGAGCAAATTATATAGGACAAAGGCACTGCAAAGAGAAGGAAAGCTTCTATTTCTCTTATACGACCCCGTCTGCCAGCATGGTATAGTAGGCCAAAACTTCCTTGCTAAGAAGAGACTTTGAATGTCTGTTAAAGGCTGTTGAAGATAGATTACGATAGAAAAGTAAAGTTGATAGTCGTAGGTATTATTGATGGTTATTAAATAGTATATTAATAATTTTACAATTGTGATTACTAACGAACTTTTTTAATCACGATTTTTCCATATAAAAACATGTAGTTTTACTTAGTTTGGAAGACAAGGGAAAGTTTTACTATGTAATTTTGCTGTGACAGTAAAACATTTGATGTTTGTGATTTTGATAAAGTAAATCAAAAAAGTTTTTATTTCATGTAGGAGGCCTTTCCATGTACTTTCGAAACGTTACACTACTAGTTGCTCGGTTCCAAACTGTCTGGCACAACTCCATAATTTACTCTTTTCAAAAAAGCAGATTTCCTATTTTCGTGTATATGAGTGTATACTGTATGTATGCAACGACGTAAAATAGCAAATTAGTTCTTTTAAAAAAATAATAATAATCATCCTAGAGAAAAAATCGGCTATGGGCGTGTCAGGATACGCAAAGAATAAGGTTCTGTAGTCAACCATAATAGCATGAAGATATGAAATCGTACCCAATAGATAATTGTTATGTCCTTACTTCTTGGAAGCCTATTATAAACCAGTACTAGAGCGTCATCCGCGTAGCATACACGACACTCACTATAGGGGACACGCTGGACCTCTGGAGAACCCCTAACCACCACATATACAGAGAAGAAACTACAACCACACGCGCTTATCAATAACCCACGTAATCACTAATTTATAACTTTTGAGTTTACCTGTAGCACAGCTGGTGGTATGTTGATGTGAGTCCAGGCAATGAGCTCGTCCATCGTGAACGAGCACTCATCAAATATTTCTAAATATATCGAAGTAACGCCAGGTGGTAGGAGGCTGCATGGACAAAGAAAATTCGGAGATTTAGAATAATATAAACATACTGTGGAACCACACCGATTTCAGCACGAATGGGCCGGCTGGACCCGAGCAGTACTGCCCATACACAGAAGAACAATCTCATTTGTCATTGGTGTTGTAATATACTTCTCTCCTGTCAAGATTCAAGATCCAAAGCCTATCAAACAAACACCTTAGAAAATCATGTTGTGATATGAATTAAGGATATAAAGACTTACCAGTGAATATCTTTGTTCCACCTGGGAGTTCTACCACCGCTAGGGTCGGTATGGGTCTCGTAGATGCAGTGTCCTACTCGTACTCGTACGTACGGGTCCATGCGGGTCAGACCTGACACGATATTGATTCATTAAAAGAAATGACACACACATGAAAATCCACATTACTTTTTTTCAACAAAAAATATTTGTAGTCATCCTTTATGTGGACTCAGTCATAAATTAAAGCCTTTTGAGTTTGAGTCTTATCAAAAGAAAGGGCAAATAAAGTAGAACTATGATGAACTATTTGATAAAACGTTATTCTGATTATAGTGTATGAGCCATGTAATTTGAAACATTTCAATATGCATATTGTTTTAAATGTGATTACACTATTTAACTTTGTAAAATGAGCGCACAGTGTTCGCCAACAAACTGTCATGCAGTTTGGCGAAATCATTTAATATGTACCAAAATGTATCACATCTGTTATAAATAAATAAACAAAAAAAAAATACGATATTTGTAGAACAGTAAAGACAATGTCCAGCAGTGGATCACAATAAATACATATTTGATCACAACCATTGATATAAATATATCAATGATCACAACGTATTCTAGTCCAAAAAGTAGGCAGAGCTTGTACTATGGGTATTAGATAACTGACATATAATTTTTTTATACCAATTGTACCGTCAGCGTTACAGCGCGAGCGCGAGGTGCACAGTTAAGTCGTACGGGTAATAGAAATAGTTAAAGTTATGATAACGCTAAGATACCATATTACGCGATAGACAATTTTCCCTTTATTTAAATATTTCAAATATAACAAATAATCTACTTACCATAATTTTTGGAAAGTTTAGCTTGAGCTATTGTGATGCTGAGTCTCGCAGTCAGAGGTGGGCCAGCTGTTGGCATCTAAACAACAATAATGAAATCTCTAATTTATTACCTTGAGTACATGTAATTAATAACTTAACTAGAAACGCTTATACCTAAGTGGCCGTAGATGATTGGGAACAATCACTGAGGGTAAGCAACGACGGCGCGGTCATTACCTAGATGGGTGGCCGTTTGGGGCATGATATTTTATGAGATTTGCCGTGATTCAGAGGTAACATTAGCAGTAGGCCCGTGTGTTACCATAAGATAACAGTCGTAAAGCTTAGTTGGAGGCCTTCGGACGGCTTTAGAACATCTAACGGTAAGATTATGTAGTCACAACGTGTCCTACTAGTCCCCATTAAGCACTCGGCCAGCATGGGGACATATGACCTTAACCCTCTCCTGAGACCGGAGCCCATCAGTGGAACGTTATAGGTTGTTGATGTACTGAATATCAATTAAGGTAAAAACAAATCGCGGCCCTATTGTTCAGAGGTAATCTCTTATAGGTAATTGTCGGACAGAAAGAAAACATGAAACTGAACTTTATGATACTTAATTACTTACTAATTAGTTAATTACAAATATACAATATTTCTACACAAGCCAGAAGTTGTAGGTATGGTAGGTATGCCCTGCAAATTAAGTCTATCGATATGTATTATATAAGTGCATTTATAGAAGTAAAAGTATCAAGTCAAACGATAGTGTTAGCTATCCATATAAATGATGCGAAAATAATTTTAGCCAATTAGTTCAGCATTGCAGTGCTTCATCGGTTTTAGAGTTGATAATCTTATTAATACTTCTTTACGATTTATACATATGTATATAGTATACAATGAGTGTGAATTTAACTTAATCTAACACCCATACATAAGTAAATATCTGAGTGCTCAGTATGAGTTTGAATTACATGAACTCGCTCTCGGCGGCGAGAGTGTTCGTAAATATTTCAGTGAGGGCTAATATAATATAATCAATGCAGAACGCTGTCACTGTGATTTTCGAGTAGACATGAGACAAACTCACATAAGCATTTCAGATTGCTGCTAGCTGAGATACAGGGTAACGCCTAGTTAACCTGCAGATGCTCTTTTTCGTAATTACAAGATTACTGGACTTTTTATTATAAATAAAATAGTGACTACTCTGCCCCATGGAAAGCATGTTAGAATCCAAGTAAGTGGTCACTATACTAATTGCAAATGTAGACGATGTAACACAGCATGGTGACTTTTTTTTTATATATATAGCCTACCAAAGTGACTCTACCCCGCCTGATGGAAAGCATGAGCAGAATCCAAGAGTGGGAGAAACCACACATCATTGCTGCGAATGCAGACAGTAAAGTATGGCGGCCCACACTATGGCGGCTTAGTGAGATGCTTTTTCACGCCCCGCTTATAGGACCCGGGATCATAGTGGGAAGGAAACACGTGAGCGGGTAGCGAGTTCCAGCTTTTGACTGCTCGGCATAAGAAGGAAGAGCCGAACCGCTTCGTTCTAGTGCGTATTTCCTCCACTCTGAAGCGGTGACTTCCAAGTCCAGCACGCGTTGTCCTGTAAAGGAAGGAAGAAGGAGGGACCAGTTGGAAGAGCTCTTCCGAACACTCACCATGGTAAAGGCGATAGAGGACCGCCATGGAAGCGATGTCTCTCCGCAACTGCAGAGGCTCCAGGAACTCGGTAGTTTCGGGACTGTCAATAATGCGGATTGCTCGCCGCTGCAACCGGTCGAGAGCGTCAAGTAAATATTGCGCGGATCCATCGCAGACTAACATAGACTTACACTATGGCGGCCTTTTGAGATTCTTCTGAGCATCAATGGGCCACCGGTCTCGCACTCACCAAAAGAAGACGAAAGCACAATTGTTGTCATATTTTCGAGTTCTATTCAGTGTTCTAGTTTAAAATAGTTTAAGTCTATCTAACGCTTATTGCGTTTGGACAGGAACAGTCTGCGGCTGGTGGTAGGAACTATCACCGGACACTGATCATTAAATAAACACATTCACACCATAGGCATAACTGACAGTCCCTTATGCAGAGCATGCTTATGGGGCAGAGGAAACGGTGTCGCATGTACTCCTTGAGTGTACAGGTGCCACCGAAACACGGAAAAGCATCCTTGTAGCTCCCAAAACTGTGACACCTTATCCGCTTCTGGAGGGAGGTGGGCTGGCTGGAGTGATGGCTGCCCTCAAGTACAATGATCCACCTAAAGGACTAAGTGCGGAAACCGACCCACATAACATAGAACATAGATCGCACGCTCTCGGATCACTTTCAATTAAAGTACCACTTAGCTGAGTATTACTACAATGACTAGTGGATTATAGTGTGTATAGTGTATATGGATGATAGTTTTTAGCACATGTAGCTGTCTCATAGCGGTATTTAAACGGTTGACAAGATGATCTTTAGCACTGCCCTCTGTGCTTTTTATCCGGAACGTCTGTCTCTCTCGATCTATCGTTTTCGCTTTGTAATGTCAGAGCACAACTGCAACGCCCCCTAGCGACAGTTGCGGTCCCAGAAAGTTTGTTTTCAGAGCGACCAATAAGAATTGTGCTTCAATGTCTACGTCAGCACTATAGTCCATGCTACTCTACAGTGGTAAACAATTTATACTCGTACTACTCGTAGCTTTATACGATGTAATATATGTTCTCATGATGTTTATATGTAATCATAAAAAATATAATCATCTTACAAAGCCCGATAATACATATTCACTTATTTGCACACTTAGATATTTAATTTGCTGTATTAATAAAAAAAAGACACATTGTAGATAGGTAAATAATATACTGTATATGTTTAAATTGTATAACTTACTGTAGCCCCACTCAGCTGCTGCTGCAAAGCCAATGCCGCTTCATAGTCAGTATCAATGCTGTCAGTAGTACCATCAGCTCGGAGGAAACCGGCTGGTAATGGACCCAACAGCACCTGTGAAAAATGCCTTATTATTAATTACAAAAAAAGACAAAAAGTCGTGTAAATGTAATTTTATATACATATGTTTATTAATAAACAATATAAATAATACTCCAAGTCTAGGTCTTGAAAAAGGGATAGAGAAGATAAGAGACAGATTACCAGCAGACTTCACCTTACAGCACACTGTGGTTCACCAATAAACTAACACACACACACACACACACACACTACACTCATTTGCCTGCATATCACCAAAAAACCCAGAACATTACTTCTGTGGATTTTTCTCTCTGTAGGCGTAAAATAATTCTATCAACCACACTCACAGTCACAAAAGAGGAGGTTATGCAAAGTGTGCAAAATCTCGTAAGTTACTTCTGGCCATCAAAAAGCGTAAATGCCGGTACTAAGGTCACATTTCGCCACCGTTCGGTCTTATTCGCGTGCTTATGGTGGGAAAAATATCTGGGAAACGCCACGTCGGCAGGCGAAAAAAATCGTGGTTCAGAAACATTAGAGTGGACAGGGATCGCTAGTCTAGAAGATCTGATTCGTCTGGAAAGAAATGTAAGCAATATGGAGTTGACGGCCAACCTCCATTAGTTGCTCTCCACTCCACCACTCACACTCACACATTTACTGTAATAAAACGAAGGGGTAAACAGCTGTCAAATGAAAATCAAAAAGCTTTTATTATAAGTAGGCCTTTCTAGGCACTGTCGAAACGTTACATTAATAACTATAGTTGGTCGGTTTCAAAATGTCATTTCTATTGATCCTTATTTTACTCTTTTTAATAAAACAGATTTTAAATTTTTATGTACCATATTATTGATGTATGCAACAACAAATTAGTACCTTATTATCAAACTTAGGTACTAGCACTACGAAATAACAGGTAAAGATACCATTTTGGTGATATTTTATAAATGATTCGATTTACTTACCACTATACAATCCATGTGTATATTTGCCTACTGACTAAGTAGTCTAAATAAAATAAAAAATGTATAATATTTTTTTATAGTGGTTAACTGCTATAATGTATGATTACAAAATGATATCACACCAACCATGTCCAAACTAACGGCAGTAAAATGTTTCATAAGCGTTGTCTGGTCAGATCCACACAAAACAACCAAAAATACATTTCGAAATATATAATTTAGGTTAGTTACGAAATTCACTGAAGTTTAATTCATTCAAAACAATAACATTAAAACTTAACAATTACTTTTTTTTTTGTAACTACCTGCTGAGTCGAGTGGTGTTACCCGCAGTTGTTTTATACATTTACCACAACGAAGCTAGTCCAAAGATCAAAGTAGCCAAGTTACTTATTTTAACATCAACTATCTGCTAGTAAATGTCCCGTCAAAATCGGTAGCTGTGCTAGAGATTAGCCGTAACAGACAATACTTAAAAAAAACTTTTTTGTTTTATGTAAAATATGTACATTTAAAAGCGGTTAATTTTAAAATTACAGACACTTTTTCAATTTTATTTATTTGTAAAGATTTATAGGCAATAATTCAAATTTGCTACAACTTTTAAATTTAATAAATACAAGATCATGTGTAGTAAAATCTTGAAGCAGAACATCTATTAATGATGTTGTGCAGGCAATGTATGATTATATAATGTCTCACACGGGCGGGCTTAACAAGTGTGATTTCAAATTCGCAGAGAATGAAGGTGTTACGGCCTGGCCACGAGTTTGGTCTTAGCGAAAAGCGGAGCGGCATGCCGGGCGGCGTCGGTGAGCGGTGCGGCGTCGGTGAGCGGTGGCGTCGCACATATATACTTCTACTTTTGTTCCTGCCGCTCTCCACACCGCTCGCCGCTGTAGCAATTCGCTCGGCAAAATCCGCTCACTTTTTCGCTATGAGCGGCGACTCGTGGCGTGCTTCAAACATTTTTAAACTTTTGATATTACCGCTCGCTGTTTCGCTCTTAGCTGCCGCTCACAGCGGTAAGGTCGTGAACGGGCTGTTATGTACTTCTTATATTACTTTTTGACGAGTGAGGTTACTAGAAACCCAACACTTTGTTTTTTTTGTTTGCTCTTTTATAATAAAGACAGCTCCATACAAATAAATAAAGTAGAAAGTGACTGTTTGTAATTTACAACTATTCATTCAGTAAATGCCTATGACAGTACTTGGAAAGTAATTTGTCAAAATTACACAGTGTTGTTCCATGTGGGGATTCGAGTCATAACACGCACAGCGCAGTTAGGCGGCGGGTAGGTGAGTCAGTTCCAGAGGCGTCTTTACCTATATACCAGTTCAGGGTATGCGGTGCACACATGCGCAGCTGTGTTTAGGGGCGCCGCAGCGACGGCGGTGTCTATTTAAATGAACCTGCGCTCTTAGAAGGGCACTAGAGTAATAATAATAATGCGCTATATGGGCTAGATACGCCCCTGGGCAGTTATCATCAGATGACTGGTTTGCTACTTTCGCTCTTTTTCTATGAATAAAAACAAAACCTTTCACTAACATGACCTAACCACGGTAGCTAATCCGGTATTTATGTAGTAAGAACATCACTTTATCGTCTATATATCTTTACATAGTATAAAATAAGTTGCTTCAACCGTCTGTTCGTTTTGATCTTTTAAATTTTAAAGCACTTCACGGATTCTAGCAATAGATAGTGATTCAAAAGGAAGATAGTGATTGTTATACTCGTATGTGTACGCATATTTTAATCAAATGCGAGAATTTTCAAGATTTCGGTGCGTAGATTATACATTTGAAAATGAATCCCTACTTTCCTTAGCCACTGCATCACGCGTAAGCGATTACGTTAATTCTTTTAGTATTGGATAGCCCATTTATGGAGCAAGGCTATAAAAGTCACGCCAAGTCATAAGCCGAGCATCAATAAAAACAAGCAATAATCAAGAAATATTACTACTTTAGAAAGATGCAGGTGAATGTCAGTGATTTATCAATGAAAAGGAAGGTACCTACCACAGATAAAAGAAACACAGGAGATTAGGTTTGTACACAAATTTATTCGTGTTCAGATGTCTCCGCGTTTCTCCCACTTCCTTCACTAACACAAAACCAAAAATTGTAATCACGGCACACAAGCTCGTATTTCTCCCGCACACAAAGAAACTTACAGCAACACCAATAAACCCACTAATATAACACATTCAAAAAGAGGGCGGCGCATCTACCTGTAGCTACGGATTCCGAATAAACACACATGTGTGCAAATTATGGACTAGTAATGTTAATCATAGAAAAATATCGATTGAACTTCAGTTAGCTATATTACCTATTCTTTCTCCTAAAGATTTCATTGACTGTGAAAAGCAAAACTAAACAGGAGTTTAATTCGAACATATTCTATACAAGCGATGTTTTATCATGATTGGAATATTAACTAACTAATTACCAAGAAACAGGATATCAACTTCTCGAATCTAGACTAGAACACAGGTAAAAGTGCAAGAATTTTATTGATAAGGGTTTAATTAACCAGTAAAATGTAAATATTTATTTAAAACTTGCCGCTTAGACAGTTTAGGTGTTGCGTTCTTAGTACAGTAGTGTAATCTTACGTTTGCATATTTTTCCATTACGGCTTTTATTAGTATTATTAAATGGTTAATCATTGGCGATTGATCGTATTGGTGAAAATTTATTGGGACCAGCAAATTGTGCCATTTTTTGTTACGAACCAGCTTGAACCCCTTCCTGTCGCATTTATCCACATTTTTTTAAGTTTTTGATCCTTCGGATAGCTAAAATTTTAAAAATAAAAGCAAGGTATAGTTATGCTTGAGTACCACAATGAATTAAAAATCTACTTTTTTATTTACACTTTTTTTACGTTTACATAATTATAATATTATAATTTATTTATATCTTTAATAATCATGCGTACTTAATAGGATCGTATAAAATATCGACAATCATAAATATCACAACACATCTCTAACACAAGCAGGCCGGCAGCGGCCGCATCCCGAAACTATCATGTGATTGAGAGTATCAATAAAACACTTATCCATTGCGCTATTAGACCAGCCGATTCATTGATCGATTCGCACTAAGTAAGCAATGGTTTTAAAAGTTTTTAGTTCCTAAAGAAAACGATTGATTTGGTATTTCATCATATTTTTAAAATGTTTTAATGAATTCAGTATGAAAAACTATAATATTATAGTACTTATATATGAAATTAGATGCCACCTTTCTTGTAATTTACAATACAGCTGTTATTTTTGCAAACAATCGCTGAACAACGCGGCATTTTGTCAAAAATCATGAGCAGTGAAGACGTCGCAAGTTGGCATTCGACTAATGTCCGAAAATGGCATCAAGCCGCTTTGAGGCCAGATGCGTTCGCAAGCGGCACGCCTCAATTGCATATCTCCTGTGTTTCTTTTATCTGTGGTACCTACACTTCGGAAATTATAGACAGAATCTGAATTTAACCAACCCATTGTATGTGTAGGGTTGCCAGATCGCCAAACCTAATAGCCATAAGACCAGCAAGTTAGGCCGGACACTTGGGTAGAAAGGCAGACACCCTACATTATTGAGGATTTTTTGTCTCAGTATTAATAGGTACGACAAAAAATTGTATGTAAAATCAAGCAGTGGACTCGTCTGCGCTCGACCATGCTCGGCGCTCGCTCGTTTGCGAAATGTAAAAAGCCTAGCAAAAGCCAGCCAGACACCGTTTATTTTGGCCGGACAAGCAATCAATGTTCGGACGCCTGGCAAAGCTATATGTGTGACTTTCTTTTCAATGAAAATTCCTTTTAGAAAGAAAAATACATATTTTGGTAGTTGTCACAGAAAACATTTTTTTTTTCAATTAGAACCGAATTATAGCATATATTATTATTATTATTATTTATAGACAGGCAGCCAGTTGAAACAACTGATATAAGCCTGCATCTTGATAGATTCCAATCAGTTTTTCCCCTTCAATTTAAGCAAGTAAGTGTCCAGTCGATTTTTAAATTGGTTTAAGTTTTGGGCAGAAATAACTTCATCTGGCAGCTGGTTCCAAGCTCTGACCACGCGGTTGCTCAAAAAGTGTTTGTGAGGATTGTTGTTCGAGAAGCTGGTACAAAGTTTAAGTTTGTGACCTCTCAGATGAGTATTGTCACTTCGTATGAATATTTTGTCCAATTCCTGGAGGTCATAATGTCCTTTTAAGATTTTAAATGTTTCGATTAAGTCACCGCGATCCCTGCGAGCCTTTAGAGTTGTAAGTTTGAGGATCTTCAAACGTTCTTCATATGGTAGTTTTTTCAGTGATCGCGGTATCTTAGTGAAACTGCGTTGTACCCTCTCGAGAACCTCAATGTCCTTAACAAAATATGGACTCCAGATTTGAAACGCGTACTCCAATATGGGTCTGACAAATGTTTTATAAATCCGAAGTATCATTTCCGGTGTTAAAACTCCAAATGCCTTCCTAATGAGGTAAATTAAGCTTTTTGCTTTCTTAACAATTGACATTATATGTTCTTCCCATTTCAAGTCATCTGTTATTCTGATTCCAAGATCAGTCTGCGTCTTGACCTCCTTTAGTTCGTCATGGTCCAACTTGTAACCCAGACGGGGATTTCGTCGTCCTATATGCAATACTGTGCATTTTGAAGCGTTAAGGCTCAAAAGCCACTCCCGAGACCATTTCGCTATTGTGTTTAGATCTTCTTGCAATTTGTCGTAGTCCAGGAGTGGGTTGGCAAATAAATACCTTTGTGTCATCCGCAAAAATGCTGACGCTACACCGCAGGCAGGTGGAAGGTCAAACGTGTATATTATGTATAGCACAGGGCCCAGCACTGAGCCTTGCGGCACACCACTGTACACCTGGCGGTGGTTTGAGAAAGTCTCCCCTACACGCACTTTTAGAGTTCTTTGCTGTAAGAAAGCCTTGATCCACGCTAGTAGCTTTCCGCGTATTCCTATATGTTCTAATTTTTGCAAAAGTCTCTGTGTAGGCACCTTATCGAAAGCTTTCTCGTAATCCAGGTATATCACGTCGATAGGTTCCCTCTCATTAAAGTATTTGGTCCATGACGACAAGCATGATAACAAGTTGGAAACTGTGGATCGGTGAGGGTAGAAGCCATGTTGTTCTTCAGGGATAATTTTGTGTTTGGCAAGGAAGGTACGGATATGTTTTACTATGATTTTCTCCATAGCTTTGCATACCACACTGGTCAAGCTGATAGGTCTATAGTTTGATGGATCCAATTTACTTCCCTTTTTAAATATGGGTGTCACCGACGCCGTCCTCCACAAGTCTGGTAAAATTCCTGTGTCATATGAAGTCTGCATCATAGTTGCCAGCACTTCGCTGACGTCACAATTTTTTAAAATGATCGCTGGAATATCATCAGGTCCTGGTGCCGAATCCACTTTCATTTCTCTTATTGCCAGGCTAACATTTCTGTGGCAGAATTTAATTTGCTCTATAGAATCTTCTATTCGGAGTAATGGGTCTAAAATGGGTAGCTGATTATGTGGTTCTTTTTGAAACACACTTGAAAACTGATCTGCAAATACCTCAGCTATTTGATGTGGCTGAGTGACGCTTTCTCCATGCTTGTCCTGGAGGATAGCTGGAACACAAACTTTTGATGTCACTTGCTGTCTGATGTAGGAATAGAATTTTTTGGGTCCATCATTGAGGATGTTCCTTTCAAACGTAATGCGAGCTGTTCTGTTTTGATTTATTAACTTATTGTTTAGTTTTCTATATTCTTTGTAATGTTCATCAAGGCCTGTGAGCGCATATCTGCTCCATATTTTCCGTTTATCACTGATCATTTTGTTTATTTCTCTTGATACCCATGGTTTGTTTGTGGTGTGCCCCATAGGTCTCGCCTGTGGGACGTACAGTTTTATGGCTTCTTTGAAAGCGTTATGAAATATTTCATACTGAGACTTTACACATGTTATTGTTTTAATGTTTGTATGAAATGTGGTATGTATACTTTCATTTATTTTGTCATAGTTGGCTTTATTAAAATTAAGCCTATGTTTAATTTCCTTTTCTTTTGTCAGCAATTGTATAGTCGCAAATAAGCATGTATGGTCACTTCTACCGATGGGGGCTTGGTGATCTATGTTTGATAAGAGAGTGTCATCATTTTGTTAATATTAGATCCAGAAATGATGGTCGATTCCCTTGGCGAAATCTGGTGTACTTGTCTATCATTTGTTGAAGATTACTGTTTTTGTACCATTGTATGAAGTTACTTTCTTTAAGTGTGACATATGTACTGTCTTCCAAAGGCCATTTTACTCCACCGTAGTTAAAATCTCCCATCACAACCACTGTGTTAGTCTCAGATACATGACTAAGTTGCTCCAATAAAGTATTGTCTTGGTCCAATGTAGAATCGTGTCCTCTATAAAGACCACACAACAAGGATTTTTTTCCTTCAATCATGACGTCCAACCACAAGCATTCTGAGGATTCGTATTTCTTGTTATAGGTTTTGTTTAACTTTGTGGTGATGTTAGTTCTGTTAGATGCGTAAATAGCGACTCCTCCGCTACGTCTGGCTATTCGATCATCTCTGTACAAATTGTATCCTGGTATTTTTACTACCGAGTCTGCTACAGCTGGTTTTAGCCAAGTCTCGGTGACCACAATAAGAGTTGGCTTCAAACAGTTCACTCTAGCAAGCAATAGATCCAGTTTAGACGTTATTGATTGAATATTTGTATAAAGTATAGTAATTGTCTTAAGTATTGATGATGGGTTCTTATCCAAGACATTTGTAAGGAATTTGTTTGAATTATGTAGACTTTTATTATTTTTACAGTTAATTAGTTTTTTTGAGGTCTATTTTTTATTACTTTTGGGTATCCTTGGATGTATTTTATGGTTAAGTCGGTCTCGCCCTCGTCATTGCGCTTTTTCAGTTTGTCTCTTAGATGATTTAAATATTCTCTCTGCATAGGAGTAAGATCTGATGCAACAGATATGGGTGCACGGAACTTATTTTTGTTTCGAAGTACCTCCTTTGCATCATTTCTGTCAACCAGAATCGCCTTCAGTGGGCGTGGTTTCACATTTCCTTCAGCTTTACGAGCACCGAGGCGGAATACCTTTATGTTGTTGTAATTAACTTTGTTGGTAACACTTTGTATAATAGCTACACATTCTTTCTTATCATGCTCTTTCCTTGCATCAGCCACATCACTGCCCGACTCTGGTATACCATAAAGGATGATATTATTGGCCCTGTTCGCTCTCTCCGTTATTTCCTGTATTGCTGATTCGGTAGCAATCATATTTTGGCGTAATTGAAGCTTTTTAACCTCTTCAGTTAGATCATTATCTTTTTCATTATCATTGGAAGCTGAGACATGGCTGACCTACAGTCCTCACAGAGAAACTTCATAACGCGGGCGACAGTTTTCAGTTCAATAACACGAATTTCAGTAGGCGAGAGACCATGACAGTCTCCACACAACAAAAGCCTACAAGAATCACAAGTTACAGGAGTTTTCTTCTCGTTTGGTGGTTTCTTACACTTTGCACACTTTTCTCGAAGTATTTCAGGGGTAGAAGTTTTTTTTTCGTAGACATCTTTTAGTAGTTTTTTATTTCGTTCACTAGCAACACTGAGACCCGTCGATCAGACGTTGCTTTTCCAATGAGGAAAAAATAACGTTTTTGAGGGTAGATCGAGATTTAATTCCCCAAGCAAGTGTCAAACATGTATTTTTTTGTAGATTTTCAGACAAGTATCACTGTTTCACACCAAGATAATACTAACACAGAACACAATGAAGTCAGCTACCACTTTACACACGTTTTTATATGTGTATAATGGCTTTAACAACATGAATCCAATTTATTTGAAGAGCACAACACTTTCATGACTTGAATAGGTACGTATATAACCAAACTTAAAAATTAATTAATTAAAATATCAGAAAAATTTCTTATGTCAGCTTGACATTTGACAAATTAAATCATCATCATCATCAACAGCCTTCAACAGTCCACTACTGGACATAGGCCTCTCCTTAGAAAGGAGGTTTTGGCCTACTATACCACGCTGGCGAGACGGGTTGGTATAGGGTTGGTTTCAAGTTTCCCAGAGGATATTGGCCCAGAGGATATTGGCGATCAGAGCCATACGCGGGTACCGCACGGTGTCTACCGAGGCGGCCTGCGCCCTGGCCGGAACACCCCCGTGGGATTTGGAGGCGGAAGTGCTCGCCGAAGTTTATCGACGAGTGGCTGAATTCCGGGCGGAGAGCGGGTCTCGCCCTCCGCCCGAGGACGTACGCGAGTGGCGCGAAGCCGCTCGTCGAGCCACCTTGGCTAGATGGTCGTCCCGACTGGAAACTCCACGCGCTGGCTTCGCCGCCGTGGAGGCCCTCCAGCCGGTCATCGCCGAGTGGGCAGGGCGGCAGCACGGGACCCTTTCCTTCCGGCTGACGCAGGTGCTTTCCGGGCACGGTTGCTTCGGAAAGTATCTGCACTCGGTCGCAAGGAGGGAACCGAGTCCCGCCTGCCACCACTGCGACTGCAGTGAGGACACGGCCCAGCACACGCTGGCGGTCTGCCCCGCATGGGCGGCGCAGCGCCGGGCCCTCACTGCAGTCATCGGAGAGGAACTCTCGCTGCCGGTCGTAGTTCGCTCCATGGCCGGTAGCGACAGTTGTTTTACCGCGGTCGCAACCTTCTGCGAGGACGTAATCTCGCAGAAGGAGGCGGCGGAGAAGGCCCGGGAGGATGACCTCCACTCGGACCCGATCCGCCGCCGGTGCCCCGGGCGGCGGAGGCGCGCCTATCTGCGCCTCATGCCGCCCTGAGTGTGGCCGCGGGTGGACGGGACGGGTTTCTCCGTCCATCCGCTGTAGTGGCCAGCCGCGAGGGGGTGGCGTCCGCGTGTGACCGGACGTCGCCCAAATAGAGAGTACGAGGAGATGGCGCCCGCAACAGTGCGGGCAGGCGCCGGGAGGGATCCAGAAGGAGAAAACAGTTACCTGGATCCCTCCCAAACACAGGCGCAGAGAGGTCACACCGTGTGGTTTTAGTCGGTTCGAGTCCGACACACCGCCCCGCCGAGAGCCCCGGTGGGGTGACGGTCCGTGGGGATTTCCACACGTTAAAAAAAAAAAAAAAAAAAAAAAAAAAAAAAGGGTTGGTTTCAAGTTTTCCTTCTCTTTGCATTGATGTTGTCTTGCGTAGTTTATCCCTTAGTCGCCTTTTACGACACCCGCGGAATGAATAGGGGTGGTGACACTTTGTATTCCTAATCCGTCACCACACGGACAGATTAAATAATTGGCATATTTTTTTGTTTATTTTATGCACTGAATCAAAGACACTAACTTTCTATTTTGTTAATAAATGATATTCTTATCTGATTCTTTTCTTTGTAGAAATAGAAAAAACTATTTTTATTTTGACATGATAAGACAATCTTGAACAAAACAAAACTAAGTACAAAAGAAAGTAGAAATGAAAATCATACATATACAACAAATACTATTTTTTTTGCATTTTTGTTTAAAATATCAATAATGGTTGTGTTCACAACTAATATTTTTTATGAACCATGATGTTTTTGTCTTTGTTTGCATGTAGTTTTAATCAAAAGTTACGTAATCATAAAGTAAGTCTTACTAATAACAATATTTCAAATGTTATTCAAATGTTTGTGGAATTGCCTCAAATATAGTGACAACTAGTTCAACGAGATTCATTTCACCCTCAGGGTTGCATAGGTTTGATACCCGTAGCTCCATAGAAAAGCTAAAAAGAATTTCAAAGACTAATCACGAAACCAATTTGTGTATTGAGGACTAAGTGCGGAAACCGCCCAGATAAACTAACTAACTAACTAACCAATTTGTGTAAATATTGTTTACTTAAATGCTTTTAAAGTGGTTTTTTTATTAAATTCATGAAATAAAGTTTAACACCAAAAACTACATTTCTTTTGGACAATTTTGAATTTCTTATCTACTCATATGTAATTTTTTTTTATGTGTTGTTGTTTTAAGATCAACGTCGATCAGAAAAATCCGTGTGGTGACGGATTAAGAATACGAAATGTCACCACCCCTATTCATTCCATGGGTGTCGTAAGAGGCGACTAAAGGAACAAAATAAGCAGCTAATATCACCGCTAAGAGAAGGAAAACTAGAAACAAATCCTATACCAACCAGTCTGGCCTGCGTGGTATAGTAGGCCAAAACCTCCTTTCAAAGGAGAGGCCGATATCCAGCAAAATGATGATGTTGTTTTAAGGTCATTTTTAATTAAAATCAATAAATATAAATAAGAAGTCAGTTACAGACAAACAAATCGAGCCCTTCCCGCCGCTTTAGCGTAACCGACAAAAACCAAATTTTACAGGAGAATGTTTTTTTAAAATATCTTTAAACAGAAACGTGCTATGAAAGTAAAATTTTGTATACACTAATGATTTTTAGATATTTACATATTGTATTTAAAAAAACAAAAAATAAATAAGTATTTATGCTATTTATGGCGCTTACTTTATTTTTGCTGTCATTATCTAAGGTTATTTTGGCATTTACGATAAAAATATCTATTAGAATTACTATGTCCATGAAACTATAATTTGATAAATGAATGGTAACTTTTAAAGGTTTTTAAATGAAACTAACCTAATATAATTAAAAAATATATTTATTCATATTCTACATTTAATTTTGGAAAAATGAGATTAAGTAGCTTAGTTAAAGTTAAACTAGGTACCTATATAAAATGGAACTTTTAGTTCCACCAAGGTTTTAAACTAAATGTTCACGTTAATACTATATTGTAAATTAATTATTTGGGAAAATGAGATCAATCAGATACTTTTATAAAATGAAGTAAAATATTCTAATTCTCCTTATCCGAACATCTTCGTCCGTTTCAGCTAAAGCACCACGTATGGTTCCATGATGCCTCATACTTTAATATTCTTGACGATATCTGTTTGGTATTATATTTTTTTTTTAGGTAGTAGAGCCACGCTGATATCAGCACAAATGGACCGGCTCGACCGGTTTAGTACTACCCTCACACAGAAGACCATCCTAATAATGACAGTATTCTTGCTGTCGTATTTCGTTGGTGACTGTGAGACCGGAGGGCCAATAATTCTGCAAAATTTTCTGACCAGGCCGCCATGGTATGGGTCACCATGCTGCATTGCCTACACTCACAATGAGGATGGAGCCCCTACTCCTGGATTCTACTCATACTTTCCATCAGGCAGAGTAGAGTCACTTTGGTAGGCTTACATAAAAAAATATATATTTTTTGTTGCATAGCTCCTGAAAACTTTGTAGTTAGCCAGGAGCTTTTATAGTATAGCTATTATAACTATAGCTATTACTATAAGCTCTTTTTCTGCAAATCGGTCTCTCTTTGCCACATGCCAGTAGGAAATCTTTTTGTCTTTTATCACACCCTAATCCCCAGTAGTTTTCAAAAATAATAATCCTATCAATTTCAGTAAATTTATTTGCACACGAGCTACCACATCTTGTACTCATACAAGGGTTAGGTTGCACAGATTTCCTTACAGCAGCTTTACGATATATTTTTTGATAAAAGTCGTTTTGGTAAAGTTTTTATTTTCCTGTATCCTCTTTTACCAACACTCACTTCTTCTTCTATTTTTTGAGCCGACTCATCTGCATTTGAAACACTGGACGTTGAAGCTTGCTTCCATGAATCTTCACCATCAAGATAGGCATTGTATCGTCAGATGCCAAGGACTTCCTGGACATGTTTTCTTTTTGTTAGCCAAATAGTGAACTGGTGATCGGCTGTATTAACTGGTTAATGAAAGGTGGCATAGTAGGATCCCGTAAAGTAGTATGATCATAATTTGTTATGTGTATGTGTGATATTTTGGTTAGGTTATCTAAATCTATAAAAGTGTAACTATTTTCGGTATCAGTAAGTATTTTGCTCAGAATTTAAATCGATATCACTTATAAAATCGATTAAAGATGGTGATGTCGTATCAGTTAATATGGAGTCCATGTTAATATCGCTGGTAATTTCTGTTAGTAAGAATAGGTTTAGAACAAAGGCCTCTGTATCTTGATGATGATGTTCGGGAAAAGCAGTTTCCTCTCTTCTGGTAAGGGGAGTGGTGATATTAATAACAAATATTATTATATAAATATTATAAACAAATAATAACGGTTCAGTTAACTACCAATAACCCGCATTTGAGAGATCTTTAAGGCGATTTCTATAATAGTAATAATCTTATCTTTATTTCTTTACTTTAAATTAAGGCAGTTTTTTTTATCCATACTAATTAAATACACCAATAATATATATAGGAGAATATTACATGCAATAAAATCAATACTCCTATAAAATTTTATAAGTATTCAATAATAAAAACGCATGAATATCGGGCCCTCTTGTCGGTTGCGATAACAAGTAGGGTCGCTTGCGCTACAAAACTTATTTGCAGGTCACTTACGATAAAAATGCCTTTTGTCGCTTACGTTAAGGTTTTAAAAATATATGTATTCACGATAATTTTAGCACTTGCTATAACTTTATAACGGTTTTATTTTGGAGGGAAATTTCAACAGGGATAGGTCCGTAACGGCTTAAAATACTAGTTTTGATAAAAAACGCATTTTCGACAAAAGTGTCGCTTACGATAATTGTGCGGTAAGGGCTCGAAATATCCAGTGAAACTCATAAGTGTGTCATAAAAAGTGATTTATCAACAAAGAGACTTATCAAATGAGTCATTAAATAAATGTTTACATGATAAATTTGATGACAGTGAAACTATATAATTCTTCAATTTATTGTTGTTTGAAAAATTCAAGGTTTATGCTTCAACCTTTTTTTGATGTGATGTTTCTAATTAGATTCTATTCCTTTATTTTTTTTTTAAATCTGAGTTTACACTAACATTTGAAGGAGTTCCTACAAGAAGAGAAGGTATTTATAGGTATTAATCATAGAGCAACACAGGGCCATCGACAAGAGGAGTGTAGCCAGAACAGATTAGTAGAAAGAGAAGAAGAAATTTTAACGTATTGTGTGAAAATTTCCCCTTACAAAATAGGAAATTTGAATAAAAATTAACACCATTTTAGACTCGCATACAAAAACTATTAAGGCATGGTATTATATACAGTATACAAAGTGATTATAAGAAATAAAAAATACAAGATACTTATCTACTCAGAGAAAACAAGTTTTTGAAACTATTGCACAACAACTGGAAACTATACAAAGAACTATTACACTAATAGTATAAATTATTCTCCTGTTAGTTAAAATATAATTTTGGTACAAATTAAATGTATCTTAGTAAATTTAAGATAATTAGACAAATTAAATTCAGTGAAAAACATTCAAATATTCATTAACTTGGTTCAGTAATGAGAACATAATATATAGCATAACTACTCTATATTCAAAATTCAAAAACATTGTCAATTAGCACTTTACATTGCTCTGGAAGTTTAACACGACAAGTAATTAACATATATAACACAAATAACAAAAGACCGGTTCAGTTACTAGTTACCTACGATCAAAACAACGATAATCATTATAAAGTTGTACCGAAACTAACGCAATAACAATGATTCATACTTCATCTTCATTGAATCCTTACTATTTATTAATTAACAACACTTACCCTACGGCGACGTTCCTCGTTTCTATCAGCACTAGGCATTGCCGAGGTCATTATTATGAGCAATAATTCGTTGCTTAATAAGATATATTGAAATTATAAATACAAATTTTGTCGCAGCAGTTACAAAATTAGATCAAGATATAGTTTTTATTTCGTAGCATGAATAATACTGACTCATGTCACACAGCTGACAGATGTCAACCTAAAATTGTTGCCATATATCAAACGCACATTCTAGTAATAAATACGATATTATTGGCTAGGCTGCTGTGGTCTATTTTGCTGACGATTTACATATTTCATTGAATCTTTACTTCGTATGCTTTGGAATCATGATTTTTTTATTCAATAAATATTACTTTCTTTGTCAGCGCTCACAGCCAAGGGGACTTAACTGATTGGAAACATTCACATGTCGGTTGGGGATGTAGCCTTAACCTTCTCCTGTGAGAGGAGACCCGAGCCCAGCTGTGGGACATTATGGGTTGTTGAATAATTTCTTAAACATTGTTCATCATCATCCACCGTCCTCCTGTCCCGTGCTCGTGCGCCGACAGCCTTAGCAATATCAGAACATCGATCTTCCTGTATTGATTTTCTTAAATATTAGTGTCAAATTATGATCATGTCTTTGGAACAAAAGAGTATTCAAAATAATTCAAAACGCATGTCAAAAATCACAATTAATTGAAGTTTGGAAACATGACTGTAACTTAAAAGAGTAGGAAGGAAAGGACGTTTTGTCTATTTATTCAAACATACAAAAAACTTATCATGGCTCCGCCCGCGTGTATCTCGATTATTACAGTAAAAAGTAGCCTGTGGCGTTTTTCAAAATTTTGCTCCGTTACGTACAGAATGTCCATTTATTTTCATAATACATCACGTCACGTCCTGGACGTTACGTGTAACGCGGACTTGTCATCACATGTCATGTTTCTTTGGTATAAAAAAAGTTGATTATAGTAGTTTACTAGTACACATTCATTATCTATAATTTAACACGAGTAGTATATAAAATTTGTGGGTCTTACCTTTCAAAATCAATGTTCGTACCGGACAAACAAACAGACCCGTTACGTACGTCACGGACCGCAAGTGTTGACGATTGAATTTCTTCAGTTTAAATTCAAAGGAAAAGAACGAATGAGTGATAAAAACATTGTCAATATGGCATTGCTTATAAATAATTAGAGCCAAAGACAATGTTATTGTTATTCTTTATAAAATCACACCGTTACGTACAGGACTGTCAGCTGTGGCCAGTTTTTTAAATCCGATAATTTCAGTATTTATATTAGAAAAATATACTACAACCTTCTTACATTTTATTTAAAAACAAATAAAATGAGTTATTTCATTCGAGTAATACTAAAGATATCTAAATATAGCTTATATATTCTCCAAAATACGTAATAAAAATCCAGGATATGATGAAGGACACATAAAAAAGTAGGATAATATTTGGTATTTTATTAAATATTAAAATATGTTTTCCGCTTATGTCTTATGTTTATCTTTTTTTTTACAGTAAGTTAAACATTTTACCCTAACATAAAACATCAATGGTCAAACTCGTAGGACATAGCAAAATAGTCCTGAGCAAAATTTAAAAAACGTTATTGTAAATTTTCATCCAAATCTGTTCAGTAGTTTTGCGTGAAAGAGCAACCAAAAAACATAATACATACTCACTAATAAGGAAAAGAATATTAACTTAGAGAATACATTGAAATATTATTTGATATTGCTCACTGCACTGAACTTAACATCACACATTTTATGTCTAATGGTCTAGGTACTTATTCAATGAAATTACTAACGCAACTTCAATATCTTGTTTTTTTAATGCTTCATGAAATCATCACATGGTATAAATATGAAAAGTCAGTACATAAACACATTACCCTTTACAGTTACACCGTTATCAACAAAATCCACTATATTGGTGATGTAGATGTAGCATGAATCCCCATATCATACTACATCTACAGTTACAGTGTTTGAGTTCAAAACATATGTCCGCAGAAATTAATTGTCAAAGAAAGCAAACAAGTCGGTTGATTTATGTTTGTTTAAAGTGTCTTCTAGATTTAATTGAAAAATTAAACGGGAATTTGTCATTTGAACTGTAATACCTTAATATTGTGTCGATGTAAATGTATTTGTGAAAATTAAATACACGAAACATATGTTAACTTGACGTGAATTGGTTATTATATCGATTTTTGTGACCTGCTGCTATGGATATCATCAAAACACCTAAGGTAAGATTAGATTTTAACAGGAAATATGAATTCTGAACATATACTCTCATTTATAAAGTGACTGCACTTAGTTTGATGTCCTTCAATGTTCATAGATACTAATTCGAAAATACTTCTTCTATTATAAATTGCACTTGAGTACTATATTCTTTATATCGACAGTGTATGACATGTGTAAATACACTATCAGTAATACAGACAAAACAAAAAAGTAGGTATTAATAACTACCTATTAGTTATTTTGGAATGCTATGATAACACTTACGTTTCATAACTCTTAATTGTTTGTACAATACTTTTTACAGATTTGTTTATTTTTCTGTGTACCTATATCATCATACATCACTTGATATATACCATAGATGCTTAGACATAATTCATAGATTTTTAATTTTAGTCAGTATCAACAATCTTGATGCTGAATCTTTTTTTTTAAATTAAAGTGAACTAGTACTTGGCCTATTTTAACAGTTTACTTAATAATTTGACCATGCTTTTCATATACTGGATACTAAATACCTAATTAATCTTATTCCCATTGAAAATTACAATTTCTTAATATAATGTTGAAGATGACTTATTTTGCTATATGAATAATTATAACAATTGGTAGGTTTTATATTAGTAATTTTATGAAACCTAAATGGCTGTAATGATTTCTGTTAAATTTAATATTTGGGAGTTTTCATGGGAAAAAATTGATCTAGATTAGTGTGTGTTTGAAAAAAGAGTTTTCATGTGCTTTTCTTTCACATTTAAAACTCTATATTACTCTTAGCATTGCTTGCAACATCTATACTAATCTTTTTGTAACACTTAGCTAGTTGGTACAGCAACACTACAGCTACTTGAAACAATGAGAATAGATGACATTGTTAAACAGTAAATAGTAATACTTAACCGAACTGACCTAAGTAGAAATTGTTTAGACAGTTTCTTAGAAAGAGAAGGAAGACTTGAAACAAACACTATTCTAATTAATGTTGTGTAGTCAGACAAACTCTCTTTTCCAAGGACAGGTCAATGTCCATCAGTGAATGCTTAGAGTATGGTGATGGATGAAGAAACTCTGTTAATGTGATGCTAACCACCAGTCTAACTCTAACCACTAAGCTCTGCTTCTATTATAAGCTAGAGTAAATAACAAATGTAAAAAGTGATGAGGATGATTATGTAATTTATTGCCTGTCCACTCTTGTGTATGTCTGTCCTTCCTCAAGAATCTATGATAAATGTCATTGATATTGGTGCTGCGGTTTTGCTGTGAAAGAGTAACAAACACACACACAGAGTAACTTTCGAATTTATTATAGTAGTGTAAATGTTTATGACTTTAGAAAATATATAACTGCTGGCGGATTTTGTAATTTCATTTTTTAATCGGACATGCTCGGACCCTGTTGTGCTCAGTGTGATGCCAACTAACCTATATTATAAGCAAAACACACATCACAAAAAAAAACCATGAGAATCAGTTAGATAGTTTTGGAGGTAAGCAATGATATACCATGACAATTATACATAATATATGTTAATGAGTGATCACGTTAACTTGAGTCTGTCTAAGTTGGGTTCAGTTTTCCATTGGTGATATAGCTACATAAAGTTACAATCTTTTTGTGGTTACATTTCTTTCTAACCAATACCCTGTCTGCTGCAAACTTCTAAAATAATAGTAGTAGTAATCATAAATAATTATATTTTAATGATAAAACACTACAAGTTACCCACATAAATGTAAGTAAAACACAATAAATTTATATGATTCACATTTATAATAATACTTTGATACACACAGCATAATATTTCTATCAATTTTGTACTCTTTTGTACTATTTAAGCATAAATGTACATACCTACTTTTATTATTGATAGATTTATTTTACAAACATGTTTTAGTATATTGTTGAGTCACCAAGTTGGGGAATCCCCTGTACAATTTTGATAGTTGTGTTCTGTCATTATCTTTATTCAGAGAAAAAAGTAAATGTGTAATGTATATTCAGATGCTGTGTGTACAATCACATGCCTTCTTTTAAGGCATGTGATTGTACACAAAAACAAAAAGTTATCAGTTATACCCGAGTTCCGATATGCACACTAAATTTCATACAAATCAATCTAGTGGTTTCGGGGGATTCTGCTAACAACCACCGACGATATTTATTTATTATACCATATTCAATTATTTTATATTTTTCTTAGAGTTAAATAACAAGAATTAAAAAAAACAATGTATGGTTAGTAACTGAAGTCAAAAACACCACTCACTGATATTGAGAATTTTTAACCAAATAATGAGATAATTATTATTAATTGACGGCAGTGGTATAACAGCGCATATTGCCTGCCGTCCACTGTCTGCCCCTATCTTAAAATGTTGATGACCATTTTAATAATTCTTTACAATCGGCCATGTTATTGTCAATAAAACTTTCTATTATGTAAAATGGTTATTTTAATGGCAACGAAAATTGCATAACTTCAATGGTCCTAACTTACGAAGCCTACTGAAACTGATGAAGGAAAAACGTGTTCGTAACTCCGTCGTAACTTCCCCTATTGGTTACTTCAACCCTGACGTCACACAACAACAGTGTTTTAAGGCAGATTGTGAAAATTTACTACCTCTGTCAAAAATACCATTTCCCTGAAGTGTTATCTCTCTCTCTCTCGCGCATGCGCCTTAATTCTTCTTTCAGCCCTTTGGTATTTCGAAATGTACCTTACGGAGGTATAATAGAGCGTAGCTTTGGTTGCCCTAGCGTATTAAATCTGAATATTTTGATGACAAATAACTCTACATTCCCGATTATTTCCAGTTGACTTTGCGCTGTTACGGAGACAGGAACGGTTCTCGTTCGAGAGCGGAAAATATATTCTGGACTTGTCAAATCTCTTTGTCTCTTTGCAGGATATAATTAAAAAGGTGTTTTCGTATTTTATATTAACTTCAAAAAAGTATTCTTAGATATTTTAGAACTTTAATGATACAAAGTTCAGCGGTTAGTGTTTGTTTATCAAAATAATACGTAATGTGTAGTAAAGTTTAAAAAAAAAACTTTAAAGAATAATCTTTAAAGTAAGAAAAATCATAAGATTTTAATGCAATAACCAAACTAAAATTAATCTGCTAAGTTACGGTTTCAAAATATATGTAATGAAATAAAATTTGAAAGTAAATTATCTTGTCGGAGTAATAAGAAATGGCGTTGAGCTCATTGAATCCTTCCAATGTGCTCGGAGAGTTAGGCCGGCTAGCGAGTTGGCTGAAGGGTGACTGCCTTGCACCTGAAGAGTACGCTGGTCTTGCAGTTACTGAGAAGGTGAGACTTGCCCAGGTATATCGAACTTTTTCATTTTAGCTTTCAGATCTCATTCAATTTAATTAAACCATGTTTAAGAGTAAGCGAATATGATGTATTCAGGTTAACAGAATTTAAGTTGGTGAAATACTGATACTGATTAAATAAAAGTTTCATTTCCATTCTGCTATTCGTTTTTCGGAACACCGTAAGCGTGTTTTTGTTTACATAAGTTTAAAACTTTTCTACATGTAGGCAGGCATGTAAGCAAGAGCCGGTTTTCAGTAATTCTACAACATTATTAACTTTGCATTTGCTTTATTTGACTCTCATCTATTATTGGTCTGGTAGTATAAGTATTAGTAAAGTAGTAATAAGTATTAAGAAGAGGCATCCCATTATACGAATACAAGGCTGGGAAAAGTATTGCACTTCGTTTTTGATGTGTGGGTTTTCTAGGTTTGGTTCTATCTTATAATCTCGGAGAATTTCTCTCGGCTATGTCTGGTTGAAAATCTAACCCGAAAGAAACCCCTTCGAGCGGCTTAAAACATCCAACGTTAAGATTACGTAGCCGCAGTCATTCCCCAACCCCGCACTCGGCCAGTGTCAGCACGTATGGCCTTAAGCCTCTCCTGAGAGGAAAGCCCCAGTAAGCCCAGCAGTGGGACATCATGGGTTGTTGATGATGATGAATGGTATCTAGGAAACCACAAGCTTGCCATACTCGTTTCGTCGTGCTACCGAACCCAATATTTTCTTGTTTTCATTTGCTTTTGTTCATCATCATTATCAGTCTATCCCAGTAAGACCTCTCCAATTGCACGGTACTTTTTTCGATACTCTGCTTCTCGCATCCAACTACTGCCAACATTCTTGGGCATCTTGCTCCAGTTGTAATATTGTTGGAAATCCCTTACTGTTATTCGATATCACACTAGGTCACTGAGCAATCTTTCAAATTCTTGGCACCAATATCTAGTCAGACTGACCTAGTTTTACGTACTCTTTTGGCATTCATTGCAGTTTTTCGACTTACTGTCTGGCACAGACATCTGAATTGTTTCCTTTAACAGTAATGCAGTGTATTAAATCAAGTTCAAAATAGCAAAAGAAAAAGGTTATGCCTTCGTAAAGGTTTTCTAGTTAATAAGGTCAAATTTATGCTTAATATTCCTTATAAAATGTCAATAATTGATGATGTCGAATTTGTAACGAAACTTTTTGTCTATAGCACACATAAACTAGAATAATTTGAAACTTTCAATTTAAAAAAGTTTTTTGACCAACTGCTATTGGCGTAACGCTGCTTTTAAAGTAAACTTTTTGGTTCGTGATGCATTTGTAGATTATAATTAAATGTACCGACTGCTGACTCAAAAGAAAGATTACACTATGAAATGTAATTATTGAGCCCAGCTTTACTTGATTTACTTGATTTTAGACTCTCTCTGGAGATCCCTAGGAAATAAATACGCTGTCTTGCTGATGCAATATACCATATTAAAGATAAATCTTGTATTGCAGCCTGGCTAGTTTGTTATATATCATAACATAATTACAACATATTCATACCTTAAAAATTCAATTCGATGCTTCTATTTTATGTTCTGTTTTTAATTGCTTTTATTTCATAGCGTTGGTTATACATATATAATATCAATAGCTTATAATAGTCCAACTTTCCCAATTATATGTAGTAATATCATTAAAAAATATTTTCATCAAAGGCTCGGTGTAGATTCTGTTTATATTCAATCCTCTTATCTCTTCCTACGCTCCTCTGAATAGTTAGAAAATATTAGTCGAAGTTATTGACGCCCTAGAATGGAAGTAGGCGCTGTTGGGTAGGTAGGTTACTGTGTAGGTTACCTTAAAATAACTACACAATGTTGCACAATTAGATATTGTTATGTTATTGCTAAATTTTGGTATATCGATCAAGTGACTCTGCTCTGCCTGTTAGGAAAGCAAGAGTAAAATCCAAGTATAGGGGTCACCATCCTCATTGTGAGTGCAGACAACGCAGCGGTGACACACAATAGCGGCCTAGTGAAATGCTCCATTGGGTCTCCGGTCTCGAACTCACCAACGAAATACGAAAATATGAATGCTGCCATTATAGGTTGATCTTCTGTGTGAAGGTAGTACCGTCCCTGCCCCTGTCCATTTGTGCTGAAATCATGTAGCATTTTATCATCTAGCATCTCTGTATAATTTGATAAAATACTTTTTCCATTCATCTTATGTTACGAGCTTGGACATAATCATTCAATCGAATACTCTTACTTTCTTCAAAATCGGCCAAGTCGCATAAGCGGATGAAATTTAAACACAAAGACTCTTTGTGTTCAAAATTCATCTGAAAAGCTATGTTCTTATACTTCAGAACTTTGTGTATTGATTCATAATCAGAACCTTTCAAAAGGTTATTTGAAAGACTGAATTCATGCAACATGTGTTCGTAATAACTGTTATATTGTTTTTATATTTTTAACGTGGGAGACCTATCCTGGCACATGGGTGAGCTCGACCGGAGTGATAGTTTTTATTTATCACTGAATGAAAAAGTTTATCAGATATAAAACCCTCGAAGTATCTTTTATGATTGATTTTTAACCTGTGAAGTGCCTCATGGAAAGCAGTACAATCAGGAGGGTGTCACTCCGCAGTTTAGGTCGGCCGCCTGCCTTCCCGGGCAGGCATGCCGGTCGACTACACATCGTCAGGACAGATAAGAGTTACACGATAGAAAGAGACGCAATTGTAGGTGATTCGGCGCTGTGCGATCTGAATTGAACTAAATTTTTGGACGCCAAGAGTCTTTATTTCTTTAATTTACTTTTCGAAGTGAGTCTTCTGTACTGGTACTATTATGTATTCTGTGGTACAATCCAAGAGCAGTGGTCGCTATAGTCATTGCAAATGCAGTCAATCCAGCATGTTTACCAACACCATGCCGGTCTATTAAGATGCTTCTGCACCGTTGGGCCTCCGGTTTAGCTCTCACCTTCGAAAGAAGACCGTAGGTACGAATGCTGTCATGTTAGGTTAGTCTTCTGTAAATAGGTAGTACCGCCCGGGATCGGCCTATTCATAAGGAAATTGGCGTGGCTCTACTACCTTGAAAAGCAGTTCAAGAAGTAGTTCTAGGGTCACTCAAAGGGCCGCAACGCATTTTTGTCTGTTGCTTTATAGGTGTCTTTATAGCCACATCGAATGACTTTTTCTTTTACCTTTTAATATCCTGTAAAAAATATAGGTGTATATAATGTTTTTAATAACAGCCCGGAGTAAGGAAGTTTGGATGTGTTTCACGCCCGTGCTTCGGCAAACAGGTTAAGCCGTCGGTCGATGTGGTCATGAACATCCATAGCAATAGTTATTCCAAATTTAGAGCCATTATTCCAATATATTGAAAAATAGTTATAATAAATAAATGAATGAGAATAAGGTTCGAACATATTTCATGTTTATCTTTGACTTAGCATTACATTTAATATATATATATATATATAACCACTTCAGGATATGGAAGATCAATTCTCAATAGAGATTGTTTTACTAGCTAATTTACAACGCAACTTGAATCTCAAGGAGGGTTAATACAAGTTCCTCCGAACGTTTGAATGACACCCATAAAATTGATCGTTATTTCCGTAACCAAGGTGATGTCTTAGCTATTACAACTACGAATTCCGAGGACGAATATATTAAGGAAGGACATTAAATGTCTTCAGGATCCTTTGTAGACAAAACGTGATTCTCGATGATATTATTATTGGGCGTCTGAGGACCGTGATGTTACATTTTCTTGTGTTACTATTTTTAACGCACTGATCTCTTTCGCACACCGATTACTTTGTTTATTTACTCATTAATTATGTTAAGATGTATTTATTGTCTCTCTACTTATTGCCGGTAACACCGTTCCCATCACTGTTCACTTCCTTAGGATTGAAATCTTTCAACTTGTAGCCAGCAACAAATGATTTATAGACTTTTTATAATAACGTTCAACTATATTACTCTTAATTTTATTATACCTTTCTTTTTTTATCGTATGGAGATCCCCTCGTATACCACCAGTTTGTAGCTATGTCAGACTTGAATCAACTAAAACCGCACGCCGCTCTTGGGTACTAACCAGATATATCCTCGAAAGTTAGTCCCTGGAACCCCGACGTACCTCGGGCCACCTAGTTTTATTAGACCTCTAAACTAAAATTTAACTTTATTCACACGAACAATAATAAAATGTAACCGTTACTTCTTCCGTTATTATTTAAGCTACGCCTTTCTTAATGATTTCCACAGAGAGTGCTATTGTGCCGCATTCTTTAGATACGAATATTTAGAATGTAGTATTGAATATACATTAAGTTTATCTGTATATTGTATATTATTGAATATAAGCTCATAGATATATTATAAAAATACATAGAATATTTTAAACTCAAATTGTACAATATCCGCACAAAGGTTGTTCGTAAGAGATCGCTGTGAGTGATCAGACCGCATATTGTGGTACTAAATGTAAATTTGTATCTACGTCTGTACAAAATTTTATAATTTATGGGTGTGCAATGAAATTGTATAAATATATAAATAAGAGTACCTTTTTTCAACAAATAGTAGTAACATAAATGGTTCAGAATAATGAAAGCATCCCTTATGGATGAAATTATCTGAACGTATGAAATCTTTTCGAGACACATTATCAATAACTGAACACCTTTGTTACTTTACGACTCTCGAGGGAAAAGATGTTATACTTCGTGTATGCTTCTGAACACCCATTTATAATATTTTGGTATGACAGTTCGTCTTTAGATTTTATCTTGTTTTAGGTATATATTCAGTATTTTAACAATGCTATGTCTTGAAATCATGTGTTCTGTAGGTATAGGCCATAGTAACCATGTACAATATTAGGTCACGACTTTCGCGTCTAAATTGATTGAGCTACGGTTATAACTGTCTGCGAAAAATTACAAGCCGTTATGTTCACGGCAACAAAATAATAATCACAGAATACAATGCAAAACAAAAGTAAACATTGTTAAATCAATATACAGGTGGACCAAAAGTTACTTTACATTTCAAACGATTATTTAGAAGCAATTAGTTGTGTAAGATAAAAACTCTTTTTAAATACTTAAATACTTCGGACATCTTACACACAACATTATCTAGTCCCAAACTAAGCAGAGCTTGTATTATGGGTACTCTAAACAACTGATAAAAATACATAAACATTTTTTTTTTGTAAATACATACATATCATACATAGAAAAACACCCAGACTCCGAAACAAATATTTGTGAATCACACAAATATTTGGTCTGACCCGGGAATCGACCCAAGACCTCTTGATCAGCAGCCGCATACGCTAACCACTAGACCAACAATACAGTCAATTTATCAATAAAGTACACAAATGAAGATTTTATTTTTAAAAAATAACATCATCCATATGTCATCATCCATTATCCGAAACTACTGGACCCAGGAAGCTGAAATTTGGCATGTGTGTTCCTTGTGAGAAGAGGCGAGCACTAAGAGAGGGTGTTCCACCCCTAAGAGGGTGAAAAGGGCAATTAAAGTTATAGATCAGAATAACAAGTAGGCGAAGCGAAGAGCAAAAGCTAGTTTCACACAAAATCTATATCCATTCTATATAATAATATATTTTATTTCGAATAGCCAAATGGTAAAAAAGGGAACCCTTATAGATTCGTTAAGTCTGTCTGTCTGTCTGTACGTCCGTATGTCACAGTTACTTTTTTTCTGAAACTATAAGAGCTATACTGTTGAAATTTGGTCAGTAGATGTATTCTGTGAACCGCATTAATATTTTTACACAAAAATAAAAAAAAATCAATAAATTTTGGGGGTCCCCATACTTGGAACTGAAACTCAAAAAAATTTTTTTAATGGAACCCATACGTGTGGGGTGGGTATCTATGGATAGGTCTTCCAAAATGATGTTGAGGTTTCTAATATATTTTTTTTCTAAACTAAATAGTTTGCGCGAAAGACACTTCCAAAGTGGATAAATGTGTCCCCCCCCTGTAACTTCTAAAATAAGAGAGTGATAAAACCAAAAAAAATATGTGTTGTACATTACCATGTAAACTACCAACGAAAATTGGTTTGAACGAGATCTAGTAAGTAGTTTTTTTATTACGTCATAAATCGTAAACGTCAATTTTTTTTTTCTTAAAAAAGACGACTCCCGCATTAGGAATATGAATTCCTGTGTCGCGGGGGACTTTACAAACATACATGAAACGGACACAAAGAACACCCAGACTCAGAACAACAATTTGTTAATCACACAAAGTTTTATCCCACGTGGGATTCGAACCCACGACACTTGGCGCAGTAGAGAGCGGCGTGGCGACCACTTAAACCACTAGGCCAACCGTGCAGTCAAATTTACCTTTCATTCAATCAATACACTATTATAAGAACTTATAAATGATGTAACTTGCTGCTACGGAACCCTTCATGGGCGAGACCGACTCGCACTTGGCAGTTTTTTTGGAGATGGAAGATAATATTTAGCTTCAGAAGGGACGTTGTTCCTTTTGGTTGAAATGTTTTAAATTCTGTCGCAAACAAAACATACCTATCTAATTTAGATTTTCTTTGAGTAAGCTCCTTTGAGCTCTTATTTAAGTGAAGATAAAATCGTGTTGTGCAAAGAAATGAAATGTTATTTGGTTCGTTTAGAGTGTCGTTCTTTCAGTAATGTCGAAACTTTTGTTACGATTATCGCCTGGTCAATGTCGATGTTAGTTTTCTGTTTTTACTAATAATTTTTCTTTTTTTTTACAATTTGTAAGTGTAACTAAACGTTGCATAATAATTAAGCTTAAAGTAACACTTGCTACAATATACTAACGAGTCGATAAAAAATTAGGCTTGCTTTCTGAAAATATTTCAATAACATCGCCCCACGCTTTGTTACATTAAAATTATCTTCTACTTTTTAGTTTAAAAGCGTGTTTGTTAAGTTTTTTAAAACTATTTTTTTTTTACCTCAATTATCATCTGTATTTTTAATTTATATACTGCGAGAATTGCAATAGTTAGAAATCATCAGCCTAATAAATAAAGATTATCTATTTTGTTTCCGAGTTTCCCTTTTTCTGTTTCTTACTTTATAAGTTAAAATAACTTATTACGGCGAATAGAACAGTAATTTATTTTTCTGTCAAACTTTGTCTTGACATATTTTAATTACGACGCCTAAATTTGAATCTGAAATCTTTTTTAAATCTCTGGTCTTATGAAGTGACATGAAAGCTTATTAGACTTTCAGTTCAAACTTTGCCAGCTGCTGTAACCAATGTCTATATATTACTTTTAAATAACTTTCCTTGTACCTAACTTATTAACGATTCGTGGAAAAAGTTTATCAGTGTTATTTGGAAATACTCTTGTAAGGATTTATGGGTACACTTAGATTTAATCGAATCCCTCATCCCAGTTATTTATGCCGTATGATGATGTTGTTAGATTTTGCTTCTATCCTATACATCATATTCAGAATAAACGCGAGTAGAAACAAATTTGTTGCCTATAAAAACGGTTATAGTGCGCCAATCTTCAAAGATAGGTATATGCCGTCGATGATTTTGTTTGAACTTTTCAAAAGGAGCAATTCTTTTCTACATCATTTACCCGAATCTTCAACTATTTACGCAGCCGCATACAATGGAAACTGGAAAGAAATAAATTCCCCACATCGTCGTCTTCCAAATATTCTCATAAGAATTTATAGGAAAATTTAAATTTATATGATGATGGTGTTAGATTTTGCTCCTATCCCATACATCATCTTCAGAAACCTCACAGTCTCGTATCTCTTAGCTTACAACCTTCCACCTTGTCTTGTCTCTGCTTTTTTATCCTTTACCGAGGATAGATAAATGTAGCTTTTTTGCATTTTCTCGACTGTATCGTATATATCTTAGCTACCACTTACTGTCATCGTTTGTTAGACTGTATATTCATCGTCTTCATCAGCCTAGTGTCTTCCAATGCCGACCAAAGGCTTCCCGCCAAGTTGCAGCAATTGCACATTAAAGTAAAACAAATAAAAACGCTACTATACAAATAATTTTAACAAAAAGAAACGGACTTCAAAGAAAAACTATTCCGAGTACCCAAATCGCGACAATTGTGCCTATGATGTTTGAGGACTTCCCTCGATTTCCTTGGGATCCAATCATCAGATCCCGATATGGTGACGATGGGACCACCTGTAAGCTACGCCCATTCCAATGCAAAGATAACTTTTGAAATCGGTTCATAAACGACGGAATTATTGCTGAACATATATAATAAATAAAAAAAACAAAAAAAAAGATTCCGACGCATTGAGAACCTCCTCCTTTTTTTTGAAGTCGGTTAAAAATACTGTTGATGACAGGATCCCAAGGATATCGAGGGAACTCCTCAAATATCATAGGCACAATGTCGCGATTTGGGTACTCGGAATAGTTTTTCATTGAAGTCGGTTCCTTTTTGTTAAAATTATATTAAATGCATATGAAGAAAGTATAATGGTATAGTAATACTATTATTTGATGATGATGATGAATTTTTAAAATTTTTGTCTGTCTATTCAGGCTAATCTCTGGAACGGCTGTAGGTAACGACTTTAATGGTACTTTTACCGACATATAGCTGATGTCATAAGTAGTTCTCTTAGTAGACTCCATATGTCATGAGGCAAAAAAAATTAAGACTAGTCGCTCGTGGCGTTACCCGTGATTAACAAGAATAACTATAATAAGCTAGTAAGTATATAATAATATTAATAATGCGGCATAACATGAGGACAATAGTTTTATAGTCCTCGCGCATCACTGAATTTGTGTTTGCATCAATCCGAGTATTTTTCTATGGCAGTGTGTGTGAACATACACTTGTTTTTTAACAGTGATAAATATGAATGTGTCACACGTCATTATCAAAAGGGTCTGGCCATTACTATAATTGGCGAATAATCTACCACGTGTTATCAAATTTTATCTTAATACGATTGAAGTAATTAGGTATTGACCAACATTTGCGTGAAAATTTCTCGATGTAGACGTCATCATATTCCTAGCTTTATTTTATTTTATTTTATTTTTATTTTTACAAATAGGTATAGTTACAGACAACAGATCATTCCTCACATACAATGTCAATTCTGAAGTCCAATTAAAACTATACACATCATTCCCAATCGTAGTAAAGAAAAAAGATCAAAAATTCAAAAGGACAGTAAGTGGATACTGTACCGTTGTCAAAGTTGTCTAGGATCTAACTGGTTCTAGCGGAATATCAGTTTTTCCATGAAGCGAAAATGACATAGGAACTCCATAACCCTGATGGCGAGCTGAATCCGAAGCTTAAACTAGTTTTCAGTATATTTGAGTGCAATAACGATTGCTTTAGAAGTTCGTGAAAACCGGTACCGATTACTCAACGTGTTCCGAGAAACAGAGTTCGCCTGATTTTCATACTACAGGTTGCTGTTAAGAATTTCTTACAAGAAAAACCCAACATTTTTTTTTATTTGAAACCGGTAGGCCGGTTCAACCGGGGCGGTACAATCCTCACACAAAAGACCAACCTAAAATGACAGCATCTGTACTGTCGTATTTCGTTAGTGAGTCCGAGACCGGAGGCCCAATGATGCAAAAGCATCTCACTAAACCGCCATAGTGTGGGTCACCATGCTGTATTGTCTGCACTCACGATGAGGATGGTGACCTCTACTCTTGGACTCTACTCATGCTTTCCATCATGCAATTTAAAAAAAAAACAACGTTAAATAACGTATTCAAATAAATTCTTATAACAAACATTTTACAATTATTTCTTGAAAATAATTTTTATTGTAAGTCAAGACCACCCATATCATTAACGCTTCGTTCTACAGCTACAAAATCTTTAACATCGTAACCATTTTGCGACACATTTAAATTAGTCTCTATTGAATTTCGATAAAATATGACAAGCAATTTATTATGTTACCGTAACAAGGTAACCCTAATAACTTAAAATTATGTATGCAATATATTTTTATTTATAACGTTTACCAATTACAAGAAATATTAGTTAAGAGTAATATCAGTAACAACAGCACCCTGTATTTGTATTACTTCAATACAATGTATTATCAAAGGAATATCAGTTAGACTTGTTTTATGAGGTTATAAACCAAGCATTGACAAAGGTCACCTTGATAGAGAGTTTTATAAGTCAATGTCGTTATTTCCGGTAGCATTAGTATTAAGGGTATCGTTTCCATAATTGCTCGAAAAAGCACTTACGGTTATGACAAGAGAAACAAATTAATTCATTATTTGACAGTAAAAAAAATATCTCAGTTTCTTAATAAATCAATCTATAGAGAAACCGAGTAAAGTTACTAATACGATTATTTATTTTCGAGAAAAAAATCATCAACAGTGACTAAAATCACCGAAATCGACCTTTTCTGTTTGGAATCAATCTAGTATTATGTTGCTTTATTTGAAATAAATATTTTATTAGTTGCAAGAAAAAAGTACAAAAAAGAGATTAAGCATTTAAGGTTTCTATTAATTCTCACCAGAAAGTCATAATTTAATCTTAAACATCATTAATTTTTAGCGGCAAAAGTTCCATACATTTTAGTATGGAGAAATAATTTGCAATAAAACAGAATTCACGCGATCCAAAAATTCAGTGTTCTCCGAATATTCAAGGCGAGCGCACGCTCGTTTTTAGCTCCACACGCACTGTCACGCACACAGAGATTTGATTGTTTACATACGACGACGTGACTGTGTGTAACTTTTGATAATATTTGGTAGGTCTGAGAATAGACACACCAATCTTTATATTTTAAATTATTATTAACCAACTTCAAAAAAGGAGTATTATTTGTGTTTTTTTTATTGTACATTCATTGATTACTCTGTCAATTGTGGACCGATTATTAAAATTCATTTTATATGACTGCCTCGGTGGCGCTGTGGTAGCATATGCGATTGAGGCCTCGGGTTCGATTCACGGGTCGGACCAAATGTTTATGAGATCCACAAAATTTTTTTTTTTAGGTGTTGGCTGTTTTCAGTGTTAGTTCATAGGGAAACCCTAAAATTTTATAAGCACGTTATAAATAGTTATTATATATTTTTTTATTTTGTAATGCTATTCCAGACGCAATATCTGAGCTGGTAGCCATCATTTCGTAATGATGAGGGCAGTAGTAGCGCATGCGACTACTTTGCTTGAGTAAGGATTCAGGTTCGATTCCCGTGTAGGACCAAATATTTGTGTGATCCGCAAATATTTATTTCGGGGTCTGGGTGTATTCTATAGGTAAGCAACAAAAAAAGTATGTTTATGTATTTATATCAGTTGTCGAATCAATAATATAAGCTCTGCTTAGTTTGGGACTGGATGATGTCGTGTGTAAGATGTTCGAAATAGTTGTTTATTTATTATTGTAATATATCATACTGCCTTGTTGGTCTTGTGGTCAGCGTATGCAACTGCTAACCAAGAGGTCTAGGGTTCGATTCCCGGGTCGGACCAAATTTTTGTATGATCTGCAAATATTTGTTTCGGAGTTTGGGTGTTTTCTATGTATAATATGTATGTATTTATAACAAAAAAGTATGTTTATGTATTATAAACTGCGAAATAAATATTTGCGGATCACACGAATATTTGGTAGATGATATTCTGTGTCATTCGTCTGAAATATTTATTTATTGTTATTTATTATAAACTAGCTTTCTGCCCGCGGCTTCGCCCGCGTGGAATTCGTTGATATCACACGACATGGTAAGGGTAGATTAAACAATCTTACCTGATTTTATGTTTGATAATAAGGAACTTCGACACAAACTTTCGTCCCCTATTTCAAACCCTTCTACCTTTATTTTCGCGATAAAAAGTACCCTATGTCCTTTCCCAAGTTCAGTTCTATCTTCGTACCAAATTTCATCAAAATCGGTTCAGTGGTTTAGGCGTGAAAGCGTAACAGACAGACAGACAGAGTTACTTTCGTATATGTGTGTTACCTTTAGTCGTATCTTTCAAGATGTTCAGCTGATGATGGAAAGTAATACTACTCAATGGTTTGGTCTTGGATGATTAGTATTTCACTTTTATACGTATGTATAAACCGCTAGTCGTATTTATGTTTTACTAGCTTTAGCCCATGGCTCCGCCCGCGAGTGTGTCGATTTTCGTGGTAAAAAGTAGCCATGTCCTTTCTCGGGGTCCCATATATCTCTATACTGAAATTGATCAAAATCAGTTCAGCGTTTTACGCGTGAAAAGGTAACAGACAAACAGACAGACAGAGTTACTTTCACATTTATTTTAGTAACATTATTGCGTAAATAAGCCGTTTGCATTAAATATATTTAAAAAAAAACACAGTCCTCTGCCTCTTCAACCTGTCTATTAAACTCAAAACATAACGTAACTTAAAAACTACTGCACCAATTTTCATGATGTTTGCAGCAATGGATAGATTGGTTTTAAAGGAGGGTATAATTTGTCAAATTTTAAATGTTTTTTAAATGCCTATAAGACCATGTATCGTTAATCACACATTATTGACATAATAAAATCTTACACTGAGAGTCACTAGTGTAAGATTACGGCCAATTACGGGTGCGACCTGGATGAACGCTCTGACGTATTATAAAATATTTATTTAAATAATATTGTGTAATAAACAATTTTATTCTACATATTTCATGTAGAATAAAATTGTTTTAAATGTCTACAGTATTTATTATGATAAGGATTAATATTACATTGTTCCAAATTACTTTGAAATTATTATTCACAAATAAAATAATAAAGAAATATTAAAAAAGTATAATTAAAAAAGTATTACTGTAGGTTATTCCTAATTTATGTAACTCGTAAACTTTTGTCAATATTGGCTTTATTTATGTGTTCCTTTAAAATAATAAAATAACATTAATAAATCTTCTTTAAAAGGTAACCTTAATTATGATGAAAACCGTATTTAAATACCTTGCGTATTTAAAACGATCTGAGTTGACAGACAATGCACGCGAGCAAATTTATTTTATACTGTGTAAAATTATTTTATAATCTTTGACCATTCGATTGGTATACAGAAAGTATTATGACTTTCTGTACTGAATGAATCCTACGGGCTTTACGTTATGGCAAGATACATTGCGTGCGTTGTAAGACATTAAAATACGTTCTACAAAGGCGAACAGTTGATGGATATTTAACATAAGCAAAAAACCGAAAGTCGGTGATTGCTTGCTACGGTATGTATGCGACAGTGCGCGATGCGTCTGTGTGCATGTAAAATATGTATGTGGGTGTTCAATCACAAATTCTCACGCTTGGTGTCGCGGGCCTTAAACCACAACGTCCATAAACTTCGGTGTGTTTGGAACATGCGAACAGTAAAAGTGTCGTAGAAAACTGAACGTTAAAGCTTCTTGTCTAACTTCGATCAATAAAAGTACTATTTGTGATCGAAGTTGTTTAAAGTTAAAAAATTACAGTTAATATATGTATGTATAAAATACTGAAAGAAAAAACAATATAACTTGAGTATGGTTAGGTTAGATGTCATAGTTGGCGCGAGGGGGCGGCGTTTGCGTGTGCCGGACGTCGCTTAAGAGAGGGTCTGCAAGAGACGGAACCCGCAACAGGAGCGGACAGGCGCTGGAAGGAGTCCAGAAGGAGATCTCAACCTGGACTCCTCCTCCTCCTAAAAGAGAAGCGCAAAGAGGGCACACCGTGTGATTTTTTGTCGATTCGAGTCCGACACACCGCCCCGCCGCATAGAAAACCCCGGCGGGGTGACGGTCCGTGGAGATTTCCACACGAAGAAAAGATGTCATAGTTGAAAAGGTAATCGTACCTTGCCAACTATGACATCTATACGATGGTTTCCGCCAAACAACTTACACTGAATGAATCAACCAACAACAAACAATATGTCATTGCTGGGTTAGGGTCTCCTCTCAGGAGAGGATTAAGGCCATACGTCCCCACGCGGCCGAGTGGGGGCGGGATTGACAAGACAAGGTTGTGACTACTTAAAATTGCCGTTGGATGTTTTTAAGCTTTCAATTAATTACTGTTATCCTATGATAACAACCGGGACCGACTGCTTAACTTGAACGTCCATATCACGGACACATTTATGGTATCATGTCACTAACGGTCACCCATCCAGGTACTTGCCTGTCGGATGTAACTGTGCACCAAGTAAAGTACGCCCTGCCGTGTATAAGCCTGGGAACTTCTGTGCATTCCTAATTAAAAATTGGTACCTATCCTTAGAGGCGATAAGCAGTTTTGAGTACTAATTTTTGGTTTAATTATTGAGTTTTTTATTACATGATCAAACATATATATATATATGACCATATATATGCCTTGTCATCACCAAAGGCTTATTACAAAAATACACACCCGCGTGTGTGTCGGTTATCGGGGTAAAGCGTAGCCTATGTCCTTCCTCAAGAATCACATTATCTCCATGCTAAATCTCATTGAAAGCGGTGCAGCGGTTTAGGGGTGAAAGCCAGGCAGACAGATTTATCTTCTAATTTATAATATAAGAATGGATTCATATACCCTAAGTTATCAACTAACATAGATGACGAACAAATTTACTATTTGGCCTAACTGTTAAAACCTCTATTCTACTGAAATTGCGACATTTACCGGCCCCAATTAGGATTTTACCTTTAGTATCTTCTTGTAATTTATGAGGGTAGAAGAGAACACAATCTCCGGTGTCAATAATAGAGCAATGTACTTTAATTAGATCGGTGAAGTGGATTAAGCTTATTTCCACGTTCTTATCGGGTAAAGCTATCTACGTAAGCGTCTTATTGATTAAGTCTCTTCATTCTCTTTCACTTAACGCTTAGTAGAATAAAAGTAAAATAAAATGTAGATTAGGCCTTAGCCTAATCTGCATTTGATCCGATGATAGTAATGAGATACTTATATCTCACAAGAAAAAATATGATTTCGTTCAACAGACTTCAAAAGTGCATATGTGCCAGCCGTTTTAAAAAACACTGGAAATCAATATTGCTTTTAAAGGAAACATTGAATAGTTTGGCCTCCGATACTATCGATAATCACGTGCTTTTACAACTAAATTTTATTCTGTGTAATATATTAGTACTAGTGGTAAACGGTGGAAGGGAAGGCTTACTACATAGATTTATGTGTGATTACAATGATACACAATCAGAAATTTATGAGCTGAAAGAAGCAAGCGTTTTGGATCATTATCTCAAGTCTACTTCTCCATACTTATGTGATGCCTAGTTACTTAAACAATTTTTTTTTTCATTCTTGCTTATGAGGATTCTTGAATAATTTATACTCAAATTCCAAATGTCTGAAAAACTATAATAACTCAACATGATATGAGAGGGACCACCCCTCTCTTATCATAAGATGTGGCTAGCAGTTCCGCTTTTATGTTCTATAGATACTAATAGTGATTTAGTTGACTAATAAAGAATAATTCAGCAGCTTCTACTGAACCTCGTTCACCGAATTATCAAATAAGTAGAACCTATCTACCTACTAAAGATGATAGTAATAATGGTATACTGTTAATACCATGGGGAACCTGAAATAACATAGTCCGAGTCGTCCTTTGAGCAGGAGGCTTGAACCGACGGTCAGGGTGTTTAAGTGAAAAACCACATATTCCTGGCTCCAGAATGTAAGTGAAGCCGGAGATCCGAAGGGATTTTTTGCCCCGCCAACAAAAAAAATTGTTCTTCTGTATCTAAATTCTACACTCAAATATTATTAAAAAATGGCTACACTGTTGCAAAATCCGTATACACTGGATTCTCTCAAAACGAAACTGCATGATTTACGATCAGAGTGCCTGTTAAAGTCTTCCGCGATTTCAAGACCTCGCAATAAAGTTAATATCTTCTTGTATCTGTTACAGATTCAACTGAATCTCGGTTGTACATTTTTATTTGGAATCGTAGCTTGAGCATATTTGTTGACTGCCTTGTTGGTCTAGTGGTTAGCATATGCGGCTGCTGATCAAGAGGTCTCGGGTTCGATTCCCGGGTCGGACCAAATATTTGTGTGATCCACAAATATTTGTTTCGGAGTCTGGGTGTTTTCTATGTATAATATGTATGTATTTACAAAAAAAAATATGTTTATATATTTGTATCAGTTGTTTAGTACCCATAATACAAGCTCTGCTTAGTTTGGGACTAGATGACGTTGTGTGTAAGATGTCCGAAACATTTATTTATTATTATAATTTTTTTTTGTTACCTACTTAATTATTGATTTCAGCTGAAAAGACAGACAGTCATTGTACCTTATCTTATCTCTCTCTTATATGAGGTTGTCACATAAAATATATAATTGTCTTTGTTTCTCATGGTTGTCTAGTTAGGCTAACGCCTACTTTCAAAGGATTTTCTCGATAATCATATTCTAATGTGTTGTGTTTTTAAATTCTATACTACTTTCGGAGAGTTAGGCAGGGTAGGGTTCTTATACGCACAAAAAATTCTGAAACATTCTTAACACACTATATGGTTAACTTATACCTACATAATAGTTTACAGCAGATAAGCGTTATGTACGAGATTCGTAATGTCGGTTCATCATCATTAGCCCATCACAGTCCACTGCTGGTCATAGGCCTCTCTATTTGTACGCCATTTGGTTCTCTTAATGTATTGAACTCAAATAGGAGAACTTATTAACATTTGCAGAATAAAATGAAAAAAAAAAACGTTATCCAACTAATTGCCGGTCGACAACGCATTTTATACAATGGCAATAACACTTATACTTGTCTATGGGAACCGATAATCATCTACAAAATATTATGTACAAATAATACTTACATTTCAAATAGAAGACAGATTCATCGAAATTAAAATGATACATCACAATAAAGCTTCTTGTCCTTGCCAGGAGCTTATGGAAAATTACTTTTGTATTATGGACTGTTCCTATTCATTATGATATTATTTGGGCTTAATTATCCTATCCTTAAACATCCAAATTTACGTGGAAGTAATCAGCTTTATTATGATCTAAATCCTCCAATCGTAGTTCACAGACCCTTGAACAGGAGAGGAGTAGCAATAGCGTCTTTTCCCGATACAAAACAGTCTTTCTGTCGTTTTTTGTGGGGAGAATTCTTTACACCTACACATTTTTGACTCGCGCACAACAATAATCGCATGTCATTACAAACTCACACATAACAATTAAAACAAAACATTCACAATATCACAAACACATATTCCAGATTTTTCTGCTAGATGTTTGTTTTTTTAATACAAATATAAATAATTACTTCTGGTGCACACATCCGTATGGTACATCACTAACAACATATCGGAAAACGAATATCATACATGTTAACTTTGTTGTTACAACACACTAGAATACGTTTACTGTTCCTACTAAATCAATAGGCGTTATAAAAACGAAAGTTTCTGTATACTGATTGCTACCTTAAGAAGAAAAGTTGTTCGTTATTACGGGTCTCATTTTGCTATTTATACAAATAAATAAAACTGATGTGTCTGTCTGTAATATAAAATGAACTTTTACTTTCACCAATAAAGCAATTCTCAAAATGTTTGTCTGTCTGTTTTTTCCGTCTAATCTCTGTGATGGCTGGACCGATTTTGTCGCGACTTTCACTAGCATTTCGCTGAAGATATAAGGGGTAACTTAGGGCTTTTTTATACTAGCTTTGCCCCGCGGCGTCAGCCTTTGGTTGTTGTTGTAAAGGTTCAACAAGAGCCTCGGATCACGCGTGCTCAGCTAGATGATTAAGAGAACTGAAAAAACTTAAACAAATTAAGATAATACATTTAAAAATTAAATTAAGTTTGTATTACATCCCGAGGGCAGCTTCAAATTACATCGGGCTGGTTATATTTTTAGAAGTTTTACTATACTTTTTCATATTGAATTTCAGACGCAACCCTTGAAGATGTTTTGCCGTCGTTTAAGACCGTTTCATGAGTCAAATAAAATATTTACTTACAGAGGACTTATTTATGCGGCTTCAGATTCAGACTCACGTATATTTTTCTTTGAGGGTAAAATTGTTTTCTGATGTCGTGTGTGACGTCTTTGTTCTCTGTTATAGTGTACCTTTTGTTCTTTTATACGATAAAGGGGAATATTTGTCTCTGACATGTAAGATAAAACTAATATTGGTACTTGATTATGAGTTAGCTAATGGGTGTTCTGGGAATACACAGCTCGATGTCTTATCATTGTTATTGACGTATGACAGATGCTTTTTGGAAATTTTATTAGGCGATCAGACAGTTTGCTGTCTAAGTCCCGCGGTGTTACCCGTTGTTATTATTGTAGATAGGAGGTAACGCCGCGGAGAGAAGCCAGTCTAAGAAGACTAAGTTACTCCTTACATCATCAGCTATCAGACAGTGTAACTTCCGTCGAAATCGGTCTAGCTGTTTCAAAGATAAGCCGGAACAAAAGTTCAGACAAAAAATTAAAAAAATGCATTGTTGATGTAAGCGCCATCTATACTTTTGATATTACAAACGACACTTCAATTTTATTTATTTACATATACATATATAAATATCTGTAGTAGAATTTCGAAAGTCAATGTTGCCGACTTCTACTTATTCAAGTTAAATTAACTAGTGGAAGGTAAACTTCTGAAGTTCGTGGCACTGGGAGATGTGACCGGTACGTGATTGATATCCAACAGAAAGTTAAGGGAGAAACTTGAGATATTGATGTTAAGGGCTGACTGACATATTTAAGGGATTATATAATCCAAGATTATGTATTAATTGACAAAGACACACGAATAAATTAGTTTATTGATCTATTTTATGTTCGTTGCTTGGAGTACTTTTGAACAATTAAAAAAACTGTAATGTTATTCTAATTAAAATTTTACTCTACAGTCGAATCTCGAGCATAAGTTTGACTGCAGGGCATTATTGGATTACGGGTCTGAAGGAAAGATGCAATTCGATAGGATGATTTTTATTAATTTCACTCTACGCCTTAACATTACATTAACCACAACAAGCTGTGTGGTGACGGACTAAGAATACAGAGTGTCACCACCCCTATTCATCCCGCGGGTGTCGTAAACGGCGACTAAGGGATAAACTGCGCAAGACAACATCGATGCAAAGAGAAGGAAAACTTGAAACCAACCCTATACCAACCCGTCTGGCCAGCGTGGTATAGTAAGCCAAAAACCTACTTCTATGTTTAGGCCTATGTCCAGCAGTGGACTGTTAAAGGCTGTTGATGATGATGATGATGATGAACCACAACAAGAGATACAACAACTCTATCCATAGACCTTATGACTAATTAGTGATATGACATTGTTCTCACAACCCATGATTGGCCAGTGAAATAAGCTGTCGTGACGCCACTTGCTGCTGCGCCAAGTGTTGAGAGTTTAAATCCCACATAGGACAACATTATGTGATCCACAAATTGTTTTTCTGAGTTGGGTGTTCTTTGTAACACAGGAAAACGACTCGAATGTTAAGTAAAACTAACATACGGTATGTAAAAACATAATTGATGCAAGAACAACCTAAAAAAAAGAGATTTTCACATACACTGTTTGAGCTTATAAAACAAAAGCAGCGAGTACTGGGTGCATTTTATGCATTTCAAAAACAGTGCAAATATGAATAAACAAAAGGTTTTGCAGCTGAAAGGCTATGTATTTCCCTCCATTTGTAATATTACGTCGAATATTACATACCGCTCGTGCCGTATCGTGCTTTCGAGACTAATTGAAAACCCTTCCTTTTCCTTTTATGTACCTTTATATAGCTGAATATACAGAATTGGTACAAGAGAATATCGATTGTAATTCATTATAAGCTCTTTTTAGGGTTCCGAAGTTTATGACTCGGAACCCTTATAGATTCGTCATGTCCGTCTGTCCGTCCTCGACTTACCGTCCAAACGGTAAAAAGATGAAACTTTGCTTGTATATGTGTTGTAATTACGTCGAAAAAGCTACAATAAAATTATGAAAAGTATTTTTATTTGGGGTACCGCCCCTAGGTACACGTAAAGTGGGGATGATTTTATTTTTCTCGCGGCTACCCCAACGTGTAGGGTATCATTAGATAGGTCCTGTAAAACAATACAGAGTTTCTAAAATGATTTTTTGATTTAAGTATCCGTTTGCGAGATATTCCATTTTAAAGGGCACTTTTTTGTAAAAACAGGGCGTCCACCCCCCCTCTAAAAGCTAAACGGCTGGCTCAAAAAATCTGGAAAATTCGTGATGGTAGTCCATATAATGAACTTTGAAGGAAAACTATAACGGATCAGATGACTTTATTGGTTCAGGAGTTATAGAGGCTTAACTGTAAAATGCGCTCACTTGGAAAACGTCATACAAAATTGACACATTAATACGTAAACATAACAATTATCAATTGGATACGATTTTAAATCCACGTACCATTGTAGGTGACTGAGGAACCCTTTCCTGTGCGTGGCCTGACACGTACTTGGCCGATTTTTTTTATTTTAATTTTACTTGTCCCTTTGTCTATAATGAAATCTTGCAAGATAAACTTGACCTACTTCCCGGTTTCCGATTAAGCTGAAATTTTGCGAGCATATTGAAATTGCGTGACAATGCACGTTATGATAACTGATCTGATGCTAAAGTTGGAAGGTGGCCATTGGAGCTTCGCAATAAAAAGGCATCGAGTTTGGGCTCATTTGATTTGTCTTGATGAGTACTTTGATCCTATGTGATAGCTTGTTCTTATAGAAGTTATCTCTTTCAATTTTTATATTATTAACTTATGTTTCTCGACCAGTGTGATCGAAACTGTTATGGTGATGGTCTTGTTAGACAGTTTTAGTACCTAATTAGTTCGCAAGTTTTTCTTTAAATATGTAAATAAGGTTATTTAATAAAAGTTTCCTGAACATTAATTTATCATGGGAAATAATGCTTCCTTTAAATTTCTAGGTGGTTAGTCCTCTGTTTGTTATTTTACTGTAACAAAAGCATTTGTGTCATTTGCTGACTAGCTCAACTAGTTTTTTTCTTTCGTTGCGAGATTTATGTATTTTTTTTTATATTTAAGTCTCTACTCAGTCTGATGGAAAGCATGAGTAGAATCTAAGAGTAGGGGTGACCATCCTCATTGTGAGTACAGACAATGCAGCATGGTGAACACCATGGAAGCTTAGGAAGATGCTTCTGCTTCATATGGCTTCCGATCTCACAGTCACCGACAAAATAGGACAACGACAAAATGAAATATGCTCCGGACTATTTTTGTAACTGCTATTAATCTCGGGAATGTTTGTTCAAGTTACAAATACCCGAGGCTTAAGTCGAATTCCAGACAAATTTTATCAGTATTGTAACTCTGCAAATATAATTACAACAGCAGATGGAATTTGAAATATAATTAAATTATAACAATCTTTACAAATATAAAGATTTTGGAAATGAAAATAATAATTAGTATTTCATTATTTAAGCCGTCTGTGCCGTTTTGCTTATTACCACATCGTTTTGTTTTTGTACCATACTGTAATTAACCAGAAGGTTTGGAAAATCTTCTGGTTAATGGAAAATGGTGGAACCGCCAAAGCTAATATTAGTATAGATTAAAAGTCTGATTTTACTCGCGTGTGTATATGTACCCTCCCTCAGTAAAAGGGTTAACCTTTAATAAATATGAATACCACAAACGTTTGCTGTAAAACAACTAAAACCTTTGAATTTTAGTTCATGTCAAAACTCAATGTAATTTGAGTTTCCTTTGTACACTACAACTTGGTTATTGAATAGCCGAAGGATTGAAAGTTTGCTAGTTTGCGTATAATACCTGTCTGTACCCTTGTACAAGTTAATTAAATTTATTATAGTGATATTATTTCCACTTTGTTCCATTTGTGTAGTCAGGTTCCCGGTCCGGCTGATGTAGTTAATTGTTATTGTACAAAGGTGCTTAACATCCTTACTAATATTATGAATGCGAAAGTAACTGTCTGTCTGTACGAGTTTCACGGCAAAAGTACTGAATCAATTTAAATTAAATTTGGTACACAGTCTAGAGCGTGAGGAAAGACAAGCTTCTTTTTACAGCGATAATCGACTTACACGGGGGCGGAGCCGCGGGCCTTTCTTACAAATGTCAAGAAAACCTTGCTGATTGCCACATTTATGGTAGTCATGAGTTTTCTATTAATTTTTCTTTTCGATCTTAGACTGCCTCGTTGGTCTAGCGGTTAGCGTATGCGATTGCAAATCGAAAGTTCTAAGGTTCAAGTCTTCGCGCATATTATTACAAAATAACTGTTTTTAGTATTTCGCGACTTTTACACATACTCATGTTTTTTACTGTAAACAGGACTTATTCGCGATAAAATTAAAAAGGAATAAAATTAAAAAGGATACGATACTTTCTTCTTTCCAATGGTATACCACGAGCGGTATTATAAACCGTTTGACAAACGGGTTATACCGCTCGTGGTCACGGGTAGACTGATGTGAGTTTAGCTAGGCCTTCGTGATGTGCAAGTTGTATTTACCCTCAGTTTATCACGTTGATTTCTTGTAATATCGGTACCCCCTACACACCACACTTGTAACATCTGCACGCCTTGTTTCATCTTTCCGATTGTGACTGCTCCCGGTGATGTCTGGATTCCACGATGTTGATAATCCGTCTTCCTGGTTGAAATATTTATATTAGGTCTTTACCTATGCATCTTTGCCAACGCGTTGGCAGTTTATTGAGGCCCTTCTTGTAAAAATAAGCTGGACGGAAGGCAACAAACTCTTCAAAGGCATTTTGTACTGCCTCTCGGGAATTGAATTTTTTACCCACTAAAAAGTTGTCTAAAACTATAAATTGTTACGTGCGACGAAAAATGGATTCTGTTCGACAATCGAAAGTGCTCAGCAAGTTGCTTAGACCCTAGTTAAGACCAAAGCAATGCCCTAAACCAAAAATGACCCCTAAAAAGGTGATGGTCACTGTTTGGTGGTCTAGTGCAGGTGTGATTCACCACAGATTTTTACAAAACGGCATGAGCATTAATGCAGATGTGTACTGTGAAGAACTGTAGTTTCAGAGTCAAAGACCTATTATTTCTTAATTTCAACCGCTTCACGTACTATTCTGCGAAAATAGTTACGATCTTAGTTCGTGCAGCTCATTCCAGTGGCTCGATCCTGATTCCAGCAAGTGCCCTGCGATGGCAGATTTGTTTATTGGTGGGTTTTTTAAAGCTGCGATGTGTTTCTTTGTTCGTTCTGCTATTGTGCGCTTCGTCTGGCCCATGTAGGAACTACCACAACTGCAACTCACCTAGTATACTCCGGGTGTCTGCAGCGGCATGACATCTTTGGGTGTCCTTAAGCACTTTACTATCTTGGAGTGCGGACTGTATACGGTTTTTATGTCGTACTTTTTCAATAACGTACCAATTGCATCCGTCACTCCTTTTATAAATCCTAGAAGGGCTGGTACTCGGTCTACCCTAGGATGCGCCATCCTCATCTTCGAGAGGCTTGTAGTGCCTCTATATCCGTTTCGTCTTGATATCTTTACAGTTAGTATATTCTGAACATTACAAAGTAAATACGTTTGTAGGTATTTACAATTAAGTTTAGTACTTGCAGCCATATTGCTCCTTTTCAGCAACCCGATAAAATCAGTTTTCCTATTGAAATGGTTTTAGTGAATTAAGAACAACTTTCAGTATTCTCAGAAGAAAGTTAAGTGACTCAATATTAGGCCTTTCAGAGACGGTGAGATGTAATCATTTTTGTCTGTATGTGAAAGGCCAAATGTTACGATACTTCTCCGCAAATGTTTTCTTTCAACTAAGAAGAAAATACTTAGAAAGCAATAAATACAATATTGCCCAGAAATACAAACATTTATCCACGAAAGGATAAAATATATTTATTGAAAAAAACGTTCGAATATTGTTTTTATGTTTGTCAGTAAAAGAAAATGCTTCTGTTGGGAAATTCCTAGATTAACGAGTCTTTTTACATGTGTAGTTCAGATCCCGACAAAGCCTGAATCCTTAATAATATTATAAACGCGAAAGTTTTTGAGTATGTATGTTTGTTCCTCTTTCACGCAAAAACTACTGAACGGATTTGGGTGAAACTTTACAGTAATATAGCTTATATCAGAATAATACATAGGCTTTTTACTGCAATACTCGAGATACACGCGGGCGGAACCGCGAGCGAAAGCTAGTGAGCTATAAAGGTACATCACAATCAAAATTACAAACAAGTTTATAGACGCGGGGTAATTTTCGCTCTAATCGATCCGAGCTTGTTTGGTCTAACATCTTTGATTGATAGCAAAAATTTTGATGAAGGTTGAAGACAGTCATGTTAGGCTGAAAAGTCGATGTTCAGAGACTTAAGTCGAGGTAAAGTTGTGTTTTAGTTTAATCCTAATCTATCTTACAGGTAATTCTCAAGTAAAAATAAAAAGGGTTTTTAGAAACAATCGATTTTGGTTGTCTTACTTTTTATACAAAGAAGATACTACGCATATCATATTTGAAAAAATATTAGTTTTTATTACAGTTCGTTAATACAGTTATTAATTTGACATTAAATATTAGTTAAAAAAAAAATCAACATTGTACTTAAAGTAAACAAATGATAGAGAGCATTAAAAAAAATAATCAAATAATACAATACATACACTGATAAGAAATGTAACTTGATTTAAGAGAAATAGTCTTAAATCAAGAGAACCATTTTGAATAAACTGATATGTTGGAGTGAAGAGAATAAATTCTTGAACCAAGAAAAATTAACTTACATCCAGAATAATTTCTTGGCTCAAGAATTTGTTTCCTTGACTCCAAAATATCAGTATTTCAAAATCAGTTTCTTAAATCGAGTTTTATATTTTATTAGTGTATTACATTTTTTTATGAACTAATCGAAGTCCGATTCCTCGTTGCTTTAACTCGAATACCTCGAGTGTTTAACAGCTGGCAACCCTAATTTGCGGCCATTTGTTCACAGGCAGCCATATATTTATTTATTTATTTATTTATTTATTTATAACTTCATGCACTTTTGTACATCGGCGGGCTTAATGCCCTAGGCATTCTCTACCAGCCAACCTTTGGGGGGTGTAGAGATATGGTATGGTAGGTGCATCGAGTTTAAAGTTGTACAGAGCAATATGCAATGGATGTAAAACTAAAGCTAAGCTAATATAGCATTAATTAACACATGCATATATTAGTGTATAAGTATACATACATAAATACACACATACATATACATACATAGATACATAGATACATACGCATATCGTGCATAATAGATAATGTCTATATAGAGGCATACTATTAATTAATTGGGTGACTCTGCCATCTTGAGAAGATACTTATGCACGTTCTTTTTAAACGTGTGTCGATTAGTGGACATCCTGATTTCGAGTGGCAAGGCATTCCAGAGCAGCGCCGCTTGCACAAAGAATGAAGCGTTCACGAAGTCTGAGCTGTGGGAGGGTCATAGGAGAAGTGAGTTATTAGTTGAGCGGAGATTTCTGTTGTGGTTGGAGCACAGGAAACGCAAATAGGGGTCTAAGTAAGAGGGTGTGAATGGGGAGTTGAGGAATATATCATCATATTTAAAAAAAATAGCTTTCAATTTAATATAAAAAACATGCGTGTACGTTACGAATGTATAAATACTCCAAACTATTACCTGTTTACACCTGGCTGCGAAGTAGTTGCGGCCGAGTGTGCAACGGCATCCATCGATTTTCGAATTCTTTACAAACATTGTTATGATGTGAATGGTATTTTATTTAAAAACTAAGTGAATGATTTTTTTTTTGGAAAATTAATTAACATTAATTTAATTAAAATTACTTGCTGCCACTTATTGACTGGCACCCTGTTATCAATGTATTCTCCTAATCATAAATGTGTGTAAAAATGTGTTATTTTTTTTTTTAAATTAGCTTAAGTTCTAATTTTTAATCACTATAATTTGCATCAGTCCTCTAACATGGTGTATAGTATATTAGTGGCAGCACCTTACCCCCATATCAGGTTTATAAACATTAAAACTATGTTTTTATTGCCATGTTCTTTTCTCCGGCTTTACCTATTGTTTGCGAACATGGCATAAATGTACATGTAGAATTTTGACCTGTCACAAGAGATGTATTGCATCCTAAGTGAATAAAGAATTTGAATTTGAATGTGAATTTGATTAACTACGCTATGAACGTAGAGATTTTGCAGCCGGATCTTAGACTAACACAAGCTTTCAAATGAAATAGCAAATGGAACCTATTGCAAAACAGGGATCCAACGAAAGTAAGTCGATTCTGCCTACATCTATGTTAACATCATTGTCAGCATTCTCAGTGTTTAGTGAACAAAATAATAGTACAGCTCCCTTCTATTAAATTCTCTAAACACTTATGTAAACTTAAGCTTGCAAACAACTTAACCTTTGGAGCGAGGCCTTGGAAGGTCACGGAGAAGCAATAGCTGTTTCGTTGGACATCTCAAAGGCCTTTGACCGCGTCTGGCACCAGGCATTACTTAGCAAGCTTCCAGCATACGGCATACCTACTGGACTCTGTGACTGGATTTGTGATTTCCTGAGAGAACGGTCGATTCGAGTTGTCTTGGATGGCTGCTCTTCCGACCTAATGGCAATCAATGCTGGGGTACCTCAGGGATCAGTTCTCTCTGCAACCTTGTTTCTGCTGCACATTAATGATCTTATATTACCGGATATTATTAGCTACGCCGACGACAGCACCGTAATTGAGAGGTACACGACCAACTCGCGAGCTAGTCCAGAGGAAATACGGTCCTTGAGAGAGTCCATGATTGAACAGGTGAACGTGACATTGCAGTGGGTGTCCGATTGGGGTGACGCCAATCTTGTCCAGTTCAACCCTTCCAAAACACAAGCGTGTCTTTTCTCCGCGAAAAAGAGTAGCTTTGATTTAACACCCACTTTCGAAAGTGTATCCTTACCGATTACTAACCATCTAGGGCTTCTAGGTATTACCATCACCTCTAACCTCAACAAATTGAGTCTATGGCACAAACAGCGTCCAAGAAATTATCAATTCTGTCAAAGGTTCGGCGGTACTTCAGCTCTGAACAGCTGCTTAATCTTTAAACAGCCCAAGTTCGATCCTGCATGGAGTACTGCAGTCACCTCTTGGACGGTGCAGCCAAATATCATCTGGAAGCTTTGGACTCAGTTGACCGAAGAGCCCGTAGGTTAATTAATAACGAAAAGCTCTCAAATAGCAGACTACACACCCTTGAGCATCGTCGTCGAGTTGCCAGCTTATCGGTTTTTTATAGAATACACTTTGGAGAGTGCTCGAAAGCTCTTTTCGAACTGATTGAGCCATCTCCATTCCTTTATCGGACTACTAGGCGCAGGCAAAAGTTTCATCCATACGTTGTGGGCATACCCAAAAGACGAACTAAACGGTTTGACAGCTCGTTTTTGGTGAGAGTCGCCAAAGTTTGGAACGACCTGCCTGGGTCTATTTTTCCTGATGAGTTGAACTCTGGATCCTTTAAGAGTAGAGTGAACAGGTTTCTTTTGGATGGGCGTGTACCATCTTCGTCTTCATCTACACTTTCCATCAGGTGAGATGGAAGACAAACGCCTATTCCATTACAACAATAAAAAAAAAAAAAAACGATATGCCAATACGATAACTCCGCGTATCGATCTCAGTGTCGATATTATAATACTTTTTCCAGCGATACTCAAGTTCTTGCTACTTTTTGTTAGCTGTATACACAATTTGTCACATTTATGTTTTCACAAGCTTCTTTGTCAATTTACATATACTCAACGAAACATTTTCCTTCCGGAACATTAATATATTCACCCTCAAATTTATAACGTCACCATGTGTATTCGGTTGGAAATGCTTCATAATATGACATGTTTATCCAGATCACTAGTTTGCAAACCTATTTAACATAATACGGTCAACTTTGCTTGTCTTAACAATAATTTGGGATTATACAGACTCATCCTTACTAATATTATAAATTCGTAAGTAATTGTCTGTCGCGCTTTGAAATGAAATTTGGTACATAGATAGTGTAGAACCTGAGAAAGGACCTAGGCTACTTTTTACCTCGAAAACCGAAATACACGCAGGCGGAGCCACGGGCGAAACTTATACTAATATAATAAAGTCGAAATGTTTGTTTAGTGTCAATATGCTGATAGAATTGAGAAGTGACCTAATCTACTGAAACGGATACGATACGAAGTATGGGAGCAATGAACTACATAGCTTACATTAGTAAATATTGGAAAGAAATGTGTCTTTGACAAATTTCAATGCACGATTTGTTACAATCGTGCAAATCTAACAGCTCTCTATTGATGTAACGGTTTGTCACTTTATTGACAAAACGTTATCTATAATGAATAGTGTAAAGCTGCTTGTATCGTTATAAATTACCTTTAGGATTCATCTATACTTCTATACTAATACTAGCTGATTCTCTTGGCTCCGCTCGCGTCCGTTTCATACTTTATTATTTAGGAGTAAAATTTTCAAAAATATTTATTTATTTATTAAACACTAGCTTTTGCCCGTGGCTCCGCCAGCGTGTAGGTCCCTCATGACGGTAAATAGTAACCTGTGTGTTATTCCGATATGTAAGCTATATTATTGTAAAGTTTCATCGAAATCCATTTAGTAGTGTTTGCGTGAAAGAGTACCAAACATACATACATACTCACAAACTTTCGCGTTTATAATATTAGTAAGGATTTTCATATCTACTGAAGCCTCAATAAGCCTATATTCATCCTGAAAAATTTAAGTATATCCCCGTCATATTTAATTGGAAATCGGTGCAGCAGTTAGCCGTGAAAGGCGACTAACAACTTGTTTGACCAATACAAACACTTACGCTCCCTGTTAAAAGATCCCGTAACTGGATAGCGTGCATGGAGGCCTTGATGAATGTAGAAGAGATGGTGTCTAATCATTCCATCGTACACGATGGAATGTGTAAATGTGTAAACTAGTAATTTCAAGGCTTTCGCTTTTGTTTATTAACCCTCCTTTATGGATTACTAGCTGCGCCCCGCAGTACACATTAGAAATATTTTTAATGTGTTGCAGGGGACTTTATAAACATACACGATACCGACATAAATGACACCAAGACTCAGAACAACAATCTGTGGACCACACAATTTGTTGTCCTATCTGGGATTTGAACTCACAACATTTGCGCCATAAAAAGTGGCTTGACGATCGCTTAAACTACTAGGCCAACCGTGCAGTCGTTTATTACATCGCTATTTAAAAGTTCTATGGTGTCTGATACTACTACTTTGACCATGAAACTTCTTATTTCACGGAAAACAATGGATACTTCAACATATTCCTCTCGCCTTGAAAACCTGATTGGCAGTCGATTGCACTCGATTCAATTCGACCCAAGATGTTCAATATCCGCTTTAGGGATGGAAATTTGTAGACTTACAGATTAGATTGCATTACGAGTAAATGTAGGGAACACTTATTGTACGCTTTGTGGGTATATTCTCAAGAGATGTAGTGTGTTTCTACAGAATCTTTTTTCTAGTTATGTCACCACTTGTTTTGTTAGATCCCAGATTGAGTGTTGACATACGAATCATCGTTTCTGGTAAATACCTAATCAGTTGTGGTATTAATTTATTCAGTTGTGGTAATTACTATAATTATAGGGATTTGAAAAGAAAAAAAAAACAATGAAATTACTCTCTCTCATATGTGGAATAAATTTCATTATTCATACTAATATTATAAATTTGAAAGTAACTTTGTGTGTTCACGGCTGAAGCGCTACATACTTTAGATCTTGGGTTCTGCCTCAAGGCTCAAGGACATAGGCTACTCTTTACCGTTTGAAACAACATTTTTTCTTTACTTTTCTGTTGTTACAAACGGTACTATGCTGTAGGCACATACCTCACTCTCTAACGTGCATAATCAATACCCCAATATATTCTCTATTATTCCTAAATACCGCATCTACAATTTATCTACTAGGTACACCAATAGACCACAAATACAACCAATAAATACATAAAGGTTTAGCCGCGAAAGTGTAACAGAGGGACAGAGTTACTATCGAATTTATATTATTTATATGGAAGTGTGAATGTTATAAGATTAGTTTCTTTCAGTTGTTCGTAATCGTCTTCACCAGTATAGAAAACCAAAACACGAACAAATAACTAACAAATTTAGTATTACAAATTTACTAGACCGTGAAATCTGTCCTAATTAGAAACTCGACTGAGGGTGTTTAGTAATTAAAGAACTCCCTTTGAAAAGCAAAAAGCATTGAAAAACGTAATCTGTATAATCTGCGACGTAAATAGCTATGAATATAGAAGAAACATCTCAGATTAATTAGAACATTCGGAATAAGTTTTAATCTATGTCTAACTAGAGCTATTTATCTTGTCCAAAATTATATCATAGACATTTATTTCGACCCTAGCAAAGAATTTTTTACCTGTTCGACCTAACCTAGAGTTTTTATTTCGCTCTACTTATCGGAAATCGATGAAAAAGGATTGCAAAATTGTAAACTTAACTAATACAAAAACCAGCAAAATACCTACTCAAGAAAAGAAAGAAAAATAAACACAAAAAACCGAAAAAGATTAAACTACTTAGAAACTTTTATTAAAATGTATGTAACTGTTTTTAAACTTTCGCGACTTTTACACATACTCATGTTTTTACTGTAAAGCTCACATCAGTCTACCCGTGACCACGAGCGGTATAATCCGTTCGAAACGTCGGAAAATAGAAGGTATCGTAACCTTTATAGTATTATCGCGAATAAGTCCCGTTTACAGTAAAAACATGAGTAAAATGTATGTAGCCTGTATCATTGCAAAACTATTGACATCTCTTTAGTTAAAATTGGTTCAGTTGTTAAACAACAGAAACATACACATACAAACATATTCGTACATAGACTTCCAAAACCATTACCCTTCCGTTTGGCTTAGCCACACTCGGTTAGTTTTTAACCAACTTAAAAAAAGGAGGAGGTTCTCAATCCGATTGTATTTTTTTAATTGTTACCTTAGAACTTTCGATTGGGTGAACCGATTTTGATAATTCTTTTTTATTTGAAAGCTGGTTCCTCCCATTTAGTCCCATGATAAGGATTACCTATATATAGATGTTCATGACTATCAGGACCGACGGCATAACGTGTTCTCCGAGACACGAAAGCGATTCACCCGTAAAACTAAACTGCTAAAACAAAGTAAAATAAACATCTAAGTCCAATTAAAGATAATTTTCGTGCCCGGCGAGCCTTTTCAGTAATAATTTTACTTTTATAATTAAGCTTTTCAATGTACCAAACTTGTTTTAGTTGAGTTTTACATTAAAAAGCTAAATTATTAAAGTATAATCACTACATTCTTATTACTTATTCATTAAAAGAATATTAGTGTAATTTGGAATTCATCCAGTTTATTTTTAGCTACATTCAAAACCATTTTAGCTGAATATTTTGCCGAAGAACCTAACAAGGATAAAATATCGTTTTACGAAGATGTACTTAGCATCTTGTGTCAACTGGGAATTCAGGCAGAAACATGATCCTTCATTTAAACTACTACTAAGTTTATATGTACCAGAAGTATTCTGGGGCATTGAAATTTATAGCAAAATTTAATAATTTACCTTTACACTTTTACAACAGTAACCATGGATAACGCCGCGGGGCAAAACTAGTTTAACAGATTTACTCTTTGCATCATCAGCTATCTGCCAGTGAAAGTCGCCTCAAAATCGGTAGCGCCTTTTCAGGGGTTAACCAGAACAAACAGACAGATGGATAGACTGACAAAAGTTTTAAAAAACCAAGTTTCTTGGATTCATCATCATCATCCTCCTTAGAAAGGAGGTTTTGGCCTACTATACCACGCTGGCCAGACGGGTTGGTATAGGGTTGGTTTCAAGTTTTCCTGGATTAACATCAATAAAAATATCGTGTAAATTTACTTCATATGTGGTGTGGTGACGGATTAAGAATACAAGGTGTCACCACCCCTATTAATTCCATGGGTGTCGTAAGAGGCGACTAAAGGAACAAAATAAGCAGCTAACATAACTGCCAAAAGAAGGAACACTTGAAACAAACCCTTTACCAACCCGTCTGGCCAGCGTGGTATAGTAGGCCAAAACCTCCTTTCAAAGGAGAGGCATATGTCCAGCAGTGGACTGTTAAAGGCTGTTGATGATGATGATTACTTCATATGCATTTAGTCAAAAGCTGTTAATTTGAAATTACATACAAACGCCTTAATTTCGTTAACTTGTGAAGATTCTAAATTTTTATACATTTTATATTATAAGTTAAATGAGTAATTTATAGATGATCCAATATTTGTACTTCATTTGTAGCTACTGAGATTAAGCAACAGTAATTACTCTAAGATGCGATAAAATAAACTTGACAAGACGATAAAGTATTTACGAGGGATTTACTTGTAACTTACCAAAAAGTTACGAAAACTCCAAGAGACTATCAAGTTGATTTTAAATATTAAAAATGATTTATTACTTCGCTAAATCATAAGTCACTTATAACTTTATTTGTACGGATTTATCTTCGAAGCGTGAAATTAAGTTCATCGGTCCGACAATGTCATTGGTTACGATGCGCTTCATTTGTTCAGACTATTGCTTGTTGAATTTGGCTTCTTTGACAGAGGCTCTGTGAGGAAATAGAAACGTAATCGCTTTAAATAAGTATTACAGCGATTACGTTTGCTGTTTACTTAGTTATATAATAATTACTGATTGTAAAGTACATCACACAAGGTACAACATCACCCGAGTACTTACCATCCGTACAAAATTTGTACTCAATGTAATACGGATATTGTGCGGATTCGTTGTCGATGTCTTTTGTTTCAAAGAGAGCGGCAAACAATTAAAACTGTCTAAAGTCTTAGGTGATTTTCAGGTTTTAAATCGAATTCTCAAGTAATTGAGAATCTGCCAAGTACCTACTATAAGTGAATATTATTGCTTAGATATATTCAAATAAAAACTTAAATACAAAAGTAATCACTTTTATAAACTACTAACTTATCCATATCAGCTATATTTTTTGTTTTATTGGTCACTAGCAAGCCAGCACGGCATCGGCTTTGAAATTCTCGGATTTTCTCTTTTATCCCATGTATTACATAATAGAGATGTAGATGTAGCTCCTGAGTGAGTGATATAGAAGATATATATCACTCACACCGATAGAATGTATCACTAACTCACACTCATATGAAAATCTGCATTAAAATTCGTCGTGTACTTTAAAAGATTCATACTATTCCATGTAAAGATTTCATAGAAATAATTACTTTTTCACAATGTCAGCACCTTTGTACCTGTTTGTACGAGAGATGAACGCAAAGCCTCTATCGCAAAGGGAAAGCTGCTTCAATGCGTTTGAATGGTCTCCCATACATGTACTATCTGTTCCTATAAGTAGTGAAATCGCCCTGTAGATGACGTCAGAACCATTGTCCGTTTCAGTGTGTTTGAGAAATATTTATATTCTTAGATCGGTGTCCTTCTTAGCATGGAGGTGCTACAAGATTTACGTACATGCAAATGCAATAGAGTTATAAAGGAAAAACGTATATGACACGAAAAATATAATTTTGGCTGTATTTATTATTAAAATTACATTTTCAATTTTTTCTTTCATTTTTAAATAAAAAACGGCAAAAAAAGTGATTTTAATATGACATCTAAATCACGGAAACGCTCATAACACATATCATGCCCCAAACGTACACCCATCTAGGTACTAACCGCGCCGTCGTCGCTTACCCTCAGTGATAGTTTCAAATCAGCTCAAACAACTTGGCCTTGACCGTTTCAACAACAAAAAATACTTGCTGGTTATAAAATTTCAACATACTTTAATTACTTTTAATTTTAACAAAATTTTTAAACCAAGGCACAATGGCAAACAACAATAACTCGTTCTATCAAAATTAAAATCATGACAAAAATACCGCGTTCGCAATAAATAATTGAAATCGCTATCCACTTGTGTAGATCAATACCGTCCGCTTCCAAATATTTTACCACATATTTATTATATATTTAGAAAAGAGTATTATACCAAAATATGTAATCCCATCCCATCCTTGGAATACTCGTATAGACATCATAATTCTATTGTTGTAAGTAAGCAAAAATTTAAGTCTTGATTGACGCTTCACCTAACTAAAAGACTTTCCTTAATGTAGCACATAAAACTAGCATTGCCATTCAACGTGACAATGCTGTCAGCCTTTTGGGAACTTTAAGACTAGACAATAGACAGTGATGTGATGAGGAATTTTCCACTTCAAATATAAACTTCTTTATTAATTTTATCTAGTATTTTAATTTAATTTTAATATGGAACACTTGGAATGAAAGATTTTTAGCCTAAAATGCCGAATCATGTCTGCTTTTTTCTTTTTTAAAAGACAAAATGAGCCTCTGTATGATTCGGGATTAATGGGAAAGAGAATACCTACTATACAAATTGCGTATAGGCTCTGCGGTTATTTATAGTTACATTTAATTTAATTGCGTATTAAGAACACCAGAGCCGCGCCTCCTCGTAAATTACAAATTTGACGGACGTGTAAAATTATATTCCCTTGTAAATTTTACCTATTTATAAAATATATTGTTATGTAATGTTCTCTAGACATTGGAGCGTTATTAACGAGCTTTTTGCTCATATTTCAATAACGATGGCAAAATAATTAGGGAATAACAAATATCCAAAATTTATGAGGTAATCAATCAGTTATTACAAATTACATTTTTAAAATAAATCAGTTATTTTGCTAGTTGGTTTAGTAGGGCTTGTATGAAGCCCGAGTTGTATTTTCTAACTACAAAAAAAACTAATATTCAGGTTAAACCGGTTGAACTTGTAGCCGGTAGTAAATAATCTTGGGACCGGCAAAAGTAAAGCCTAGGAATATGATTCCCTTTAACAACTCATTAGAGTGAGATGTCACCATTTTCCAAATTTACCACTTATAAATGACAACACTTTGAGAAAAATCATATCAGAGCCAACCTTACTCTTTTTAGTTTTTTTTCTAATTCAAATCGAATAATGGGTACTATAGACGTTCAACTCAATGTTTAATCCTTTACAGAAAGGACACAATAGGGTTTCCGTTGTATAAACTGTGGTAAGGAATTTTAACCGACATTTCACAAATGGGCCTTAAAATTGCGGGTTCTCCGAATTACGGGCCTTTGTAAGACTGAGTTTCTTTTATGTTACGATATATTTCAAGTACATACTTTCCTACTGTATTCTATTTGGTGCTTCTTTGCAATAACTATTAAATATGTAGTAGTTATGTGTGTGTGTTTTTCTACCTGCAATTAACCTCACAGTTCACTACTGAACGAAGTTCTCCCGCAAGAAGCACTGACCAATCTTGGGCTATCGACATTTATCCACTGCCAGTCAGTCATATTCTTCAAATTATTGGTCCATCGCGTCGCAGGTTCTAGCATTTTTAAGTTATATTTTTCTATGGTAAAAGGTGAAGAAACCGATCTCCTGGCTTTTAGGAACTCCTGTCCCTCGGCCCTTTGAGTTCTAGGATCAAATGGAGGTGGTGGAGTTTGAGTTTCATTAACGTCACTCACTCACAGAAGAACAAGGAAAGAATTACTTATCACCAGTTTCCTATGATACATAATATAATCGAGAAAATCGAAATCCGATATCTTCATATGATTCTTATTAAAAATTTGTAGTAGTATTTGTTTAAAAATTTAAAATTTATGTAGAACTAGCTTCGCACGGAATTCTTTTGCAATTCCCAGATTTTCTCTACTATAAAAGGCATGTTTTACACATAAAAACCTCCTCTTAAAGCACTCTAACTGCATTAAGATCCGTTGCTGTTTTTAAAAATGTAAGCCAACAGGGAACGGAAGCGACTTTATTTTATACTATGTAAAAATGTTAACATAGACAAAAGTTCTAAAGGAAAATTAATAATCAATTATCTACAATTATTTATCTAAGGTAGCGTTTTCATATACGGAGCGAAAACTACTACATTGACCTAACCTCGGAGTGTTCTTCGATTTACGGGTAATCTTAGTTTAATGAGTAGTGATGCGGGAAAGATAGACGAAAATACCTTGAACTTGGGCCGATCGCCAAAACCAACTATTTATTCATTTATAAATTCAAGTAGAGCTTGTCGAACCTGGGGGAAGAACTGTATCAAATTTAAAGCGATTTTGTATCATGTGTCGTCTTCAAAAACCTCAGATTATTTATTTTTATTTCACTTCTACGAATGTAGGTACTTAAGACATTCATCAGTCTGAAACTATGATCCAGGAGAGTAATTGCTTGAAATAGTCTAAAAACTTGTCCGGACTAATACAGCTTTCCCCCATCCCCTCGATCCCTGTAAGTGTATTTTCCAAGATATTTTTGGTCTCGCAACTGTGTAATACATCAACACCTGCGGCATTCCCAGACCGATACAACCTCTAAACCTTGGAGAGCGTACTTTCACCTCAAGGACTGGCAACGCGCCACGACATGCACCAATTTTGATAGTGAAAGTTATCATGTCTTGCAATATCACTTTAAACCTATAAAATTCAGTCTTGCTGCGGTAATCACAATAACAATACGGGCCAGTTCTTGCTTTTAGGGCGATCAACCACTCTACTGTAGATTATATATTTGAATATCATTATGAACAAGGCCTTTGTTGACATTCATATTTAATGCCACCCTTTTAAAGCTTTGAGCCTAATCCTTGAAGCTTTTTATAACTGTTTAAATATTGACGGAGTAGGGTCGTTGGGAGTGCCGGGACATTTGAATGACATGACCTGGATCTCTTGTTTCAGCTCAAAATGATTGTTGGCCTAGTTAAAGTTGCAATCGATATTATTTGAAACAACTTACATGTCTCTAGTATCTATCATAGACATTGCTTGGTGTTAGCATTAGAATAGCAATAGCAGTACATTGTATTCTGAAAAAGAATTAGTTGGGAAAACCATTTCCACCAAGTTTAGCCTGACTCGATGGGAGTGACGTCATAACACCGTAGACAAGCGCCGCTAAGCATTTTTTTTATTTTCTCTAAGCGAGTGAGGTGTTGTGGAGAGCTCTTGGTGAGGCCTATGCCTACCGGTGGACCTCTATCGGTTGAGATGAAGATGATGATCGTCTAATTTCATTCAGGATTCTCATGGACTACGTCTTAGCCTACCTCCAAACCAGCAGAAGCTGTCAAAACATTTTATACAAATATTTACAGAGGCCGTCGTATTTTAGTTACATTTAACTGAAGGTAATTTAATAAATGGGTTTAAGGTTCCGGCAATTACAGCACACCAATTAGGGTCTCGTGACAATGGACTATTAGTTTATTGGTAGTCAAATTGCTTACAATTTACGAGGTAAAATAATTTATGACACATTTAATATCATAATAAGTCGACTTTATTACCTAATAAATTTTTGTGTTCATTTAATAACTTAATAAATATATTTAGTTATTAAATGTTCACAAAAATTTGAAAACAATTCAAACTTAGCTAATACTTAACAAATTTTCTTGAAATGAAGAAAAATAATATTTAAAATACGTAATGACTACAAACGCAATACTTCGATTTGAAAATTTATTTTTATAACTATAAGGTTTATCATGTAATATGTCCATGTTTACAAACCTTCCGGATCTTAAGCAGTAATATCTGAAAAGTACATTTATATAGGACTGGATTTACCCGCGTTTTCCCCCGCATATACATATGTCAGACTTAACGGACAGACAGTCACTTTTATATTATTACCTAGCGGCCCGCCTCGGCTTTTCACGGGTAGATATAGGTATTTAAAAAACATTTTAAACTTGATAAATTATGTACGCTATTATTATGTATATAATGTACGTAAGCTTCCTCGAAAATCAATCTATCCATTGCTGAAAACAGCATGAAAATCCGTGCTGTAGTTGTTAAGTTTATCACAAACAGACGCCGCAGAGAACTTTATTTTATAATATGTAGTGATATGGCTATGTTTTGTATTTCTGTATGATGCGTGACGTAATGTTAAAGACGATGTACAGCCGATAAACTACCCACACATTTACGTAGAATTAAGATAATCTTCGGGTACTAAAGCCGGACTTTGTAGGACCTCTACCGCCAGCATCCTTAAATCATTCGACATCTTATTTAACCCTTATCTTACCAATTCGACTTAGAATACATTCTGGATGGTTCTCGAGGAAATTTGTATTTAACTCTAAAAGCACATTTTTCTTTGATATGTTTTTTTAAGTAAGCTCAAAGAGGTATACAAAAGAGGGATGATAAACATCGTGATAAAAATACCTACACCTTTCAAGTATTTCCAGTACATGCCTTATATTTATGAAGAGTGGATTTATTGCTTATATAGGGAGCTCTACTAAACACACTTGAGATTTTGGTTATATTAAATGAAAATATACGTCTATAATAGATTCAATATTATATTATATACTAGTTGAGTCCCGCGGTATTATCCGCGGTTATTCTAGCTAGAAGCTAGTCTAGAAAAAAATTGCCTCAGTTACTCCTTATACCTGCCAGTGCAAGTGCAGCAAGTCCTGTCAAGATTTCAAGAGCCGTTCCAGAGATAACCTGAAACAAACAGACAATCAGACAAAAAAATTAAAAAAATCTTTTGGATGTCAATACCGTATATACTTTCATAGGCATTTAGTAAAAAGCTGTTCATTTGATATTACATACAGACACTCCAATTTTATTTATTAGTATAGATATGTACTACTTACTTGTTGCTTGTTGCGGCTTCTACGTACAAGTGTAATTGAAGTAAGAGTATAAAAAGGCGAAATACGATAAAATATTAGTCCCTAGTCTATCTATCTGTGTGATAAATGAAAAACTAAACTAAATAAAAATACAATTACTTGATAACGCAATAGTGGAAAAATAATCATTTGCGAATGTGAATATATGTAAAATTTATTTATGAAAATAGCAGAATCACGCGGTGTTACCCGCTGTTATTATACTTTAACTTTTAATTCGGTTCCAGGTTCGATACGGAAATCGAATATTTCCGTATCGATACCTCTGGTTTATATCTAAACAACTACTACTTTAATAGAAACTAAGTATATCAGGAAATTAAATATTTCTGAACGGATAATTTAGTTATGACGATTAATTTTATTAAGGATCTGAGAGTTTTCTTTAATAATTGTATGTGATACGTAGTACGTTAGTCTGATACGTATTTTAATTTGCATTGAAATTGTAAAGGTTTTTGTTTCCCTTAACTATCTTCTCTAGTAACATCTGGAATTACTTGTCAGATTTAAATAATTATCTTTACGTTTAATAGATTTTTGTATTTTGGTCGCGCGAATTGAGAAAGACCATAGTCATAACATCACGCTGTTCTTAAGAGCAAAGTAAGTAAGGACATTGAAAAATTACTATGAGGATGTAGATTAACTTTAGTGATAAAATGAAATATGACTTCTTCTTATTTTGGAAACATCTAGAACAATTTCGATAACATTTCGCATTCTGACATGTTGTAAAACCTAAATACATTTCTACGTACATTTGTAGTTAATATAAAAAACTAAAATATTAACTTTTTATAAAATTAAGCAACGGTTACTAATTAATAAATAATTATTATGAATAATTATGTATTTATTACATAAAAATCAATAATTTAGTATTTAATTGGCACACCAATATCATGTTTACATAAACATAAATCGAGATTGTTTATCGATTTTTGTGTTCATCACTACACGTTTAAATGTGGTATCATTATTTTATTAAATGACAGTAGCTAATGTCAAATGTGGAATCGAATTAAAAGTCGTGGTATAGTTGTAAATCGCGATTAACGTCGCGAAGCCAAGCTAGTCTATAAAAAAAATCCCCTAGTTACTCCTTAGAACATCAGCTTTCTGCCAGAGAAAGTCCCGTTAAAATGTGTCCAGTCGTTCTAGAGCTTAGCCAGAACAAAAAATAAAAAAAATGCTTTTTTGATTTTAGTACCGTATGTATATACTTTGATATGCATTTAGTAAAAAAACTGTTCATTTGATATGTAACAGACACTCCGATTTCATTTATTTGTATGCATGCACCCAAGCGTATAATAAACTAGCTGCGCCCCGCGGTGTTACCCGCGTATTTTCGGGAAACTATAATTATGGTTGTTAAGCAAGTGTGTTATACATGCCTAGGAACCTGTGAAGTTTTGACAGGAGATAAACAGTGATACATTTTGACATCTACGATTTATGTATTTTTATAATCTATATATAGAAGATCTCGATTATTGCAGTAAAAAGTAGTCTATGTGTTATTCTGATATATAAGCTATATTACTATAAAGTTGCATCCAAATCCGTTCAGTAGTTTTTGCGTGTAAGAGCAACATACATACACACACACAAAGTTTAGTAGGATTAACCTATTGAAAAACACAACTGAGTATGGGCACACTAAATATCTTGAAAGATATGAAAAATAAAAATGAGAAATAAAATATCAAATTGAAATAATCAAATTGAAAATTTGATTATAAGAAAAAGATCTTTAGTGGCTAGAAGGCGCTTTTGTAACGATGACAATAATATGCTAATTGCCCTAGTCCTAGTCGTCAGTGAATTGTTCTTATTTTTTCTCTAATTCAGACAGTTACGTTTACGAGTATTAAATGTCAAATAAATCTAGTATTTTTCATTGCACATTTAGGGTAAAAGTCGAAAAATTAACGTTTTAAGTTTATGTTCCTTCAATTTTAATGATAGTAGATTATAGAACTAGCTTTTGCATGCGGCTCCGACTGTATGTCATTTATCGCTTTAAAAAGTAGTCATGTCTCCATGCCAAATTTCATTGAAATCGGTTCTGCGGTTTGACCGTGAAACCGTAACAGGCAGACTAAGGCAGAATTACTTTCGAATTATATCGATAACGATTTTAACTTCCCTTGTTTGTTTTTGATACCTTTTAAAACATGTCCATAATGGAAATGGAATGGAATGGAATGTCGTTTCATTCAGTTTCAATAGACGAAGTTTATTTATACTAACAAAGTTGCAATATCCATTTCAACGTTTGTTTTATTTTTACAGGTAAGCAGTTTGGTTGGGACGTAGGAAGTAAGGCTGTCATAGGAAGTAAGTTTACGACCTCATGTAATATTTATGACAGTAAACGTAGCTTTTCTCCACAGTAATAGAATTGCTTGAATAACTGTCCCGGATATAACAGATCAAAATTTCTATTACGTTTTTGTGAGATATAACTCAGTTGGAAGTTTTTCTCAGACGAAAAAAGATTAATATAATTTGCATTTACATTGTGTTTCATTATAAATGTACATGAATCCTCAGTCTGGTAAATTCGAAATGTCTTTGTCAGAGAAAAATGTCTTGCGAGTGAAACGATGTTATCCTGTTCGCTAGGTGAAATTACCTGAAATTCTTTTTTATATTCCGAAGTTGACATGTGAACGTTCTATCGCGTAACCACGTAGGACGGAGGGTATTGTTTCAAATACGCAAATCTGGGGCAAAAATTTTGTTAGCTGTTTAGCTAAAATATTCCATATGTCTGTTTCTTTTTTCTATACCTTGTATATATAACTGTCTCGTTGATCTAGTGGTTAGCGTATGCGACTGCTAAACAAGAGGGTTCAAATCCCGGGTCGGGCCAAAAGTGTTGTGGGGTTTTTCTTAAAGAAAATTCTTAATAGCAGATTAGAGTATGGAAGTTTGGCGATGATTCATGCCCGTGCCTCGGAGAGCACGCAAAGCCATCGGTCCCGGTTGTCACGAACTTTAAGCGGTACCCAAGAGGTCACCATCATCATTGTGAGTGTACACAATGCAGCACGGTGACCCACACTATAGCGGCCTAGTGAGACGTTTGTGCATCATTGGTCTTCCGGTCTCGCACACACCAACAAAATACAACGGCACGAATACTGTAATTTTCCGGTTGGATTTTGTGTAAGGGTAGTACCGCTCCGATCGGACCGGCCCATTCCTGCTGAATCCGCGTGTCAAATGTAGTTGAACTAGACACTTGAGTATGATGGTAAAACATGTACCAATCTTTTGGAAGGAACTACTAGAGTTGACCAGGGCGTCAACTGGAGACATGAGTCTTGAATATTCCAGGGTTGTAAACATTCGTGGATGCCGTCGTTATTGACGTCAGACTGTTATTGACACGATCTAGTGATTTTACCGATTTCCTTCCTATCAAATATTTACTATTAGTTTTTCCCGCATTGAATAGTAAACAGCCGCGCATCTCTGCTACCTGAAAACTACCTGACATACAAATTGTACTATGATGATGTATATTTTGTTATAGAATATGATAAGAAATATTAATAAATAATGATACCTTCTGGTGGTAATTGTAATGATTTTAGTGCGAGTTATTCGAGTTGTTAGCTGAAAGAGCTGTTTTTGTAGACCACCACAATTTGATTGTTACAATAGATTCGTAGTTTTTTTGTACCCGGGGAACATAAGCTAAAATGAATATAAACAACAAGAAGTTTGGAATCTGTTATGGCTCTAAATTTAATTACTTCATATATTTTATTAGTGTGTTCATACACTTTTTATTAAATAAACCTCTGGACGATCTAGAGTGTCATTAGACATCAATAAATAGCTTTCCTCTAGTTAAACACGTACGTACTTGATAAACGTCACCGATACTACACTTACCTAAACGTGCGAAGGTCGAGGCGAGCTCCAGGCACTTATAATATGTTTGAGCAGAACCTTTAATCCGCCATTTTATTTAGCAACAAGATTACTCTGAACCAGTAACGTGGAAAGTTCGAGGAAATTACAGGCACTGTTATTTCTATAAAGCATTGTTTTTGTGATGTGTTCCCTTCATACGAGGAAGTTCGTCAGGTGAGTGAAGAGTTAATTGGATATTCGATTCCCAATACTGACATAAATGAATAAATTTCTCAGTACTGTAAATAAACCATAGGGTCCATATAAATATGTACGTGTTTGGTTTTGCATGGCTTTGAATTTACAAGTTTATAACAAAGTAGTTAAAATTATGTTTGTAAATTCGGTGACATACGTAGACAGTGCATACTGAGATTATTAATTTCACGGTCAAACCGCTTCATCGATTTTAATTATATTTGGCATAGAGATAGTATGAGTTATGAGGTAGGACACAGGCTACTCCTTACTGCGAATACCGATATAGACGCAGGTGAAGATGCGGGTAAAAGCTAACTATAATGTTAATTTATATAGATTCTAGCGGGCCGGACTTAAGTTTACACGGCAACCGTGTATCATACACCTAACCATTCTTCTTGAATTACTCACACTGTTGATAATAGCAAAAAATTAGTAGTTTGAGAGGTCTAAGTCTACAAGAACTAAAAGCGACTGCATTCTATAGCCACGTGTAGATAAAAATATGAAACAAGGATTTTTTTCTGGGGACGTTTATTTACACCCAGACACATACACAAAGTCACTTGGAATGGTTGACGTGTCGCTGTTCAGGTGGCTTCGATGGCTCCATGCCACCTCAACAGAATTAATGCAATGAATAGAAAAACATGATTAAAAAACATTAAGTAAATGTAATCTAAAATAAGGATACGTAACGTAACGTTCAATAACGTATCAATTCGCTAATTTTCCAATGACATATACTTATAAATGAATGACAGCAGCTGTCAGTTTGACATAGTAATCTTCTTCTTCTTGCGGTGCCTCTCCACTACTGAAGGTTGGCCGTCAGCTCCGCATATCTCTTCTTGTCCCTCGCCAGACGAAACAGTTCCTCTACGCTGGCGATCCCGGTCCACTGTCTAACGTTTCGAAGCCAAGACAGTTTCCTTCTTCCGACGCGTCTTTTCCCCTCAATCTTTCCCATCATTATAGTCTGGAGAAGATGGTAACGCTCATGTCTTAATACATGTCCCAGATAGGCTACTTTTCTTCTCTTGATGTTTTTCATGAGTTCTCGGGATTTCTTGACACGCCGAAGTACTTCCTCATTCCTGACTTTTTGAACCCAGCTTATTCGAAGCATACGCCGGTAGAACCACATTTCTAAGGCCTCTAGTTTTAGGCGCATGTGCTCTTTGATCGTCCATGCCTCACAGCCATAGAATACAATTGGCCAGATGTAGCACTGAAGCATTCGTACTCTAAGATTAATGTCGAGTTTTTTGTTACAGAGTACCTTTTTCATTGTATTGAAAGACGCACGAGCTATTTCAATCCGGGCCTTGATCTCATTTTCGGACTCCCATGCTTCATTGACCCATGCGCCTAAGTACTTGTATCTCTGGACTCTTTCGAGCGATGCTCCTGCAACTGTTATGCGAGGATTAAGGGTTTGGTTTTGCGATATCACCATGTATTTTGTCTTTGATATGTTTATTGAAAGACCAGCCTTTAAACTGCTTTCGTTAACAGCATTCACTATATTTTGCAAGTCTTCTGGTTTGGAAGCAATAAGAGCAGTGTCGTCAGCATATCTAAGGTTATTTATAACTTGGCCGTTTATTATGACACCCCACTCTTTATGTTCCAAAGCTTCAGACATTATAGCCTCCGAATATATGTTAAACAAAAGCGGCGACAATATGCAACCCTGTCTAACACCCCGACATATAGCCACTTCATCAGTGTCTTCTCCTTCCACTCTTACTATCCCTTTTTGATGCCAATACAGATTTTGTATGGTTCGCACATCCTTGCCGTCAAGTCCGATGTCTATCAGATGTTGCAAAAGTACCTCGTGACGAACACGGTCAAAAGCTTTTTCATAATCAATGAAGCATATAAAAATGTCTGTTTGCATATCTCTGCATTTCTGTACAAGGACGTTAAGCGCGAATAATGCTTCCCTTGAACCGACGCCTGATCTGAAGCCAAACTGATTTTCACTAAGTTGTTCATCACATTTAACTCTGATCCTTTCATGAATTATAGAAAGAAACAACTTTAAAACGTGACTCATTAGGCTTTTGATTCTGTAATCGGAGCATTTTTTGGCAGTGGATTTTTTCGGAAGAGTTACAAAGGTAGATTTCAGCCATTCTTTTGGTAGGTCGCCAGAACTATATATGTTATTGAATAATTTGGTAAGAGAATCCACTAGATGTTCTTCAATCAGTTTTAGGATTTCTATCTGAATATTATCCGGTCCAGGGGATTTTCCAGTTTTCGCTTTTTTGAGAGCCTGGATAACCTCTGATTTTATAATGGGAGGTCCTGTATCATCTTCAAGAGGTTTGATATTTCCCCTGTTTCCATCCTTAAACATGTCTTCAATGTAGATTCTCCATGCCCTCTTTAGTGATTCTACATCGGAGATGAGCTTTCCATTGTCGTCAACTAACTGGTGTTGTTTTGGTCGTTTAAGTAGTCCAGTCATGTCTTTAATTTCTTTATGAAGGTTAAAGCTGTCGAATTTCCGAGATAGCTCTTCCATTTTTTGACATTTAGATTCATAGAATTTTGCACGCGTTTCTCGAATCCTCCGCCGAATCTCTTTATGGATTTTCATGTATTGTTCGGGGTCCTTCTGTTTAAGTAAACGGCGCTCATCCATAAGATCTAAGATGGTATCTGTCATCCATGCTTCCTTCTTCATAACTTGTTTAGGACCCAAATAGGTGTCGTTGATAGTTGAGACGGTTCTGTTGAGACTCTGCATGGTTTCTTTGACAGATGATGACTCCAGATTCTCTTGAGCCCATGCGTTTATCGCATTGTAAACCTTGGATCTTATTGATGGATTCTTAATCATTAGTATGTCTGTCTTAGTAAATACTTTTCGATGTAGTTTTTTGAGCCGGCATCCAATTTTAGCTACCACTGGGTTATGATCCGAGTTAATATCGGCACCTGGGTATGTCTGGGTTGATTTAACGCAATTCCGAAATCTTCGATTTACGGTAATGTAGTCAATTTGGTTGCGGACCACGCGACTAGCAGTGTGTTGTGGCGACGTCCACGTGTACAAACGCCTGGGATGAAGTTTATACAGCGTGTTGGTAATCACAAATTCTTTTTCCTGACAGAAATCCACAAGCATTTGACCTCGATCGTTCCTTGTACCGAGCCCATGAGAGCCTGTAACTCCAGGTGTTTCCTCGGAACCTACTTTGGCATTGAAATCACCCATTATGATATTAATGTCATGTCTTTGTGTGTATTGTAGGAGCGTTTCTATTTCATTATATAGCTCTTCCATTTGTTCTTGTGGCTTGTCAGATGTTGGTGCATATACTTGTATGATGTTAATATTACAAGGTTTGCCTTCCAAACCTATCAACATGCTTCGGCTCGAGAGAGGTACAAACTTTTTCACAGCTTTAGTAATAATAAATAATAAATAAATAAATAAAAGTACATACTGTTATAATATTAATATGTCTTAATACCCAGTCTGTCCTTTGAAGTGGCAGTTATCAGATTTATCTTAAAAAACACGTCAGTGAATTATCTTTTTCAATAGGGTAACCCAGACTCAGTACATTATTTTACATTTTAACTTTGTAAATGACATTTGTTATTAGAATAGGATAAATATCTGCGTTTTTCCTTTTTCGTCTTACGCGTGACTCCTTCCATCTATGTGATTACGGGTGTGAAAATCTTATAACATACTGCATTTTTAGAGCGGTAATTATAAGAGTAGGTGAAACGTCTATTCGTCAGGTCGTTGACCCATAGATAATAATGCTTTTTAAAATACATAGTGAAGTAAATTTTAAAAACAAAGTATCCTGAACCAATGTTATTGAAATTGTGTAGGTGGACTTGTAAAATTTGTACGTATGTCTAGTTCAGAAGTAATGTCGTATTGTTAAATCCGCCCTGTTGACACGCAAAAATAAAAATTGTTACTCATTTAGTATTTATCCACTAAAAAGTTATTATTCACCTTATGTCAAACCTTACTTTTGTTGTTTATGGTATTATAAATAAAAAATGAACTGGTTGTCAAATCTTACACGTTATTTTAGTTTTTATCATTATTTATAATGGAAATAAGTTTATCGAATAGCATTTCAAGTGGAAAAACATGTGCCTGTAATAAAGTTTTTAAAAACGTACAACGCGTGGCAAAAGCTGGGTGTTCTGATGACAATGATGCAGTTGCAGCTTTACCTGATGACTGGGTTCCAAGGCACAGTGGTCCTATACTTAAAAACTATTTAAAACAACGTGAACAAGATCATCAAAATGTTTGTGACGATATTTTAAAATGTACTGCGGTAGTTAATCGCGATATCGACGAGAAAATACGGAAGATTTCTCAAAATCTTTTGGCGAATATATGTCAAAACCAAGTTGACATGGACTGTATCGTTAAAAATTGTTATAAGAAAACTGAATTACTAGCTAAAGAAGATCTTGACGAAGCTATGAAACGTATTAATGAATTAAAACTAAAACGTATCGACGAAATTTTATCGTTTAAAAAAGAAGCCAACTTACTTGAAAAAGATAGGGGTGAAGGTTTGAAGATAGTTTTACGCGAAAAATTTCAGCGCCTTATTTCTGTGGGTCACATGACTCCCAAAGATTTATTGCACAATTTCGATCAACGCATCTACGAAATTAATCAACAGCTGTTAAGTAATACCAGAGCGTTTATTGATTTAGAAGCACGGTTACGAGTTCAATTGGACGAAAATGTTGTTGACATGAGAAGCAACCTTAACCAATTGACTTTGGGCGTCGAATTGATGTACAGACAACGTGAATCAGTTAGTAATGTTCGTGTTTCCAAAGATTCAAAAATGTCCCACCGTCGATCCTTAAGCGCTGAATTTAATGTCCCTGGGATAGGGCTCGGAAATTCGTTATTGAAAGATGTAAAGGAGTTAGATGCATGCATCGCACGAGTAGTGCAGGCCTACCGTACAGCTGTTTACAAAATTTATACTGGATTTTCTGTTAAAATGGATGATCTAGAAAATGATCTCTGCGGTTTTCAGATTATTAACGATTTAAACCAGATACACTTATGTGAAATTTCCGATTTCCAAACCCTAATTGAGCCACCTTTACGGCGTTTGTCTGTTATCACAAATGCTAATCTTAATTCTAAAACACTGTTTGAAATAACAGGGGCCGATGTAATAACGATGCAAAAAAGTTTGTATTCGTTAGGAGAATGTCTGCAAAATACTTTCTTGATACTAAATCACGCAGGTCACCTTTGGGATTCTCATATATTGCGGTCTGCTCATGCTCAGAAGTTAACAATGTGTGCTGTTGAAGACCTTATCACTAGCCATGATGCCATAGAGCTCGCTAATGAAATTCAGCTCAGTATTGCAATGGAACAGCTACGATGCGCACCTGATGCAGAAAAGTTACAACAGCTATATGATCCAATTGTGCTGTTATTGGAAAAGACTGCTGAAATGTATATACAACACAGTGAGTCTGAATTAGGTCGTCTTGAAGAATATATGAACTTTCCTGCCCACCTTTCGAATACGTTACTTTCAGAATTCGATTTGTTTCTTGAAAAGTATTCTAGACCGTTAGGTATACCTAAAATCGTTACAAGTCCTCGAAAAGTTATGACACCACCAACGAAAAAATCTAGTATGCTTTATTTACCGCTTCCTCGAGCTATATTACAAACTGAACTACAAGAACTAGCATTAAAAAATTGGAAAAATGGATTCTTAGAATCTTTCCAGGGTAATATTTCCTTGGTACCAGAACAGTTAAAGCAACAAGCTCAGTTGTGGGTTGACGAGCGTAGTACGTCGTTGCATATGCGTTATTCGTTTAAAATGGTGTCTCACGGTGTTCGCCTGGAGCGTGTTAAAGCTGCACGTGATGCGCGTTTGGCAGAGTTACGACACCACGAATCTCGTCTTGAGTCACATCTGCATGCAATTTATACCCTTATTGACCGTTTACCTGTGGAAGTTGCAGAATTTGCATCAATCGATGCTCCAATATTTTATCCATACGTTTCAATGCTTGACCGTATATCTAATAGTATTAATGAACTTTTAGACCAGGATCCACCAAATGTAGAAGAGAAGAAATTGAAAATGTCAAGCTACGCCCTTCGTTTACCTAAACATCGAGATTTATTCGAAGAATCTCTTGACAAAGTTATCACAGATTACAAATTATTACTAGAGCATAGTTTTCAAGAAGCAAGAGTTTCCAATGTTCGCTTTATGCAACAAATTAAAATGTTCAGTGAGGGAGGCAAATATGCTACCCAGGAAGCTATAAAGACAAGTTCGGCTTTAACAAAAGCATCTGAAACATTAGAGGTATGTAGCAACAAAACATTAGAAGCATTACACCAACGCCGATCTCAACTACTAGCTCAGGCTGATAGTCTATTACTACCACTAATGCGTATAGTCGGTGAAGTAACCAAAGGCCCTACTAAGGGGAACAAACAATTGGAAAAGAGTAAAAGTATGACAAAGAGAAAATGACAACTCTTTATGCAATCTCATGTCATGTTAGTAGGGTTTAAATTTTTTAATTATTACCTCAAGTAGGTGCCTAAACAAGCATCTCTCATTAACACTGTCTATGTATATGCTGATAAAAAGCCTTGAATCTTAAATAGACCTGATATTGAGTAGGTCAAACAATTATTTCATAAATTTTTACTCCGTGTGAATTATTTGTTATGCTCAGAATTTTATTTTTTCAAGCTTTCCCTATTCAACAAATAGGCACAAGGTTTTAATTACGTGATTTGGAGCTCACGGCTCTCGCGAGTAGAGACAACAGACTGCCATGTCTTTGTCAGTTGTAACTTTGTATCTCGAGATTTAATGTTTCACATACATGAGGAGAGTAGCTACAGGAACGTTGGAATGCCTTTGTGTAATTTTGTACTGTGCTCTTACATACTTATGGTTCACAAAGCGTTTTATAAAAATATTTATGTTAGGTACCTATTAATTTTGTATAAAATTTTACCTCACAGAATATCATTGTTCTTTCTTTTGTTGTTCACAAAGAAGTAGATTTAAAAGAGTTGTTAATTCCCTTTTAAAAAACTAACAGCTTATAACAATATAAACGGTAGGTACTTACGTCAAAAAATAAATTTTTGTACGTCTGTTTGTTCGGGCTAATCTCTGGAACGGCTGGACCGATTTTGACACAACTTTCACTAGCAGAAAGCTGATGACATAAGGAGTAACTAAGGCTATGTTTTTTAGACTAAGCTTCGCCCCGTTAGTCAGTTTAATAAAGTTGTAAAATTTGAACAGTATAAATTAGTCGTTTAGTTTTGCATTTTTGCATAACAAATTGATCATTAAATTTATCATACAAAAGTCTACAACTTTTGATAATAAACACAAATAGCTTAAAACCCATAGAAAACGAGAAATTTGCAAAAAATATAAAAAATCTATTTTTGTGACCTGATTTTAAAACTTGCGACCGTCCAATTTTAGGTGAATTTTGAGAATAGTTTTAGGATGCCAAAATACAAGTTTTTACATGGCAATATACTGGGTATATCGATTTTCAGAGATATTCACCTAATTTGCCTTAGATGACTGGGATAATACAGGGATGATAATGTTACCGGGACAGCTGTCAATAGCACCTCACCATATGAATTATTTAGGTTGACTTATGATGAGGGGTCTTCGGATAATGCCGTCAATAAGTTTTTGCGGGTGTGGGCAGGAAATTGGCTGAAAAATTTGCATATGGTACAAACCTCTTAAAAAATGCTGTAAGACAGTGTCATGTAAGTTGTAACTCGCTGGTTCTTCTTCCCACTGATGAAGTAGAAGTCACCAATCTGATTCTTGGATTAAAGGCAGACGCTTCCGTAGGCTGTGATGGTATTTCGTCCCGACTACGACTGATAAAGTCTAGTCTACCTGTCTTTGTGCCAATAATTGTACACATTTGCAATCTCTCACTTTCAACGGGATGTTTCCCTAAAGCCTTTAAGGAGGGAATTGTTCTACATCCTACATTCAAGAGCGGAGACAGGCTCATGTTAATAACTATAGGCCTATCTCACTCCTGCATGCTATAATATCGAAGATCCTGGAAAAAAATCTAAATAATAGATTGGTTAACTTAGTTGAAAAATATAAAATTCTAAGTAATAAACAGTATGGTTTCAGGGGCGGCAGATCGACCGAGGATGCAGTCTCCGCTGTAGTAAATGATAGTATATATAATATACTGATATATACATAGTTGAAAATGACTAATGTCCATTTTTACCAACTATAGTTAAACCGCCTAATTGTTAGGAGCTCTTGAAACAGCCTAACGTACGAAGCCCTTAAATTCTAAGAGAAATAGAAGTACTCAGGTGTCCCCTAAAGGTCGATGAAAACGGCTATTAAACACGTTCCTATACAGAATAAAAAAAAGATAGGAATAACCTAAAAAAAATTATGTGATATGGATGGAGATAACCAAGAAATAATAAATAAAATATCAACCTGTGCAGACAATCTCTGCCGCATAGCCACAGTATACTAGTATCGATGGAGCAAAAGGTGATAAATTTAATGGCACCCATTTTATGTTTTTATTACTGGGTATAGGTTTCTAGATAACACATACGTTTTACGCTTTATATTTTATTAAAAAAAAAATTCACTCCCTATAATATTTTCGGTTTTATCCCTACTAATATTATAAATGTGAAAGTAACTCTGCTGTCTGTTACGCTTTCACGTCTAAACCACAGAACTGATTTTGATGAAATTTGGTATGAAGATAGAACTGAACTTGGGAAAGGACATACTACTTTTTACCGCGATAACCGACATACACGCGGGCGGAGCCGCGGGCGAAAGCTAGTATATTATATTTGCCAAAGAAACACTGAACCACGGAAGTATTGAAGTATACAGAATAACTACTAATTATGAATCGCAATATAGGAATTCTCGCGCCGATCAGCATATACATAACTGTACAACATCAAACGCCAGCCACGATCATCTTCCATCCTCGATCAGCTCGTAGGATGTCCAGCTGTGGACTAATAAAGACCTTTGTTAATCTATTTCCATACTAATCTTATAAATTTGAAAGTACCTTACTCTGTCTGTTAAGCTTGCACGGAATTATGCTATTCTTTACCGCGATAAGTGACATAAACGCGGACGGCCCCGCGGGTAAAAACAGTAAAGTAGGTACATGATACGATCATTTTCTTGCGTTAACTTCTGAATTCGTGTTCCATGAAAATATAATTATGTAAATGCACGGGAATTGACACGATCAGTAATAGGCATTAGGCTGATTCCGCTTGAGTTGGATTGTGACCAAGGCCAGTCCCTGACCGAAATGTGGACCATTATACGATTATGCGGAAACCATTATAAGGCGTATAATACATGTTTACAAAAAATAATCACTCGTTCTTCTTCATCTATTTAGATCAGTTGTAGTTGTTAAAAAAGGAATTCAAAGTTTACGTGCGTGATAATAGTTTTACTACATATGAATGTCTGTAGTTTATATAGAACTTTAAAACCTTAAAAGGCCCTCAAGATGGCGTATTAAGTAGAAGTACTTGTTACCTTTAGGAAGAACGTTGGTCATTAAAGCTGAAAACTGTGAAAAAATGCCAGAAATACGCTGTACCAAAATGTCAATAACATTCAGTATTTATATGTTTTGTAGAATAATATTTTATTATTATTTAAATAATTTAATATTAAATAATTTAAAATAAACGATGGCATGGTCTACTTAATATTAAGTCGGAGTTAAAGTTGCAATTTGAAACAATGAATTTCTGTACTATTATGTCCTTACATTACGTCTATAACCAGTACTGTAAATCACAACTGAAATTAACACAAATTAACTAAAATTAACTATAGATAAGGGGTTTATCTGTGTTGACTGTGGACATACTCTTGAACTTTGACTTTTCCTTTGTATCTGTTCCTCTGTCCTGTAATTCCCACATCGATTTCCGCTTGCATCGAGAGTATAGAGAGTGTTTTCTGTTGTTTGTTTTCGTTTTCCATTCTATTCCTCTATACTCTTGTTTTAATCGCTTGACTGTGTGACATTAGCCAATGAAATAAAAAAAAACAGAATAAAATAGAAAACGAAGAACTTGGCTATGAGAGCTGAACGGATGCAGTAACAAAAAGAAATAACATTTTCGTATAGCTCCTTAATACTTGCTTTCCTTATTTAATACTGTTATTTATTACTTAAGTAACTATTTATGAAGGAAAATGAAGTCGAAATGTTGAAAATTGTGTTATGAAACTTTGAGCATCACAAGGATGGACTGCCGGGATGCTTGCATAAGTTGATTTGCGTTTCAAAATTCACAATTTGAAAGTCAAGTTATCTCTTTTGATATAATTAAGCTCCAATGTTCATTAATCGTAAGTGAAATATAGGCCTCATTCCACATTCCTTCATTACTTACGGGTACTAACTCTCTACGGGTTGGAATTAGGACGTGTACCATAAATATCTTAATACATTCTTATACGATGTACCTCTTTTGTGTACAAAGGTTTAATTTTAAGCTCGTAAGAGATTGCCTAAAAGAATGTGCCCTAACCGATAAGGTCATCCTTTGTATTATTGTTTATAATTAATTTCTTCTTCTTCTTCCTCACAATATTTGCATCTACTATTGGATATATGCCTCTTGCGTGGTTCTCCATTCGCTTCTGGATGTGGCGTGTCTAATCCAGTTCGGCCCTCCCGTCTTTTTCATATCGTCCGACCACCTGGCACCTGGTCTACCAACACTTCGACTTCCTGTTCGGGGTCACCAAAATAAAATTTTATGGCTCCATCTGTCGTCGTTTCTTCGGCAGACATGTACGGCCTATTGCCATTTCAGTTGCGCAATTTTTCTACCTATGTAGTATTCTACCGAAGTCTTTCGTGCGTTGGCGAATGTCTACGTTTCTGACCCTTTCTCGCAAAGAGATACTTTTAGACGGTGTATTAGCCCTACAGGAAGTGTCCCATGTTTCGCAAGAATAAGAACTCGACTTGAACACGTCTTTGAGTTTGCCGAAAGCACCCCAATTAATTAAGCTCTATTTATTCATTATTGGTTAGTCAATTATACAAGGCCTTGTGGCGACTTCCACATACAGCGCGACGAAAACTTACGACGACGCAAGTGATTCTGACTCACTGGGATCAGCGGACTTCAGCCCCGAATCACTGGGACTAACGGCATACAGTTCCGACTCATAGGATCCAGCTGCAATCAGTTCCGACTCACTGGAACTGCTCACTCCTGGCACTGGCAAGCTCCACAACAAGAGCACAGATAACTGACTCATCGTATCGACCTCCGGTCTTGGTGGGGAGTGATGTGGCGACTTCCACATACAGCGCGGCGAAAACTTACGACAGCGCCATCTAGAGAAGAAACAAGGAACTACAAAGAAAAACACGTAACGATCTATACGGAGTAATTACTAATCCTGATTCGCGAAAGTGACATTCTCGCGCCGATTAGCATATATACAATATCCCAACATCAACTGTTGGGAAGTGGCCCACCAGGCATGATCACGTCGCCTGGTCGGAGGATCCTTCCTTTGTGTTGGAGGAACACGACACCCGTTCCTCCACAGCCTAATTCCAAATTCTGTCTTTACTTATGGGTACTAACTCTCCAGGGTTGTAATTAGGATTTAATTGTTTTTTATACAATATACTTCGTCTATAAACGAAGGTTCTATTTTAAACTTTGAATATATTGCCTAAAATAAATTGCTTCGCATTTTATTTTATGTTTTCCATAAAACTCTCATGACATACGTAACATTATATATTTATTAAATAATATCTAAAGAAAAAGATAGTACCCTATTATGGAACTTATCTAAAATTTATGAATACGTTACTTGTACCCACACAGAAAATAAAATTCTTATTTTTCTTCATTCTATTGATAAACAAACATAAACAAACCCGACTCGATTTCATACACGTGCCCATTAGGAAAATACTATCTAGGTACAAACAGCACTTATTTGTTGATGGGCGCCCGACAAGGATATATAATCGCGCTGTGATCGGAATATCAATGAGGACAAATAACTGAGACATTTCTTTGCAAATTTCTCACGTTTTCTCTCCAATATGCAGAGCTACATTAAATCCAAGAGGCGATCTTACTTAATTCGGCTGTCGGTATACGGAGCCGTTGTTGTGAGCCGGATGATGAATTCCATCGTGGTTACACGGGAGCCAGGAGTATGTGGTATTTCCATTAAAAACCACCATGTTGGCTTGCCCCAAGAGTAGACTCTGGGGAAGATCAGATAGAAACGTGTGACTTCCAGATCCCATGCGATGCGATCAATACCTAATTAATGCTAAGCTAATTATTGGATATGCGTGTTCATATATACATACGTGTTGTTGTATTCTCTTTATTTAGTTCTAGAACTATTATCCAAGACATGTTACAAATATACGATCCCACCTTTTCAGACACCACGAAAAAGAGCATAGGAGCTTGCGCCTTTCAGCAACAGAAACACCAGGCACAAAAACTCGGCCAAGTGCGTGTCAGGCCACACAAAAAATAGGGTTCCGTAGTCACCCATAATGATAGAAAAATTATAAATGTTTAATAGATAATTATTGGGTTTACTTATTAATTCTTTATTTTTGTACGACGTTTTCCAACTGCGTGTATTGTACAAGTTAGGCCACTTTATAAACAATAGCGGTTTGGATGACTTTTTTATTTCAGGAGTTATCTCCTGAAATAAAAAAGTCATCCAAACCGCTATTGTTTTCCTTGAAAATATATAGACTACTATAAATAAATATATCATGATTTTTTCCAGATTTTTTGAACCAGCCGTTTAGCTTTTAGAAGGTGGGAGGATGCCCTGCTTTTAGAAAAAAAAGCTCTTTCAATTTGAATAACTTGCAAACGAATAACTAACAAACGATAACTTAATCGAAAAATGGTTTTAAAAACCTCACAATATTATAAAAAATACCTATCTAATGATACCCCAAACGATAGGGTAGACGCGTGAAAAAAAATCATTCCCTCTTTACATGTAGGGGAGGTACCCCAAATAAAAATATTTTGCATAATGTTATTATAGCATTTTGTGCACGTAATTACAACACATATTCCTGCAAAGTTTCATCTCTTTAGCACCAACCGTTTCGGCGGTATGTCATGGACGGACGGACATGACGAATCTATAAGTGTTCCAGGTCATGAACTACAGAACCCTGAAAAATGATCCCTCTTTCTGGTTCTTGTTGTTCCCCAAAAAGTCAGAAAGATCATTAAAAAGCGAGCCGATATATTGCAATTAGCTTTTATATGGCAATTTCTTACGGGTATAGCAATTTAATGATTATGGAGGATATGCATGTATTGCTAGGGGATTTCGACCACGGCGGCCAGTCTGTGTCAATGGGGACCAGTCAACTACGCACAGGTCGACTATCCGACACGACCGGGGGGAGATCCTGGCCCAGGACCAACGGCTTTATGTGCTCTCGAGGGACGGAAAGTAATATAATAATATATATGAAAATTTATACTCTTATATTTACTATTTAGAAGAGCCAAAATCGTATTTGGTATTATGTAGTAATATTCGTATTTGGTCTTCAACATATTTCATGGATATTACTTTAGTAATGTAATACAATATCAAAAGAATTCGTCACTGCTTTTTGTTACTTATTACAGCTTCTGGCGAAGAAATTAAGGTAAATAATGTTATGTTATTTAGTATGTAGGTAGAAGCGATTATTGTTTTGGTTAGGTACCTTACACAATAAAGAAGTCAGTCTCGAATAAGCCTGCGTTTGATTTGTGTCGTCTCCCCCGTATATAGACTATTCGGCGACGAGGATCAAAATAAATTACAATTTCAGTGATTTTTCAGTGTACAGTGTTGTAAAATCATGTCTGACGATGAAAATCCGGTTGATTTGAGTGGAGTGAAAGAATTTAAACTGCACGTAGATCGGTGGCACACTTACGTAAGTCGGTTGCGCGCGTTGTTTGCTATTCACGATGTAAAACCAGCCCAGTGGCCGAGGTATTTGGTGGCTGTTGTAGGCACGGAACCACTGGATTTGATCATCGATTTATGCTACCCAGAGGAACCGGAAAAGGTCAGTTTTGAGAAGATCGTTCAACTAGTTGATGAACACCTGAATCCGAAGCGATCAATCATGGCCGAAAGAATGATTTACAGAGCGTGCAAGCAAAAGGCAGATCAATCACTCAGCCAATACCTCGTTGAATTAAAGAAATTAAGCAAATCATGCAAGTTTAAGGATAACGAGTCCTTAAAAGAAAACTTGCGTGACCAATTCGTATTCGGCCTGGCCAGTGAACGGATTCGTCAGCGTCTGCTGGTGGAAGATGACGACAAGCTCTCGTTTAGCCGCGCGACTGAATTAGCGCTGTCGCTGGAGGCGGCCGTTCGAGACTCAAGGCCGGCGGGGGAGGCGAGCAGCGCCCGCGCCGCCGGCGGTGGCGAGGCCGAGCCTGTGCACGCGGTGCGCGGCTCCGCGGCGATGCGGCCGGTGCGCGGGCGCCGCCGCTCGGCCGGCGCGCCCTCGAAGCAGCAGCAGTGCTACCGGTGTGGCCGGCGGGGTCACCGACCGGATGACTGCTCTTTCCGTAACAGCGAGTGTTATGTGTGCGGTCGCGAAGGTCACGTAGCAAAAATGTGTCGGCAGCGGAAACAAATGTCGGGCGTGCATCGAGTGAGTGATAATTCGGACGACTCTGCGTCGGAGTCGGCGGAATCGTGTGACCGCGCGGTCGCGATCTATCTGTTGAGTGATGATAGTGATGAAGAGCCTTGTGATGATCGTTGGATGGTCTCAGTGAAAATTAATAATGTTCCGTTAGTTATGGAGGGTGATACCGGTTCTGCCGTGAGTGTAATTTCAGTGATAACTTATAAGAAATATTTTAAGAACTGTGATTTATTGCCAGTATCGTCAAGCTTAAAAATGTATAATGGTCACTTGGTGAAACCAAATGGTAAGTTAAATTGTCTTGTAGAAATTAACGGAAACGTTAGACGTCTTTCTCTGATTGTAATTGATAACAACCACAGTCCGTCCTTGTTCGGTCGAGATTGGATGAAGGCTTTCGGAATAAATTATCCACTAATAAATAAAGTTGAAACCGTGCCATCTAGCGCTCATATTAACAGTGAGCTCATAAAGCGATTTCCTAATGTGTTTGCGAAAGGTATAGGGACTTTCAACAAGGCCAGCATATCGCTGGAAGTGGCCCCGGGAACCGTGCCCATATGGCGCCGCCCGCGGCCCGTGCCGCACGCGCTGCGCCCAGCGGTGGACGCAGAGTTGGCACGGCTGCAGAGCGAAGGCATTATCTCGCCCGTCGACTGGAGCGAGTCGGACACTCCTATTGTACCGGTACCTAAAAAGAGCGGTGAGGTACGTTTATGCCGCGATTTTAAAACTATACTGAACCCAGTGTTAGTAGACGACAAATATCCGATTCCGCGCATCGAGGATATTTTCGCTTCGCTACAGGGTGGCAGACTATGTAGCAAAATAGACCTTAGCTCGGCATACCTACAATGTCTATTAGATGAGTCATGGCGCAAACTATGTACTATCGTAACAACGCAGGGAATGCTTTGCTACAATAGGTTGCCTTTTGGTATTAAATGTGCGCCGAGTAAATTTCAACGTTTGATGTATGAACTCTTCCGTATGCGATTTGTTACCTGTTATTTGTACGATTTGTCAGTAAGCGGGATAAATACAAAAGAGCTTAGAGCGTTTTTAGGCCTGGTCAATTATTACGGGAAGTTTCTAAACAATTTAAGCGGTGTTTTAACCCCCCTGTATAGTCTCCAAAAAAAAGAGACCAATTTTAAATGGACAGGAGAGTGTAATACGGCTTTTGAGAGCGTTAAAAGGGCTTTAAAAAAAGCACCCATACTAGTGCACTTTGACCCCGCACTACCGACGACTGTGACGTGCGATGCGTCCCCGCGCGGCCAGGACGCAGTGCTGCGCCAGCACACACCCGACGGCCGCGACCGGCCCGTGCTGCACGCGTCACGCACGCTGTCGCAGCCTGAGCAGAATTATGAGCAGATCTGTCGTGAGGGCCTAGCCATCATTTTTGCAGTCACCAAATCTCACGACTATCTATACGGGTGGCAATTTACTCTCGAAACAGATTGCAAACCGCTTCCGGCAATTTTTTGCGAGCATAAGGGAATACCGCTGATGACTGCGAGCCGACTCCAGTGGTGGGCCGTGATATTAGGAGCTTACGACTATAAATTAAAATGTATAGGATTGAAGCATAGTTGTATCGCAGACAGCCTGTCACGTATGCCGACCGTCGAAACTGGGCGATCCGATCGTGTTGATAGTTATTTGTGCTTCATCGGAAGATCAAAGTCTATCGATTTTAGACAGATTGCGCGAGAAATTAATAAAGATACGGTAATTAGAGATGTGGTGACATCAATAAAAACCAATTGGCAATACTGCAATAAGGCGGAGTCAGAGCCGTATTTTAAATTAAAAGAGCATCTGAGTGTAGAACAACCTGGCTCCAGGTTATGTGTACTGGCCTGGTATCGACTCGGATATAGAGCGAATCTGCAAGGCCTGTGTAACGTGTGCAATAGAGAGGCCGTCGCCTCCCGGCGCTAATCTACATCCGTGGCAGTGGCCACAAGAACCATGGCACCGACTTCATATAGTTTTTTTTTTTTTTTTACGTTGCTTGTAAATACTATATATTATTTAGTGATTTTCGATGCACGCTCGAAAATTGAAGCGTACAAAGTTCCAAACACGTCGGCCAAACCAACGATAAACAAACTACGAAGGTTGTTTAGTCGCTTTGGTTTACCACGTGAGGTGGTATCCATTAATGAACCACCATTTAATGGAAAAGAATTCTCGGAATTCTTAAGCAGTGTAGGTGTGAAGCAAATCATATAATACAATTCCTCGGGTTCCTATCAGCACGCCACCATCCCATAGATCTCCTACGGCGGTGTTCACAACCCCCTCAGCCAATCTCGACAGCAACGAGACCGAGGCCACTAGGAACTTGATAGAAAGGCCGAAACGAACTCTTAAACTAGTCATACGCTACGGTTTTGAATTTGACTAATTTTGGTTACACCAAGTCCAGTCTATCTTAGCTTTGTAGCTGAAGAAGTATAGTAAAAGTAGGAGTTTAGTTTAGATATAAGGTTTACTACTGTATACAGCGTTTAATAATAGATTTAAGGTAAATTCAAAGTGTTTAACATTTTACTGTTGTACCTTAGTATAGTTTACTAACAAGAGGTACAGTCAATAGCACAACAAGACAGCACTTAGTACAATCGCGTTGTGGCGACTATATAGCGTTGCTAGCATATGATGTGCTGCTGTCTGTACAATTAGAGGGGTAAGAAAACAGGGGGGGAAGAATAGTATGTAGGTAGAAGCGATTATTGTTTTGGTTAGGTACCTTACACAATAAAGAAGTCAGTCTCGAATAAGCCTGCGTTTGATTTGTGTCGTCTCCCCCGTATATAGACTAGGTACAGTTTCTGTTGCTGAGGGATTTACGGCTACATTATTGTATTGTATTTTATCCTGTATAGAGATGTACTTAACATTGTTATTGTATTGTAAGTAATTATTTCTCCCGGTTAATTGTTACACAATATAATAATATATGATGTCGGCAAACGTAGAGTAGGACGCCCTCAGGCAGGGTAGTGTGACTTGCGCAGAATGGGTGGCAGGACCTGGATGCTAGAAGCCGAAAATCGCACAAAACGACGTACAATGGGAATGGCCTATGTCCAGCAGTGGATTGCAATAGGCTGATGAAGAATCGATACATGTTGCGATATTTTCATTAAAAATACATATATTGTTCTTTTTACGTCCACAAATTGTTAGTCGGCAAGAAGACTCAGTGACGAAAATCGAGGATGATTTTTAGTACGGTGCAACCGTACATTGAAAAATTGTAAACAGTCAGCATATTTCTCAAATTCATTATTAAAATCCGTTAAAAAGTTAGTTCACTACCGGTCATTGAACACAACGTGTGTTCTCATTTACATCAAAATTACATTCAACACTTAGTCAAAAATAATATTTAGTTTTTTTATTTTAATATTAATTTTAGCATTTAATATCAAAGCAGTAAAATTGTGTTTAAAAGCTCGCTAACAATTGGGAAACAAACAGAAGGGAATGGTTCGAAAATGTTATAAGAAATTAACTGTTTAACTGGAAGTAAGATCTGTGCATTTAGATGATAGTAGCTTTCGCCCGCGGCTCCGCCCGCGTGTTTGTCGAATGACAAGTATGCGTATGTCCTTTCTCAGGCTTTATCTGTATACCGAATTTCAATTAAATCGGTTCAGTAGTTTTGGCGTGAGAGCCGGACTGACACAGAAGATACTTTCGCATTTATAATATTGTGTCTGTTTTTAACCGCCGACTCGAAAACGATGGGGTGTTATAGGTTCGACGTGTCTGTGTGTGTCTAATAAAGCCTACTAATATTATAAACGCAAATGTTTGTGAGTATGTGTGTATGTTTGTTGCTCTTTCACGCAAAAACCACTGAACGGATTTGGATGAAACTTTACAGTAATATAGCTTATATATCAGAATAACACAATAATCGAGATAAACGGGCGAAAGCTAGCTGATTATAAAAAAACATAAAATCGTAGATGTCAAAATGTATCACTTTTTATCTCCTGGACTGTCAAAACTTCACAGGTTGCAATGGATAACGCACTTGCATAGCAACCATAATGATACGCGGGTAACACCGCGGGGCGCAACTAGTATTGAAATATAAATAAAGTCTGTGTAATATATCTTATGTATACACATCAATTTAAAGTGAGTTTGTTGTTAAAAGCTGTTAATTTCAAATTAACAACTTTCTCTAAACGCACATAAAAGTTATAGTATACAATAGGTACATTACAATGCCATTTCACACAAACAAAAATCATTTATAAATTTCTGTCTGTTCCGTCTAATTTCTTAAACAAAAACCGAGGGACGCAGCTAGTCTATAAACCTACTTTATATACCTAAAAATGTTTACGAGCAATTTAGTTGTATAAAATTTGATGAAAAGCATATAAAAAAAACAGTTATTTATTTTTATAACAATAAATCTAGGAATTATATTTTTCATTATAGACCAAGGTTTCATTCTCAAAAGGAGTACCTATGAACAATTTAATCACATAAATAAACATACGTAACTGGTCTGAAAAGCTTCTGGATGAATTTATCGTAGTATTGTTGAAATATAATGTACGAGTATTCCATTTAAGAAGTCGATAGAGGGGCGTTGGTACTCTCTATCGATTTATTGTATTGCCCAAGGTCATTATGTGCAGTGATGTTCGAGTATTTAATTCTTATTTGTTTCCGCAGACTGAACAAAATGTTTGCTTTGCTCACCTTGCTTTAATTGCAAGGACATTGGCAGTCATTTGTAGCGTATCTTTATGATACATTTTTTGTTTTTCGTAGGTCACTCAGGTATTAAATTATCTTAAAATAGTGATAAATAGGCATATACGCATATACTTTAAAGAAGATTCTGCAACTTTCTCAAAATATTGTAGATGTTTTATTGAATATTAACTTTATTATTTATTTGTTTGTTAATTATAGTAGTATATTTCGATTTGCAATATTTTTGTTTATCATTGTAACATACAATCTTACGTTTTTCGAGTGATTAAAGTGTAAATTTTAATAAATATCTCAATAACGATTAAAAAAAATCGAATTCGAGTTTTTTCATTTTTGACATTTTCTAAGAAGATTTACTATGGTAATATATATTTATTTTTACACCATCGGAAAGTAGAGATTTCATCGAATAGAAAACACCCAATTTTTTTAAAAAAGTTGATATTTTGACGGACGAATTTTCGATTGAAAATTAAGGATTTTTTTCGGTATTCAGTCAAAATGAGATGAAAAAATAGATATTTCAAATCAAATAAATTACGGTGTATTCAAGACATGAGAAGCTAAGTTTTCACAAAATTTCTTTAAAAAATAATTTTATTTGTAAAAGATAAAAATAAAAAACCAAAAACTTGGTTTTTTGAAATTTTAACATAAAATTTGAGGTTATGTGAAAAAAGTGTAAATGCAAAAGATGTAGATCTTTTTATTACCTACAACTTTGCCATTTAACTTTTTTCCATAGGACTTGTAGTTTTGCAGGAAATCGAGATAAGCCATTTTTTCCCCTTAAAACCCCCCCTCTCCCCCTTCCCGACCTCAGATCGCCCGTAATTTATTTTTCCTTTAATTTTTGCAATATTTTTATTTATTTATTTATTTATTTAAACTTCCTGCAAACATATTGCACAAGGCGGATTTAATGCCACAGGCATTCTCTTCCAACCAAACCTTTGGGTGTTGCAAAATTATGTAAGGCAGGTGTGTTATTTAAGAGAAGCAATATGATAGACAAAAAAGCGGCCAAGTGCGAGTCGGACTCGCCCATGAAGGGCTCCGTACCAGCAAGCAACATCACATAAAAGCTCCTGCAGTTCGTTGCAACTTTCATCGATGTTTTTATACTAGTGTATTTATTGGATGAAAGGTATATTGCGTGTTACGATTTATGACGTATTAAAAAAAAACTACTCACTAGATCTCGCTCAAACCAATCTTCGTTGGTAGCCTACATGGCAATGCACAACATATACTTTCCCCAGTTTTATCACTCTCTTATTTTAGAAGTTAGAGGGGGGGGGGACACACATTTTTCCACTTTGGAAGTGTCTCTCGCGCAAACCATTCAGTTTAGAAAAAAATTACATTAGAAACCTCAACATCATTTTCGAAGACCCATCCATAGATACCCCACACATATAGGTTTGATGAAAAAAAAAATTTTTGAGTTTCAGTTCCAAGTATGGGGACCCCCAAAATGTATTGTTTCCTTTCCATCCCCATGTAAAAATCCTAATGCGGCTCACAGAATACATCGACCGACCAAACCTCAACAGTACAGCCCTTATAGTTTCGGAAACAATTGGCTGCGACATACGGACGGACAGACAGACAGACAGACGGACAGACTTGACGAATCTATAAGGGTTCCGTTCCCTGCCACTTGGCTACGGAACCCTAAAAAGGTAAAGTAAATATTACAAGAGTTCTAAAAATATATACACAAATAAATACATTTATTTACATAAACATACATATATACACAACACAAATACATATAAATACATACTAGGTACACTACATCCATACATACATACAATAAAAATTTGATTAAAAATATCTCAATAGAATGCACACATACATGATATAATACTTAAGTAAAATAGTGAACTTATGTTATTCATAACACAATTTATGTTATTATTCTGATGACTCCGTCAACAAGTCCCTGAAGAACTTACGTACTCTAAACTTAAAAGTGGATCGACTGGTGGCCATCCTGATCTCTAGTGGGATTGTGTTCCAAAGAATTATAGCTTGAACTAAGAAGGATGAATGAATGATACTGGAAGTATGAGAAGGACAGCGAAGGAGAAGATTGTTAGAAGAGCGAAGATTTTTTGAATGGTTAGAGCAGATATACTCTAGTTGGGAATTCAAGTAGGTAGGCGAGTTTGGTGAGTTGAGAAGAGTGTATAGCATAGTCAGAGCCCTCGAACTGCGGCGTTGTCTGATAGGTAACCAGGTTAGTTGGGTACGATAGGCAGAGATGTGATCATACTTTCGCAAATTGAATATGAATCGAATGCAATTGTTGAGAAGTCGGTCTAATTTATTGAGCAGATCTGCATTCAGGTCGAGATAACACACATCACCATAGTCGATAAGTGGAAAAATTAAAGTCTTCACAAGCATCTTCTTTGTCTCTATTGGGAGGAAATTTTTCAGACGATAGAAACCACGCAATATATTTGTAACTTTCTTACAGACGCTAGTAACTTGAGATTGCCAGTTGAGAGTGGAGTCGATGTGCAGACCCAGGTCTTTGACCGTTGAATTAATAGGTAAGACAGTCTGATTAAAAATGATGTCAGTGGTACCATCAGGATCAATTCTGCTCATCATTCTAGGACTGCCTATGATGATTACTTGCGATTTTAGTGGGTTCACCGTTAAACCAAACCTACTGGTCCAATTTCTTATGGCCTCTAAGTCTTTATTTACATTACCTATAGCTTCATCCAAATTTTCTACTCTGGCATGTGAGTAGATCTGCAAATCGTCTGCATACAAGTGATACGAACACTGAAGTTCACGAGTCAAGAGATCAATAAATAAAGAAAAGAGAAGAGGAGAAAGAATGCCGCCTTGAGGTACACCAGAGTCAAGTTCTGCCCACGTCGATGAAGATTCATCGGTTCGAACGGACTGCTGGCGTCCCCGAAGATAGGATGAGAACCATTCCAGTGCACCATCAGAAATCATGAAGTGTTTAAGTATAGTTAGCAGGATATCGTGGCTCACGGTATTAAAGGCGTTTGAAAAGTCTATAAGGGCTAGTACAGTGATTTTGCCTTTTTCTACCGCTGCCTTGATGTCGAAAGTCACTTTGAGTAACGCCGTCTCTGTACTGTGTCCTGGTCGGAATCCGGATTGATGTGCATTGAGCATATTATTGTTATAAATAAATTTTGACATTTGCCTATGTACGCAAGCTTCCAGGACTTTGGATAGAAAAGGAAGTATAGATATTGGACGAAAGTGAATAGGAAGAGAGGGGTTAGGTACTTTGGCTAATGGACGTACGTAAGCTTTACGCCATATGGAAGGAAAGACATTGGAGTCAAGGGAATAATTAATAACGTAAGTGATAGCGGCTAGGAGCTGTTCCAGGATAGCGGTCACCATAAAGCGGCTAATTTCATCGCACCCAGTGGCGTTAGATTTAATGGACATGATAAGTTGTTTAACCTCCTCTGGTGCAACCGGAGAAAAATCAAACGTGTCTGTGTTAGGCCTTGGCAGACGGCCAATACAGTCCATGGTTTGGACTTTGCTTTGATGATCCAAAGTGGTGGTTGTGGTGAAATGGCGATTGAGATCATCTAAAGCAATGCCCCCCGGAAAATATTCTCCTCCTTTTACAATGGGTTTCATCCTACTATAATTTATTTTGTTTTCAAACACTAAAAGCACTGGTCTATAGTATAAAAACATCGATGAAAGTTACAACGAACTACAAGAACTTTTATATGATGTTACTTGCTGATACGGAACCTTTCATAGGCGAGTCCGACTCGCACTTGGCCGCTTTATTTCTTTCTTACAAACTGCTGACCCGTACAACTTCCTGTGTGTCAAGTAAAACTCTCCAACTTAATGACTGTAGACTAGCTGAAGCCCTTCAATTTCTTCAAATTTTATTTATTTGTACAGATAAACAAATCTTTGCTGTTTGTTATGATATGAGCTTTGATACTACATTACTAAGTACTGCTTAATTCAAAGACGGATATCCTTCTTTATAATAACGGAACTTTCAAGGTATATGACAGAAGTTTAGTTCATAAACATCAAGTATGTTACGAGAGTCTTGAAAATACTACTTGAGACGGTATACCTACTTGAAGTACTTTGGATGCGTAATTTCGCTTGGGACTCGTTCCTAAAATGCTAAACTTTGCCTTATTATTTTATACTAGCTGAGCCCCGCGGTTTTACTCGCGGTTATTGTTGTAAATTTCGAGTAACGCCGTAAGTGATGAAAAACGATCAGCGAGGCTAAGCAACGAGCGACGGTGCGGGTGACCGTTTGTGGCATGATATGTTATGAGCGTTTCCGTGATTTGAAGGTTATGTTAAGTAGTCGGTCGCGGTTGCTATCATAAGGTAACAGTCGTGAAGCTTAGTTGGAAGCCTTCGGGCGGTTTAAAAACATCCAACGGCAAGATTACGTAGCCACAACGTGTCTTACCATTTTTTTTTTAATGTGTGGAAATCCCCGCGGACCTTTACCCCGTCGGGGGTTACGGCGGGGTGGTGTTTCGGACTCGAACCGACTAAAACCACACGGTGTGACCCTCTCTGCGCCTGTATATTGGAAGGAGTCCAGGGAGGGGATTTCCTTCTGGACTCCTCCCAAACGTGTCTTACCAGTCTCAACTCGCACTCGGCAAGCCTTATGGCCTTAACCCTGTCCTAAGACGAAACTAACCCAGCAGTGGGACGTTATGTTTTTATTCGACATCAATGCTAGGGCCGGTTTGTCATTCAATTGCAATTCTTGTTCTTCTTCTGTTCCTCCAAAGAACCATATAATTTTATTTACTCTATAATTTTAACCCTATACGCACACAATTATATATACCATTAATCATTTATCAATCAGACAGCTGTCACCTTTAAAGAAGTATCTAGAAACATAAATATTTGTAGATCACGTTACAGAGGCAAACAAAGTGCTTTTCAAAGTTTATGTATACGACATAGTGTCACGTTTTATACTGTATCCTGTAAATAAAGTTACATATACTAAGGACGGAGTGTCACTACCTCTATACATCCCCTGGGTGTCGTAAGAGCCGACCTATATTGCCTAGAGTAGCGTCGTAAGCCAAAACATCTTTCTATCTGGCTGTTGATGATGATTCTATTCACAACTAGCTCAGCTAACGGGTAAGATCGCGGCTTACTCGTGGTTATTGTTACAATAGTACATCATCAACCATCTGCCACAGTCCCATCAGAATTGGTCCAGCCGTACCAGAGATTATGCAGAACAAGAAGGCAGACAGAAAAATAATTTAAAAAATAATATTTAGAAGTTAGTTCCGTTCTTTCATATGCATTAGTGAATAGATGCTAATTTGAAATTACAAACAGGCACTTTAATTTTGGTTTATCTGAGTAGAGCTGAAGTGAGTACCGATATAACTTTGATTATATTCTATTGTGATCAATTCTCACACATAAGATAATTTACACATAGAGTTAATATATGTATATAAGTGATAAACACTAATAATCAAATGTGTACGAGAACACAGAGTCATGCCTCATACTTAAACATGAAAGGACTTGAGAAGGGAACATTAATAGTCGTCCGACCTCATTACGCCACATACATAATTCAAGTGGCGAAAATCCTGGAATTGTAAAGGTCGACTGAAGTTGCGGTAGCCGGAATAGTGAGCGAAACATTACTGAGAATAATTACAATCTAAGCTTAATAAAGGTAATTGATTAGAGATGTGTAAACAAGTATATTGTATCGATATTATGGCATTTTAATATATCGATGTATCGTAACATCGCAACACATGAATTTGGATATATATACTTCAATGTAGAAATCTTGGTCTAGTTCTCCTTGGACCTCGTTGGTCTAGTGGTAAGCGTATGCGACTGCTAATCAAGAGGTCTCGGGTTCAAACCCCGGGTCGAGCCAAAAAGTGTTTTTTGGGATTTTCTTAGGAAATTCCTAATAGCTGCCCGGAGTTTGGAAGTTTGGCATTGATTCACGACCGTGCCTCGGAGAGCACGTAAAGCCGTCGGTCCCGGTTGTCATGAACATCTATGGCAATCGTTATTGGGAAGTCAGTGCCCTCAAATATACTGACAACTAGTTCTTCTTCGAATTTCAGTTCTCCCTTAGGGTTGCGGAGGTCCGATGCCAGTCGCTCCTTGGAAAAACTGAAATTCAGGTAAAACCGGTTGAACTAGTAGCCGACCCAAAGAAACTTGGGAATATTGGCTAGGAGGATGACTTCAATGTAGAAAGCTTACCGTACAATATTTTTAATTGTGTATAGGCAAAAAAGGTTTATTCAGTAGAAGTTTTTTCAAAGTTGGCAATAATTAGCATTTAAAATGAGAAACAATAATTTGGTTTAAGTTTTGTTATTGGAAAATTTTAATTTTATTGAACAAACTCAAACAATAACTTTATTGTTTGAGTTTGTTATAAAAAAAATAGTGGTATCAAATTTAATATAGAAAAATTTATGTCGCATAGATGTATAATATGTAGATACTTACTAATCTAAATACAAATCCATTTTTTCTTGTATAATGAGTCAAACATATCTCTTGTTTTAACTCACTTCAGCAAAAGGTGGTTTTAAATTCGTCTGAATCAATCTTCTCTTATATTAATAACCCTCATAGATTCGTCATGTCGGAACCCTATTCTATGCGTGACCTGTCACGCACTTAGCCGATTTTTAAATAAACAATTATAAGTTGCAATACTTTTTTTCAGTTTATTATCTTTCTTCAGGACACTGGTGGCATTTTGCATTGATGGTCAAAAAATAATAATACTGACGCGAATAATTTGAGAAACAATCTTTAGCGCTCTGTATAAGATATTTATCGCATGAAATGAGCTTAATCGATGCAAAACTTTTGGAATGTTTGATGCGTACAAACCATCGTTTTGTAGTTGCAGATAATAAAGTTATAATTAATAATTAACATCATTCAGTAATTATCTTCTCAAAACGACATTATAATGAATATTAAATCCTCTGCAAGATTTGTATTGAACATTTAGAGCTAAGAAAGGTCACCTCAATTTGGTCAAATAATGCCATTTGAATATAACCTTTATATTCTCAAAAGACTCAGATATTAAAATCAACGTAAATCGAAAAAAAGTGTAGAAGTCTATTCTGTTTGTTAATGTTTTCTTATACTATTATTTTATTAAAACTGATACCAATAAATAGATCGTTCGAAGAGAGTACGTAGGGGAAAAGAATAAGTAAAAAAAACTATAACTTTAAAGTTTTGTTATACTGTGACCCGGGCTATTAATACTAATGTATCAACAACTCATTCATTAAAATTGTACCAGTAGTTTAGGCACTTCGTTGTGTTACTGCTAAAAATGTCACCCTTCCGGGTAAAAAAGTAAAATTTCACCACAATATCGTTCAAAATTGGCATTTCATACCTCATACTGCTTATGTGTCACCTTTTTTTCTCGGCAAATGTAGTGTAGGACGCCCACAGGCCAGGAGGAGTGACGATTTGCGGAGGATGGCTGGCAGGAGATGGATGCGAGAAGCCCAAAATTGATCAAAGTGGTGTGCAGTGGGAGAGGCCTATGTCCAGCAGTGAACTGAGATGGGCTGATGATAATGATGACTGCCTATTGTTGTAAACAAACTTATATAAACATGGTCAATAACTTATAACTGGTCCGCCATCTAACGTTTTTTTTTCAACTAGTGTTTATTTCGTGAAAAGTAACACTTAGCTCATGTCTGAATTGACAGGTAATTAGTTTTATCCTTCCGCTGAACGAATATGGTTGTGTATGCACTTGAACAACGCTGGGAAATATTGCGGCATGACTTTGAAAATCATGGTAATGTTGCAGAATATATGCGAAAATTGCGTACGGATTTCGGAAGAAGAGAAGCAACGTTAGCTCCGTATGTTCATTATCTTGTGAAAAAAGTGAAAGAAACTGGCATCCTAATCGATAAACCAAAGCGTGAAAAGCCAAAAACAGTGCGTATACCCAAGAATATTGCTGCTGTGGCAGAAAGTGTGCGTGAAGCGCCATCAACATCAATTCACCGTCGTTCTCAACAATTGAACATTTCGGAGACATCATTGAGACGAATTTTGCATAAAGACCTTGGTTTGACGCCATACAAAGTCCAATTGGTTCAGAAGTTGAAGCCAACTGACCATCCAATGCGTTTTCGCTTCGCTAAGTGGGCCTGCGATCGACTTACAGAACTTGCCGATTTTGCCAAAAAAAAAACATCTTTCAGATGAACCTCTTTTTGATCTTGGCGGGTATGTAAACAAGCAAAATTGTCGCATTTGGGGCACAGAAAGCCCGCACACATGCATTGAAAAGCCGATACACACAAAACCAGTCACTGTTTGGTGCGGATTTTGGTCCAGAGGCATAATTGGGCCAATTTTCTTCGAAAATGAGCAAGGAGTGGCCGTGACAGTCAATGGCGATCGTTATCGGGCCATGTTGAACAAATTTTTGTTCACAAAAATTTAAGAGGAGGAGGAGGAGGATTGGTTTCAACAGGACGGCGCTACGTGCCACACAGCCGAAGCTACACTCGATGTTTTGCGCCCTGTTTTTGAAGATCGCATTATCAGCCGTAGAGTTGATGTCGTTTGGCCACCTCGGAGCTGCGATTTGACACCGTTGGACTATTATTTGTGAGGTGCCCTCAAAGATAAGTGTTACGCAGACAAGCCAGAGACAATTGACGCTTTAAAGGACAATATTCGTGAAGCCATTGGTGAAATACAGCTGCACACATTCGATAATGTGCTTAAAAATTGGACCGATCGTGTAGGCTACTGCATGGCCAGCCGAGGCAGCCATTTGAAGGAAATTATTTTCCATTATTAACCGTAAGAATTGGACTTTCAAATAAAAAAAGAAATTTGAGAAAATATTTTAGTTCTTTTTACAGCATTTTCTAAAAAAAAAGTTATTTGGCGGACCCTGTAAAAAGTAGTAGAGAAAGTATAAAATACATTGAGTCAAGACATACAAGTGGACTTACAAACTTTATAGTAGGTTCTCGAAATGAGACAAGTTATAAGGGATAGAAGGAAATTGTCAAAGCCGTCACGTACAAAATCATTCATGAATAGTAAATTAAGAGATGTGCAATTTGGTGGTCTTAATCACCGAAAGCATTCATTACTGACCATGGACTTTTCTTCCGTGTATTTTATATACATACTTACACGAGGTTTTTTTATCACATTATTGGATGTACAGTAATCCATTTCAGTCTCTTAATATTTTTTATATTACATTTATATATAGACCGGGAGAATGATGCAGAATGATTGAACCTCCGGTCTCACACACCAACAAAAGACAACAGCACAAATGCTGTAATTTTAGGTTGGTCTACTGTTATAGGGATATACTACCCGGTCCAGCCGCCGGCGCCTCGACGGTAGGAGGCTCTTCGACGAGCACTTCCGACAGCTTGCTCCTAAGCTGGTGGACACTGACTCCGCCTTAGGGTGACTTTAGCCCAATTTGCACTGTATGGTGCTCCGGTGTAGGCCGCAGCTATCACCGCCCAGAATAGGGCGTGCCTCTGGCGCCCCCAGAGGATATTGGCGGTCAGAGCCATACGTGGATACCGCACGGTGTACACAGAGGCGGCGTGCGCCTTGGCCGGAACACCCCCGTTGGATTAGGAGGCGAAGGTGCTCGCCGAATTTTATCGGCGAGTGGCTGACTTCCGGGCGATGAGCGGTTCTGGCCCTCATTACAGAGTTTACGTGGAGGTGGTGCCCGCAGCAGTGCGGGCAGGCGCTGGGAGGGGTCCCGAAGGAAATCCGTTCCCTGGACTCCTCCCAAAATACAGGCGCAGAGAGGTCACACCGTGTGGTTTTAAGGTAGGCGTCCATTGGCCCGCGCCGGACGCACCGAACGCACGGCACGCAACGGATTGAACGGATTTGCCTTGCTCATAAATGACGGCGTTCGGTGCGGTCAGCACGGATAGTGGACGCAGCACTATGTGAAATCATACAAAGCAAAATAAAATCCGAGAAATACATATATTTCTCGCACTACTTCAGATCTTTTTAGTATACTTGAGAAAAAAAATACAGTATATATTTTCTAATGATACCGATTACGACCCTTGTTTCAGATGCTTAATTTTGTTTATAGCCGTAGACTGGGACAATATTTAATTCGAAACAACTTATCAAAATGAGAAAATATTAGGTCTGTTATTGTTCACTAAATGTTATATAAGTAGGTAAGAATGTTCTTGGAGACTGAAATGGTTGATAATTAGTTATTAGCAGAACTATATATTTTCTTTACAATAAGCGAGACAAGCTTTTTGGAAATAAATGAATCGACAAAGCCTAAAACTTATTTTATTTCTTTTAGAAGTTATTTCACGTTCTAATTGAGTAAGATTTTGTATTTATTTATATTATAATGTTACTAACTTTTGCCTGCGGCACGTATGGCGGTTATCGCAGAAAAGAGAAGGCGACACACACCGCCATCTAGTCCTAAATTAAGCAGAGCTTGTGCTATGGGTACTAAACTGATATAAATACTTTTTTATATGTAACTTATTAAAGAAAGAAAACACCCAAACTCTGAAACAAATACCTATTTGCAGATCGTATTATCATTTGACCCCACCCAGGTATCCAACCCGAAACCTCAAGCACAGCAGTCGCATACGCTACCACTTCACCACCCAGGCAATATCAGTTAAGAAAAGCCAAAGCGTTAAACCGTTGAAATCGTAACAGACAAATGGACAGAGTTACGTACTTTGGAATTTACAATATTAGTATACTTTAGTAACAAAAACGACATTGATCTCCATTAATTACGGTTCTGTAATACCTCTTTTGCTTAGTCCACATTTATCAATAGCTTTTTAGTGCTTTTCACAAGAAATAATTAATTTATTGAAATAAAACCTTGTGTACAGAAGACTTAACCTAAAAAAGTAAATAATAAATATTTATACGCATAATTTAAGAGAAGGCGAGACATTAGATGAATTAATGTGAGCATTTCATCAACTGGATGCTTTTATACACGGTATATAAATTAGGCTTAAACTCGTCTGGTATGCTGACCTTTGTACTAAACAAATATGAGGGCTAGCCAGGTATACGAAAACATAATGAACTTTAAAACGTGTCGCTTGTTTGAACACGAAAACTTTAATAATAATAATTACACACATCTCGCACACGGTCTATATGACCGTTAAATTCATTTTAATATAGTATGAGTAGTAACAAGGCCTAGAAGCCTAGTCATTGGTCTAAAATAAAATAATTAAATTAATTATTTTTAAATTACGAACTTGACTGTGCACACATTATTTAAAAGTCTTCGTCATCGTATGTCGTTACAATTTTTTCGGTCTAGCTCCCTTTCGCAACGCCCAATAAGGAACTTCGTTCTAAAAGAAAATAAGTATGTACTATAATCAATAATCATTATTAGTTATATTTACTAATATTTTACTGTATGTTAACTTATAAACCTAATGTAATTTAACACCCCACTGACTTGTTTTGCCTCATAGTCACCTGAACTTATAACCTACATCCTCAGATGTGGATTTCTAGCTTTCTTCTCACTTCTAAGGCCTCATTCGCACGAGGGATTTTTAAAAAAGCGTCCAAATATAACAAATGCATTCCCAAGTATATGTTCACACAACAGCGTTTTTAAAACAAGCCACTTTTTATAGAGCAGTGTTGTATTTTCAATTTTCGACGTTGGAAATAGACCATAATATTATAATTATACAACTTCATAGTTGAACGCTTTTTTAACGTCCGTTAAAAAAACTCTTGTGCGAATGAAGCCTAAGAGTCTTCAATAGTCTCGTGCTAGTCGTAGACCTCTCCTTAAAAGGACTACCACAACCACTATACCATTTTGGCGAGACGGAATGGCTGGACGGAACCGGTATAGGATTTGTATCAACTTTTACTTTTCTGTTGTTGTGCGCAATGTGCTTTCATAACCGACACCATTGATATCCGAACCGACACCCATAGAATTAATAGGGATGGGGTGACACGACGTATTATTAGTCCGTCACCATATGAATAGTTTACATAAATACCCAGTTTATATTGTATAGATCTTTGTTGTAACAATATCGAAACTATCTTAATGTACTGTCTAAGTTTCTCTATTAAATACATTTGTTAAGAGTTGTATGTTTTGAATCGTATTCTATTTAATTACACGCGTGGTTACCAGGAGGGTCGTAATCTCGACCACAAATTACAAAACAGATCTAAGTTAGCTTCGTATCAGTGTAATATAACGTTAAACAACTACACATTGTTGTTAGTAATTACATTCGTGTTTACGTTACTAAACATCATGATCGAAATTTTAACACTCATGGGTTTTCACTATACTTATATCGGCTTCGTAGTAGGAGCTAAGTTATCCTAAATAAAATTGAGACACGGCAAACGATAAATGATCACTGCTTTTAATATTTTTGCTAGAAATTATATACGAAAAGGCGCCATTTAACTTTTTATATTCAAAATAATTCTATAGAAACAGCTTTCTTACTGTAAACAGTTCACTTGAAATCTGAATTAAAAGTATGTAACAGAAATTGATTTAACCATACCACGCACGCCATAATACTGCTAAATTTAGACGTAAATAAAGTGTAGTAGGTACTTCATTTTACCCGTTAGAATTCTTTCAAAAATTTTAAATATTACTCATATGAATAAATACTCTTTTGTTGGGAAACAGTGATAAACGAGCGTACTAATCGTTGGTATTTCATCTATTTTTGTATTTAGAAAGTGCGAAAGAAGATTGTAATTTTTATGAATGTTTGAAAGAGTACTTGTGTTGCATTGTTTTGGACTAGGACCGAACTATTTTCGTACGTTAACCCTCGATCACTCGCGCGGTTTTTAGCCTCGTGAGCACTCGCGGGGTGCTGTAGCCACCCCACATACTCAATATACATTAATATATATATATTATCAGTTAATGGAATTATACCAGCATTTTATAATTTAGTGTTGTATGACGTATGTAAATTAAAAACGTAATTTTTATAATGTTCTTTATGACTGTTGTACAAAGCATTATAGTAATCAGTCTTTTCAGAAACAATATTGAGATATTTCCTCAAAGAACCAAAAATAAATAAAACTTCTTAGTTTTTAACATAAACTTTCACATTGTAAATCAAAAATATAGGGATTTATTAACAAAATTAATTAAAAAAATCTTTTTTTTCTTAACAAGAACTGCAAATTAATTTCATGTGTTTTTGAGCCATGGTTTGTTTGCAAAAATTGCAGTGACTCAACGTTTGGAGCGCGGACAAACTATACAGCGCTGGTTTTTGTTGGTGTCATTCCTTCGGTGCTTGATCTATGAGCATTCAACATCCTCTTGAGTGGTTTGGGTACCCCTAGTTGTGAAGATCTTTTTTCAAGGTGACCTTGAAGCAGGCTCAAACCCAATGATTCCAAAAATTCAGGACTTTTCATGTCAGGTTGTGATTGCGTTATATTCCAATCGTAGATAATTGAAATTGCGACTTATAATTGAAGTACGACCCTTGAGTTTGTGCCACTTAGTAACTGTACCTTTTCCGATGTAATAACGTGGATGATCCTTGGTTTCAGACTTATCAACCCATGAAACATCCTGTTCTGACATAGAATCATGATCACATTCTTAAACAAAATCTTAATACACTGGCACTGCAACATTGTCTTTGTCATCCAATATTATTTCTTCTAACAAAACTGCTAATCTCGCTTGCTCTTGTCAACTCGTCTGAAAACAATAAAGTTAAAAAAAAACTGACTAAACTTAAATATTAATTATTAAATATATGCTTCGAAAAACACCACTATTTATACTATAGTAAGTAAGGGCACAATCAATTAATTTACTTTTACAAAATAATTGAAAACACGTACCTTGCTGTAAAGTAACCTCCGCAAAAGTATAACACGAGCGCTCGCGGGGTGTTATGAGCACCCCATACAAAATTTAACACGTCCCTACGTTGCAAGCGCTGGTACAACACTACCCCTCTCACCCCTTATCGACTGTTTTAAAGATCACTTGAAGGTACTGAGACGCGCAGATGTGTAACTAGAGAAATTATTTGTCATTTTTACGTTCAAACATGCATGGGGTGCTGACAGCACCCCGCGCGAGTGACGGCGGGTTAACTATTCATAGGTCCTTCCTAAGGCAAATATAAAATACTAGGTATTTTAGGTCTGCGCCTAAAGTAACAGGGATCCGGGGCTACACCACATACCTACTCTTTGCAGAGGCATTCACCGTGTGGATGACCACCGGAACCTTTTTTTCACGTAAAAAGAGATAAACTATTCCCATATGTAGGAATACAAATTACGGATACCTTAAACGGTGTTTCGGATAACTTAATTTCAACAGCACTGATAGTAACGACTCATTTCCTTTTACATGTATGATTCACTTCTTAAAACGAAAAAAAAATCACAAAACAATAAAATATCCAATATTTTTTTACAATATTAATATAACTAAAAGAATTCATTTTTTTTGTATTTATGTTGACTAAAAATGAGAGTATTCTTGATCGACAGTCGCATACGCTAACCGCTAACTAACAAGGCAATTAGCAAATGATTATACCTACCAATTTAATTGGTACATACATAACTATATTTTACAGCCATAATATCAGAAGTTACTTTAGTGGTTTTGTTAAACCTAAAGTAAAAAACATTTAAAACTTGATTTTAAACTCAAACATTAAATCTACTCTTTTTACGTGCCCACGTAAGCTAATAAAAATGTCCGTAAAAAACCAGCAACGTGTTGTCCTTATATTATACACGAGTGTTTCGCTTACGGCTCACCCTTGGGCCTGCTTGTCGTAATTAACATGAAACCGCGTTTTTCATTTTAATTGGAATCTCGCACAAGCCTGGATGAAAATATGCCTGAAACGGTACGATTTGATTTAGTAGCCCCTTTGCGGTATATGAACTCGAGTAGGAAATATGTGTCCAATATACAAAAGTGTCTTTCATACCGCTGAACATAGCCACGCTTCGCTGTGGCACATTGTGGTGCTATGGATAAAAACAATCTTGCAGCTTTTTCTATTTCATATATGAATCAAGTAGATACAATATAAATCAGTATATGCCGTTACAATCTTCTTATTAACTGAGTCCATTGGTGTTATCCGCGTTTACTGTTGTAATGCGCGAGTAACGCCGCGATTTTTTTTATTTATATAGATGTTGTAATATTTATAAAACAGTTAATCCACTTAAGGCGTCCATAAATGTAATTGTTAAGACATATCGTAACCTCGAAATCTGAATTTCACTGAGTACTTATTGGGTTTTTGAAAAGTATACAAAGCAAATTAACGTTTTGTTCTAAACAGGCTAGATTTAGCCCGCGGTTCCGACCGCGTATACGTCGGTTATCGGCTAGCTTATGTCTTTCTCCAAAGTCTAATCCATCACAAAACCGAAATTCGTCCAAATTAGTTCAGATTTCGAATTCATAATAAGTATTAGTTTGGTTAAACGACTTCAAGCAGCTTTATTCAAGGTGTATTTTTTTACTTAATAGGCAAACGAAAGTCACGTGTTGATAAGCGATTACCGTCAGTTTTTCTTAGAATTCAGGGATTTGAACTTCCTGTACCATTATACACTCGGTTAAAAGCAATAAGAAACTTTCTTACACCGGTTTAATTTCAATCTTTTCGAGCCAGGCCTGTCATTCGTATGATTTGTATTCTCAATCCTCTCAATATCATTACTCTCAGAAGATTTTAGACTCCAGAAGAATTAGCTCAATCTGATTAATGGTGAAAATCACAATTAATTTGTCAGGGAGTAAAATTTCAGCAGTTACTGAAATCAAAATTGATGATGAATTCGAACGGCCCGTCTATATATACATCAAGGAATTTCCTATTAAACATTGACTCGTTATCGAATATTTATGTTCAAAAATACATAGACACTATTTAACAATATAGGGTAAACTGTATAATGATAGGCACCTTAAGGCTATCTAGCCAAGATTTGTTTTTAAAACTTAAACTAGATGTCAGATTCTAATTTAATCTTCATAAAACGTTTTAATAATTTATTAATTTAGAAATAAAAACACATTCATTTAGATAAACACAGTTTAATAAATAAAAATTAATGAAATTTAAAAATGCTTTGAAAAGTACAGTAATTGGCATCAAAAGTGCAGTTATTATCAGATAGCAATCAGTCATTGGTTTATAATGGATATAATGTGAAAAAATACACTCAAAACGATAATTTAACTCAAAACAAAACATATTAACACTATTCACAACATCAAATTCATGATAAACACGAAATAAAAGATAATATAATATAATCTTACCATATGCCTTCTTGGATCTTATTAGAAAGCGGCGGTGACAATCACCGGTGCGAGTAGCCCGCGTTATGATTTCTTTTTACGTGTTGCCAGGATACATTTTATAAAGATTCAGTTGAACTCCCATAATGTCGACGTGGTAGAATTTGAAAAACAGATTTCCATGAATTCTTTGTTAGAGCAATTCTTAATATTTGTGTTTAAAATGCAAAGTGCCAATGACTGATGAGATGCCAACAATAGTATAGTTTACCCTATATACTCAACCAACCGCGTACAAAATTGCCCGTATTGTCGTCATAAGAGATTAGGAAACATATGTGAACCTATTATTTTAGATGTAGGTATACAAATTAATTTCAATTAGTTTACGTCGTTCTCGTTATAGCAGCTGTATATAATATATTAATATGCCTTCAGTCAGATTAATATTTTGTATTGTTTTCTTTACAGTTGGAGAATGTTCAGCTACTCGACAAATACAACCTGCGGAACCCATCCAAGGGGACATTGTATTTCGCCACAACACACCTCATCTTCGTCGACCATGAGATGAGGAAAGAGACATGGGCAAGTACAGAAAATTATAACAAAAATACTTGTAATTTTTTACTTTTAATTTTCTTTATGTTTGTTACTTTAATATTCTGTCACATAAGAACGATTGTTTGGAAAAATAAGTTAGGTAAGGTAGGTAATAGATATTAATATTTATTTTCTAGTTTATTAGATTCGATGTTTTTACTTGAGCCGGTAGAACTAGTGAATACATGTGTGTTTTTAATTCGGTGCCGTGTTCAAGTCATCTTAACTTGCCGGCACTATAAGTAGTATCAAAAGTTTACATGTAGTTGTATATTTGTTGTTGTAGCGCATAAATTAATGGACAAATATTCACTTGTTCGAAAGCTTTCCTAGCTGAATTAACATTAGAAAATACGATTATGCACAATAGAACTTGAAATGCAAAAGTTTCCTGATTTTTGCATTCCTTCATTCCCTCATTTTGATTCCTGCTTCTCATAAAATTGTTCGTGGTCCTTGTTTTTTGAATTCATTTAAATCATTCGAGCACTCTCCAACAGAAATATATACTCATTTATTTTATTTCGCTCCCGGCATACTTTTGACATTCCCTAACTTACACCAAGTTCGCGGTTTCTAATAAAATGTTGCCGGCCCTTGACAACTCCATATTAAAAATACACAAGACCCAGATTATTTTTATCTCATCTTTCATATTTAATTTATCTTCGTTTAAAAAAATACTATAGCAATGACAATGATTCGTAAATACCATCTAAATTAAAAAAAAATTGTTGTATTTATGGGACTTTTACGAACTACCTATTTTCTCTATTCTCTTTTACAGATAGAAGTGATGTGTCTCAATAAAATATCATTGACACTTTAGGCTCTCTCCGTTGGTAAATTATATTTTGTCAAAATGACAAAAATGTATTTTTGCAAACTAGGCATATGTTTCAGAAATAATAACGCGAAAATCGTTATTTTTAAACATGTATCTAAATCGTAAACGATTTCTTTTGCGAATTGCAATTTATTTACAATCGATTTGTTCATTTTGAAACACTATATATAAACCTATAAATGTAAACAAGCTTAAAAACTTAAGTACTGAGTGAATAAAAGAAATAGCAATTTCTTAGCTCTGGAAGACGTTATCGCTTCTGGCTAATGCAATCGACAAGGCAGTTATTTAAATTTTCATCTTCGATCGTCTTGTTTTATAGTGTAGACATCTGATTAGTGTACATAAGGTAGGTATAGTGAAATAAATTGAGAAACCGACTAGGTTTACTCATCATCAGTATATCGCAGTCCACTGCTGGACATAGGCGTCTCCCATTGCACACCACTCCGATCGATTTTGGGCTTCTCGCATCCAGCTCCTGCCAGCCATCTTACGCAGGTCGGTACTCCAGTCTCCACCTCGCCTGTGGGCGTCCTACACTACGTTTACCGTTTAGGTTTACTCAGGGCGGCGGGCGGGAACTTTCAAGGGGCGCGCGAGTGCGAATTGAAGAAATTAGTAATTTAAGTGTTTAGTATGAATAAAATAAAGCGTAGTTAAGTGATAACATGAATGTCTGACAAGTTAAACCATCATTTTGAAAATAAATTTCGTTACCGCGGGAAAACTGTGAAACGTTTGACTTGCATAATGGCCGCAAAAGCGCCAATGCTTTACATGTTTGCTGATACAATATGAAATAACAATTATTAAAAGACAAAAACACTTACAAACCTATATATAAATATATAAAAAATACTATCAAAACAATTTAAAAATGAAGCAAAGTGAAAGTGCTATGTTTGTTTAAATAAAATAAGACTTGACTTAAAGGTCTTAGTTACCAGGTCATTAAATCCCAAAAAAAAAAATAGGTTTACTCACTATATATTTTACTAGATATTTCAAACCGTAGGCATTGAAATTAGCAAATCTTAGACTGACTACGAAAGCGATACTAATCGGACTGCCTTATCATTCAGTTAGCGAATCAAGAGAGGCGTCGTGCTTTTTATCGTATGGATTTTCTAATCAAGAGGAGGGTTATTTAGTCTCTTTCGAGGAGATCCTTCCTTTTTAAAGAATCTTGTTTGTGTTCAGATTCTGCTGATGCACATATCTTCAGTGGAGCGGCTCCCTATAACGACGACCGGCTCTCCGCTGCTGGTACGAACCAAAACTTTCCAGTCGGTGTTCTTCGTGATACCTCGCGAGAGGGATTGTCACGAGATGCACCAAACACTACTCAGATTGAGCCAGCCAGGTAAATTCACGTGTTCACTTAAACTATTGCAAAAAGGCAAAGGCTCTGTGATTTTATGGAGGGATAATGAATACAGAAAACATTATGATTTAATTAAGCAATGGTAATTTACATTTCGAATATAAAAGTTTTTATTTGGAAATAAAAGTTGAATTATTATCTGTGGAGTAATCGAGTGTACAGGACTTTACAAAGTATTTAATATTAGCTTTTTCCCGCGGCACCTTCCGCTTGTAGGTCCGTAGGATTTAACAATCGGAACAATCCGTTAAAGTCGTAAAAAAAATATAGACTTTAAAAGTTGAAATAGGAAATAATTCACCCAAAAATTATCATTGAGAATAAGGTAATTTTCTATTTCAGAGAAATATTATGGATATTTCTATATTGTAATATTTTTTTCATTACAGTACACATTGACGAACTATATTGTTTTCACTACAAGTCAACGCCCGACGATTTACCTAAGTCGGCGGGATGGAACTTCTTCGACATACAGACAGAGTACCAGAGAATGAATGTGCCCAATGAACATTGGGTTCTTTGCACCGCTAATAAGGATTATGAGGTAAACATCACAGTTATTTAATATTCGACCTTGTGTTTATTTCAGTAAAATTCATTGTTCTGTACCACAATGTATATTATTAGAACCTAAGTAGAATCGTACGGCCGAACTGATTGTAGGTTTTTTTATAAAAACTTCCCTCCGCGGCGTTACTCGTACTTTACTACAATAACCACACTAACACCGCGGCACTCAGGTAGTCCAAAACAAAATTAGCCTATATGTTACTTCCTACGTCATCAGCTAAAAATTCCGTCAAAATCAGTCTAGCCGTTCCAGAGATAGTCACAAGCAACAGACAGGCAGACAAACAGACAAAAATTTTAATAATTAGTTTTTCATGTAAGTACCAACCTTACTTTCATATGCATTTAGAAAAGAAAACATTCAATATTACAATAATATTATTTAATGGTATAGATTTTTAAACTCTAACAAGTGTTGATATTTTGTGTGGTTTGTGTACAGCTATGCGATACCTACCCAAGTGCGGTGTATGTCCCGGCTCGAGCTTCTACTGCAGTTCTCCTCGGGAGTGCCAGCTTCAGGTCCCGGGGCCGTCTCCCGGTGCTCGCCTACTTGCACCACAATAAGGCGGCCATTGCTAGATGCAGCCAGCCGCTCAGCGGCTTCTCAGCCAGGTTCTTATATATATTCCTTGAGTTTATATCAACAGTATCGCTTACTTTTTATAATATTCACTTTAAGGGATAGAAGTATTCAGTTCAATAGGTAGTAGAGCCATGCTGAACGAATGGGCCGGCTCAACCGAAGCAGTACTACTCTCGCACAGAAAACCAACCTAAAATGACAGTAGTCGTGCTGACGTCTTCGTCGAGTGTGAGACCGGTGTTTCTGCATCATTCATGTGATGTGGGTCACCATGCTGCATTATATGCACTCTCAATGGTAGCCCCTACTTCTGGATTCTACTCATGCTTTCTATCAGGCAGCGTAGAGTCACTTTTGTAGGCTTAAATTAAAAAAAAAAAGTTTATTCCTCTCAGGATAAGATTAAGGCCATACGTCCTAACGCTGGCCGAGTGCGGGTTAGGGACTGGCAAGACAACATTGAGGATACGTAATCTTGCCGTTCGATGTTTTTAAGTCTCCCGAATGCCTCCAACTGCTTCACGACTGTTATCCTTTGATATCAACCGAGACCGACCGCTTAATGTTGCTGTAAATTAAAATTATTGTTAATGGCGATTTCAGATGCATGGAAGATGAACAAATGCTTGACCTGATCAGACGGGCAAACCCCAATTGTGGCTATATGTACGTTGTGGACACACGACCGAGGGTATGTAAAATGGTTTCTTAGAACAAGTTAAAATCACCATGATCCTATTTGACTAGTTTTAATAAAATTTTAATAGTCTATGTCACCTGGCCAATTTTCTCGAATCAGACAATTCATTAAAATCTTTTTAATAGTTTAAGCTCTACGGTGTAACATACAAACATACATAGACTGCTAAAACTATTTGAACTTTGATAAATGTATCGACGGCAGAAAGCAGAAATGGTGTATACAGAAATATCCAAGTTTTTATTTCTGTATTGTTTTTATAGCTATTTTCTATTTTGAAATCGTAATGATATCAAATATGTCTCTAGATCAACGCGATGGTAAACCGCGCTGCGGGCAAAGGGTACGAGAACGAAGCCTTCTACGAGAACATCAAGTTTCAGTTCATGGGTATCGGCAACATCCACGTCATGAGGAAGAGCCTTCAAAAACTTGTTGAGAGTACGTATTAATATTATGATAATAATAAATGAAAACGAATTATCGTAACTGTATCCTAGAGCCATTGATTCTGTTTTAACGTACATGTTTCAAAAATATGCGTTGTAAGCTATGGTCATCACGTGCGTAGCTTAAATTGACTTGTTGAGTTTTATAATATGTATTAGTGTAACTGCTTTGTTGGTCTAGCGGTTAGCATATTACCGATTAAGAGGTCTTGGATTTGATTCCCGGATCGATGATGTTTAAGAACAGTATGGAGTTTGCAAGTTGTAGTCTTAATCAACGTGCCTTAGGCACGTGAAGCAGTTGATCCAAAGTCTGATCTCTCTCTCTCTTTATATAGCCGTCTCATTGCATTGTGAGTGTGAGGAAACAGAAAGTGTACCTTTGTACAAGCACACACTTTTACATTATAATAATATCTCCTGTGTAGTTGGCTGCCGTGGTGGAAATCAGCTAGTCCTAACTAGGAACGTCATTAGTATAAATGTTATCATCATTCATTCATCATTAACAGCCTTTAACAGTCCACTGCTGGACATAGGCCTCTCCTTTGAAAGGAGGTTTAATGTTATACATATAATAATAATGATTACGACATATTTCAGCTTGTGATCAGAACACGCCAACAATGTCGTCGTTCCTTAGCGGCTTGGAGTCGTCAGGTTGGCTCAAACATATCAAGTGAGTTTTTAGTCATATTTATACTTCAAGTCAATATGTTCAACTTTTCAAAGTGATATCACTCTGCTGGATGGAAAGCATGAGTAGAATCCAAGAGTAGTTAGTGGTCATCATACTCTCTCGTGGTATATGGTGACCCACACTAAGACGGCCTATTGAGATGCTACTGCATTAATGGACCTTTAATCTCTAATTGTCTTAGGACATCTGCGAGATGAATAGGAGTGGTGACACTCCGTATTCTTAATTCATTATCACTCAGAACTCACATGCAAGTATGGTGCAACTTTGGTATAAGAAATATAGATACTATGTTAGATAGATATGTTATTTATTAGTGATAAAAATTCATGATAGACAATATTTACATTGTAATATTGCATAGAAGTTACCTTGTTATACTGCGTACGGATACTATTAAATAATATTTTTCACAATAAAAAATATTCAATCTATAACCACAATTGCATGCAGTACCAATTCTATCTAAACGAATGGATAGTGCCGTATGTGCGATGAGTGAAGTTACATAGCAGTGATGAGTGTTGTGGTGGTGCAGGTCTATCCTGGACACGTCGTGGTGGATCGCCTGCGCGCTGGAGAGCGGCGTGAGCGTGTGCGTGCACTGCAGCGACGGCTGGGACCGCACCGCGCAGGTCTGCTCGCTCGCCGCGCTCTGCCTCGACCCGCACTACCGCACCATCAACGGCTACCAGGTACGAACAGGGCCGTCTTTACCTATAGTGTAGGGTGTGCGTGCACTGCAGCGACGGCTGGGACCGCACCGCGCAGATCTGCTCGCTCGCCGCGCTCTGCCTCGACCCGCACTACCGCACCATCAACGGCTACCAGGTACGAACAGGGCCGTCTTTACCTATAGTGCAGGGTGTGCGTGCACTGCAGCGACGGCTGGGACCGCACCGCGCAGGTCTGCTCGCTCGCCGCGCTCTGCCTCGACCCGCACTACCGCACCATCAACGGCTACCAGGTACGAACAGGGCCGTCTTTACCTATTGTGCAGGGTGTGCGTGCACTGCAGCGACGGCTGGGACCGCACCGCGCAGATCTGCTCGCTCGCCGCGCTCTGCCTCGACCCGCACTACCGCACCATCAACGGCTACCAGGTACGAACAGGGCCGTCTTTACCTATAGTGCAGGGTGTGCGTGCACTGCAGCGACGGCTGGGACCGCACCGCGCAGATCTGCTCGCTCGCCGCGCTCTGCCTCGACCCGCACTACCGCACCATCAACGGCTACCAGGTACGAACAGGGCCGTCTTTACCTATAGTGCAGGGTGTGCGTGCACTGCAGCGACGGCTGGGACCGCACCGCGCAGATCTGCTCGCTCGCCGCGCTCTGCCTCGACCCGCACTACCGCACCATCAACGGCTACCAGGTACGAACAGGGCCGTCTTTACCTATAGTGCAGGGTGTGCGTGCACTGCAGCGACGGCTGGGACCGCACCGCGCAGATCTGCTCGCTCGCCGCGCTCTGCCTCGACCCGCACTACCGCACCATCAACGGCTACCAGGTACGAACAGGGCCGTCTTTACCTATAGTGTAGGGTGTGCGTGCACTGCAGCGACGGCTGGGACCGCACCGCGCAGATCTGCTCGATCGCCGTGCTCTGCCTCGACCCGCACAAGGGGTTAAAACACCCTAGGGCATGATTCTGTAGCTACAACGTGTCTTGACATCATGATAAAGTGTTCTCTCTGGGTTACAGGCGCTAATAGAGAAGGACTGGCTGTCGTTCGGTCACAAGTTCACTCACCGGTGCGGGCACATCGCATGCGACGGCCGCGAAAGGTCCCCAGTCTTCACACAACTGCTAGACTGCACTTGGCAACTGTTGCGGCAAAGGCCAGAGGTAAATATAGTCCTCTTTAAACATACTTAGAAGTAGCTTTTACCTGCGACTCTGCCAAAGCTTTTTTATTTTTATATTTTTATATTTAGGCCTGCCTAAAATTTCTCTCTACTCTTGTTTATTTTTCTTTGTACGGAAATCCCCTTGGATGCCGTCGGACTCGAACCGACGGCACTAGAAGTCGGGGAACCAGGTGTACCCTCGGAAGGAAACCCCTGGGACCCCGACGTACCTCGGGCCGCCTATGGTTTGTAGATGACCCCCTACTGTGCGGGAACCCCGATGTTTCCCCTGTACCAAACTCGTTTTTTAGCGCTCGATTTACCACCCCGGCCTGCTTCTGCTAGGGTAACAGGTCTTTTCAGTCTGATAGAAAGCACAAGTAGAATCAACAAGTAGTGGTCACCATCCTTGTTGGTCTATTACAATGTCGGTGACTCACTGTGATTCTTTTAACTAATATTACTGTTGTGTTTATTTGTCAACCGACGATAATATAATAAGCACTAAATGTTAAGTTTACCACAATTCATAACAGAAAACTGCATCCAAATCGGTTTAGCTACTAATAATGCTAGCTTGTCGATACAAGATTTTTTCTATGAACAATTAATGTTGTGTCGTGTTGTGATACAAGACTGTGTCTAATTCACAAATTGTTGTTCGGAATCTGGGTTTCTTTGAGTTGGTTTCATGTATGTTAATAAAGTCTCCCGCGACAGTAATATAATCATAGTGCAGGAGCTGGCTTGTTAATTATATTTTCAATTTAAAAAAACAACATGGACCAAAATACCACAATAGATATTAAATTGCAATTCAAAAATGTGTTACAGGCTTTCCAGTTTAACGAGCGGTTTCTACTGACGTTGCACGACCACGCGCACGCTTGTCAATATGGCACGTTTGTGGGGAACTGCGAGAAGGACAGACGGGACCTCAGGTACTTTTCTTCTGATGACCTTTGCACATAACTATCTGAGCTGCCATTCTATTCTTTCATTCGCTAATGTCACTTAGTTACGTGATCAAATCAAATTTCAGCCAATGAAACACGAGAATAGAATAGAAAACGAAAAACGTTTGCAACTTGGCTAAGGGGGCTGAGGTTGTAGCTATACCTTTACAACAACAACAAAAGCCTAAGTTACTAGTTATATGATCAGCTTTCTACCAGTGAAAATTCCCTCAAAATAATGCAGCGGTTCTGGAGATTAACTGGCACAAACAGACAAAATTTTGAAAAAAATATGATGTTAGTAGCGTATATTCTTCATGATATGAATTTAGTGAAAATCTGTTCTTAGCTCGGTTTAACAACGCCATCTGTTCTCTCAAGTAGTAGTTCAGTGTTGTTGTGTTGGAGTACTAACCACCAACCAACTAAGTGTTACTGAAATAGTAGTAAAGATGTCGCAAGCAATGCTAAGATTAATAAAAATAACGCACGAAAACCCCCAAACACCAAATTCCAGCGAAATCGTTAGAGCCGTTTCCGAGATTACAAATTTCAATATAAATTTATATAGAAACAATATACAAGAATTGATCGTTTAAAGGTATTAGATAGATATAGATAGTGTAACACAAGGGTACTGTCCACAATACAATCCTTGCAGCTTCAACGTGCTTGATTAAATGCTTCATGTGTGCAGGTTGTCGGAGCGATCCTTCTCTTTATGGGGTTACATGGCGAGCCATCTGAACGAATATAAGAACCCCTTATACAATCCCAAGTCTCACCCCGATGTGCTCAAACCAGATCTCAACGCGCAGAGTATCAGGTATTTGTTATTATCATATGTATAAGGATTATTTCAATATATTTACTGACTGGCTCGATGGTACAGATGCAACGTATGCGGTTGTTGTACTGAGGTCTCGGGTTTGATTGATATTGAGTTTCGTAGTGGGGGAATCTATGACGCGCCTGACTGGCACAGTGCAGGCGCCCACATATCTATCAAAAGCTAGTCGTACTCGCGCAGGATGGACTCCGTACCGTTATCTATAAATTTTAGGTATCTAGCATTTGTTGTTAAAGCGACAACAGGAATAAATACATCATCGGTGAAGATTAGAACTGTCTAACTGTCACAGTTCATGTGATACAACTGACAGACGGAGTCTTAGTAATAGGGTTTCGTTTAGCCTTTGGGTACGGAACCCTAAAAATGTAACTTTATTAATATTATAATATCAGCTACATTCATTTTCTGCCTGTCCAGGTTCTGGCGTGGTATGTACTGCCGGCATGAAAGCGGAGTCCATCCCCGAGAACCGCTCGGAGACCTGCTGCCAGCCGCCACAGAACATTGTTCAGCGCTGGAACATCACATCAACTATCTGACCAAGGTACCAATAACTACTCAGTAATATGGATGGCTGCACTAGTGACGTAGTAGGTTCAAACGGGTCCTACACGGGAAAACACTTTGTGTGATCCACAAAATGTTATTCTGGGTTTGGGTGTTATTTGTGTCCATTTCTTGTATGTTTGTAAAGTTCCCCGCGACACAGGAATATATTCCTAATGCAGGAGTTGTCGTTAAAAAAAAATATATTACAAGACCTGTTATCATAATATGGAGCAAAAAAATCTACATTATTTTAAAGTATACACTACATACTAACATGGTAAATATGTTTGTGTATGTTTAGAAAAAAAGAAATTATTTTGTGAAAACAATAAGACAAAAAAGTGTTTATGGCAGCGGTGGGATTCGAACCCACGCCTCCGAAGAGACTGGTGCCTTAAACCAGCGCCTTAGACCGCTCGGCCACGCTACCCGTGTCAACTGTGCTTGAAAATTATATCCACTATTACTATTACTCATCATCCTCCTAGCCATTATTCCCAAGTTTATTTGGGGTCGGCTACTAGTTCAACTGGTTTTCCCTGAATTCAGTTTTTCCACAGAGCGACTGGCATCGGACCTCCGCAACCCTAACGGAGAACTGAAATTCGAATATTGAACTAGTTGTCAGTATATTTGAGGGCGCTGAACGCACTGCCAAACTTCCAAACTCCGGGCTGCTATTAGGAATTTCCTAAGAAAATCCCAAAAAGATTTTTTGGCCCGACCCGAGCTTTTTTTCCACTATTACTATTGTCTACAAAAAAAAACTTGAAAATGAAGTATATTGTTTTAAATTTTCATGGCCAGTAACACTAAAATAGACATCTGCGGGATTGCTACCATGTACTCCGTGATCATGGCGCTTGCAACAGCGCCAAATATCGGATACTCAATAACAAAAACGTACATACATGGTAGCAATCCCGCAAATTTATATTTTAATTGAAATTGAAGATATACCATCGCCTACGTAAGACTTTATTGAAAACAATGTTGATAGAATGCTAAGAGTTTTTATTTATGGCAAACTATATTTTTCCCGCAGCTCCGCCCGCGTGTATGTCGGTTATCGCGGCAAAGAGGATTTTTCTTAAGAATCAAAGTGTTTTCACCACAGATTTTATTGAAATCGGTTTAACAGTGAAAGCGGAATAGACAGAAAAAGTTACTTTACAATTGTAAATGAAAAAAAAATAATACACGAAAGGGAGCAAACTAGTACAAGCAGTGAAACACTGATCCGCTCTTAAGCACAACATAACCAAGGTATTACTGCAACAAAAATGTGTTCACAGTGGTAGGACCTGCTGCTCGCTGATTCAGAGCATTGCTTTTCCACTACATTAACTATTTCTGTATACTGACTATACTTGGGCCATTACAAACGTGTGAAATGAGTCATAAATCATTGTTATCAGACCTCTCGCTCACACTTATAGGCATATCGGATCTCTCGCTCACACACCACTAGAAGTGTTTATCGGCATATCGGATCGAGATATCCGTGTGTTTTGTGCGACAGAGCGAGAGCTCACACAACACACAGCGAGAGATTCGATAAGCCTATAAGTGTGAGCGAGAGGTCTGATAAAAATGATTAATGACTCAGTGCGCACGTTTGTAATGGCCCATATATAAAGAGTCCGGTAAAGTCTTTTCTAATTTATATATCTCCTGTTGCCCTAGTACAGGCACCATATTTTAAGCGAATTAATCTTTACGACGATATTATAAATGCGAATTTAACTCAGTCTGTCTGTCTAAATGAATCGATTTCAATGAAATTTGATACACAGTCAGTCAGTCAGACAGAAAGGCCATAGGTTACTTTTTACTACGATAACCGACATAGATGCGGGCGGAGCTGCGGGTGTGCGGGCGGAACTTTTGTGTAGAAAATTATTTTATTGTAATTATCAAATATCTCATTGTATTATCAAATATCGCTTTGTTACAGAGAATAACAACTTTCAAGAATCTTCTAGCAGGCAAGAAAGCAGATAAGAATAAAGAGACAACAGTAGTTAATTACCAGAACGGGAATGTGAACTCGGTTGAAATTGAAACCAAGACTGAAGAACTTCAAATTGACAACAAGTATGTTATTCCTTTATGAAAAAAAAATTGACCCGTTCACGTTAAGAAAATAGTGACGCTTTGGTCAGATTCAGTCTACACCCATTAAGTTCCTGGAAAATTTACGAAACTGTACAATTTTCATGTTTTTTTTTTTTTGATAAAGTTAACGTATATACGCCAATAAATTACTTTTATTGGTAGCATAGCATTTTTGTTTAATGTTAGTAGGTTAGGTAGTTGTAGGTAGTAGAGCCACGCTGATTTCAGCACGAATGGGCCGGTTCAACCCGGCCAGTACTACCCTCACACAGAAGACCATCCTAATAATGACAGTATTCTTGCTGTCGTATTTCGTTGGTGAGTGTGATACCGGAGGCCCAATTATTCTCCCTCAAAATTATTTGACCAGGCCGCCATGGTATGGGTCACCATGCTGCATTATCTACAGTCCTACACTCACATTGAGGATGGTGGCTCCTTCTAAATTCTACTCATGCTTTCCATCAGTCAGAGTAGAGTTACTTTGGCAAGCTTAAATAAATATTAAAAAAAACCACTAGTGACAGAAAAGTTCAGCGAACATGGTTTTCTTTGATCCGTACGTGTTCTCATGGCTAATATTGTTACAGGTTACTGTATGAGTCTGGTGGCACTCTCTCGGAGCTCGAGTGCGCAAACCACGACCATCCACTTAAAGACACATTAACTACATCTAAATCCAACAAGATATCACTCACAGAGGTATGATATATTATGTTACCGGTGTAAAGTTTGATGAAAATACGGGTTTTCAAAACAGTGTTATGAGGGTTTAAGATATAGATAACTATAAGGGGTAATTTATGGGTTAAGAATGTGTAAAGAAAATGGGTATATTAGGGCATTCTACATAGAACATTACTTTATGGAAAAGGAAAATCAGCTTTCTGCCAATGAAAGTCCCGTCAAAATCCGTGCAATCTTTCCAAAGATTAGCTGGAATAAAGAGACAGACGGACAGACAAAAACATGTTTTTTTTTTATTTTAGTACCGTTTATAGTGTAGTAAAAAACGGATATTACATAAAGATACTCCAATTTTATTGATTTATATAGATTATTAGATTTATTATTTATTTATTATTAGGGTGCGATTTGCTATTTGATTCATCATCAACAACAACAGTCTTTAAATCACTGCATAACATAACCACTCAAATCTTAATTTGTCTCATTGTTTTTTAGAAGACAGACGATGCGATACCGGCCACCTTCGCGCTTCTAGAAAAAGAAGTAAACACAGTGGCCTTAGACTGGAAGAGTATTAAGAACGTCACCGAGTGCAGTTGTTCCACTCCACTCGACCATTTTAGTCGGAAGGTAATAATCGAAGACATCTTACATGTTGTACCGTCTTGTAGGTGTAAATTAAAAAAGACTGATAGAAGGAAAAACACTGCCTCTTTGGTCTAGTGGATAGCCTATGCGATTGCTAATCAGGAAGTCTCAGGTTCAAATCCCGGGTCGGGCCAAATAATGTTTTTGGGTTCTTCTTAGAAAATTCTTAATAGCAGCCCGGAGTTTGGAAGTTTGGCGGTGATTCACGCCCGTGCCTCGGAGAGCACGTAAAGCATGCATGAACTGAAAAGCAGGTTGTCATGAACTTCTATATTAATCGTCATTGGGAAGTCAGTGTCCTCAAATTTACTGACAACTAGTTCAAGCTTCGAATTTTAGTTCTCCCTTAGGGTTACGGAGACCCAATGCATGTCGCTCCGTGTAAAAACTTATATTCAGGTAAAACCAATTGAACTAGTAGCTGACCCCAAAAATATTGGGAATATGGTTAGGAAGAAGAAGAAAAAAGAAAATACTGATAAATGCAACATTGTCTGCGTCAACCTGTTGCTCTGCGTTAACCTGTTGCTCCTGGCGTAAGTTTAATAAAATGGTTAAAGTGAGCCAACCGTAAAAGATTTTCCGAACGTTTTATTTTGTAATATAATTTTGAAAGGCGAACAATAATATTGGCCCGAGGTATGTCGGGATTCCAGGAATTTCCTTTCGAGGGCACACCTGGTTCCTCGGCTTATAGTACCCAAGACGGCGTGCGGTTTTACTCGGTTCGAGTCGGATGTGATTTCCGCACATTAAAAAAGGGGAACAATAATTCTACCCTACATTGTTCTTGTGACAATATTGTCAGAGCAGAGAGTATGTAAGTGTTGTGATATGTAGCACCACTGCTGGGGCTGCGGTCGCTGCGTGTGCACGCGCTGTGTGTCGACGCGCGCCCCCCTCCCCGCGCTGTGGGCGCCCCGCCCCGCCCCGCTGTGCGCGGCCTGCGCGCCCGACGCCAGCGCCCCCGACCCCGCCACCCCCGCGACCCCCGCCACCCCAGCCACCCTCGCCACTCCTCTGCCCACGCTCGCGCCAGGTAACCAAACGTTTGAAGCTCTTTATTTCTCAAAAAGACAAACAATGTCACACTTAAGAAGAATTAAATATTATTTTACAATTATTAACCCGATACAGATGGGTACTTAAAAATAATTTATTTATACCTTATTATGTAACAAGGAACCAATTAACACATGAGATAATTATCCTTGTCTCCACAAAGGTAAGATCATTATCTCGATTTTGATATGTGTGTGGACTGGTTCCTTAATAATTATTCCTTGCATAAGTAGGTGCATAAGCCCAACATTTATAGTTCATTTAAGAAATATTTATTAAAAAGTTTTTAACCCCTAAGCATTTTATTTTGTCAAAAAATAAGTTTCATCAAGAAAAACAATATGATTGATAAAGTGAATTTGATTTTTCTCTTAAACACAACTATCATGAAAATTTAATTCAAGAAATGTATATTTCTAGTAACTTTGATTTTTTTCTACTTGCAGACATCGTGACCCCCGCTAACTAAAGAATTAAACTAAAAAGCAGAAGAGGCAAGGACTTGCATACAATAACTATTTTAATTGTAAATGTAAAATATGTGTATAAATTAAAACATAATATTATCCATTTTTCTCACAATATTGTAAATGACTTCTTAAAAAACAGGTATTTCGCAATTAAAATAAAAAAAATGTGAGCCGTCACGGGACGCCTGGCAGATGTGAAACATCGCCATTAATTTGGTAAAAGTAATATGCAGAAAAGAACATATTGTAATAGGAACTAAATATGTCATAATCATAAAATAAAATATTACTAATTATTAAAATAGTAGTCTATATGCAGTAGTGTGTACGGTGTGGCGACGCGTCGCCACACCGTACACACTACTGCATATAGACTGTATATATATACCATCGTATAGCGTGCCGTGGCGACGCGTCGCCAGGCCAGAAATCTGTTTTACGTGCGGCTATAGATGTTTCACATCAATAAATTATTATATGTATAAAATATCTGCCAGTGAAAGTACCGTGATAATTGGTCCAGCCTTTCCAGAAATTAGCCGGAACAAATAGACAGACGAACTGACAGACTGCCAAATATATAAAAATATGTTTTTTTTGTAGGTATCGTGTAAATTTTCATTCGAATGCATTTAGTGTTAAGCTTTTAATTTGATTTTTATTTACAATAATAGTTATTGTTTACCAGTTTATTACTTAAAAATTGTGTAGTATATATATATAATGTATACATATTTATAAGGCGAGGCAAATAGCAAAAATATTTAAATACCTATGTAGACGTTAGGCACATTCCTATAAAGTTTAAAGAACGTGAAAAAATTGTATTTTAAATTACAGTGTGAGCTTTGTAGTTCAAATTTATAACACACACACACACACATAAACAAGATGCCTTAATAACATAAGCAATTAATGCCTATTAATTGCTTATGTTATTACTACGGCGTAATTATTCTGAAGGTCGAAAGTTCCTCACATAATGTTGCATACATTTTGCATTTAAAGTTAAACTTCATAACTTTTGTAATATTTAATTTCTTTAAACTTTATCTTGTTCTATATAAGTTGAGTCTACCAATGGATCACTACAATTAATTCGACTCTTAGGTTTTATAAATAATTAGTTTAATTATATTACAACAATAATTAGTTTTAACGTATTTAATATAGAGTTATATTCATAGCCACGTGAACGTTCTTAAAAATCTAGAAAATGTAATGGGTATGATGTCACTTTAACGCTATGTCAGTTGGTTAAAACAATATACTGGCCAATACCACAGAGGAGAATAGAGGCATTAGCGATTGTAGAAAGAGAATCGGGGCGAAATACTTGCATCTTGGTTAACGGGGTTTAAAAGGTTTACATTGTAAAATTAGTATGGATGAGATTTAAGTCTTGAAAGCCTGTAATTTTTAATCCCCTTTGTCGTCTTAACGGAGGCAGTGTTTTTTTTGTTTTTAGTTTGTAAAGTGTATTATTCGGGAATGTTATTATTTATGTTTGATAGATATCGGTCAAAGCGATCAGGGGTTTTTATTGTTTTAACTTTTATTACACTCAAATATAAACTCACTAAAAGATAACGGTGCATATGCACGGTGCATGTGCGCATAGTGTCGCGTCGCCTGTCTGTTCATAGTGTGTTAGTGCCAGTATGTACGTTATACCAGTTATACCCATGATTTTTAAATATAATTAGTAAAAATTTTATATAAATTGTCGTATAAATGTACGTTCAAAATATAATTCTTACTTGTAAATATTAGATGATATTGTTAGTTAATTATTATTACTCTATAAAATATAAAAATAAATGTATATCAACCTCGAAATAACTTTTATTTAATTCCGATATTGAGTCGTCGGTAAGGGCTTTTAAGGTAATCGCACACTTATCAGAGTCGAACGCATCAAACGAGCCGAACGAAACGAATTTTAGAATTCTTTATATGAAATCTCATGAAACCTCGCACACTTACCCGCGTCGAATCGTCCGCGTCTGAAAGAACCCCAGAAATACTAGATGAATTCGGATGATGTCATAAAATTCGGCGCGGATTATGCGGTCGCCTGTCCAACGTCCCAACGTCCAATACTGAAGATATGCCTGTCCCAAGGCTCTCTAGGACACCACCTTATTTCTCTATTTTCTTGTTTCATTGGCTAATATTTTGTTTTGTTCACGTGACTGAGTGACATAGATAATAGAAAACGACAAACTTTTGCAACTTAGCTAGACGAGGAGGTATTGTGCTGCCCTCATTAAAGCGATATTTACTTTTTTTATAAGAGCCTGCGCTACTCTTGCCTGATTAAAAGCATGAGTAAAATCAAAGTTGTGGTCATTCTCCTCCTTGTGAGTTCAGAAAGGGCAGCATGGTGATCCACACTATTGAGACGGTTCTTGATCAGTGGGCCTATATTTAATATTCAAATTCTCATTTCTTTTTATTCTACCTCTCACTTGAAGGCCAGCAACGTCTTTGTGACTGGAGATGCATATGTCTATAGGTGACGGTGGTGACTTACCATTAGATGAGCCGTCCCTTTGTTTGCCTTATATGTCAAAAAAAACAAACTATAAAGTTTTCTTAGATATAATAAAAACAAAGATTGTGGGTATCAGAGAGTTTAATTATCTTAAAACTACTAGCGAACCGGCGATCCTACCCATCATCATATCAACAGCCTTTAATAGTCCACTACTGGACGTAGGCCTCTCCTTAGGTGGTATAGTAATACCACCCTCGCCAGACCGGTTGGATAAGGATTATTTATGTCCTTCTTTAGGCAGTGATGTTTTCTGAGTAGTTTGCTCCCTGAGTCGCCTCTGGGATGAAGAGAGGGGTATTCTTGATCCGTCACCACACGAATAACGCGACTGTTATATGAAAATACCCAACGCCAATTATTTTTACGACACAATCTATTAAATTTTTATAGAAATAAAATCTATGGTACAGATTTAATTTAACAAAGTTACTAACAATCAATTATAGCGGCAATCTTGTTCACAGAATTTTAAATCACTCTGTGATTGTTGGCGCGAAATGTATTGCCGATTATTCATATTTTTTTCTTTGCTCTATTTAACGTCATGTGAAATCAAAAAGAAATCCGGAATTGATATTGAAAAGAACCTAATGATGGGTATAGACACGGCTCATGAAAGGAAAATAGACAAAGATACCATTATAACTCGAAATTTGAAATTAGAAAAACGTAATCGTGGGCAGAAATGTAAGTTTTTAATTAAATTGTCTTTCGTAGTCCATAGGCATGGTCCTTTCTTTTGAAATGAGGTTTTGGCCTACTAGGATATACCAAGCTCCCTAGACTGTAGGGTTTGTTTCACCTTCGCCTTCGCCTTCTCTTCACAGTTTAAGAGTAAACTACCAGGACAAAAGTCCTGTTCAGTTCACTCTTAGAAGGCTCTCACGACACCTATGGGAAGAATAGGGGAGGTAACACTCCGTATTATTTAATCCGTTACCATATTTAATTGTCTTAGAATCATATCATGAATGAGTTTCAAACTGAAGTATTTTTTAAGCTCCTAACAAAATAGAAGAAGATCGCGAGCCAGATTGGTCTTACAGCTCATTCCCCAAAGAAGTAGCAGCTCATGTCACTCAGTTCAAGAGAAATATGAGCGAATGTTTAAAAGAAGTACAAAGCAATGATAAAAGGCCTATTAAACGACTCTCGCCGAAAATGGAATCGCCGGTCCACGCAGAATGCCTCATTGCTTGCGTTTTGAAGCGGAATGGTGTCATTATAAACGGAAAGATAAATAAAGGTAATATATTCAATGGTTAATTCGTGAACTGAGCACTTAATTATTTATTGTCAGTATTATAGAAAGTAAGCATATTTTGATGACTATCAGTGTTTTTTGGTAACTGCGAGTGAGTATGGATGGATACCGTGAAGTAAAAATTTTATTTAATATGTTTCAGATAATTTAATATCACTTGTGGGCAAATTTTACGCTAAAGATACAAAACTAATGAAGAAACTGGAAAAGAATTTAGATCGCTGCATTGAATCAAGCGTGCGTTATCAAAACGAGTGTGAGCTGGCGTCACACCTGAATGATTGCACAAACGATTTGATGGTCAGCAACAAACACAAACTCACCGTCAACTATTAAAACACAACTTACTATTGAACTGTTGTTTTATTAATGAACCCTTAGTTGTTTCCTGGCTGGCCCATCCAACATAATCTGCTTCCAATCATTGCCTGTAGCGTGTGTGTGAATGGTCATAGTGCAATCAGTGCACGCAACGAAAATTCTCAAAAGGGATATTTTTTCCCGTTTTTGCAACATAACTTATTAGGGCCACAGCACACTAGCTACTTTTAGCATCGGCGATCGGCGATTTGGCGACTGCATCGATGCTGCATCGCGTTTTAGCGTGTACGGAGAGTAGCGTTCAGCTGCTGTGTCGCGCTTCTAAAAAGCGACTCAATCTCCGCGTTTGGCGTTTATAAGTGTGCGGTGTAGAGCGTTCGGTCGCCGTATTTAGCTTCTAAAAAGCGACTAGTTGCCGATCGCCGATGCTAATAGTAGCTAGTGTGCTGTGGCCCTTAATACTCAGCTTCAGCTCCTTTTGGTCGTAGATGATATATAGATACCAAGTTACAAGAAATAATACGAAATAATTGTAAACAGTTGAATTGTTTATTCAGCAAAATACTACTAAAGAATGTATACATAACTTACTCTCAGATCATAAACATAATTGGATATTTTGGACGGATTGTATAATAATAGTACAATTAAAATTATTTCTTTCTATAAATAAAATTAACCTGATCTAATAAATACAGAAAATAATTTCATAAATAATTTTTCATTTTAGACTTACAAAGTCTAAATAAGTGAAATACGGAAAACTATTTTCCAGATAAGTGATAAAAACAGATAAAATATTACATTATATCAACAATACAAAAGTAACAATAATAATTTTTACCCTCCAACTACCTGTAAAGTGTTACCTACTTACATTATGTGGCTTGGAAACTAAAGTTAGGACCAGAATTGGACGGATAGAGTAAAATAATACTCTAATTTACGTTAGTAATTAAAACTTATATGTAAATGTCCACAAAGATACAGATTGAACGTGGCCAAAGATTTGACGATAACATTGCGCGACTTGGCGAAATACAGTCAGGCTAGTCGGTGTTACTGCAATCTGCTGTCAAGCTTGTCAGTATGATTGCAAACTACTGTCAGACTCGGTCTTACTGTAGTATACTGTCAGGCAAGTCGGTCTGACTGTAGTCTACTATCAGGCTAGTCAGTCCGACTGTAGTTTGCTGTCAGGCTAGTCGGTCGGACTGTAGGCTACTGTCAGGCTAGTCAGTCTGACTATAGTCTGCTGTCAGGCTAGTCGGTCTGACTGTAGTCTACTGTCAGGTCAGTCTGACTGCAGACTAATATCCGAAGTTTAAGACTAATTGGAAGAGTAAAGCATTCAAGACAGATTAGTTCGAAAGAAAGAAAAATGAAATATCGTAACCAGCTGCCTGCGTCGCTTAATGTTATAATCAAACCTAAAACGTTATATTACAAATAGAAATGACAGTAGGAATGAAAAATCTTGAAACAATATTCGGGAATAAGGCACTATATGGAATTACGTTACAAAGGTAAGGCACGGTTGTCACAATCGAATGTATTAAAGCCTTCATAAAATACTAAACTCAATAGGTTACTACGTGACGATCCATAAAAAGCCTGGTGGGTTGTTTCTTGTGTATTTACACTTACCTATATCTCATCATTTTACAAAACTATTCTTAAAACTACAATGGAATTATATTGTAAATGTTAACATGTTAAAACAGCATGTAATATACAACAAAGCATATAATATAACAAATAAAAATGTTTCTTTCTACAACACTTTGTGCTGATATGTACACATATGCGAATTATACACAATAAAATATTAATTAAGAACTTTGTTCTAACGAAATATACACAAGATTTGTTGCTGTTATATATAAATTGTAAATTTAAAACATTTTAAGTAAATTACTAAATGTATAAATTAAAATATCAACTGTGAGATATGTTGAACGCTTAGACTTATTTAAGTAATTTGTTTTAATGAAATACTTAGTAAAATGTACATCTTTATAAAAACATTTATATTCTGATATAAAATTACATTTACTTTTATGCTAAATTCAAATCTTTCAGCGTCATTACTTATAGTAAAGTAGTTTAGCAATATTTTGGAGATTCATCTCCTTGAATAAGTTCATAATTTAATCGAACAGTCAAAATTATTGGTAATCAGATCTTCAGTCCGTTTCTATTAATTGTGTTCATTTATTAATGTATTGCATACACTTTATCATTTATGCAGACACTCGTAATTAAAATGTTCCTTAATTTATTCGTCGGCATTTGGTGAAACTTGTTGAAATACATTCTTAGAATTAAACTCTTGTGCTTTATTTCACTATTTCAATAACTTTAAATTACCTTATGGCATTTTAATATAGCCATAATCAAATCGGTCACTTTAAATTTAATTTCAAGAATGTAAAATGCTTCGCGTATTAATTATCTGTATAATGATACACACTATTGATAAAAAAAAATAAGGAATAGTGATCCTGCCACAATTGAAATAGATTCTTAAAATATGTGATTTTCGGAACTTTAAATTCACTCAAAATGTGGGTAGTTTTAATCTATTTATAATTTCAGTTTAAGCACATATGAATTATAATAGTGAGGGTCTATCTTATTTCATTTAGTTTTAGTATATTTAAATCTTGTCTTTTAAATCCCTGCAAATGGCCTATCACTTAAAAATATTACAGAATGGCCAATTTTAACAATAAACTTTATAAATATCGTGTGCAGTTTATCTAAGTTATATCTAGCAAAATAGATTCAGACTTCAGTGCTATGTGTCTGTATACGTACTTTCTTCTGGCTTCCGTTTCTATTTAGGGGTGGCGAATGTCCCGAGTAACCTGGGTTCTGTATGCCGAGGCCACCAGGTTCACCTTCTTTGGGTCTTGGCTTTTTCAAGGAAGACCTGAGCGGTGACCTGGTGATGGTACTGGCGTCTGACAAGCCCGTGAGAGTCGTTGCAGTCGTGTTCATTGATGCTACGCTCCCGTGGCCGTTTGTGCTGTACGGCTTACCCGACGCATCCGTCATTGATATCCCTTGAATTAAGTATAAACTTATAAGTATAAATATAAACTTATTAAATGTTTAAACTTATCATATTAAAACGAGTAGTTTTATTTCACCAAAATTATAAAATTCGGGAAATATTTTTTTTTTTTATATATTTAAGCCTGCCAAAGTGACTCTACTCTGCCTGATGGAAAGCATGAGTAGAATCCAGGAGTAGGGGTCACCATGCTTATTGTGAGGGTAGGCAATGTAGCATGGTGACCCTTACCATGGCAGCCTGGTTAGATTATTCTGCATCATTCTCCCGGCCTTCGAAGGGCGGGAGAATGATGCAGAATGATTGGGCCTCCGGTCTCACACTCACCAACAAAATACGACAGCAAGAATGCTGTCATTATTAGGATGGTCTTCTGTGTGAGGGTAGTACTGGCCGGGTCGAGCCGGCCCATTCGTGCTGAAACCAGCGTGGCTCTACTACCTACCTTTTTTTTGTTTTGTTTTATTTTAATGTTTCATACTTTTAATACACGTAAAAGTTGGGTGATTTTTACGACATTAAGTTTATGGTAAGACAATGAGGATGGTGACCCCCACTCTTGGAATCTACTCATGTTTTCCATTAGGCTGGGCGGAGTTATTTTCGCAGCTTATAAATAAAAGTTGAAATTATACAACTTTAGCATGAAACTTCTGCTATCAACAAATGATACTAGCTGAAAAGTATTTTAAATATTATCGCTTGATTTAAGTATGTTTTTATTCGACCACTGCAAAGCCAAAACGTGTGTATGTATGTTTCACCGTAGCTCCTAAATTACAGAACTGATTTAGATAAATGAGATGTAATAAAGACTCAGATGACATATACTATTTTTTAAGTTTTTAAGGCGTAGTGTTATTGCTTTTTTTAAACTATTTCTTGTTTAAGTACAGATTTATGTTAAAACACGATTCGTTATAAAATGACTTAATTTATACAAATGTATGTGCAATTAACACGCATCCTTATAAGGCAATCAGTGGCTGACATGCTACATCTATTAACAACTGAGTGAGAAACCGCATACCTAAGTAATTGCATCCTATTGCGTGTTTACCCAGGGAGCCAATTAGACGACACGTTGGTTGTAATATTTATTAATGACTACATTATGACTGTAAGACTCCGTATTGACTCCCTCTAATTTAACTTAAACTAAAGCTTATATACAATGTAATATGTACAGGTTTAGGTGGGGCGCTAGGAAGTACTATTTACTTAATTGCTTAATTGACAATATGTTATTTGTTCTTCCTTATTAATAATTTATAATATTACTATTGTTTGGCGGCACGTACGTTAACTTCAGTAAAACAATTATTTAATCACGTAGCCGTGTAAAGATCTAACTACTAATATTCTGTGGCTTCGCCATACATCCCACTAAAAAAACGAATAATTCATTGATTACATATTACATTATATAACTGCGAGACTTTCCATTATAGATTGAAGGTTCATAACACAATCTGTACAAATAAATAAAATTGAAGATCTGTAGGGTAGTTACATCGACAAAATAATTTTCAATTTTTTTTGTATGTCTCTTTGTTCGGGTAATCTATAAAAGGCTTGGGCCATCCGACCGAATTTTTATACTACTCAACGGAATTTTAATACAGTTTTCAGTAATAGATATTTTGTGTGTTTTGTAAGAAGGTAGTACCGCCCCGGTCGAACTGGCCCTTCGTGATGAAATCAGCGCGTCCCTAATACCTTTAAAATAGATAGCACATCCAAGTTTCCAAAGTTTTTAAAACAATATCTTACCTCTTCCATCTTTGAACCCAGGATTGTTGATGGTAGTGCCTTCAGGTGCGGCGAGTGGGTTGGTGGGGTCTCCGCCAGCTCGACGCGAGAACAACGCATCATACACCGACATTACGAAAAGCACGCAGTTTACAACTATACTTACTATCTGGAAACAGAAACGGTACGAATCTTAGTAAATATAGATTGCACTGGCCCGGTTGTTTAAGCGGTCGCCACTGCCGCCAAGTGTTGTGGGTTCAAATTCAACGTGGGAAAATACTTTATTGTTCTGAGTCTGGGTGTTCTTTGTGTTCGTTTTTTTACAGGATGTATGTAGGTTCCTAATACGGGAATTGCCTTTAAAAAATTAGAAAGAAGTATTTATATGCATGCCTCAAACTACCATAGATTATAAGATTATTTTAGCCAAGGGTTTGTTAAAGTAAATGGCTCCCCGCACTTATTTCTTCAGTCAATTGCGATAACTTTTAAAAAACTATACAAATACAAAAAAAAAATGGTGCGTAGTGATAATTGTTATCTGTCTTGTCGAATGAGTTAACTTGAGTACAAATTTGAAAAGGAAATTGTGTCCAGTACGATTTATTTGCATTCTAGAGATAATAATAATTATTTTTAATACCCATAAAAAGAAATATGCCAATACCTGTACATAAAAAGCAGATCCTCTCGATACGACGAAACCTCTGTCATTGCCCTGTACAGCGAAAAGGCTCGCTGCAGCGATGGACAGTAAAGCTGAAAAAATAAATTAAGGTTTGACTGGATATAGTTGTGTACTAAGTTAAAGTTAATTGATACCACTATACATGCAACTCTGACGGGCAGCTCTGCTGTATGCGGTGCAACCGAACTTTTAAAACTAAGTTCGGCTTTGCTAGCCATATTAGAGCCCATCATAGAGAGAACCCAGGCTGAACAAGAGGGAGTCGCCATCACCGAATACGGTGTGGATATATAGAGATAGAGATAGATAAAGTTAATTGACTATAGCCCATTCGTTATAAGAAAATAGTGACGCATCGGTAATCTGTACCTTCTGACCAATCAGGTTGCAAGATACCATCGTTTCATACCCAACCTTCTTTCTAAACTTGGAACCTAACTTGTATTCACTAATTTTTTTATCGCAGATTCCTTTCTTCTATAAATAAAATCACTTATAGTCCATAAGTGATTTTATTTATAGAAGAAAGGAATTTACAAGGATTTTGTAAATTACTTTTGAATTTACCATCGTCCTCTTTAAATTACCTGAATATAGACTTCGCCTGTTTATTTTTTTTAAGAAAAGACAAGCAAAAGTTTTGATATAAGTCAATGAATCCTTCTAGATTAACTAAGATAGGTTGAAATCCCGAAGCTGATGAAGTCGGAGCCGTGCGACAAGCGGAAACGTCACCGCGGGCAGGCGCTGAGAGGGGTTCAGATGAAGTAATACAGACATCTTTTCTTTTTTTTTCAGGTGTGCCAGGGCCCTCCTTTATCTGGTGCAGTGGCACACCGTGTGGTATTAGTCGGTTGGATTCCTACACACCGCTCCGCCGCAAACCGCGGTGGTATGACGGCCCGATGGAGTTTTCACGCGTAAAAAAAAGACAGGTTGAAGTAAAAAAAAGTAGTACTAACTGGCTAACAACGCGAGTGCCAACTTCATCATGATGAGGTGCGTGTACTTGATACCGACGCGCTCTTTGGACGAGATCATGGCCAGCTGCAGCACGGACAGCACGCAGAACACGCCCAACACTGTCACGGCTATGGCGGCCACCACACCGGCTATGTGTACCGCCGCTGGAATTACACAAATTTAATATCAGAAACATTAAAGATATTTAAATAAATATTTAGGACATCTTACAACGTCATCTTGTCACAAACTAAGCAGAGCTTGTATTATGGGTACTGATATACATACATAAACATAACTGTTTTAGACTTTCGCGACTTTTACACATACTCATGTTTTTTACTGTAAACGGGATTTACTCGTGGTCACGGGTAGAATTTCAGTCTCGTTTACAGTAAAAAACATGAGTATACATAAACATACGTTTTTTGTTAATACATACATACTTTACATAGACAACACCCAAACTCCGAAACGAATAGACGATAGGTCTACGTTATTTTAGCTTGTAATAATATCTTGAGACAGTTACAAGGTTTATTACATACTAGCTGTGCCCCGCGGTGTTACCCGCGTTTGTTGTTGTAAACGCGCGCAACGCCGCGAGGCGAAGCTAGTCTAAAAAAAGTTGCCTAAGTTACTCCTTATGTCATCAGTTATCTGCCAGAGAAAATCCGGTCGAAATCGGTCCAGCCGTTCCAGAGATTAAACGGAACAAACAAACAGACAAAAATTGTAAAAAAAAAATATTTTGGCATATGTACCGTGTATACATACATATGCATTTAGTAAAAAGCGGTTATTTTAATATTACAAACAGACACTCCAATTTTATTTATTTGTATAGATGTAGACATTCTCTCTGCAGGTCTAAGAAGCCTTGAATTTTGCACTCCATACGTTCTATCCATGCTGTACGACCCCTAACACAGAAGACAACCATGACAGCATTCCTGCTGTCGTGTTTCGTTGGTAAGTGCGAGACCGGAGGACCAATGATGGAGAAGCATATCAACAGGCAGAGTGACACAGAGTAGTGTCACTTTAGCAGGCTTAAACATACGCAAATAAAACAATTGTGGTATTTTACACACCTCCTATACCACTCCATCTTATCATTACACAATGTCAATTAGAAGTAGTGAAGCCTATACAAATGCAGGGGAGATTACAACAACTGAAGATGTATAGAAAATGATTAAATATGTATACCTGAAGACAAAAGAGACAAATCCAAATTTGAACGAAACTTTTCACTCCCATTGCCAGTTAAAGACTGTTGCGAAATAGACAAGTGACTGACATAAAGGCCTCGTCTAACTTGTCACGCGAACAGGGCTTTTCTCTTACTCATTTTATTTAACGCAACTGGTGACCTCTTAAACTATGAACTCAGAGCTCAGGATGGAATTGGATAATTTAGGACTTAACTAAAAAACCAAGTCATTATTTAGAAAATAGTTTCTAATTTATTCTTATTCTTAGCCTTTATTATTTCCAAGACTATTTGGGGTCGGCTACTTCAACCAGTTTTACCTGAATTTCTGTTTTACACGAAGCAAATGGCATCGGATTTCCGCAACCCTGAGGGTGTACTGGAATTCGAAGATTGAACTAGTTGTTAGTAAATTTCAGGGAACTGACTCCCCAATAACGACGGACCGACGCGGCGACGGCTAACCGCGCTCTCCGAGGCACTATCTCTCTCTTAGTTTCTAATTTATTTCGTCTTATATATTTTGCCATTGTACAAATAATGATTTGATTATTATTTTTCTTATCATAACAAAGCAATTAGAGTATTAATTAGTCTTCTAACTTCAAACTTATATCATTGGTATTTTAAATTTACTGATAAAACTAATAAAAAGAAACAAACTTGGTTTGTATTACATTTAGAATTCTACAAGCCTTTTTCGTATTTGTATTGTAAATAAACTATATTCTTAATTAAAAATATTCAAATCACATACAAAAAAAGGTGATATTTGGTCAAATACTGGACATAGCTTCCCCAAGGCTCCCCAAAACAACGGACTGACTGACTTTTTTGGCAAACTGTGCAAAGTTCACAGTTTTAGCGTTTGAGAATGTGTAATTAGTAAGGTAATGTGTTGTCTATGTGTTTAGCATATTTGGGTCGGGTTCCAAGGCCATTCATCGTGACATGTTTCAGGTCAGTTTTTAAGCTAATGAGTTCTTTACATATGTTATGTAATTTACAAGTTAGCATGCATGTTGTACTCGCGAAGTGTGAGAGAAATCCATAAATTACATCATATTTACGTGTATTTTTTGCATATAAAGTAGGTATCTTTGGATAAATTAATTCATCGTTACATCTACTGTTACTTTAATTTTAGAAAAAAAATAGCCTCTGGTCGCCTCGCCTCTCAAGAGAGCATTAAGGCCATACGTCCCAACGCTGCACATAGGTAGATTTCAAAGATTTAGGCGGCCATAAGTCATTTTTTCAAAGTCAATTTAGACGTAAAACTTTGACCGGTAACGTTCGAAGACACTTCCAGGAATCTATCCCCACTATCCCCACCCTTGGGCCATGTGCCATGAATTATTTACAGGTAGTCGAACCTTGACCTCCGTTCCCAGTGTATGTTACAGTTCTCGACGCTCTCTGTGCAACTTCTCTTACAAAGTCAATATTTTTTTTGTGAAGGTAATTACCTTAGTGAAAGTGATGGATTCGCATAATTCAGGTATGAATCTTTAAAACTATATATAAGAATGGTGTTTTATTACAGATTATCATATATTTTTTTCACTTGAAAGACAAGATGTTTTTTGTACAAATTTATCATTGATTTTCGATTTCTCAAGGGTTTTAACTATACTTCAGGGTCCGTCCCACCTGTTTTTTTTTCTTATACGGTATAAACAGGGTCTTAGTATTATAGTAAAAAAAAAATTAGCCGCTAGAAACCGCAAATCTCGGAAAAATCCTTATTCAAAGATTTTTTGTAAAAAAACATGAAAATAAAATATTTTTTCTAACGCTTCTAAAATAAAGTTTTCTTTGTTTTAGGGTCATCAAATACCTCTGGCGTGAAGGTAGTGACGAAAAAATATTTATTTGACCTCATGCAGGGACAAAACTTACCTTCCTTTGATGAGAAATGGGATTATTTAGAGAATTACTTGCTGGTGTGCTATGGTGATACAGAAGACAATAAAATAACTCTTAAGCATAAATTTTCATACGTTAGATCGCAAATGAAACAAGGATGGTTGAAAGCACATAAAACTAAAGAGTTTTTCATAAAAATAAATAGTCTTGGTTAGGTGGAACCTTTGAGATTCAGATTGAAACGACTCATCGTCAGGGTCGTCCAAGTAAATCGTTTTCCGATTCGAATGAGCGAAGCAAGAGAAGGAAACAGAAGAAAAACGTTATTCTGTGGACCCTGAAGTAATAGTCCATGTTGCGCAAGTACTTTTACAATCAGATTGAAAAAGAAATGCGTCCAAAGTCCTGAACGACATAACCAATTCGCTAACAAAAGTCAGTCAATAGAAAAAGGGTTATTCTAAGGTTAATGAAGCTATCCCTCCGTTGACCCCCTTCGAAGCACTTAAGATGTTTGTTGAAGCTGATCTCACACGTAGACAAAATGAAATAATAAGAGCAACAAACAAAAGACATTTCCCTTGTTATGACCTTTTGTTGAAAGTGAAGCAAGAGTGTTACCCGCCGAAATCGGAATAAAATTATTTTGTTAATATCAAATGTCTTTAATTTTTTTTCATATAAGTATACTTATTTAGATTTTTTATATATATTTACTTATATAAGTAAATATATATATTTATATATAAATATTTATACAGTTAGAAGTCTCAAAGGGCCTCTACATGTTGGACCCATGTCCCCATGCAAGCCTCTCAAAGGACCGGGCATTGTCGTCATATAAATTTTTATTAAAATCATAATATTCATACATATTTTTAGTAAATAAAAAAAAAAATAAAAATAAAAAAGCCTTTATTAATTCATATCCATATTACAGTTTGATGTTAGTAAAAAGTTAGTAGTAGATACATTTAGTTTCTTCTTTGAATGTTAGTAGTTTTAGTAGTAGTCTATATTTAATTATTTTTGGAAATGAACCCCTCCTTGGGTGAAGGCCTCCTCCAGTTTTTTCCACTTTTCTCTTTTTTTGCCGATAGTTAACCATTGGCTTCCTGCTACTTCTATTATATCATCTGCCCACCTTCTTTTCGGTCTACCTACTCTTCTTTTTCCTGTGGGCCCTTTCCATGCTGTAGTTTGGAGTGTCCATCTATTGTCTGTGTATCGTGCTATATGACCAGCCCACTGCCATTTCAGTTTTAAAGCTTGTGTAAGACCGTCTGTAAGTTTTGTTTTTTGTCTAATAGTTTCGCTTCTGATTTTGTGTATTTTCCTTATGTTTAGGATGCTCCGCTCCATAGCTCTTTGTGTAGTCGTTATTTTTTGTTTAGTTTTGGTTGTGAATATCCACGTTGGACAACCGTACAGTAATGAAGGCAATACACAGGTATCTAATACGATTTTCTTTAAGTTTATTGAGTAGTCTCCCTTTAGGATTTCTTTGAGTGACCAGAATTTTGTCCAAGCTAAGTTTGATCTTCTTTCAACTTCTTTGTCGTTCTGAAATTTGGAAAATGAAATTTGTTTGCCTAGATAGATATAACTGTCGGTATATTCAATAGTAATTTTGTTCACGCTTATAGGTTTTTTGAAGCTGTTTGTCAAAATTTTGGTTTTTGTAGCGTTCATTTCCAATCCTATTATTGAGCTTGCGTTATCCAGTGAGCAGAGCATATCTTGTAGATCATTTGCTGATTCTGCTAATAAAACTATGTCATCAGCGAATCTGAGATGGCTTAAATAGTTGTTATTTATTTTTATACCTCTAGTTTTCCAATCCAAGCTTTGAAATATGTTTTCCAGCACAGCAATAAACAACTTTGGAGACAGAGGGTCACCCTGTCTAACTCCTCTTTCTATATTTATTGTCTTTCCTCTAGATTCTAATCTTACATTACTTGTGCTATTGTTATATATATGTTTTATGATGTTTGTGTACTTTGGATTGATATTTAGCCTATTTAGAGACTGCCATATTGACGTATGGCTTATGCTGTCGAATGCTTTGCTGTAGTCAATAAAACTTAGATACAGAGGCCTATTGAATTCTTCGTATTTTTCAATGACTTGTTCCAGAGCCTGTATATGATCTAAAGTGCTAAATCCTGAACGAAAACCAGCCTGTTCTGCCGGTTGGGCTTTATCAATTTCTTTAGATATTCGATTTAATATTAATGTTGCGAAGATTTTGTAAGTATTTGCCATTAAACTAATCGGTCTATAGTTGTTGATGTCTAGTGGGTTTCCTTTTTTATGAAGTAGGATGATATCTGACGTACACCATTGTCTCGGTACTAATTCAGTTTCCAGTATCAAGTTAAATAGTTCTGTGAGAGGGTTAAGTAGTACTGGTGCACCCAGCTTCAAAGCTTCATTTGTTATTCCATCAGGACCTGGGCTTTTGTTTGGTTTTAGGTTTTTTAGCTGTAGTTGTGTTTCTTTTAATTCTATAGGGCTAACGATTTCAGTGTTATTAGAATAGTATATCTCCCCTCCATTCTTAGTGTTGTCTTCTCTATTTTTGTATAGTTTTTGGTAGAAAGTAGTTGCGTGCTGTATGACTTCCTGTCTTGATTTGGTTTCTTCTTTGTCTTGTAGTTTCTGTATCCATGTTCTATGTACGTTTAATATTTTGAATGCTCTTTTTGTGCTTCTGTATTTATTAAGGTTGTCTGTTATTACTCTTTGCCTGTGTTCTCTATAGTCTCTTTTTATAGCTTTACTAGTTTCTTTATATAACTTGCTTAGCTCTTTCTTCATATTTGTATCTTTATTCTTTTTCATAGCTAGTTCACTTCTTTTATTGATTAGTTTTATTGTTTCCTCGCTAAATATTCTGTGTCGTTTATTTTCGTTACAGTTGTTTGTGTAGTTCAGACTATCCGTAATAGCTCCTTCTAGTGTGTCGTAGTAAGATTGTACACTTCTGATATTTTCTAATTTATTTCCAATATGAAGTTTAAGAGCCTCTAAATAACGTTTTATTTCTTCTTCTGTTCTAGGGATTTTTGGTTGTGTTTTAAAATGTTTTCTGCTTTTTTTAATTTGATTTAGGTTAAGTGTAACTCTCAATAGTCTGTGGTCTGTTCGAAACTTTACGTTATTGAGAACTTCATAATTTTGGATTCGATTTAAAGTGTTTGTGAGGACGTAATCGATTTCATTTTTTGTTCTCTCATCAGGGGATATCCAAGTCCATCTTCTGCTAGGTTTCTTTTTATAATAGCTATTAACGATTGCTAATCCATTTTCACATGCATATTCTATTAATCGTTCGCCTCTTTCGCTTCTTTGACCGAGACCGTAAGGGCCCATAATTAGTTTTTCTTCTTTTCTAGGTTGCCCTATTTTTGCATTGAAGTCTCCTAATACTATGACGTTATTGCCAGCTAATGTGTGAGCTTTTTTCAAATCGCTATAGAATGTTTCAATTTCAATGTCACTGGATTTTTCCGTGGGTGAATATCCCTGTATTATAGATATGTTTTGGTTCTCAAATTTCATTTGTAGCAATGCTACTCTTTCCGACAAGCCTATGAAATTTGTGATATTCTTTTTCCAAATCTTTTTAACAAGGAATCCTACTCCGTACATGCCTTTTGTTTGTCCTATGTAGCAGAAGATATAAGATGGGTGTTCTTCTATGCGGCACCCCAATACTCTTGTTTCTGAAAGTCCTAGTATGTCAATGTTTATATTTTCCAGTGCATTAATTAGCTCTAAGTATCGGTGCCTTGTTGCCAGGGACCTGACATTATATGTACCAATTTTTATATTATTTCTTTGCCCTTGGTTCGAGGGGTTAATGTGCTTCTTTTTGGGGATAATTACTGGAGGGTTAAGGTCGTATTCTCCCACGGGGACCAACCGGCTTGGGAGATGTGTTTTATATGTTATTGTGATTTCTTTTGTTTGTTGTTTATTTTTCGGGAGGGGCTTACTTGTTTGTGGCTATAAATTTGTGCTGCTGTCTTGTATGTTTGTCTTGTTATTGCTGTTCTTGTTTATTAGATAATTTAACATTCCTGGTTTAAAGGAGTTTTCGGAAAAACTTGAAGATCTCTGTACTGTGGGCGTAGTTACAGTTTTGTTCTTTTTATTTGTTTGTAGTTTCTGCTTAGTGTGTGCGTTTGTACTGGTCTCTGGAGAGTGTGAGAGTAATCGTTTTTTGTTATTGTCTTTAATAGTAGATGTTTTATTTAGTAAAATGAGTTTGTCGTATTTAATTATAGCTATGTTACCTTTTTCTTTTTCTACCTTTATTTGTTCTTGTAGAGATCTTCTTATTTGTAGAACTGATTGGGGATAATCCTCTTTTATATAGTACGGCGTCTCTTTTAAAGCCCCTTTGCATTTGAGGACCTCAATCTTTTTACCAAGTGTCGCGAATGTAATGACTATGGGACGTGGCTTGTTCGACTTTTTTCCTATTCTTCTGATGACCTGTAAATCTCTGCTATCTAATTGTATTGGTAAATATTTATGTATGAAATCAATTATGTCGTTTTCTAAATTTAAATACGATTTTTCGTTTTCCTCCAGTCCAAAGAACACTAAGTTACGTTGTCTTGATTGTTTTTCTAAATAATATATTCTTTGTTCTTGATTTTCCACCCTCAGTTTGAGGCCCTCCTGAGTTTCCTCTAAAGTTTTTAGTTTTTGAATTAACATTTGATTTATATTTGATGTTACTTTTTCTGTTATCTCTTCGCTGCTCCTGTTTATCAGCTCTTTCTGCTCTGCCATCTCCTTTTGTATAGCGCGAAGTGCAGTCATTACTTCTTCCATTTTTATGTAAGATAAATAAACTCAAAAGTTTTGGTATGTTTTGTTTACAATACTAGTGGTGACCTCTTTTAGATACTCCACTAAAAATCGGAGTAAGGTTCGTTATCAATTATAAGTTACTACACCTACACCTAGTGCCCTCTTTTAGTGGTGTTCGGTATTACGTATTTAACGTTTGGTATATAGTCCAAATCAAAGAAAATGTTTATTGTGGGCAAAGCTTCGCTTGCAGATGGCGTTACTGTTCGATATCTTATCGGTAAATAGTAGTACTAAACTTTTAATTTAGACGCTTTTATGGAGTTGATGCGCTTCCGCAAGTTATTTGTTGCGTTAGGTATTAGTTCAGTTAGACGTCACCTGATGGCGTAAACATTAACTTTTGTATATATACCTGTATATGCTGCTTTATAATTTTATTCCTAGGTGGGCAGGTGTATATATATTGTGCCAATTTAACCAAGATATCAAGTGAAAATAACACTATCGTCCTCCTCGGGGTCAAATTGTTGAAACTTTAGTGTAAGATAATAAAGAAACAAGAAGGATTAAGTTGATTTAAAGTTAATTGTAATTTTAAAAAGAAAAATTTTTAGTAAATATTATATTAAAAAAAAAAAATTGTACTCAATACAGTGCTTCATTTTATAGTAATCTCTTTTAATTACTAAAACCCCATTTAAAAGCTGTTAACACAATAAAATATTTTTGGCCGCCTAAATTCGCGAAATCTACCTATGTGCGCTGGCCTACTGCTGGTTTGGAACTGGCAAGATAACGTTATGGCTACGAGTACGTAATCTTGCCGTTGGATGTTTTAAGTGGCCTGAAGGTCTCCAATTAAGCTCACGATTGTTATCCTATGACAACAACCGGGATCGACTGCTTTACGTGACCACGGAATAACGGAAACACTCATGGTATGATGCCACAAACGGTCTCCCATCTAGGTACTGACCGCGCCGTCGTTGCTTATTCTCGACGTTTAGTTAACCGACCCTAAATAATCTTAGAAATAATAAAAAGCAATAAAACAAAGTAAAGAAATACATTAAATAGTTGTTACAAGTTTCATAATATTGTCATTGCATCAAATTTTATACCATTTATTTAATAACCTCGAATTGGCAAAGACTAATAAAAACGATTGTTTCTGTGTCTTTCTTGCTAATTCAACAACCTGTAACCATTGCTGAAACTTACAGTTGTAAGAAAAACTATGTTGTAATCAATATCAAAACGTGTGAAATCGCGTGTGAAAAATTAATTATTAAAGTGGATTCTAAAAATATATTTTTTGTTAATACTCAGCCTGATGGAAAGCATTAGTAGAATCTAAGTATCGTGGTGACCATCCTCGTTGTGAATACGAACAATGCTATGACACAATATGGCAACCTAGTGAGATGCTTTTTGAAATTATTGAGGGAGGGTAACACGTGCGCTGGCATCGAGGTCCAGGTTTGAACTGCTCGGAACAAGATGGAGCATGTGACCAGAATGCTTATTTATACGTATGTCAACTAATTAATCTAAAGCGGTGACTTCTAAGGTCAGCACATGTGTCGTGTAAAGGAGGAAGGAAGAAGGTAAAACCAGGTTGTCAGAACACTTTCCATGTTAAAAACGAAAAAGAACTGACATAGAGGCGACATCTCTTTGCAACTGCAGAGGCTCAAAGGACTCGATGGCAGGACTACCGATAATGTGGATTGCTTAGCTCTGCAACCGGTAGTGATACCCAACCGCATATTCTGCGCGGATCCAACGCAACTTAAATAGAAAATTTTTATAATGACCGTTTGACTGCCTTTTTGATCTAGAGGTTTGCGTATGCGGCTGCTGATCAAGAGGTCTCGGGTTAGATTCCCGGGTCGATAATCCACAAACATTTGTTTCGGAGTCTGGATGTTTTCTATGTATAATATGCATGTATTTACAAAAAAAAGTATGTTAATGTATTTGTGGCGACTTCCACATTCAGCGCAAAGCAAAAACATACAACAGCGCCATCTACCGAAGGAACATTGAACTACGGAGAAAACACGTAACGATCTATACGGAGTAACTACTAATCCTGCATCGCGAAAGTAATATTCTCGCGCCGATTAGCATATATACAACATCCCAACATCAACTGTTGGGCAGTGGCCCACCAGGCATGATCACCTCGCCTGGTCGGAGGATCCTCCCTTTGTGTTGGAGGAACACGATTCCCGTTCCTCCATATATTTATATCAGTTGTCTAGTAACCAGAGTACAAGCTCTGTTTAGTTTGGGACTAGATGACGTAGTGTGTAAGATGTCCGAAATATTTATTTATTTATTTCAGAATTCTTGTATCAAAACGGGTATTCGTAGATTCCAATCCTGAATACAATTTCCAAATGGTTCAAAGATGGCATTATATCAGCCTAAATACCCAGTCATTACAAAGATTAATACTTGAAAAAACATATCATGAATAATAATGAATGTTCGAAACGAAAGCGTCATAATTTGTGTGACAGCGGCTTACAAGTGTACCAAAAAGAATGAGAAAAACCAAAGACTAACATCGAAAGTAAGTTTCATAACTTCTTATTATTTTCAAACAGCGAGGATGACATCCTGACGTCCAAATTAGTAAACAAATTGTATGTGTACACAATAAGCGTATGTACGCAACGACTGACCATGTATTATGTGCTAAACAATGCCGTCCGCGACTGCAGCGAGTGTTCGACTTTCATATTAATAGATAACTTTGCAGCGTTGGTCTACACGAGTCTGGTTAAAAAAACTTAAGATTCAACAAAAGTTTAAAAACCATGAATTAAAAAGAAAATTTGACATTTTAATAACAGACTTACTAACAGATTTTTAATGTATGAATTATACTCTAACTGGTGTTTGACCGCGGCTCTGCCCGTGTGTATGTCAGTTATTGTGGTAAGAAGGCCATATCGTTCCTCAATGATCAAAGTGTCTCCAATTAAATTAAAATTTAAAAATTTAATTAAAATCGGTAAAGCGTTTATGCGTATGGACAAAAATTACTTTCGAATTTATAATATTAAAATAGATCATTATTATAAATTACATAAATTATTTACATTACATGATACCTGAATCTATAGCAGTAAATAGACATAGTACCTATAACTTTAACATATGCATAAGACCTGTAACTAGGGTCACGTCCATTTAGTGCAGTTGGTAAGTTTGACGGCGATAAGAATAATATTCCAGCACTAATTTCTATGAAAAATGTATGTAATGTGTTCATTAGGTATCTATGTTTCCACAAATAAACGATTGATTGATTGACAAATTAAATAGTAATAAACTTATCAATACAATTTATAATGCATATTAGTCTGTTGTTTTTCTACTTGATTATTTTACTAGTTACTAACTATTCAAAGTTTTTAAGGAGAGGCCTATGTCCAGCAGTGGACTGTTAAAGGCTGTTTATGATGATGATGAACTAGCTGACAGTTGCCCACATTGTTGGGTGCTAACATTCAAGAAAATCCGACTACCACAACCAAAATTTTTGTTAATATATAGGCTATGACACTCACAAATAGTGAGGCTTTCAACATCAAATTCGGTCCATTAGATCCACAGATTACCTCTCTTCTAGAACCTCACAAACTTGACCTCTTTTTTACTATCATTATATCCCTACTAATATTATAAATGCGAAAGTAACTCTGTCTGTCTGTCTGTCTGTTACGCTTTCACGCCTAAACCACTGAACCGATTTTGATGAAATTTGGTATGAAGATAGAACTGAACTTGGGAAAGGACATAGGATACTTTTTACTGCAATAATCGAGATACAAAGGTGGTTATAAAAATACATAAATCGTAGGTATCAAAATGTATCACTGTTTATCTCCTGTCAAAACTTCACAGGTTGCTAGGCATAACAACACTTGCATGGCAACCATAATGATAGTCTGTAAATGACATCTAGATCAGTAGACCAGGGTAGATAATTATTGAAAACAAATAAAATTATAGTAGGATGAAACCTATTGGAATAGGAGGACAAAATTATAAAAATGAAAGGAAAAATAATTTACGGGCGATCTGAGTACGGTCGGGAAGGGGTAGGGGGGGAGGTTTTCGGGTCCTATAAGCGGGGCGTGAAAAAGCATCACGGGCCGCCATACATTATTGTCTGCATTCGCAGCAAGTGCTGCTCATGCTTTCCATCAGGCAGGGTAGAGTCACTTTGGATGGCTAAATATACATATAAAACAAAGTGCAAATAACGGTGTATCTCGATTTCCGGCAAAACTCCAAGTCCTATGGAAAAAAGTTAAATGGCAAAGTTGTAAGTAATTAAAAGATCTACAACTTTTTAGGGTTCCGAAGTTTATGACTTCTAACCCTTAAAGATTCGTCATATCTGTCTGTCCGTCCGTCCGTCCTCGACTTACCGTCCAAACGATAAATGTTAGAAAGATGAAACTTTGCATGAATATGTATTGTAATTACGTCGACAAAGTACTACATTTAAATTATGAAAAATAATTTAGGGTACCTCCCCTACACGTAAAGTGGAGATGTTCTTTTTTTCTCGCAGCTACCCCATCATGTGGGGTATCATTATATAGGTCTTTTAAAAACATTACAGGGTTGTTGAGACGATTTTTTGATTTAGGGATCCGTTTGCGAGAATATCCACTTTAAAGGCAACTTTTTTGTAAAAACAGGGCGTCTCCCCCCTCTAAAAGCTAAACGGCCTGCTTAAAAAATCTGGAAAAATTCGTGATAGTGTTCCATATAATAAACTTTAAATAAAAACTAGAACGAATTAGATGACTTTGTTAGTTCAGGAGTTATAAAGCGCTTAACTTCTACAATGTGCTTACTTGGAAAACGTCATACAAAATTAACGCATTAATACGTAAACTTAACAATTATCCATTGGATACAATTTCTAATCCACGTACCATTATGGGTGACTGAGGAACCCTTTCCTGTGCGTGGCCTGACACGCACTTGGCCGATTTTTTATTTACACTTTTTTCACATAACCTAAACTTATATGTGAAAAATTCAAAGGACCAAGTTTTTGGTTTTTTATTTTTATCTTTTGCAAATAAAATTATTTTTAAACGAAGTGTAATCCCTACTATCCCTACTAATATTATAAATGCGAAAGTAACTCTGTCTGTCTGTCTGTTACGCTTTCACGCCTAAACCACTGAACCGTTTTTGATGAAATTTGGTATGAAGATGGAACTGAACTTGGGAAAGGAAAAAGGATACTTTTTATCGCGAAAATAAAAGTTTGAAATAGGGGACGAAAGTTTGTGTCGAAGTTCCATAAAATCAAACATAAAATCATGTAAGATTGTTTACCCTTACCGTGTCGCGCGATATAAACGAATTCCACGCGGGCGAAGCCGCGGGCGAAAAGCTAGTATTTATATATATGGTATATATAAATTACCTTTTTAACAGCGTGTATTTATTTTTCGGGTTAATATACATATGGCCTATAGAACTCACAAATATTGGGGCTATCTATTGGTAAAAGAATTTTCGTAATCGGTTTTATAGATCAAGAGATTACCCACCTAAAACGTCACAAACTTACAATCTAATAACTTTACCTCTTTATAGTATTATTAATAATAATTGATCGCATGACGATTCAAAGTTTTGTAACTGTAAGTTAAAACATATTTCATAAACAGTATGATTACTAGCAATTGAAAAAGATTGGCCGTGGCCTGTGGGCCTTTTGTCTATTCATACTAATACATAGTAATATTCTATGTAATATGGTACAGTTGCCTTGCCGATAGTTATTCAATGACAATGATGATGAATGATATATTGATTTACACACTTATTGAAGTAGTTGCGCTCCAGTTTTTGTTGCTCGAATCGGATTTTGTTCTTTATTTTTAATTTTCTTTTTTGTAACATATTTCTTACAACATCAGCTATTTAAAAATGAAATTCACTTCAAAATAAGTCTAGCCGTTCCAGAGATTAGTCGGAACTTTGTTAAGTTAGGTTTCATTTAGGCCTAAAATTTAAAATGCGCTTGCCTGGAAAACTTTGTACAAAAGTAACGAAATTATATCACTATGGTTGACTACGGAACCTTATTCTATGCGTGACCTGATACCCCGGGTTACTAGCCGGTTTTTTTTGTTTCCCTTAACTATTCTATTAAAATCCATGTTCTTATTATTATGGTAAAACTAAATACTAAAGTATTGATCCCTTCCGTGATGACAAAAGACACGTATGTGAATAAATATAAATGCTAATAAGCTCTGTGCAAACAACGAAATCTGTTTTTACTGAATACTACATTGTTATTTAAAAAACTTAGGTTCTTGTATTTAAGTTGTTATTTGTAAAAGGAGATTTGAAACTTAGATCAATAAGCTGATCGAACTAATTTTATTTGTAAAATAAAATTAGTACAATATTAACTATACAAATAAATAAAATTGGAGTATCTGTTTGCAATAACAAATAACCAGTTTTTTACTAAATGCATTTCAAAGTATTTACGGTAGTGACATCCAAAATAGAATTTTTATTTTTTTTGTATGTCCGTCTGTTTGTTTGTTCCGGGTAATCTCAAGAACGGCTGGACCGGGACTTTCACTGGCAGATGACTGATTACATAAGGAGTAACTTGGCAAATTTTTTTTAGACTAGCTTCACTCCACGGCGTTACTCGAGATTGATAACAATAACCGCGGGTATCACCGCAGGACTCAGCTAGTATATTAGTAAAAACATTACCCTCTTTCTGACGCAATCGGGCAAAACTACAATAATGTCTGCCAACTGTCTTGTAGAAGTTGACTCAAAAAAAACAACTGGAGTTTATTTCAGGCGTACATTGATTTTTTAATAGTATTCTACTATTTCTAGCACCTGATCGTGCCATAATTACTGTCCTGTACCTGTATTTTTTGCATCTACAACGAGTACCAACCAATTATGGTCCAACAAATAGGGTCATCATCACAAGACAATGGCGTGACATTGAGAATGCAACCGTCCAAGAATGATTGTTTCTCGAAACTGCAAGATGCAGTGGCGGAAAATTGTGGATAAATTTACCTCCGTGGCCTTACAAACAGTGTTTGCTTATGATAAATCAACTGATATTTAATTTGTAAACAGCATTTTAACTAGCGCTGAAGAATATAAAGAAACAAGATCGGTCGCCTGATTTCAAATGATGTTAACCTAGATAGAGCTAATTATTACTAAGGACTTTTTAGACTTTAAAGAACTTACCGTTGATCGAATATTTTAATTTTTAAGCCTACGAAAGATTCTATTCTGCCTGATAGAATCCACATTCAGTAGAATCATCATCGTAGACTTAAATATGGATGCTTAAATAAGGATTGTTGATGGAAGTTTAATAAAGATGGTGACCCCTACTCCTGGGAGTACATCCCCATTGTGAGTGATATGTATCATGGTGACCCACACTATTGCGGCCTAGTGAGATGCTTTTGCATCTTCAGACCACCGACAAAACCAAAGAAAGACTAATATGCCACGAACGCTGTCATTCTAGGATAGTCTTCTGTGAAAGGTATTGTACTGCTACGCTCGAGCCTTGAAGACAAGACATTTTCGATGTAACCCAATTCAAACGACATACAGCGTTATGAACGACAACAGTCGTGAGTTGTTTAATTATGAATACAGATTATTACCTCTGATAAGTTTCAAAAAATACTGCAATTATTTTCGTAAACATACAGGTTGAATGGCTTAATATTAAACTCGTTTAAGCATGTTGGGGGGAAATCCATCCTGTGGTAATCGATGCCTTTGTGAAGATTAGTCGAACGTGGTCTGGAACAATTACTCAAAACAAAAAGCATTGTAGATAGTTTGGCAATCTGTATTCCCACGGTTTGAACTCCACCGAACTTACATAGTTTAAACGTGCTTGATATTCCAAAGTAAAAAAAACTGTATTGTAAAGAGTATTAACTTTATTCTATAGAAGTATTACTTTTGCTATTAAGTAACGGTACTCGGTAACGCAAAGAATAAGGATGTTATGCGATTTTCGATCTAATGGCGTTAGTCTTAAAGGCCCAACAGTACAGTCCCAGCAGGAACTTTTAATACAAGTGTTTAGCGTAACTAAAAACAACAATAGTACCTAGTAATATTTCAACTGTATCAGCATCAACAGTCTTTACGAGTCTATTTAAGATATGGGCTTCTCTTAAGAAATGAGGTTGTTGGCTGTTTTCATAAACATCCCCTAACTATAAGGGGCTTCTAAAGAAAGTTAGGTAGCTCTTAGTGATATTCTCGTTTCCATTCCATTAACCTTTAAGGTTTCTAGTAAGGTGACGATTGAAGTATAGTTGGTAAAGAAGAGCATTAGTCTACTACACTGCAGAGTGATGTAGTTCTGCATAGATCGTTCTCTGAGTCGGCACTTACGACACCCACAGTATTTAAAGAGTTGGTTACATTTTGCATTCTAAACTAGATGAGTCCCGGTGTTACCCACGTTTTTGGTTGTGAATAGAGAGTTATGCCGCGAAGCTATGCTAGTCTATAAAAAAATACCTAAGTTACTTGTTAGGTCATCAGCTTTAGCCAGAAAAAAATTAAAATTGCATTTTGGATGACAGTACCGTATATAATTTCATATACATTTTGTAAAATACTGTTCATTCGATATTACATACAGACACTCCAATTTAATTTATTTGTATAGACTTTGGTGACCGATCATGTAAGTAAAGCAAAATTTGTGACATATTATGAGCAATTGTATCAAACGTTTATCAATTCCAGGAAGCTTTTTATAGAAACACAAGATTGTGATAATAAACGCATTCTGCAAAGTATTCGTTGCTTATGACGTCATTCTCGGGTTGTTTGTTAGCATTATTTGGGACAAGACCGGTTGTACAAGTCTGATATTACTACAAAATGGGAGCATTTTGGTTGTGTTAGTGTACCTTACACTAAGTTTGTGGTGTCATGGAAGTGATGTTCCATTGAACTGTAATAGAGGAAAGCGATGAAAACTTATGTGGGTGATGTAAATGACCTCCTACCTAGTTTTGAACCAGTGTCGCAATTTAAGTATTAATAAAAAATTATGGTTTTTTGTTTGTAATATCAGAAAGGCTCAGCAACAGAACCTGCATTAAATTTGGCACAGTATATTTTATGCTATCAGACACATCAACTATTTATCTCGGAATTATATTATTATGTAGATGGGTAAACTGACTTAAACCCATCCCAAGCCGTGGATAAATGATAATAATTTATAAATTATAATAAATTCAAACATTTACTTATCTTGTATTTATAATTAATTATACGTTTATATACATTTATTCAAGCCAATGAAATAAATTAATGAATGCATCGATCGAATTTTCACTTCATTTCTACAGATGCTCAATTTGCCACTCTAGGGTCTCTCAACCGATAAGTATTATTTATTTAGTTCAATGATTTGAAGATGAAGATCCGCTTCTCATCTCTGACTTGGGTAGGTACCTACATTCCATACATAAAAACTTTGATTATTATGTCTCTTTCATCTGCGTGATCGTAAAATTTATTCGAGTCTTAAACTGGAAGCTTCAAACTATTAACATTATAATGTGTGTACATTACTTTTATAACTACCATCTCATTATAATAAAAAAGAATTCACACCTATTGTCAAATTTGGAAAGTGAAATGGATAAGAATTTGGAATTATGGCGCGAAAACTTAATTTCACTGGCGCGAACATTTCACGCGGATCAAGAGCACGATGACACGGGCAATTGTCCGCGATACACAATCTTTCATAGTGAATCGCTTTCCTCAAGTTGTTTTGTAAAAATACACGCGCCGAATTGAGAATATCTAGCCTTTCAAACCCGTAAAATGCAGCTCTGTGAGACAGGCAGCATTTTTGCACGTCTGTTTGCGGAGCTATGAGTCACGCTTCAACAAACATGATATGACGTCAGTAAATGCATATTGTATTCACTTTTGATTTGTAATGAATTTTAATATTCAATCTGAAATAATGCAACTTGGAAGATTTTAATAATAGTGAGATGAAATCAAGTTTTTAGGACATTTTGAGTGCATCTGGACTGGCAATAGGTTTTTTTTTTGGTAAGCCTTAGTCTGAACTGGTTGAAAAATAACTTTAATACAAAATACCTAGTTCGTTCGGATTTTGTATATTAAATTTGTTAACAGTTATTGCACAAGATAAATTCAACTGTGCGAACAAGGACATTAGAATAAAGTGGAGGCATCACAAGACACGAGACATGCAGCTTCGCATGTTGTACTATAATTTGTCGCACCTAACTAATTGCATAAGTAAGTGTAGTTGAACACGTATATATTGTTTAGTACCTTTAAATTAAACAAAACAATCGTATTTTATTGTATTTATTACAAACTAGCCTCGCCTCGCGGTGTGTCTTCTTAAGTCATCAGCTTTCTACCAGTTAAAGTCCTGTCAAAATTGGTCCAGGTGTTTCGGAGATTAGCCGTAACAAACAGACAGACACACCGACAAAAAATTAAAAAAATTCATACAGACACTCAAAATTTATTTTTTTGTATAGATGCATAGATTGTTGTTATAATTGTATAGTTTATGTGTCCATTAAGATACGAATTACGCTCACACTTTAACTCAAGTTTTGGAAACAACTACAAAAATTAACCATCTAGTAGGTAAACATAATGTAAGCTAGATTTCAGTTAGTACTGGCAGTGTATGATATGCAAGAAGTAATATAGTTAAAATAAATAAAAAATAAATTAGACATGTCAAATGACATATATTTTCGGACATATAACCTCATGTCCGTCAATAAATGCAGAAATTCAGGCTTTAATATGTCAAAATTCAGCATATTTAGGCGCTAAATAGACATACGTTCGTTAGACGACTATGATGTTAACTAAAATACATAGTGACTGCTAAGTTTTTCATTACATGCAATTTTCCAATGATAAACTAGAGGTCATCCTTCACGCAATCGTGAACTGCATCTTATTACGACAATGACTCATAATGGTTTTTATATTGCAAGTACATAGTGTATCACAGTTACACCTTCCGTCTATGACTCGAGACTTAATCTCGTTAAAACAGGAAACGTATTCATATGACATTTTAACATCAGTAAAATAGACATTGTTAAGATCCAATCCGTATTATTTAAACTAACTGATCTAACCTTGCTTGTGTGTATAAACACTACCTTCCAACCCGTCTGATCAGCGTGGTATAGTAGGCCAAAACTTCTTTTCTAAGATATACTTATAGCAGTGAAATATTCAAGAATTATGGCGAAGTGATGTAATCCTTTATCATTAAATACATCATAATCGAAATCGTCAACTAGAAAAAAAACAGACTAGATTTTCTAGTCAGTGCCTATATAGCGCGCGTGTACAATTTAATATCTTTCTTTCTTCTTAAATTACGGTATAGCGTAAACCTAGAACTCGATCTCTGTACATGGCGTGGAATTATAACGCCCAGCATCATAACAGGGGCGCATGTTTGTTGAAAGGTGAAGTGCGGCGCCCCTAACAGCGCTGTGCCCGTGTGCATTGCACACCCTGCACTATAAGTAGACGCCCCTGTTTCCAGTTTCACTATCGTGCTGACTTTTTGACCTTTGAGGATATTAGCGTAGAGTTGCCACCCGTCCTGTTTTCCCAGGACATGTCCTAGTTTTTTAAGTGTCCGAATAGTTTTTAAGGAGCGTCCTGGGTTTTTAAATCTAAAATAATTCGCGTTTCTCTTTTAAAATTCTATTCTTACGTTACGACCTCGCGGCCGCAGTCGCAAGTTATCGCGCTGCCTTGCCGTGCCGTGCCGTGGAATAATTGAAATTCAGGTAAAACCGATTGAACTAGTAGCCGACTCCAAATAAACTTGGGAATAAAGTTTCATTTCACCTATATTCACTACATATTAATTTAACTATTGCAAACTCTATTATTGCGTCCTTTTTTTAAAGTGAGTTGTCCTGGTTTTTCCAACTTCAAATCCTAGTTTTTTTTTAATTTGGAGATGGCAACCCTATATTAGCGTATATGTGTGTTCGTATGTGTATTTAAAATGAGTTGTAAAAAGTTCTTTACCGAGTTTTAGTACTGTCGGGTCTACATCTACATCTTGACGCTATAGTATATACGCGACCACGTTCCCAATTCCCCAATATGGATAACCGTGCCCGATGTGAATCCTAAACTGATGCACTGAACACCTGTGCCATCAGTATTCATATACCGTTCCTTCAGTCACCTTTCTGTGTCAACCACAAACTTAAACAAACCTCTAAGGAATTCTGACTCACATTATATACTGTGTCCTATTCGTCACATTTATTATGATTTTCAAATTCATAATACACAATTTAAATATTGATCAATAGTGATACTATTTTATCCGGTCCGCAGGCTTTTATTGCTTTATGTACTTAACTGACACGCTAAGTAGTAATTTGTGATTATAATTGAAATTATAATTTCATTTAAAAATACTGAAGCGTTACAATTATGTTTTCTGAATATTACTAATTATGCTATGTTTGTAAGATAACTATACAGTATGAATATTCTAATAACATAATTAATTAATATTGTGGTTTCTTATTTTCAGACGGTCCACAAATTGTTCCTAGCATTTTAGTAGGTATAACATGTTCATAATATTGTGGAATGGAAATGAATTATTTGAAACATATAATTTTTGTGATTGCTTTCTACCCCTTCACTATTTAAGCCAGGGATTTTCACAGAACACACGTATTGTGCAAGGACATAGAGCAACACATACCGCTGGAATGGAGGGGAGTACCTATGGGTATTTGTATCTTTTTCCGATACAAAACTTTGTCATTTTTTACGGGGGGAAATCATCACACATACACATTTGAGACTCACATAGAAAAACAATCGCCTGTCACTATGAACTCACACATAGCAATTAAAACTAAAAATTTTACACACACAAACACATTCGATGTCTTAACAGTTTTTTAATGCATATGCCATTTCGGCTTATGCTTTGACTGAGGGAAACGCCCCTCCCCACTACTTACCGTGATGCTCTATGATTAAGATTACGTGCGTAGATTAATCCTTAATGTTCATTGGCATTATAGGTAATATGATCTACTTACCAATTTCATTCATTATACAAATATTTCGTATACAACGTCCTTCTATATACAACGCACTCCATACGACGATCACTGTCACAGTAGTAAGGATATACTTAAACGACGACTTTGGTAACTATTCTAACTTCATAACTATCGCGTTCTATAATACATGACTAGAATTAAAGCAATCGAGATAGGTACAAGTCTAAAGCTTGGAATTATCTAAAGTTCAAGTCAGCTTGCATTGCCCGTAGTAACAGGCAGACTGTATCAACAGTGCGAACACTTCGTCCGCGAGTTCTACAGGTACACATCTACCCACATTTTCGTTTTTTTTTTTTATTCTACCCGCAATTAATTTCTATTGTTATTTAATAATAGATGAAGTAACTTCAATTACTTCAAACATTATCTAATACCTAATGCGAGCGCGTTATTTCCCGTAGACTTTTATTTTGTACTATGTTACTATTTCAAAACATCCATATTTACCTGTTACAAAATATTCGCAAATATCATTTGTTAGAATTAATTCTCTGAGCAGAAAATATAAAGATCTTGTTAGTATAATGTATAGAAATAAATAGAATTAAATGTTTGTAATTAACAGCCTTTCACTAAATGTACATGGATGGATATATACGGTGCTTAACATAAAAATGAATGCTTAAAATTGTTTTCTCTCTCTCTGTTTATTTTGGCTAATCTCCAAAACGGCTGAATCGATTGTGACAAGACTTTTACCGATAGGCGGCTGATGATATAAGGAGTAATTTGGGATACTTTATTTAAACTAGCCACTCCACATGATGTTATCCACGGTTGTTGTTGCTGACCGTTTATGGCATGATATGCTAAAAGCGTTTCCGTGATTCGGACGTCACTCTAAGCAGTCGGTCCCGGTTGTTATCATAAGATAACAGTCTTGAATCATAGTTGGAGGCCTTCGGGCGGCTTAAAAACATCCAACGGCAAAATTACGTAGCCACAATGTGTCAAGCCAGTCCCCAACTCGCACTCGGCCAGCGTCTTATAGCCTTAACCGTCTCCTGAGAAGAGTGTGGTTATTGTTGTAGTCGAGTTATTTTCGTTTAAAAGACTTATTGACTACAACAATAACCCAAGTCAATTCAAAAGGAAAGGCTTGTTGATTTTCATAGCAGCATTTTTCGTAACGTATACTTGACTAAGTGAAGTATGCTTGGGAACAATGAAAGCGTTACACACACATCAAATGCACAATGACATTGTTTTAGCATATCGTGGACACCAGCCGAACTGTGTAGAATAAATTACATACAATCTTTCCGCTCTTTTTACTTTATAGGGTGTATAAAACACCCAACGGTAGTTATAGGGGTCAAACAGCGGCAAGTGTCTAGTGTGGCAGTATTTACAAGATTTTGAACATTTTTTGCAATCATTTATTATATGTAAAGTTTATTATAGATTTAATAGACAGCAAAGATTGAATTGAAAACGTGGTTTTAAATCGGGCTCCCATTAAATATGTATTGCGGTAATCGCTTCGTAAGGCTTGGAGAATGTAGGCGCCAGTAGTAGTACTGTTTAGTAATACTGGAGTATATCGAAGAAGACTACTACTTTTGAGGTTTTTAATCAATGTTCCCAATGAAGCAGGCCTTAGAAATATGCTTATTGGAATACGCAGTAAAATATAAATACAAATAAATAAAATTCAAGTCTGTAATTTATTAAATGAACAGCTTTTCATTAATAAGCGCGGGTAACATCGCGGGGTGAGTTAGTATAGGATATATATAAAATTAACGACTGGCCCTTTTGGTCTGTTGGTAGAGAAGCATGTTCTGCCTCAAGAATCAATTTATCTCGATGCTAAACTTCATCTTTGAAGTCGGTGCAGCAATTTAGCTTTGAAAACGTAATAGGTACAGGCAAACAGAGTTATTTTATATGTTAAGTTATTACGATTAAATGTAAAATCTTGATTAGCGAAAGTAAATGCAAGAAAACTGAGTATTTTCTCCCAGACATTTTATATATTATATGAATAGTTTCAACTATTGCAGTATAAAGTAGCACGTGCGACATTTGTGTGTTGAAGAATTCCAACGAAACTCTCAGTCACACATTAAACACACACACAATACTCTATAAATCAATCTGCAGGAAAGTGTCTACATTCATATGCTGAAGAGCAACGACAGAATTGAGTGTAAACCCACCTTTAGCAAGCAAATGGCTAATTCAGAAATCAGTTGTTTTAATTCAATACTAGGAACGGACGGAAAAGAATAGGTATTATTCTCGGGTGTTGTTACTTTGAAATTAGGTATTGCTCACTATTTCATGGGTTTTAAGCAGTCCAACACTCACTCACACAATAACGGTGTCCCCCTTAAATCGTAGGTAATAACATGGCGGTAGTATCTTACGCTCAGAAGACAGATCGCTAGGCCGTATCGTAAAAGAATAGAATGAAAATTTGATTCTATTTACTAATTGCACGTTAAGGAACAGAATCTCACCGGGCTCCATAGGATGGGAGTATGTTTAAAGTCAGAGAGAATTATGAACGGGCAAATGCTGTTAAGAAAATCCAGCCAGTCCTAATTATCTCCCAAGCTATTAGACTTACAATATTTTGATATAATATAATAGCCGCCATAATGCCCTTATGTTAAGAAGTCCGTATCCAGTACCAAACTAAGCAGAGCTTGTAATATGGGTACTGATATAAATAGACTAGACAGAATAGACTGAAATAAACAGACAACTAATATAAATACATAAACATACTTTTTTTTGTAAATACTTACATACTATACATAGAAAACACCCAGACTTCGAAACAAATATTAGTGGATCCCACAAATAATATTTGGTCCCACCAGGGAATCGAACCCGAGATCTGTTGATACTCTAAACATAGCATACGCTAACCACTAGACCAACAACGCACTCAATTGAAACAACATATCAATAAAACTATGCGGATAAGATTTATGAGGATCACCTTTGAAGATTATTAATATGGACATGTCCCTTTACTTTTACGTTAAGGTGAAATATTTATCAATTCTTAATCTTTTAGTTAATAGTAGTCAATGAAACGCGTCATTTTTGTCAGTTCAACGGACTGGAGCGATACACAAACGTGCCGAGTAATTAACGATAATACAACTATGTTAATTATACAATGTAATAACCATTAGCAGTCTGGAAAATATATTGTTTACTAGTTACACTCCACGGGGCGAAGATAGTCAAAAAAGTAGGCTAAGTTACACCTTATAACATGTGTGAGAGTCCCGTGAAAATCGGCCTATTCTTTCCAGAGAAAAGCCGGAACTAAAAGACCTAAAGTATTATGAAAATTGAAAACTACTACTATCTAAGTTTAAAGAAATAGGATTAAGCGAGAACCAAATTAAAAGCATAGAACAACACGGTCGGAGAGTACTGAAAGCAGATATTCCCCTCTATCAAAAAATATTTCCTCCCATGCAGATGCAACTAAGGCCACGGTCCCCCGTTCCCGGCAGCTCCACTATTCCTGGTTATGGTGGAGACCACGGTAATGGTGGGGCAGGGAGTGCTAAGAATCTCCGGGTGACGGGAGGCCACCACAACCGACTGATCAAATTGGTGGGCAATGGTAGAGGCCTATGTCCAGCAGTGGACTGAGATAGGCTTATGATGATGATGAACAAAAAATAAGTCCAAAATGGTCATAATTATGTTTTACAGAATGTGTTTAAATGTGTGCACTTTTGAATTTTTGTTTTAATTTTTACGTGAGTTAATAGTGACAAGCGATTGTTTTTGTGTGTGAGTCTAAAATGAGTATGAGTGAAGATTTCTCCCGATAAAAATGACCGACAGTTTGGTATCAGAAAAAGACGCTGTTGCTCCTTCCCTTCGGTCCGCGGGCCTGTACTATGCTTAAAAGTACGTAAAAAAAGTTGCTCAAACTTGTCACTAAAGCCACGATGTTTCTTAATTAACTATGATTCATAAAACGTTTCTTAAAAATAAGGTGTGTACCCAATACCATTTAAAACTGGCATTCTTATGATAAAATATTATCGTGTGTGTTTCGTCTGTTAGTTTAGGACGGTTTTTATTTATTTAAACACTAACTGCGCTCGGCGGCGTTATCCACTGGTTTTTGTTTTCGAATATTATTATTAATATTATTCCAAAATAAATGTAACTTATGTTACTCTTTATCAACTTAACTTCTTATATCAACTATATGCCAGTAAAAACAAACATAATCGGTTCAGTCCATGTAGAGATTGTTCGGCAAGTAGTCAGTATTTATTGAAAAGCTAGTTAATTTGAAATTACTAACAGATACTTCAATTTGATTTATTTGTATAAATTAAGGGAAACAGCTCAGTTGGCTTTAATTTATATGAATAACAGGCATGCTAAATGTTGGCATTCATTGTCATAGAACATGACACGTGTAGTTAAGGCTCCGATTACCACTAATGCGTGGGTAAGCCGATCAATGTAATTACATCGATAGCTAAGCCTTAGAATGCTACAACTGTTGCACTTAGAAGCTTTTATGGATAATTAGCGCCAGGTTCGTTAGCTATTTGTTCAGATTATGCGTACACTTTGTAATTGGACCTACTTGTGTTACAAGGAACCAATCGAAATAATTATCGTAGTCGCCTCATAGATAGGGTTCTTATTTAGATTTTCGCATGTGTGTGAATTGGTACTTTATTGCATAGGTAGGTCCAATTAACATTTTTAAGCGCTCTTGATTGTATGCAATTTCTGATTATCATCAACAGCCCAAGTAGCCCACTGATAGACAGGCCTCTATCTTGAAAGGAGGTTTTGGCTTACTATACCATGCTTGCCAGATGGGCTGGTGTGGTATGGAGTATGTTTCAATGTTTTTTCTCTTTGCAGTGCTGTTGTCTTGGTTAGTTTGCTACCACAGTCGACTCTTACGATACCCACTATAGTATGTGACACTCCGTATTCTTAATCCGACACCACAGATATCAGATCACAGACTCCAGGAAATCATCATCTTCCTAGCCTTCATAATTCCCAAGTTATTTGGGGTCGGATACTAGTTCTACCGGTTTTACTTGAATACCAGTTTTTCCACGGAGTGACTGGCATCGAACCTCCCTGTGGGCGAACTGAATCCAAAAGTTGAACTACTTGTCAGTATATTTGAGGTCACTGACTTCACAATAACGATTGCCATAAATGTTTATAACAATTGGGACCCACAGTTGAACATGCTCTACGAGGCACGGGCGTGAAATTTTTCATACTTTAAGCTACTATTAAGAATTTCTTTTTGAGAAAGACCCGGGACTTGAACCTGAGACTCCTTGATCTGCAGTCGCATACCCTAACCACTAGACCAACAAGGCATATTCCAGAAAATAAACATGGTATATATTCATATAAAATGTAGTTTATTCAGTAACGCATGTCGGCCCCTTAAAGGATGTGCTAGTATTACAGGATCACGTAATAAGCTCACAATTTATTTCCTTACCTGCTTTATGAATACACCATGTAAACAACATACCAACACACGATGATTCAATTAACTAATGGCGTCAAACATTAATTGCGGAATCATTTATTGTTAATTAGAGTTTACATACTAAAATATACGTTAAACGTACGTAAATAATAGCGTAGTATTTATATACTTGTTTAAACAGTGGAGTACATTACATTCGTAAGTTTTAGAGCTCGTAGTATTCGTTTCTGCTGTTTGATTATAAATCTACAGCATTTCGACGGTAATTAATGATGCAGAAGAATCTCAATTGGCCGCTGTAATGCTGCACTGTCAGCATTCGCAATGAGTATCATCATCATCAACAGCCTTAACAGTCTACTGCTGGACATAGGCCTCTCCTTGAAAAGGAGGTAATGGCCTACTATACCACGCTAGCCAGACGGGTTGGTATAGGGTTGGTTTCAAGTTTTCCTTCCCTTTGCATTGATGTTGTCTTGTGTAGTTTATCCCTTAGTCCTTCTATATAGTCTATGGTGACCTTCATTCTTTGATTCATTCTTCATCAGCCAGAGAAGCGTCACATTGGTAGGCTCATAAACAAAAAAATAAAGACAAATCACTCAATCATTGTACAGCAAAGTTATGGGTCAAAGCGTATAACAACCATGGTGTACATGATTTCAGCCATATTTATTATTTAGGAACGCAGTATTTGTTATCACTCTAAGATTACTTAGTATGGTATGCTGTCGGAACGAACTTACAGCTACATTATATATCCTAAAACCTATCGCTAAAATGCGTGCTATCACGTCCAACGAGATAAAGACTGTCCAAATTCTACGTGAACCATAATAGACTCATATCATGCTGGCCAGGCATATATGGATAAACTCTATCAATAACTTCAAACATATGAAGTAGGAATACATTGCAATCTAAACAGCTATGATTATATGACTATAATACTTTTTATCTCGTATTTATAATAGTTTAATATCCATATTGAACTGCAAAAAACGAATACAATAATACTCTGAGATCATTAGCCATTATAGAGAGCTAAGAATAGCTAAGTTGTACGCTGACCGTTTGATTGACGGATTAAGGTTGCTTATTGTATTCAAGTTTCTGTAGACACATACGTACTTGCCTACACATATTTACGCCTATTTTCTCGTAAGAGTAGGCAGTAACTTAAATTAGTCGTTACTGAAAAATTCGGGTTTAGTAAACGACTAAACCGCTTCACCGATTTTAACGAAACTAGGCATGGAGATTTTTTAGATTCTTGAGGAGAGACATGACTCTCTTTACTACGATAACCGACATAAACGCGGCATTTTCATATAGGCATAATTAGTTTCTTCCTTAATTTTATTCTCAACTAGCTGAGTCCCGCGGTGTTACCCGCGGTTATTGTTGTAAATCCCGAGTAACGACACGAAGCGAAGCTAGTCTCAAAACAATTAGCCTAAGTTACTTCTTATATCATAAGCTTTCTGCCGGTGGAAGTCCCGTCAAAATCGGTCCAGTCGTTCCAGAGATTACCCGGAACAAACAGACAGACAAAAATGTTAAAAATAGCATTTTTCCTGTAAGTACATTAATTATATACTTTCATAAGCATTTCCTAAAAATCTGTTAAATTGATATTACATACAGACATTTCAATTTTATTTATTTGTGTAGATTAAGTACTAAAGCAATTTAAATATAAAAAGTCATTTGCTGTGAACAATCATTGTTACACTAAATTAAGTTAGTATGTTAGGAGTAGGTACCGAGAGTTTTTCTAAACTTTCCTAGCTACTTTAATTGTCCGTATTTGTTTACTACTTATATTTAAGTATTTATGTGTCTGCGACACTGTGCTCTTTTTTCTAGAACTCGCTATAAATAAAATACTTAGTTAAACAGACAACAATCGTGTCTTACTGTATATTTTATGAATTTAGAATCTTTATAATGTAAACTGTTAAATATTTTAAAAAAATGCGTCTAATTTAAATTTTTGTCCTAATTTTTTCACAATTCAAATAATATTATGATTAAATTTGTGGCTATTACAAAATAGGATGTTAATATTTAACAACCTATAACAGAAAATCTAGACTAACAAACTACTATCAAAGTGGAGAAAATAAAAACTCGAAATATCTTTTTATCTTGTCTATACCTTTGTAACGCTTTGCTTCCATCCCTTTCTTATTAAAAAGTGTTTAGAAATAGGCTAACTATCTAAAATGAGGGTTTAATCTCAATATGTTTTAGGTTCACAGTTTGTCTTGATGAGCTATGTGTAGTAATAAAGCGGAAACGGCATGACCACTTGACACGGGCTAATAGTAATTATTGCCTAATTAAGACAACTTCGAATAGATCCATTACACCCACTTGTAACACACCTGCTTCATTATGTATACCTATACGTATATGTTGGCCCTTCTTGTGTTTATCGTCAATGTGTGCCATCTGTTACGACACATGACGGTAAGAAGCCTTACCGATTTGTGGGGCTTCCAAAGCACAAACAAAGATGCAAAAAATTCAGAAGATGTCACACTTATTTTACAATGTCGTGTCATATTCCTCCAACACAAATGGACGAATCTCCGACTCTAGAATGCTATGTCCCAACGGTCGAAAATTTGCAGTTGCATAATTATTTGCTAATCGGCGCGGAAACTTTTATATTGCGATGCAGGATTAGTTAACTGCATCATATCTAAATCATAAAGAGTTCGTTACTCCGTAGTTAAGTGTATCTTACATAGATGGCATTGTAGTATATATTTGCGTAGCTGCATGTGGAAGTAACTACAAGTAAACTTTGTGAAAATGTATATTTATATCTTCTTTCCTTACCATTATATCGGAGCTAACTTATATTCCAGATAGGCTGCGTTTTATTCTGATAAAATTTAAATATTTTGCTCATTCCTGCAAGGCATGCAAGCAAGGAATTCATATATATTTGTATAACTGCGGTTTAAATACTATTAGTTTAAAATAAATTTATACTCCAGTAAATGAAAATCCTTAAAATCCAAAACACTAATATTTTAAGTCCTATTAATATTTACTTACGTCCCCACGCTGGCCGAGTGCGGGTTGGGGACCGGCAAGACACGTTGTGGCTACGTAATCTTACCGTTGGATGTTTTTAAGCCGCCCGAAGGCCTCCAACTAAGCTTCACGACTGTTACCTTATGACAACAACCGGGACCGACTGCTTAACGTGACCTCCGAATCACGGAAACGCTCATAACATATCATGCCACATATGGTCACCCATCTAGGTCTGACCGCGCCGTAGGTGCTTACCCTCGGTGATTGTTTCCAATCACCTAAGGCCACTCGGCTATGAGCGCTTCCGACGTAAGGCCTTAACCCTCTCTTGAGAGGAGACCCGAGCCCAGCAGTGGGACGTTATGGGTTGTTGATGAATATTTACTTATAATATTAATTTATATTAGTATTTTAATAGATACTTTTGAAAAGGTTCGCTTTGTTCAGCCAATGAGGTCACATGACCGCAATTATCTCGCTGAAGGATTCCACTTATTTTCCTTACTTTACGAACAATTATGTCATGCTCATGACATTGTTTCTGTACAAGCAACTACGTGATATGAAGTATTATTAAATATTTATTATAATAAAAATCTGCCGGCAATAACTATTCTATATCTATTTAGACAAACCAAGGGACGTACAAGACTACACTATCCGTTTTTGAAATATTGACTGATGGAACCCTAGGAAGCATCACTGATCCTAGGAAGTATCACTGATTCCAATTCACCTTCATCAATCATCATCAACAGACTTTAACAGTCCACGGCTGGAATCTCCTTAGAAAGGAGTTTCCAATGAATCTATAGTAATTACAATTAATTGTAATAAACTGTATTTATTTTAGTCTTTTATTTTATATATACAGAGATGGTATTATTTTCCTTAAATTTTAAGAACAAACAGGAAATTATATTTCCTGTTTATTACCAATAAAAAGTTTTTTTCTCAAATTTGGTTTAAACCCTAGAATAGGAAAAACCATAACAATACAACTGAATTGAGAATATAGAACCTCTTCTTTTTTTGCTGCTTTCAAATACACGCTAGTAAGATTTTGAAGAGTTCTAGAGATAAATAACTGAACTCGTCCACATTTAGCAGTATTTACCATTGAATATATTGGCTACAGGTAAAATAACCCAACAAACAGGTCAATGCTAAATGACAGGCATTAGAGAAGAACAATGGAACTTTACATGGCTATAAATAAACACTGATTTATGGTGGGTACTACTGATAATTGCATTCAGTAAAATAACTTCTAAACAAGTCAGCCATCATGATGTCGTCTGTGTGAAACAACTGTTTACTTCTTGCCATCATATACATTTTCTATGTGATGACGAATTAAGAATACTGAGTGTCACCGAGATGGTGACATTTATTTTAGGCCTATCAAAAGTGACTCTACTCTGCCTGATGGAAAGGGTGACTAGAATCCAATAGTAGGGGTCACCATCTTCATTGTGACCGCAGATAATGCAGCATGGTTATCCACACTATGGTGGCCTAGTGATTAAGCTGCTGCATCACTGGTCTCGCACTAACGAACGAAACACGACAGCACGAATGCTGTCATTTTAGGTTGGTCTTGTGTGTAAGGGTGTCCGTGTGGTGACGGATTAAGAATACAGAGTGTCACCACCCCTATACATCCCGCGGGTGTCGTAAAAGGCGACTAAGGGATAAACTACGCAAGACAACATCAAACATGCAAAGAGAAGGAAAACTTGAAACCAACCCTATACCAAACCGTCTGGCCAGCGTGGTATAGTAGGCCAAAACCTCCTTTCTAAGGAGAGGCCTATGTCCAGCAGTGGACATAGGCCTCTCCTTAGAAAGTTAAAGGCTGTTGATGATGTGTGTAAGGGTAGTACCGCCCCGGTTAGGACAACCCATTCGTGCTGAAGTTCATACCAACCCGTCTAGCCAACGTGGAATAGTAGAAAACCTTCTTTTAAAACATAGGCCATGTCCAGAAAAGGACTGATAGTCTGTTGATGTAAGAATCGCATTTAAAAGTTTGCAAATGATACATGGTTTTTTAGGTCGTTGGTGCGAACAAAGACACTTTCACCTGATTCTAAATGACTACTGCTTGTTGTGGATACCATTTATAAGTGCCCCCTCCGAGTATACTCCCCGATAAAGCGGGAGGTGAGGGTTTGGCCTCACTAACTTACCGCGAAGCTAAAAAAAGAATTGCTTATCTTTTTCATCTGGTTTCGAACTGTAGACGCACCTTTATTCAAGGGGTAAATAAAGCAAGCTAAATGTATAATATTTATGTATTTGCGAAAAAAAAATTGTTTATCTATTCATCAGTTGTCTATTACCCATAATACAAGCTCTACTTAGTTCGGGACTTAATGGCGTTGTGTGTAAGATGTCCGAAATGTTTATTATTTATTTATTTATTAAATCAGTGGCACTGACCGCGAAGTGAAATGACGACGAGGATGCGGAAAGTAAAAATGTATACCTCTAAAGTTTTATTTTTATTAATTTTTTTAATGCACGAGCCACCGAAGTGAGTAATATGCTTATGAATAAATGTTTTAAAAATATATTAATATATATAATATCATATAAATTTTACACATATGAAAAAATGATGACATTTACTTGGTTTGAATTCTGTAGGTATTTTAAACTTTATTCCTACATTTTTAAATATAATAAAAACATTTTAAGTGAGTTGAAACCTGAAGCTAATCAATACACAGAACAAATTATTATGCTAATACACCGGTCACCCAAACTTTCTGTTTCAACGACGCTCGCTTCGCTTCCTTTTTATTAGGTCACACGGGAAAAGAGGGGAGAACCCTCGACTTTGTTATAGTTTTACGTTTACACCAAAACTAATAACTTAGCAGTTACACAGTTACTTTGTATATGTATAGTGAACTACAAAACTAAACCAATTTTATAAACTTAGTACAACGGTGTTCGACGTTATAGGTTCTAAAACAAAGCACGGGAATAGAAACATGAGGCTAAAATGTGTTTGTAGAGGCGTAGAACCTATATATACAAATAATAAAATTGAAATGTCTGTTTGTAATCAAATACGAACAGTGTAAATTTTATTTTAAGTAAAAAAAAAAAAAAAATTTAATAAATGCCATATGGAAGTATTTACGATAGCTACATTTTTTAAATTTTTGTCCGACTAATCTCTGGAACGGCTGAACCAATTTTGGCGGGACTCTCCTAGCTAAAAGCTGATGACATAAGGAGTAACTTCGGCAAATTTAAGACTAGCTTCGCTCCGTGGCGTTACTCACGATCTACAACTATAACCGCAGCTAGCACCGCGGGTCTCAGCTAGTATGAAGTATAACAATATTGTTTTCTTTTTGATTAAACCTTCCTGGCCGAGAAAGTAGGGCAGCAAAAAGTACAAATATACTTTGGATTGTGATATCTATAAAGTTATTTTGTCTTAAAAGTTGAGTTGAGCAACAAGAGTAACTCGCATAGTTCTGATCCAAATTTTGTAACGTCCTCGAACACAACAGCTTTATAAATAATACATTATTTATCTGAAACAACTTGAACAGTTCTAAAAATAATTTATGGTGTCATCAAGGTTTCATTTAGTTGTTTACTCAAGACGATATCTGGGCATACAGCCGCTGTACCACGGAAGAGATATCGGAAACGACAAAAAACGAGCCGTTTATGTGCACGGAGAGATCGACGTGTCGTGTGTTCTGTCGCCTGCACTTCCGAGACACGCAGACCCCTCGGTTACAATCGAAAAGTGTAACCCAATGCCAAAAAATCCTTTGCAACGCTAACTCATTTAGTTACTCATTACTCCCAAACAACTTAATAATTAGTGTAGGTAATTATAACGAGAGTCGAGAAGTTCAATTTTTAACAACTTCATCGAACCAATGACTTTATAGTTCCACTAGCTGATGCCCGCGGCTCCGCATGCGTCTTAGAGTTATGAAAAATAGATGTTGGACGATTACCAAACCTATCCAATACGCATACAAAATTTCATAAAAATCGGTCAAGCCGTTTCGGATGAGTATGGTTAACTAACATTGTGACACGAATATAAGATTATGAGAGTTATAAGCTTTTCACTTCAAGTCTATTTAATTGTATAATATTTAAACCTTTAAAAACATGCGTTACAAATGCATTATACTATGAAACTGAAAGCCTATTGTATATTTAATGAAACTCATTAATAGGCTGCACGTTAGCAAGAAAATAAGGGTGTCTACGAAAATAGGTCAACAGGAACATTTATCGAACGAAAGGCACTAATGTCTTTGGAACATGGCACAACCGCACAAAAACGAATTCTTTTGGAATATCAATAAAATATGATATGAAACAGAAGTTTAAATTGTGGTGCGGATGAAGAGAAAGTTAAAAATAGAATATTGTGTAACATTCTATTTTCAACTTTCACGTTTTTACAAAGGTTTAACTCAAGGCTTAACTGTGCTACTTGTTTAGAGCTTTGGAAGTCTGTTTAAAAAAAAATGCACATAGGCTAAGAAGTCCTTTGAGCGGGATCGCGAAAGGGCCGATCCTGCTCAAGGGGGCGGCCAAGGGGACGTGGCAGAGGTCGATAGCCCCCCAGTCGTCGCTTAAAGGGTCGTTGCAGCCACATCTTGGGTAGATGTGACCGCTGCAAAGGACCCGAGACAGGTGACACCCCCGGTGCGGCCGGCGGGTGTCGTCTAAGGCGGTTCGGTGTTGCGCCTCTTATTGCGTGGAGTGGTGAGAGGCCTGACAGCGTCCTGCCTTGGGGGTGAGAATAATCACCCCGGGATGTACCCCAGTCGTGGGGTAAGGCAGGGGGGACTCCAGAAGCCGCTGAAGCGTTCCTGGTGTTCCTCCCAACTGCCGAGGTAGGCCGCCGCGGGGTTTAGTGGGTAAACCGATTCCTCCGGGAGTCCCACACACGCCCTTCGTTTACCACACGAAGGGTATGGTGCGAAAAGCATTCCCCGCGTAAAAAAAAAAGGCTAAGAAGTCCTGCCATTTTTAGCGCCGAAATAATTCGTACATTTTCTTACTGTTACAAGGAAAAACGAAAGGCTTATACTAGATTTAACTTTTTTACTCAAACTAACGACCGCTGTATATGTCCTTCAAGAAATCAAGTTCACAAGCTTAAATATTTAACAATCGAGTGTAAAGAGTAGTGTAGTAGTACAACTTAACAGGCATACGGTCCGATATACTTTTTAAATTTCAGCTAGATTCGTTTAACCACGATAAAATTGAAGAACATACTATAGTTTTATATAAAAAAAAAGTAAAAAAAAAAAAAGTTAAAACTCACTCGACGGATGAAACTTGGAGACGTCTGTGCCGCATTTCTCCCTGTTGTAAAGGAGCAACTTGCAAACGCGCCATGGTCCAAAGTACCCCCTGTCGAAGTTCCGATTCTCAACTGTAAATAAATAAACATTTATATATAACACATAATACATTGAACGATTCGTTTACGTCATGAAATAACTTTGATGAACCTAGCCAGTGTTAGTTACGTAAAGCTGTGGGAGATGCGCCTTGTAGATTCTATTGATCTGTTACATGCACAGTCAATTAACATCATACACTCCATTATGGAATTGCAGACCGAAGGAATGCAACAAACGTAAATGAGCTCTTATCGATACGGTCTCAATTATGTGTTCGTTTATTCTCAAATTATCGTAAATCAATTTATGGCTTAATCACAGTTCTGGCGTAAAAGTTGTTAGACTTGTTGATAAATGTTAAGAAAGTAACTTGCAGCTGTAGGCCAATAGCACGATGGAAAGTGGCTAAATTACGTTGATCAATAAGAATGTGCTTTATAATAATTCTTTGTCTTTATTATTTCCTTTAATAAAATGACGGGACGACTCTGAATGTCGGCCTCAATTTTTCAAATTAGATATTACTTTTTATGTCCCTATATAAAGAAGCATCATGAAATGGATTAATATTGATTACTCGTAAAATATAAGCAGGTCAAGGAGAATGGCTAACTCAGTTGCGAGTGTATCATATGCACATTTACATATTGCTGATGACGTAATTTAAAAAATATTTTGTACATTAAAACCACCTACACAAACACAAAACATGCCCATGCCCAATGTGACATAACAATACCTGATTAAACAGGTTTGCTGCGAAGAACTATGGACTGAACATGTTAGAAAATTTTAACAAAATTGAGGTACTTATTAGATAAAGACAATCTTTTCACGTGAGGATGTGACGCGGCAGATGGTATTTGATTGGCAGTTATGGTAATTTGCTACAAGGTCGTCTTAGCCTCTATACGCATAGCTAAATATTAGAAATGGATACGACAATTTACAGTTTCTATTGTAATATATTTAGGAAAGGTTCCCACATCGAAGGCCGACGACTCGATAAGAACAGCATAGAGGACCTCGTCACGATTTCCTAGCAGAATGCTAATTGAATTTGTACAGTGTCGCAAATTGAGCGGCAAGCTAATCGTATAGCGTCGTTTGACTATCCTTCCCTCTTTCTTTCCTTTAAATAACAACAGTCGAAACGAAAGTGTACGTCAAGGTAGCGTTTCATTGATTTGAGTAGCTTGTAATGCTTAATTATTTACGTGCATTGACCAATTACACAACTTTATAAATGATGAAAGTTGCTTATACTAGCATTTTAAATTTAGTCAGTTTGAAAGTGCATAAAGATTAATGACATCAGTTGTTTTAAGGGATATTAATTAAGTATACAAGGTTAGTATGTTGCAAAGTTAATAGTCAGGTCAGTCTATAGATAGGTGAACCTTTAACAGATTGAGACGCCTCCGTGTTTCGAAGACTACGTTAGCATATCGGTCCCGACAAAAATCTGTAGCAAACTTTAGGGGTAGAAAAGACCAACAATGGTTTTTTATAGACCTAAAATCGCATAGTTCTTGGGTTACAGAAGATTAATGGCAATCGATTAACGTAAGCGTAACTGACGTAAACGTAGACTGATGCCGACTTTTATGTAATTTGAGAAAAGGTTTGGAGAAAGAAGAATAAATATTGCGTGGAGTTGCTTCTATTAAATTTGCAGCGTCATATGACATGTCGAAATCAGAATACGAGCATCCGCATATGCACTCATTAACAACAGGTCATGGTGTCATAAGTCACTACGCCAATTGAGTTCACAATGGCCGTCATTCACCTGGTTTTTGAGTCACTAATGCACTTGAAAAGCTAGATAACTGCAATAGCATTTGAGGCTAATGTTTTCTCTTAGAAACGTAGTTTTTGCTTAAGTAGGAAAGTACGAGAAACTGTCTTTTTTGAGATGAAATAAATATTTGAATTGTTTATTCTTGTTGTGAGTACATGATTTCAGCAGTTAGTCAGAGAAAGTCAGAGATGGTCAATGAAAAAACCCAACAACAAATAATATAATTATAAGTTTTAAGAGTAAAATTATTTAGTTTGTTCTTTGGATGTTATCTGTGTCCATTAGCATTCAACGCAGCAAAAGGCCTTTGGAAGCTGACCGTCATATGTGAGATGGATCAACTTAAATATTATAATTTTCATCATCATTATCAGTATTTGGTTATCCACTGCTGGACACAGGCCCCTCCCATTGTAGACTGGCGGGCAATGGGAAACAGTATTAATTCTATTAACTTCGATATTGTACATTTCAGTAAAGTTATTACTTTTGCTTGCAGTTTCATTGTAATATCGATACGGACATACAGAATAACATTTGGCAATCATGATATTGCTTAAGTCGAGTATGCACGCAGACAGATTTTCAGTCATTTCAGATTTGTCACGGATCGTTGGGGAGGGTCGAGGAGTTTCAACTTGCGTATCGAAATGATACAACATTCTATTGAAGCTACAATTTTATATTTTCAATTGCCAGAAGCTAATCAATGAACAACGGTTCTCGTTGAAGAGGTACTGTAGTACGGATTGTATTAAGATAAGGATTTATACGTAGTATTAATGCAAAAGATTACTACAAGATATGTTTGTGGATAAATAAAATACAGTTAAAATATTTATATTGTCACATTCCTCCGAAGGAACTAGATAGGTACTCTTTTATATTTAAGCCTACCAAAGTAACTTTTCTCTGCCTAATGGAAAACACGAGTAAAATCCATTCTCATTAGGAGTGCATACAATGCAACATGATGACCCACACCCTGGCGGCTTAGTGAAATGTGTCTGCATCATTCTCCTGTGATGGGTGAATGATGCAGAATGATTGGGCCTCCGCTCTCACACTCACCAACGAAAGACGATAGCACGAATGTTGTCATTTTAGGTTGATCTTCTGTATGAGGGTAGTACTGCCCCGGTCGAGCGTGGTTCTACTACCTATTACGGATTTATACAGTTCTTTTTTCTTTTTAATGAGGTCTCAATAGAATGTTAGGACCCGGGTGACATACCTAGGCTACATACATTTTATCAAATGTTTACGTAGTCGAGTTAGCTTTTTAAAGTTTTCTTTGTATTACTTAATCGTGATTTAGTATTTAATATGGCGGAACAATGGTGCTGTTTCTGTTTCTAACATCACTAAACTAAAATTCACTAAAACTTGTTGTTGTATTAAATATAATACAACAACCAACCACAACAAATACTTTAGTGTATTTGCTTACAGTTTATGTTTGAATATCTCAAATATTATGTAGCTATTCATGTGTTGACCATTCAAACGTATAGATATGAAATTAAAGTAGGTATATTATCCAACAACAAATTTTAGTGAATTTTAGTTTAGTGATCCTAATAATATAATCAGCATTGTTTGTCGGCTGAGCTAGCACAGGTATATAATATATATTTGTGTATTTTGACGCTCGTTCGAAGATAAGTAGTGGATGAAACATTTAAAGTTATTCGTGACTGTGGATAAAATTTACAGCGGCTGCGTCGTGGCAGCTTCTAACTGTGAACGTTGAAGAACTGCTCTGAACAATAAGTCATAAACTGCAACGATAACTTTTACGATTCAGGTCAGTCCCGGTAAACTGATAGCCTACATTATTGAGTACATTATAAAGTATTAGAAGTTACCTTATGACATGAAATAAAATAAAAAGTACGGAATCGTTTTATATAGTACTAGCTATTGCGCGTGGCTCTGTCCGCGTATTTGTAAGTTATCGTGATAAAAATTAACCTATGTCCTTCGTCAAGAATCAAAGTCAATTCGAAGAAGAAAGAAATCGATGCAGCGCAGGTAACAGATAGAGATGCGAAAACCAGTATACACGCAGGTGGAGCCGCCGCCAAAAGCTAGTCATACATAAAAAGAACGATCTGTATAAACAACAACCGTGCCGGTTTCTTACTACATATTATGACGTCACATGCACTATTTAATGATGGAAGACACAAATACCTACTGCGCCGCAGATCAAGGTGATGTCAGACACAATACCATGTATCGGAACATTGATACTACTATATTTACATCTATCCTAATATTGTAAAGCTGAAGAATTTGTTTGTTTGGTTGAACGCGCTAATCTCAGGAAGTACTGGTAGATACGATTTAAATAATTCTTTCAGTGTTAGATAGCCCGGTTATCGAGGCTATTAACTATGTATCAACACGCTACGACCTTAAAGAACAGAGTATCAATGAAAATGTTGCAAAAACGGGGGAAAAATCTTACTTTTGTTTTGAGAGCTTCTATTGTGAGCGCTGCGTAAATGGTTGGTTTTACAAAAATAGTGTGTTCTAAAAAATCCGCGACATCATAATTTTTTTAAGGATAGCTCACAATAAACTGTTTTATGGTATTTGTTTCCGCTGTATAAGATCACGCTACGAGCAATTGAAGATGCTGACGGGGTTGCGATGTTAGTATTATGATATTTACAAAACATTTTAGATATATGATAGATTAATTTTATAATCTTAGCTATTTAATCGGCATAACGACACCCACGGAATGAAAAGTGGTGATGACATTCAGAATGCTTCATCCGTCACCACACAAAAAATACACTACTATAACATGTTATTTATTACGAAAGACGCCACTGAGAAAAATTGTTTATGTACTATAAACTGTACTCATCACTACATATTAAGAAATCCTCCGCCGCGTCTCTCTGTTCACGATAAACTTAAAAACCACTTAAATTAAATTATGTACCTAGATAGTCGCCCGAGAAAGGATATAGGTTACTTTTTACCACGATAATCAACAGACGCGGGCGAAAGCTAGAAAAAATTAAATGTGACGTATGTATTGCAAAATTGAGTTACAACATAACAATTGCATAATACGTGCTTGTCTAATGTGAGATGTTTGGAACAAATTCAATTAACAAATGTGGTGTTGCGCGGGAAAAGAAAATGCATAACTGTATAAATGGCGGACTTGACACTTCATTTAGCATCAATGTCACGGACAATGAAGATAGTAAGACTAATTTGCTAAACAGTAACATCTGTAGACAAAAAAGGCCATTGGCGAGCCGTACTCGAGGCGGATGAATTCCGTAAGTACATTAATGTATACATTTCAAGTGTCTATCTGTTGCCGTTATCAATTCCGAGCAAAAAATCATTGTTGAATAGGAGCTCCTTAAATATTTATTTTATTCAGTTTTTTGGTATTTAACCTAGCGGTATAAGTTAAACCGTCCAAAACGTCGGAAACTGGAAGGTATCGTAACCTTTTTAAATAATTTTATCGCGAATAAAAATATATGTGTGTTTAAAAAGCCGCGAATAACGAAAAATAAAACATCATCTGTAAAAATTACAACTGTCTAACTATCACGGTACATGAGATACAGCCTGCCCCCGAGCCATGTTGCAAAATATTTTCGATATCCATTCCATTCTCTTGTTTCATTAGCTATTGTCACTCAGTCACGTGATCAAAACAAAATATTAGCCAATGAACGAAGAGAATAGAAAACGAAAGACGTATGCAACTCGGCTAGGGTGACTGTTGACAGACGGACAGACAGCAGAGCAGTAAATGGGTCCCGTTTTACCTTTCGAGTACGGAACCCTAAAAAGTTAGGACCTTAATGTGCCGGCGTTTGGACCGAGGTCATTGCCTGTCAGTCAAGAAAAAAACGTTGCTGTCATGCTGGGCATTGATGGCTAGATACGAACAGACAAACTTCGAAAACAGTTACATTATTGTAGCTTACACGCAGCGTTCGATTTATCAACATTATTTGGCGCCATTCTTACTGTTATTTTAATAGCTTCGTTGGTTGAAACGAAAGGTGTTAAATAACAATATTAAAAAACTAGCTGAGCCCCGCGGTTCTGTTGTATTGTACCATAACAACAATAGAAATAAATATCTATATTATGTATAATATCTATATAAAATCTATAGTAAATATCTATATAAAAGTAGCCAAGTACCCTTCATGTCATTAGATTTCTGATTTATAGACAGACAAAAATTAAAAAAAATGATCTTTTGATGAATTAACGTATACTTTCATAATATATGTATTTATTGAAAAAAAACTATTTATTTGTATAGATTCTAAAAAACACTATTTGTTTCACGGCTAAGCCGTTGCCAAATTTCAAAGAAATTTAGTCATTGAGATTCTTTGATTATTTTGAAAGGAGAACTACTCTTGGGAAAGGACAGCTACTCATTACCACGACAACCAACAAACACGCGGGTGAGTCGCGGGCAAAAGCTTAATAGCTTTATAAAAATATGCGAAACAGATTTAGTCAAAATATTTGTGTCATGCAATTGTTTTTGGGGAAATTTTGTAAAATTACTAAGGTGTAAAAATCAGGACCATGCTTTGTCAAGACCCCATATTCAAACTTTAAATAAAATAGAAAAAAAATATTAAAATAGGTATAGGTACTCAAATATTACAGAGAAAAACAGAAAACGCAATCAATTAATTCACTACCGAGCATTGAACCTAAAAACAAGCTGGCAGATTTATTTCAAGTCTTCATAATCTACCTATTTGCATATTGTCGCGTAAGCATATACTTATAACGTCTAATATATGCGACAATATGCTTAAAATATGCAAAATTACTTTTTCATTCGCAAATCTCAAAAACGAGATCTTCTAGTTTAAAACTAACCAGCGCTTGTACTATGGATACTTGACAACTGATGTAAATACATAGGTACATACTATACATAAATTTTTTTAATAAATACATTTTATAATTAAACAAATATTTGCAGATCATACAAATATTTGGTCCGACGTGGGAATCGAACCAGAGACTTCTTGATCAGCAGCCGTATACGCCAACCACTAGACCACCAAGGCAGTTGAACTTTTGAATGTCATATTAATCGCAAAACCTGTTTTTAAATACGAAATATGTATAGTTTAATTTTTTTAACTACACAATAAATATTATTCTCTGCAAAGATCTTCTTTATCAAAGGATATGTTAATAACTATTTTATTTTTATTTAGGACTAGCTGAGTCCGGTGGTGTTACCCGCGATTATTACTGTAAATCTTGAGTACCGCCGCGGGGCGAAGCTATTCTAAAAAAAAATTGCATAAGTTACTTCTGATGTCATCAGCTAACTGCCAGTAAAAGTCCCAATAAATCGGTATAGCCGTTCCAGAGATTACCCGGAAGAAACAGAAAAAAAAAATTAAAAAAAAAACTGATGTCAATACCGTATTTACTTTCATATATTCATTTATTGGAAAACTCTTCATTTGGTGTTACAAACAGACACTTCAATTATATTTATTTGTATAGATTTCTGACCTTGACCTTGACTGACCTCGAAAATGTACATTCTTATAAAACCTAAGATTATAGATTAAATTGTAATGGAAACAGAGAGTTCAAATGCTTTAGATATTTTTTCAAGGGTTGAAAGAAGGTACATGCTATGTTTTAATATATATTAACCATTCTTGAGCTAAGCTTTAAAGAACTAATGTTTTGAATTGATCAAACAGATAAAGTTCTGCGGGTCTGTTTTGTAGTAAGAAAATAAAAATCATAAAAAACAAGTAAAGGGCAGGAATGTTTAAATATATAGGTAGGTATACAAGAACGATTTGCATTTCTGAATTTTATTAAATGTTACCTAAATAACCATTTTTAAGAGCAGTTTTATATGAAAACTACATAGGTGACCCAAGCTACCCTGTCTGTGTTTTCTATTACTCGTAACGCGATATCATACAACAGAATCAAATTCGTTTACCATAAAACAGGTTATTGTGAGCCAACCTTAAAATTAAAAGATAGACATAATTATGCAGTCGCGAACTTTTTGTAAGAACTTTTAAAAGGGAACAATAATTTCATACTTTGATTTTTAATCTCTCAAGATTATTTTTCCCTCAAGATTATGGATATAAACGATAAATGGATAGTCCATTTATCGTTTATATCCATTTATCTAACTTTAAAATATTTTTTCCAATCGGACTCGTGGTTTTTAAGATAAGTGTGTACAAACAAACAAACTCTTCAACTTTATAATATTACTTAGTATAGACTAGTATAGATATGCTCGACAACCAAAACCAAAAGTAGTCTGATTAACTGCTACAAAATTCTTTTTCGTATTATTTGTATTGTAATAAGAATTTTGTTACCATTTCGACACACATTGATTTCAAATTATAAGCTACTAGCTTTCCACCCGCGGCTTCGCCCGCGTGAAATTCGTATATAACGCGCGACACGGTAAGGGTAGATTAAACAATCTTACATGATTTTATGTTTGATAATAAGGAACTTAGACACAAACTTTCGTCCCCTATTTCAAACCCTTCTTTCTACCTTTATTTTCAATCGGTTCAGTGGTTTAGGCGTGAAAGCGTAACAGACAGACAGACAAACAGAGTTACTTTAGCATTTATAAAATAAGTAGGGATTACATCATCGGAAAGTAGAGATTTCATCAAACAGAAAACACCCTAATTTTTTGAAAAAAGTAGATATTTTAACGGGTAAATTTTCGGTATTAAGTCAAAATCGGGTGAAAAAATAAATATTTCAAATCAAATACATTACAGTGAATTCGAGACATAAAAGGTAAGTTTTCACTAAATTTCGTTTAAAAATAATTTTATTTGTAAAAGATAAAAATAAAAAACCAAAAACTTAGTTTTTTGAATTTTTCACATATAATTTGAGATTATGTGAAAAAAAGTGTAAATAAAAAATCGGCCAAGTGCGTGTCAGGCCACGCACGGGAAAGGGTTCCTCAGTCACCCATAATGGTACGTGGATTAGAAATTGTATCCAATGGATAATTGTTCTGTTTACGTATGAATGCGTTAAATTTGTATGACTTTTCCAAGTAAGCACATTGTAGAAGTTAAGCCTCTATAACTCCTGAACTAACAAAGTCATCTAATTCGTTATAGTTTTCATTTAAAGTTATTATATGGACCACTATCACGAATTTTTCCAGATTTTTTGAGCCGGCCGTGCTTTTAGAGGGGGAGGATGCCCGGTTTTACAAAAAAGTGGCCTTTAAACTGGAATTTCTCGCAAACGGATTCCTAAATCAAAAAATCGTCTTCACAACCTTTTAATGTTTTTAAAAGACCTATATAATGATACCCCAGATGATGGTACACTTTACGTGTAGGGGAGGTACCCTAAATAAAAATATTTTTCATAATTTTATTGTAACGCTTTGTCGACGTAATTACAATACATATTCATGCAAAGTTTCATCTTTCTAGCACTTACCGATTGGACGGTAAGGAGGACGGACGGACGGACGATACGGGTTCGAGGTCATAAACTTCGGAACCCTAAAAATTGTAGATCTTTTGATTACCTACAACTTTGCCATTTAACTTTTTTCCATAGGACTTGTAGTTTTGCCGGAAATCGAGATAAACCGTTCTTTACCCTTTGTTTTATATATTTAGAAATCCAAAGTGACTCTACCCTGCCTGATGGAAAGCATTAGCAGAATCCAAGGGTCGGGGCTACTACACTTGCTGCGAATGCAGACATTAATGTATGGCGGCCCACACTATGGCGGCTTAGTGAGATGCTTTTTCACGCCCCGCTTAAAGGACCCGAAAACCTCCCCCGCTACCCCTTCCCGACCTCAGATCCCCGTAAATTATTTTTCCTTTCATTTTTATAATATTCTCCTCCTTTTCCAATAGGTTTCATCCTACTATAATTTTATTTGTTTTCAAAAATTATCTACCAGACTACTGGTCTATATGTCATTGTCAAACTATCATTATGGTTGCCATGCAATTGTGTTTTGCCTAGCAACCTGTGAAATTTTGACAGGAGATAAACAGTGATAGATTTTGATACCTAAGATTTATGTATTTTTATAATCACCTAGCTTTGGCCTTTGTATCTCGATTATTGCAGTAAAAAGTAGCCTATGTCCTTTCCCAAGTTCAGTTCTATCTTCATACCAAATTTCATCAAAATCGGTTCAGTGGTTTAGGCGTGAAAGCGTAACAGACAGACAGACAGACAGAGTTACTTTCGCATTTATAATATTAGTATGGATAATTTAAAGTAGAATAAGAAACACCGTTATGGACCGGCGTGAAATATGTCCGAGAAGCGATTTAATCTCGCTATTATACGGTAGGTATGGTTTTTTCAATCTTAGATCTAATAATTCATAAGAATTGATACTTTGATGATTTGATTTCCTACAAAAATATGATATCAAACGTTTTCTTAGAAGTATTATTATATATTTGCCGAGTCCCAAGTTTATTGTAGTGTTTTTCAAGTAAGTCAAAATCTTTATGGTATCTGTGTGGGATCTGAACCAGAAACTTGAATCCATGAGATTAAAAGGAAAGGATGTTTGTGGTTGAAAAATAAAACTACGACAAGATTTTAGCTAACATATCTCCGTATGTGCTCTACCTGAGAAGCCTTTTGAATGTAACAATGTAAAAAGTTTCTTTGTTATGTTTTACTTACATTGAAAGTTTATACTAATATTATAAATTCGAAAGTAAGTCTGTCTGTTACGCTGTCATAAATTTCAAAAATTGAATTGCAAGGCACCGATTTCAATGAAATTTGGCAAGTAGATACTTTGATTTATGAGGAAGGGCATAGCTATGGTAATGCAGGACGGAGCCACGGTCCAAGGTTAGTATGCTTTTCACGTTGCAATTCAATTTTTGAAATGTATTTTGGTCAAAAATAAACATGACGTAGAGAGGTTCAATACAGCAGTCAATGCCCAATTTAAAAAAAAGTTATAAACATGCTCATTTAAAAATCTTGGTTTTAAAACTTTAAATAAAAAATAGAATATCACACGATGCACGATATTTAAAAAGAAACAACTCCATAACTGCGACCGGTGGCACATCTCCCACAAGTTTTGTCACAAAGGTCTCGCAGGTCAATAACCCGTTTGGCGGGCGTGCCACATTTTTTAAATGCACAGTACACCTTAATACCGGGCGCAAGTAAACATCATGCACAGCCTAGAGTTGTTAACTATAATGGCTTATCATTTAGAATTAAATACATATGATAGGTGTAATAGAAATATGTGCTTAAATTTTACTGTTTTCTTATTTTTGTGTGCCTGTAATACGAGACAGTGTCTCTTGTATTACCTTCGTAAAATTAAAAAAAAAACTTTTAGAGATAGAGTTTAAAGAAGAAAGACCAGTCAGCAGAAGGAAAAAGAGAAATTTCAATGCTTAAAAGCAATTCTTAATTAAATGATGAACTTTTCTGATACAATTTTCCCGCCAACAAGTTCGTGTTTCTATAGTGATTTGATTGATCTTATCTTTTAAATAACTAAGGTATGTTAGAAAGGCAAAGGTAACAGTAGACGAAGGTATGAGCGCGGTTTGGCCTACTTTGTACGTGTATAGGCTTGGGACTACAACTTCCGCTGAGCACTCTACGATAAAGAAATAACTCATTAAAACACTACTGTTTTTGCATAAAGATTAAGTTTTTGATGCATTTTCTTAAATGTTTTGGGAAAATCGTCCCTTTGTGTTAAAGGGTGTCTAGCTCATAAGATATAAGATAGCTGTTACAGTACCTGAATACATATATTTTTTAATGAATGAGAGGATTGAACGAACATTTTTCTTTCGTTACTCAAGGGTGGTTATCAATAATAGGTAACTTTGATAGTTGGAAAATTTATTGTAAATATACCTACTACCATGTACATTTTATTAAAGTGATAACGGGTTCTGAATACAGAAATTCCGTGAATTATGAGCCGAATAAATTTACTGGAAAACAGTAATGCGAAGAGAAGGAAAACTTGAATGAAACTCCATACCCTGCTTGTTTGGGTGGCCTTGTCTAGCAGGACAATTCTCTTTTCTAGGGAGATTGTCATTTTGTCGTTATTTTACACTTTAGATACCCTATTAACATAGACACTTAAGTATTTACCAGGACGTACACGTACTTGGTAAACCATTTCAGAACTCAGTCTTGTACTCGTATTGTAAAACAATAAACTAGGTGCAAACTTTATAATACATTGTGAAAGCCCAATCACCCAATTAATGCAATTAAAATTAGTAATAAGAGATTGCCAGTTATATATTTTAGTAACCAAACCATCACCAGTTCGAAGTGTCAATAATTACTTACAATCATAGTATACAGGAGCGAGTTGTATCTCAGAGTCATCTGAAAGAATTTGTTAAGTTAACTATGTGCTTAAGCAATTTTAGGCTTCTTTTGTTGTGTACTTTACTCGCGGTGGTTTATTTACAGTCTAAAAAAAACACCGGAGCTCTCTGGATCATCGTAAAACGCGGCTTTCGCTCAAACCACCGCGATTAAAACCAATACTCTCTCTAGAAGCCTAAAATAATGTGGTTTATTTCTTATTTACAGAACACCTTTCATATAAATATGTGATAAAGTGATACTCGGAATGGAAGAAAGTTTATTCATTTTGCTTTAAATAGCTTTATAATAATAATATTTTAATTGTAGACCACCTAACTCCAAAAAGAACTAAATGTCTTGATACAAGTAGTGGCCTTTTTGCTTAGAAGAAATTTCTTACAGGCAACCATGATAATTTATGTAAGTATTTGAGATTTTAAATAACTCCTCAATTTAATTTTAATTACCGAATAAGTCACGTCAAACACCCAATTGTTTGATGTTTTTAGCCTAATAGATGACGAGAACAATAATAGCAGTTATTTTGTCACGTCAGCCGAAGTATGCACGATTCTTTAGGTCAGTCTCCGAGACACTTGGATTCCGTGACGGAATATTGACGAAACAATTCTCCATTCTGCTTATGTCTTAGTATCAGTTTCAATATCCAGTTACATTATTTTTAATGGTCTGTTTAGTCAGTAAATAATGCTACTATGTACTCACTTTTGACGTCACATCACAGCTTACATATTATTACATACAGGAACAATAACAGGAAGAAAGTAAGGAACAAGAATATTATTTTTATTTCTTCTGGAACTATTTATAGACTACTTAAAGGATATATTGAAGAACGACAAAGCTATCTACTTCCCAAGAACTAGCTTGGGATATTCTTGTCAATGCTTTTTAACGAGAACAAATTGAATATTTTAATATGAAGGCTTTCGGGAAATTGGATATCAATGTCGCTACCGATAAGTTAGAAACCATGTGTGCCAGGAAATTCGTCTTATATTACGTCTACCTTGATAATGGTCCTTCTTGGTAAAGTTATTTCAACCTAAGCAGTGCTTTAACAGCGAGTTTGCTGTTAAAAACACTGCTTAGGAAGAACAATAAAAATCTTACTCGTGTCAAGCGCAATTTATTAGGCAGAATTCTTTGAACTGAATTTGCACACTGCAAAACCGGTTGTGATTGTATTCTAGACTTGTGTTGTTATATTAACTAGATTGTCTTGAAATTAAATTCACCATTTAGAGTAAATATTAATTTGGGATAATTTAGACTCTAAATATGTCATTTAACCAATAATATCAGGAAATAAAACTCGTCAAATGACCTTGTTTGTCTTTGTCACATTAAGTTCATCTGTATACTTAACGGGACAGTAAACTCCTATTTGCAAAGAGACATGCTTCAGCACGAATAGGCTTCATCCGTCAGGATACCACAGTCTTATAGAAAACTGCTATGAAAGCAGAATCAGATGTTTGTTGTTTTTCATCAAATGACGTTACTAGGTTCCCAAGCCCCTACGCTCTCATAGGGGATACAAATGACGTTTGCATATTTGTCCCTCTATATAGTAAAAAAAATGTCTGTCTCTATAAAAAAGAAAACTGGAGACAAATCCAATACCAACCCATTGTGCTATAATAGGTCAAAACATAGCACTGGGCTTTCAAAGCTTGTTGACGAAACTTGTATAAAAATGCATAAATTTTTATTTCGTTTAAGTAAGTAGGTATTTTATTTTTATTACAACGGCAACTTCTAAGTTTAGATTCCAAAACAACAAGTGATTCAGACATCTATACATATACCTTCATTATTTGATTTCAAGAAGGAATACATCTAGGAGTATAAATGATGAATCATATTTATCCAATATGTACATACTTAATCTGTATACCTACCTATTAAAATTCTAATAAATTACTAAAAAAGGTTTTTTGGGCTCCTGTACAATTATTTTATATTTCGTCAATCATCAACAACTCATAACATCCCGCTGCTGGGCTCTGTCGCCACTCAGGAGAGAGTTAAGGCCATACGTCACCACGCTAGTCACGTAGTGGCTACGTAAAATTTGTCGTTGGATGTTTTTAAGCCGCCCGAAGGCCTCTAAGCTTCACGACTGTTACCTTATGATAACAACCGGGAGCGATTGCTTAACGGAATCCGAATCACAGAAACGCTCATAACATATCTTGCCAAAAACGGTCGCCCATCTAGGTACTGACCGCGCCGTCGATGCTTACTCTCGGTGATGTTTCCATCATAAGGCCACTCGGTTATGAGCGATTACCTAACAATTTGCTCAATTCACTATTAAATTAATGAAAATAACATGATTTTGTCAAAGAATTAGAAATCAAAAACAAAAAAATTGTTTATGGCCATTTTGATAGACATTGTTTTTGTTTACTTTATTTTTATCAGCCATTTGATTTCAATGGTATTATTACTTTATTATTTGGCTGGTTGCCATCTGAATAAAAGGTGAATAAATAATAAATAAATATTTAGGACATCTTACACACAACGCCATCTAGTCCCAAACAAAGCTGAGCTTGTATTATACTAAACAACTGATATAAAAACAGAAACATACCTTTTTTTCTAAATACATACATATTATACATAGGAAACACCCAGACTCGGAAACAAATATTTGTGGATCACACAAAGATTTGGTCTGACCCCGGTATCGAACAAGACCTCTTAATCAGCAGCCCCATACGCTAACCACTAGACCAACAAGTCAGTCAATGAAGAAGAATAGATTTAATTTGAATGTTGCACATTTAATATCTATCAAGAGTGAAACCATTAATTGAGTACCTAATGTTAGCTAAAGTGACTTTATGACTACCTATATTGTTAGTAATGGTAATGTGTTTCTAATGACTAAATGTAACTAAAAATATTTACTGTGCTTCAACACAATATACGCAAGTGGAATTAGTAATACTGATTTTCAGACTTCTCATGAAATAATATGACTATTTTAACTTTTAGAGGAATGAATGAAAAAATAGAAGAACAATCTTAAACTAAGATTCAGATAGTTTTCATTTAATTTCATTGCCTGCCAGGACTGCCTTGTTGGTCTAGTAGTTAGCATATATGGCTGCTGATCAAGAGGTTACGGGTTGATTCCCGGGTCAAATCAAATATTTTTGTGATCCACAAATATTGGTTTCGGAGTCTGGGAGTTTGGAACTAGATGATGTTGTGTGTAAGATGTCCTAAATATTTATTTATTATTTGCCTTATATTTAGTAGTGTGAGTATTTAGTAAAGCAAAATAGCTAATGTTTCTTCATGTTCTTGAGTTAATTTAAGATGAATAACTTTGTAATATATTCAGCAAAGGTATATCTAATTTCCAATACCAACAAATTATACACTCTAACAGTTAACAAAACTCATAGGTATATTCTCTAAATACTTTTGGACTATCTAGTATTTTTTCCTATAAAAACGGGACACTACTAGGTAAATTAACTTTTCGATAAATGTAATATTGATTGCAGTACATATTCTCTTTACAATGGTAACTTCATTAAAATATTATGATAATGACCGCCTACAATATTGTTCATATGTACCTACATCTGTGCTGTGAATAATGAAACAATCTGCCGTCAAACCTGTTTCTTTCTGTGCAGAGGTTGAATAGACTTGTTAATGCTAAATTTAAGGTATGCGCTTACAAAAATATTTGCATCATACTTCAACAGCCTTCACAGTCCACTGCTGGACATAGGCCTCTGGTTGGAAAGAGATTTCAACACACTGGCCATATGATTGGTTAAATTTTCTAACTCTTTGTTGTGTGTTGTTCTGCATACTTTACTCTGCCTCTTATGTCACCCATGAAGCAATCATAGCCTAGTGATAACAGTCGAGAAGCTAAGTTGAAATGTTTTGAGCTTCATTCTATGGCATGAATACTTAGCCACAACATGTCTTGCCAGTCTCCAACTTGCACTCGGCCAGCATTTGGATGTATGGCATTAACCCTCTCGTGAGAGGAGAACCGAGCTCAGCAGAGGGACACTTTACATTCTTAATCCGTCACCACATGGGCAATTACAAATATGTACTTGATACTTACAACTATAGAATTCTCCCCATGTAGGCAGTCCCACTGCGATCGCACCAACTACAAAGCAAATGAAACCCAGTGCGACCACTGCTATGGAATACAGTGCCTTGCCACTGGCCATGGCTGCATGACTCAGCCAACTTCATGGAATGTTCTAGACAGCATCAGGCTTTATGAGCAGTTGTTCGATGATGTTCAGGTGCTGGTCGGCACATCTGTTTGACAAAAAGCATAAATTTCAAATGGGTTGTAGAACATGTTTTTAAATTGTTTATGGTTTTATTATTTATCAGTAGGTACATAAATGAAAGATATTGTTTGTTATAAATTATTAAAAAAATACAAATTCATAATACTATTGAAAAGCTAGCTTTTGAATATTTCATGTGCAACATTTTATAATTAATAAGCAAGTCAATACATAATTCTTATTCTCTTTTTATATATAGTAGCTTCGGTATAGTATGTAAAGCATAAATTATATAGTATATAAGCCAGTGCAAATAAAAAATACTTATAGACTATTAAACAAAAACCTACATAACTTAGTCTATGTCTCAATAAATTAATTGTTTTGTTTTTTTTGTATATTTTTTTTATTGTTCAAACCTTCCCTGGACTTTCAGAAATATTTCAGGACCTAAATAAGTAAAGTCGATCCTGCCTGTCTCGATTTTACTTCATTTATAAATATAAGATACTTATATTCGAACAATAAGTAGGCTAAATTTAAAGATATAATTGTGTAATCACATAAGTATGCGAACCGGTCTGATTGATGTCTCTCCTTACAAAGGAATGTTTTGTTATTCATTTGGTAGTGGCGCTCTTATTAAAATACTTTCAAAACCATTTACAATCTCATATAAAACACATTACACTCATCTCTTATCATGTTAAATGAACCATGCAATAAATAGTTAGTACCTAAGCCTAGAAACAGTTACAATAACGTAACGTTTACCTTGCGAACTCGCCTTGCTGAAGCAATCACACGAAGATCACTCAACTATGCAATTAGACAATCGATTTTGATTGAAAAACTATTCTGATATATCAAATCTCTTTTACACACACAAACTCATTTAAACAAAACACCTGAGTTTTACGTGAATGTATAAAAGTTTATTCAAAATTCGAACACGACACACCTTTTTGCTACTTTCAAGAGGGAACTTTCGAAATTTATAAACAACACTCAGAACTTATTAAAAACAGTTAAAGTGGACTGAAAAAATAAAAGCAGTAGCACGAAAATATTTAAATAAATTTTATCTACGTGACAAAATACGGATAACAAATTTTAGGTCCAACACCAAAGCCGCGCGCACTGTAGACGTGATCGGTAAATAAACTGGTTTTTTGATTTCAATTTGAGTGTTGTGTGTACTGTGTAGTCAGTGTAGTGTACAGGTTACTTTGTTGCAACGACGGAGTTTGAGATAAGTTTACAAAACGACTACTAACTCTCTCACACGTACTACTTGGAGGCTGCTTTTGTATTGATTGAAACGAGATAGAAATAAATAGTACGTTTGTTATTATTACTTTCAACTTTTGTACTACGTACCCTATAAGAAAATGATTGGTTTCATTTATAAATTGCTGTTAATTTGAATTTTATACATATGTTTTATAATTATATTTTTTTTTGTATGGAAAATAATGAATTAAACCCGTGTCTACTTAAAAATATAAAGGCGTTTCCAATATCAATTGATGTTTCTGAACGCAGGCTTACGTTCCTTTATACTTGAAAAATTTATCATAGTTCAAAAACCCAAAGCGTATTATTTTTAACATAAACAATGTAGGTATTTCTTGGTTTTCTGAATTTCAGGAAATGAAGTATAAATATGTAGAATATATGAGTATAAGTATTGTAGTATAAAAATATTATATGTACGTATAACTTTCAGTTTGGAAATAATTTAAAAAAAATGATCATGAAATTAATTCATATCTTTTTTATTTAGACTTAATTTTTTGCCAGTAACTAGTTAATAATATAAATTAAATTATATTTTTGTGAGGAAATCTTTACAGAAACTTTTATGCTTCGTACTTTACAACTAGAAGGCGCAGGTATTTATACATATTTATGGAGTTATAGGTATTACATTTTATAAGAGGCAAACAAGCAGACGGGCTGGTTGGACGGATTGGACGGATTAGACAGCGTTTCGGCTCATGTCGGCCTAGCCAAGTTGTATTCTACAAATGTAAACGTTATTAGGAAACTATCTGTAGGTTTATGTGTCTGTAAGTATATGGGCTAACGTCCATGTCAAGTTACTTGGTCAACAAAATAATATTTTGTATTAAGGGAAGAGATACAGGAGAATAGAAATAGAGGCATTAGCGGTGGTAAAAAGAGAATCGTCACAAAACACCAGTAGTTCACGCCTCGGCTCCACCCACGTTGGACATTCTGCCAGCGTGTGGAACGCCGTATCCACGGTTCGGCCACCGCAATGGTAGCATTCAGGCGTTGGCTTTTTTCCGATTAGATACAAGTAATCTCCGAAGCACCCCTTTCCAGTTATCACCTGTGTCAGCCGGTTTGAGAGGCTGCCGTAATGCCCCTCAAGCCAATCCTCCATAACGGGTCTTACCGCCGCAATAACGGCATGCCCAGCGCTTGGTTGCCCAAGTCGTTCCCTCCACTCTTTCACGAGGACCTGGTGGAGTTGGGATTTCTGATCCTCGATTTCTCGAGGTTTAGGACTCCTACCCAACTCCCGCACCCGCACATACCTGTAAAAAGATTGTTAATTATTTGGAAGTGTTCATGGTTCGGGTTACAAACAGATTTCAAACTATGCCCTTCCTTTTAATTCATTAGTTCTAGTTTTATTAACCTGATGATCATAAGTAGGTACATACTTGGAAAACAGATAAAGAATCTGAACACTTAGATATTAATTTATACTAAAATAAAAAAAAACATGAAAAATAAATAACACACTACTTAGGTATTCATTAAATATTTTAAAAGTTACGATCCAAGAGTGAAATACCCTAAAGAAATTCATCATCCTTGGCATCAACAGCCTGTAACAGGCATATCTAAGTATTTAAATGCATAAATGGAACTTTTAAAACATTTGAACCTGAATTTACAATCGTGTGATTTTACACCTTCCTTGCTTACTTTTGAAGGGTGACTGCATTTATCAAGTCTTACGGAAACGCATACGCATAATAACACAATTCTTGAAAGCTTCAGTGTCTACTAGTGACGTATTAACTATATTCTTTTCAAAAAGAAATTAAAACTTCTGAATTGAATTTCTAAATGCATAAATAAGATCAATTGGATAAATTACGATTTGTAGGAATGGGTACGGACCGAGGTCATCGTGGCTATTTCGGTAACTAGCAGAATAAAATCAGCTCGCGTTGTTCACTGTATTCTACAATCAGTTCGTAAACATATATTTGTCTTTATTATTTTAGTTTATGTACTCTTCAATTGATTAAATAAATCAGAGTCAATTGTAGGCTTACGATTGACTTCAATTTGGCGAATGAATGACGGTGTCTGGTTGTTTATGAGTAATAGTTTGTAAAACTCTAGTGAATTTTCGTGATGTTTTGCATAAAATCGCGGACTATGATGCAGAGAATGTTGTTCAAGATACTTTTTGTGTTCTTTATAGGATTTTCTTGTACCTGTAAGTTATGTTTTTCTTTACAAAAATGTTATTCAGAAACGTTATGTTGCATTTTTTATAGTGCATGTGTGTAATGGTATAAAAAGTGCTAATTACAGTTAAACTTTTTGTATGTAATTAGTGCCATCATGTCACTTGTGATTTTAGATTCCAAAACACATGATTATCATCGACGTGATTTTGTGATCCGAATTCAAAGAAAGATCGTCAGACGTTCTAAATAGTCAAATGGAATAATACCCAACAACTTCACTATCATATCATAATTTTTGGAAAAGTTTCATTAGGATATAATATATTATGTACATAAAACTGCTTTAAAATTAATATTCAGTTCTTTAAAAAGATAAAACATAGAATCGCTCTGTTCAACATTTGTTTCTTGACGACAATTAAGGTGGTTGATAGGTTAACTAAATATTATTATTTTTTGTTTCTTTATTTCGTTATAAAAACACAACTCCTGCATTACGAATATACATTCTGTATCACAGAGGACTTTACAAACATACATGAAACGAACACAAAACCACACAAACCCGAAACTACAATTTGTGGATCATACAAAGAGTTGCCCCTGTGGGATTTGAAAGTCAACACTTGGCGCAGTAGAAAACGTCGTGGCGACTGCTTATACTAAGGCAAACCGTGCTGTCACAACAATTATAAAAAAAAACAGATTTCGGTCTATGAAAATTCAGTTTTTTAAAACGATAAACTCAAGATTGTTTATATTTTTATAACATATTTTTTCACTAACTTAAGTAGAGTTTTCAAGAAACTATTGGTGAAAGACCTCGTCTCGTCTTTTACTGGATGCAGTAAAAATAGGAGATGCCAAAATATTAAAAATAACTTTTCCTATCAACAGAGCTATGGAAAAATCTTGGGGTTATTTGTCAACTAAAAATAACGGCGGGAAAGAGATGTCTTATTGACGTCAGACCTTTCTCATGATGTTATTAACAAGGCGCTTTGCTAACATGCGAATATTATTTCTTCCTTACTGATAATATAAACGCGAAAGTTTTTGAGTATGTATGTATTTATGTATGTTTGTCGCTCTTTCACGCAAAAACTACTGAACGGATTTGGATGAAATTTTCTGCAATAATCATGATACACACGTTCGGAGCCGCGAGCGAAGGCTTTTGAATAATAATATTGTTTATTTCCTCGCCACAAAATACATCATGTTTACATACAGGTAATAGAAAAATTCGTTATTTGTAGGAGATTGACTGACCCCTTTTCCTTTTTTTTCGTGCAAATTTGCCCTCGGATAACAGTTGGTGGCTATATCGTTTGAGTCAAGATGCAAACGTTTTTCGTTCTACAATAGCTGACGTTTTTATTCTCTTGTTTGATTGGCTAGAGTCACCCAGTCACGTCATCAAAACAAAATATTAGATAATAGCTAGGGGGGCTGGTCTTAACTAATCCGAGACCTGTACTGTTGATCTCTAGGCTCCCCCATTCATAACCTTGCAAAGATTGTCAACATATACGTATGTACGTGCGTTTATTTAATTTATTTCTAGCATGGCCCCTACCCTATCCTATACCTAACATACCTCTATTATGTTAAGATCCTATAAGATCAAATACTTATGTCATCATCAGCCTATCGCAGTCCACTGCCTCTCCCATTGCACACCACGCTGGTCGATTTTGGGCTTCTCGGATCCAGCTCCTGCCAGCCATCCTGCGCAAGTCGTCACCCCACCTCGCCTGTGGGTGTCCTACACTACGTTTGCCGAGACCCGGTCTCCACTCCAGAACTATTCTACCCCAACGGTCATCAGTTCTGAGGTTAATATGACCAGCTCACTTCAGCTTGCTAATCCGGTGGGTTATGTCGATGACTTTAGTTATCTGACGGATCACCGCATTCCTGATACGATCCCTCAGAGAAACGCCGAGCATAGCCCTTTCCAAAGCACTAAATACGTTCATATTACAGATAAACTACACACAGGCAGAGAACAGGCTCATCACCCATTATTTGACTTGCGTGAGAATCGGAGCCCGGTTTTTGTGGTAGGACGGCGGGTTAGAATCATACCTCAGCGGCCCATTTAATTTTATCGCCTAAGGCCAAAATAGGAGGAATATGGGAACCAATGTTATTATAAAATGCGGACGTCTACTAGCCTTGAATCTTAACCATTGCAAGAAATCGTTAATTCGTGCTAAATTTCTTAGGCTGTCGTAGTTATTTAATGGTAAACACGAATTTCTGTTTATTTTAATGAAAATATTTTCTGTTCATAACAGACGCAGAAACGACCGAGGCGGGTATCCGAGTAAGTATATTGTAATTATATCATTCAACTGTATCATCAAAAGTGATACATCATACAAAAGTTATTCATAATAAATTCGAAAATAACTCTGTCTGTCAGTAATGTTTTCACGGTTATACCGCTGCAGCGGTTCTAATGTTTGACATGCAGATACTTTGCTTCTTGTCATATCTTTATAGCGAAAACTGACAAACACGCGGGTGAAGCCACGGGCAATAGCTAGTAACTTATTAATTTATAACAGCACAGCGGGTATTAAAATTTAAAAGAAATACTATTGTGACACTATTAAATCGATATCCAAGACAACGACACAAGTACATGTAACTTGGTTTCGACATCTTATAACTTTATAAATATTAGCTTAAGAATAGTGCACGTTCATCATCATCATTATCATTAGCCTATCGCAGTTCACTGATGGACATAGGCCTCTCCCATTGCATACCACTCTGATCGATTTTGGGCATAGTGCACGTTGTTTCAATTTTATTATTTCAGTGCTAAAGGTTTTTAATCGACTTCGTAAAAGGAGGAGATTCTCAATTTAACAGATTTTTACACATTTTTGCACGTAGAACAATGTTAGTTTGTTTTGTTATTCAATTAAATTAACTGCAATATGATCATGAAAATCTACGGCAATCTTTGTTTCGAGGTTAGTGCCCTCAAATATACTGACAAGTGGTTCAACCTTCAAATTCAGTTTGCCGTCGAGTTCTGATGACAAATGACGCTCGGTGGAAGAACTGACATCCAGGTAAAACCGGTTGAACTAGTAGCCGACCCAAAATAATCTTGAGTACAATAATGACTAGGAACATAAATCGCATTTAAATCATAATCATATCTAATGATTTCTATTTGCAGAACACCACAGTCTGTGATCCATTATGCGGTTGTGATGGGTATGTTGCAATATTCTTTACAATTATTCTTGTAACAAGCTTAACCAATAAAAAAGATTTATGAATATCGATCACATCTTTTTATTTAACTTTCAGATTTTACGTTTACGATACCGAAAAAAAAGCATGTGTTGTAGACTTGCCACATTTGATGAAAAGAGTTGTAGTACATTATAATAACCAAAGTAAGTATTTCATCATTGTCTATATAATGCTGTTAAGTTTGCGAGGTTGCAGAGGGTAAGCTTTGGATCTACTGATCCGATTTAGAAAATTCTTTGTACCGATAGAAAGCTGCATTATTTCTGAGTGATAGAATAACGCGATATTCGGCATACACGCGGGAGAGAAACATAAAAAAAAATATTATAAACTATCCCTGTGGCCTGTAACAATACGAAGAGTTCCACCTCTATTCAACCCACAATTCAACCTATGGGTGTCGTAAGAGCTGACTGAACGAGCAAACTACGCAAAGCAGGACAAAATCACTGCAAAGATCCTGCAAATAGTCAGGCCAGCGTGCTTAGTAAATTTTAACAATTAAGCTATTTACTAAATCATAGCATATTATATTTGACTTCCTTGTTGGTCTAATGGTTAGCCTATGTGGCTGCTTCGAGTTCGATTCCCAGGTCGGACCAAATGTTTGTATGATCTAGAAATCTTTAGTTTGGAGTTTGAGTGTTTTCTTCATATAATATAATTATGTATGTATTTACAAAAAAAAAGTGGTCTAGTACCCATAGTACAAGCTCTGCTTAGTTTGGGACTAGATAATATCGTGTGTCAGATGTCTGAAATATTTATTATTAAAGAGATAAAAAATTTCAACTTTCGATGTATTTATCCGCACTGGTCATCACCCTTTTAAGTAGAAACTATTGTTTTTTACAGATGATGAGTTCATATTAAAAGAAGATGGAATGGCAAGTAAGTAAAAATAATGAAATATCTACCTGATGGTGTGTGCATGATTGCTTTAAAGCACGAATATACACCGTTACTAAGAAAATAGTAGAGACACGCTGTTTCAACGCGAATGGGCCGGCTTGACCGGGGTAGTACTACCCACACACAGAAGACCATCCTAATAATGGTAGTATTCTTCTGTTTTATTTCGTTGGGACTGGAGGCCCAATCATGCTGCATCATTAGGGAGAATGATGCAGAATTATTTGACCAGGCCGCCATGGTATGGGTCACCATGTTGGATTGCCTACCACAATGAGGATGGTGATCCCTACTCCTGGATTCTACTCATGCGTTCCATCAGGCAGAGTAGTTTTCACTTTGGTAGGTTTAAATAAAAAGGCGAAAGATTTATGCGTTATGAAGGGAAACCAGCAGGCCCACCAAATGCGCGGAACTGCGCATATCGGGTCTGGACGACTCCATCACGTCGGAGGATGTCCGCGATGCAGTCACGGAGAAGACTGGCTGCACCGCGGGCACCATCCGAGTCGGCACCGTCCGTCCGGGCCCGGGAGGCCTCGGCTCGGTGTGGGTCAGTTGTCCCGTGGCGTCGGCCAAAGTGTTGGCCGACGCGGGAAGCATGCTTGTCGGCTTCGTGAATGCCAGAATCACGGTTCTGGCCGCGAGGCCGATGAGGTGCTACAAGTGCCTTATCGCGGGACACACTCGCACCAAGTGCGAGAGCTGTTTCGACTGCAGCGAACTTTGTTTCCGCTGCGGTCGACCCGGGCACAAGGCGGCAGAGTGTTCTGCCGCCCCTCACTGCCCGATGTGTGCGGCGGGCAATAAGCCCGCCAACCACCAGATGGGGCAGGGGGGCTGCAAGCCTCCCCGCGCCTCTCGGCAGACTTCGGAGGCTAGCCCGGCGACCCAGGCTGCCTCCGACGTCAATCAGGCGACGTCGTCGTCGCCCATGGAGGGGGTTGTAGAGACGATCCAGTAATGGATCAAGTCTCCAACCTCCTGGTCCAGACGAACCTCAACCACTGTGCCGCGGCGCAGGATCTCTTCCTGCAAACCATGGCACAGTGGTCGATAGGTGTTGCCGTAGTCGCGGAGCCCTATTTTGTCCCTCCCCGTCCAAACTGGATGGGTGACTGGGACGGCTCCGTGGCAGTCGTCAGCTCCACGGCGGCTCATTCCCCGCCCTTGTCGCTAAAAGACAAGGGTACTGGATATGTTGCCGTCGAATGGGGGGGAATCACCATTTATGGTGTATATTTCTCCCCCAACCGGAGTCTGAGCGACTTCGAGGTCTTCCTCAACAACCTGGAGACCTCGATACGGCGATTGGGGTCTGGGCACGTCCTCGTGCTGGGGGACTTCAATGCAAAGTCCATTGCGTGGGGTTCCCCGGCGACGGACGCCAGGGGCGAAGCCGTCGTGGAATGGGCGGCGTCGGTGGGCCTCTGTTTGCTGAACAGAGGCGCCACCAATACGTGCGTGCGACAGCAGGGGGGGTCGATAGTGGACCTTTCGTTCGCTACCCCTGCAGTCGCCGCACGAGTAAGGAACTGGAGTGTCCTGGATGAGGTCGAGACGCTCTCGGATCACCTTTATATCCGATTCGAGCTCTCCCGGTCCCAGGACGCCAGTAGGGGTCACGCGGCGCGGCGTCCCTCCCGTTTTCCGCGGTGGGCTGTCGCCAAGCTGGACAGGGTGGTGTGTCGGACTTGAACCGACTAAAAACCACACAGTGTGCCCTCTCCGCGCTTCTCCGTTTAGGAGTAGGAGAAGTCCAGGGTGGGATCTCCTTCTGAACTTCTCCAGCGCCTGCCCGCTCCTGATGCGGCACTGACTCTGTACGACGACCCTCTCTTAGGCGGCGTCCGGCACACACCGACGCCGTCCCCTCGCGGCTGGCCACATAATGCGGGTGAAGGGAAAACCAGTCCCGTTCACCCGCGGCCACACTCAAGGCGGCATGAGGCGCAGATGTTCGCGCCTCCGCCGCCCCAGTCGCCGGCGGTGAATCTGGTCCGATTGGATGTCGTCCTCCCAGGCCTTCTCCGCCGCCTCCTTCTGCGTGATTACGTCCTCGCAGAAGGTTGCGACCGCGTCAATTCCCTCCTGGCGACCGAGTGCAGGTACTTTCCGAAACAACCATGCCCAGAAAGAACCTGCGTCAGTCGGAAGGTAAGCTTCCCGTGCTGCCGCACTGCCCATTCGCCGATGACCGGCTGAAGCGCCTCTACGGTGGCGAAGCCAGCACGTGGAGTCTCTGGCTGGACTCCGCCACTCGCGCACGTCCTCGGGCGGAGGTCCAACTCCACCACTCTCCGCCCGGTAGTTAGCCACTCGCCGATAAACGTCGGCGAGCACTTCCGCCTCCAAATCCCACGGGGGTGTTCCGGCCAGGGCGCACGCCGCCTCCGCCGATACGGTGCGGTAACCCCGTATGGCTCTGACCGCCAGAGTTCTCTGCGGCCGCCTGAGGCGCGCCCTATTCTGCTCGGTCAGAGCCGCCGCCCACACCGGTGCACCATAGAGTGCCATAAACCGGACAACCCCCGTATACAGCTGCCTTGTGACGACACTGGCTCCTCCCAGATTGGGCAAAAGACGCCCAAGGAAGGAGGCAGTGCCGATCAGCTTCGGAGCAAGCTGTTGGAAGTGCTCGTCGAAGAGCCACCTACCGTCGAGGACCAGACCCAGATATTTCAAGTGGGCCCGGACCGGTACGAGGACCGAGTTGACCTCGATGGAGGCACCGGCGGGCGGACCACGACGGGGCCCATAAAAAAGTAGGGCTTCCGACTTTTCTAGGGCCACCCGTAAGCCCAGCGCCTCAATCTTCCGCCGCCTCTTCGAAGGTCACCCCCCGAGCTGTCACAAGAGTGTCATCGGCGTAGCAAATTACACCGACCCCGGGGGGGAGACGCCCTCGCAGGACCCAGTCGTATCCCATGTTCCACAGGAGTGGTCCGAGGACAGACCCCTGTGGAACACCGCACGACATGGCCCGACGTCTCAAAACTCCTTCTCGGTCCTCGTACATGACAGTACGCTCCGTCATCTGACGGACTATCTAGTCCGCCACTAGCCGCCTCAGGTACTGTGGCACTCCGTGGTACTGGAGTGCGGCCCTGATGCAGCTGAATGGCAGACTATTGAATGCGTTGGCGATGTCCAACGACACCGCTAACAACACGTCGCCGCAGCCCACCGCCTGTTCGGTCGCGGCCTTCAAGCGCAGAATCGCGTCGACCGTCGATCGTCCCTCCCGGAATCCAAATTGGGCGTCCGACAGATCGGTGCCCACCTCGAGCAGGTGCCGGACGATGCGGGCGTGAAGCACCCTCTCGAACAGCTTACCCGCCTCGTCCAGCAACACGATGGGCCTAAAGGCCGCGACCGAGTCGGCAGACCGACCTGGCTTCTGGAGCAGAACCAGCTTCCCGCTTTTCCAACACTCAGGGAAGCGTCCGGACGCCAGGCTAGCGTCTAACACTCCCCTGAGGTGGTCCGTCATATGATCTAGAGCTCGGGCCAGCACTCGGGCAGGTACCCCGTCTGGCCCGGTGGCGGTGTTCTTGGATCGAATCCTTACCTTACAGCCGCCCCTACCTCTGATTCCCTGACGGATGGCACATCAGCCTCGCCTTCGTCGTAGCCTCCGGCCATGACGGCCATCGACGGGGGCGTGTGCTCCGCCCGCTGTGGGAAACTTGAAACCAACCCTATACCAACCCGTCTGGCCAGCGTGGTATAGTAGGCCAATACCTCCTTTTCAAGGAGAAGCCTTTGTCCAGCAGTGGACTGTTAAAGGCTGTTGATGATGATATTGACTGCTATACCAATTTCATAGCAAAGAATACAAAAAAAAACTTAGATGTATCGGGAAAACAAAAGATAATAATATACTAATTTTAGCGCTAAAAACTGTTTCTTAATAATTTTGAAAGTAGCTTTTTTCTGAATGGTAGTCTATCTATCGGATCCTATCTTTTTTTCCATTTAAATATTTTTTGGTTATGTATCAGGCAAGTGATGACTAATTATATAATTAATTTATATTTCAGAATCCATCTACATTGAAGGCCAAAAACTGTTTCGAGGAATCATTATATCCGTTTTGTTATTTATAGCTTGTGCTAGCCTATGTATTTTGTCTGCTTGCGTATATTGTTGCAAGATTAATTACTCGTGAGTATTTATTTCAACTGAGCTGAGTCCTGCCGTGTTACTCGCGGTTACTTAAGTAAACCGCGCATTTATAAATACCTAGTATTAAAAAATAGCCAAGTTACACCTCAGGCTAACAAATTTCTGCAAGTGAAAATCTCGTCAAAATCCTGCCTCCTGGTCCTGCCGATCCAGAGATTCCCAAAACACAACAAAAATACATACAGGCAGTTTTTTTTTATTGCTGTTTTGGTGTAAGTAAAGTATTTGATTTAACATGAATTGAATAACAAACTGTTGATTTGATATTTCATACAGACCCAGAACAACAGTTATGTTTTTACAACAATTTTATTTATATTTTATTTGTATGGATTTCTTTTAGTTGTATATATTTGGTAATTTTTTTTAATAGATATAGATAAAATCAGTGATAGGTGTGTTCAAAAAGATAAGTTTATACTTTTCTTGTGTTTTACAGGGATCGTAAACTGAAACGAGAAGTTGAAGCTATGGCGAGAAAAATGCGCAAGACAAGTATTTTGAAAAAGGAACCCAAAAAGACAATAAATGACCCAAAGGCACAAAGTTGTAATGTTATAGTAGAAGAATCTGGCGTATATGTCGTTTGAGTGTGATAAATGTTTTTATTTTTTATTTTTATGCATGTATAAATAAATTCGATATAAGGTGAATAAAACAATTAAAGCGTAAAAAAATCTGGAGAATTTTATTTAATTTTAATATTTAGTTAAGTCGAGGACGGACGGACGGACATGACGAATCTATAAGGTTTTCGTGTCATGGACTAACTACGGAATCCTAAAAATGGTAAGCTAGCTAGCTAATGGGCTCAGCATGGAATTGAAAATCTGCGAGTAGCACCGCGGTGCGCTGCGAGTATTTAATTGTAGTTGCTGAAGGTAGTAAGCAAAATGCAGAGTGAAGTAAGTAAAATGCAGAGGACATTATTCGTGTCGTCATGTGGTGCACATTTTGTTAATTAATTGAAGTACACTTATGTAGAATTTGTTTCTCTCTCTTCTAATTTTTTAATTTCCATACAAATAATGATGATTTTAATAGTTATTTTTGTTATTTTAATTCAGTATCTATTGCTAACTTGACGACGACCTTATGGGTCATATTCATGAGTACTCCTGTCATAAAGACCGGCAACGCGCTTTAACCTTCTGAGTTTCAAGTGTCCATTTTCCAAGTTTTTCATTAGGTGACCCATTGGATCCTCTTTTGGTCGATCTATCATAAAAAAAGAAATGTGATAATCAATTGCACTGCTAACAGGAGACTTTTATCTATTCAATAATTATCATTATGAAAATGGTATCTTTTATTTGAAATAGCCTGTACACACATCACAGGCTAAATTCACCTTAAACTCATTATAAATTACTTCCTGCCTGACGAATGCATAGTGTGTGATTAAGCGAATCCCCTCTTGAATATAAACATCTACCGTTTAGGTATAATCGAGTGGTTGGTTACTCATGACAAAAAATTATTTTGTTCGTTACACCAGTGCACTAAACAACGTTTTGGAATTTTATTGACTTGTCAATTCCAAGCTATATGAGCTCAAGTTTTGTTTCACGAAATGGAAACCTACGTGTTTCGGAACGTACACCTTTGATCAAAATTTCTTTGCTACCTACTGCTCTGACATTTCATTTGTTATTGACTTATTAAATTGACAAATGTCATAATCCGATCGTTTGTTTGTATTTTGAAATAGTTTCTTACAGTGATTTAAAAAATTTGAAGTACCAAAATATGTGAATAACCCTACATTATTTGTGGATGTGATGATTTAGATATTTGAAAACCACACAGATTTGTGCTGCGTAAGTGCTCATATGTCTACCATATACACAAAAATATAGCGCACTTTTAACAGGAAGATTGCTTTGATGATTGATTGCTTAATTCTGTCTTGTTAAGTACTTTATTCTGGTTAAGTCTATAATTACACGAGAATAAAGTGCGACTCCATTTCTGACGAAGATTATGTGAGTATTGTGTTAACATCCCTGACTCAAGTCTGTGTAAGAATACTTATTATAAATAAAGAAATAATCTAATGTGATTACTCTAGTTTCTAAAGAAAATTAAATACATATACAGTTTAGAAAGTGCTTTACAATGTGGTTACAATTCTTGTGTGTTGACTGGATAAAAAATAATAACTGGATATTATATTACAAAATTTCTTGTATTGTTACTGAATGATTGTAACTTGTATGTCCAACTGCGAATTGTTAAAGGCTATTAATGTGATGTGATGTGTATCTTGACTTAAATGTCTTTATGGGTGGTGATAGTCAGGCACCTCCCTTGAGGCAAAACCGCAAAATGGTTGCCCGTTGGTTTCTGCTATTTTAATATATAGAAAACATTGTATTTTAACTATATATAGTTATTGGTAAAATCTGCCTATCTCATTAGTCTAGCAGTTAGTGTATGCAACTGCCATTCAGGAGGCATCGATTTTGATTATTCAGTTGTGCTGAAAGTGTTGCTGGACTTTTTTTTACAACAACTTCTTAATAGCAGCCCCAAGTGTGGAAGTTTGGGGGTGTTTCAGTCTTATGCCTCAGAGAGCCATAAACTGATGGTCTCATTTGTCATGAACATTTATGCTAATAATAATAAGGAAGTCAGCACTCTCAAATATATTGCAAATAGTTAAATCTTCAAATTCAGTTTCCCGTCACAGTTGCAGAGATTCAATGTTAATCAGTCCGTATATAAGCCTTCTGGTAAAACAAGTTGAACTAGTACATGACCTCAAATAATCTTGTGAATAATAATTACAAGGAAAGGTAGGATGTTGATAGAATTTAGTACAAACTCCTTGTTAATTTTGTGAGTTGTCATAATATTAAACATTAATTTTCCAGGTTAAGAAAGAAGAAACTTTTGCAAGCATTGTAATCATGATAGGCAGTCCATTAATTGAATTTATATTCACCACTGTGGTATTAATATTGGTAATGATATTGGCTGCCATTTTTTGTTGCATCTACATCAGATTCAGGTTAGTACTTCAGATATTTTGCCTTTCTGGTTTATGACTTCGACTTGTGACTTTGTAAAAATTCTCCGTAATGGAATCATCATCATCAGCTTATCTCAGTCCACTACTGGACATAAGCCTCTCCAATTGCAATGGAATATTATGAGAATAATAACTGGGGTATTTAACATCACGCCCATATGAGCGACAATAGTCAATATGCTTTCTGAGATATCTCGGAAAGCATATTGTCTCGGTTAGCATGAACATCTGGCAATCGTTATTGGGGAGTCATTGCTTTCAAACATGCTATTCAACCTCTGAATATATGCAGGGGTGCAGAGGGCCATGGGCACGCCATTATTGCGGCGGTAAGACCCGTAATGGAGGATTATCTCGAGAGGCATCACGGCAGCCTCTCATACTGGCTGTCACAGGTAATCACTGAAAAGGGTGCTTCAGATATTACCTGTGTCTACCGCAAGGAGTGCCACCACCGTGGTGGCCGCATCGTGGATACGGCGCTCCACACGCTGGCAGAATGTCCGGCGTGGGAGTAGCCGTTGCAGCCATGATACGGAGCTAAACCGCGTGGACCTCAGATGTCTGTGAGGTTGCGAAGGAAATGGCTGAGCGGGACTAGGAGAGGATTAGAACTCTGCCTATCCGCCAGACCCGAGACTGGGCCATGTACCGCAGACGACTTGGGCGCCAGAGATCTTTAAACGATATCCTTCCTCCATAAGAACGATCTCCATCCTCCATAAGTACTGACCTGGCGAAGACAGGTGAGGCTACCTGTCACTCTAAGTCTAACAGAAGCAGGCCGGGGTTTCAGCATAAGTGCAAAAGAGCGCACGTGCCCTCTTGAGGACAGCAAGTGAACATAGAAGTTCCCACACACGAGAGGGCTATCTACAAATCTTATGTGGCCCGAGGTACGTCGCAGTTCTAGGAAGGGGAACCAGGGGTTCCTCGGCTTCTAGTAACCAAGACGGCTTGCGGTTTTAGTCGATACGAGTCAGCCACCAATTGGTGGTATACGGGGGATTGCCACACGGAAAAAAGGGATGCATAGGACCAATAACGGTCTTCACGGAAACACTAAAAAAACTTAATTTATCCATAATTCCTTAAAAATAATGATCTTCTCTTTCTTTCCTATCGCATTCGTACTCCTAAACCTAAAGCTAAAATCTTTTTAAATCGTAATTTCCGTAATTTGAACGTCGAAAACCTTCGCAGAGATGCTGAAAATATAGACTGGAGTCCTCTCTTCAACTCGCAATGTGTCGACGATAAGGTTAACTTCTTCACCAGTAACTTGATTTGCTTATACGACAGACATGCGCCGATACAACAATTAAAGGTGAAACATCTCCCTGCACCCTGGCTTACTGAGGAAATAAAGGCGATACAGAAAAAGAAAGCGAGGGCCTACACTACGTATAAAAAACACCCGACAGCTACAAACTGGTCTAAATTTGTGTCCCTTAGAAATCACTGCAACAAGATGTGTAGGAATGCACAGCGCCGACATATCCACAAATCTGTTGAAGATGGTGACCCAGCTAAAGTCTGGAAATTTCTTAAGTCGTTGGGGATCGGCAACTCACGTTCTAATAATGCTTCAAAAGATGTTGATATTGATTCCCTGAACGCACATTTTTCTGCGTCCTCCAGTTACGGAGGAGCTGCCAAAACTGCTACGCTAAATTACCTTTCTTCTCTGCCGACTCCTAACTGTTCTCCGTTCGTTTTTAGTCAATTTGCTGCATGTGATGTAAGGAAGAGCATAGTGTCAATAACCTCTAATGCCGTAGGAAGTGACGGTGTCAGCCGTAACATGGTTCTTCCCATCCTCGACGTAATCCTACCCATAATTTGTCATATTCTCAATTACTCCATTTCCATCAACGCTTTTCCTTCTACATGGAAAATGGCCAAAATTATTCCAATCCCCAAAAAAGGTAATCCGACTACCATCTCAGATTACCGTCCCATATCTATCCTTCCTTTTTTCTCCAAAGTCCTCGAGCGTCTCATTTACACACAATTAAGCTCATTCCTTACAAGAAACTGTTTCCTTAACCCTTTCCAGTCAGGTTTCCGTCCTGGCCATAGCACTACCACGGCTCTTGTACATATTACGGATGACGTTAGATCCGGGATGGATGAGGGAAAGTTGACGGTCTTGGCTTTACTAGACTTCAGCAACGCCTTTAATACTGTTGATTTCGATGTCTTATTGGGTGTACTGTGCTCTCAAAACATATCTCCATCGGCAATTGACTGGTTTCGTAGTTACCTGTATGGTCGCCAGCAGTGTACTTGTATCGAAAATGTTTACTCTTCTTGGCGCACAACATCTGCTGGTGTACCTCAGGGCGTCGTGCTGTCCCCTTTACTTTTTGCAGTTTTTATTAACTCAATCACAAATCAATTACTTTCTTCCTACCACTTGTATGCAGATGATCTTCAGATTTATTCACAAGCAACTCCAGATAATTTAACACAAGCAGTGAACGACATAAATCAGGACCTAATGCAAATATGCAACTGGAGTAGAAAATATGGACTGAATATTAATCCAACTAAAACGCAAGTCTTGATAGTAGGTAGCTCTAGGCAGTACTGCAAAATAAACTTTCAGCAGATACCAGTCGTGTGTTGCAGCGGTATGATTGTGCCGTATAATGAAAAAGTCGAAAACTTGGGCATCTATATGGATAAGCACCTTTCTTGGAGGCCCCAGATCGGGGAAGTTAGTCGCAAACTATTTGCAGCAGCGGGTTCTCTGCGAAGGCTACGGAATTTTCTTCCAACTAAAACTAAAATTGCACTTGCACAATCTCTACTGCTTCCCATCCTTGACTATGGCGATGTCAGCTATCTGGATATCACCGAAGACCAACTGAATAAACTTGAGCGACTTCAAAACCTCTGCATCAGATTCATATTTGGATTGCGTAAATATGATCACATCTCAGAGTTTCGTTCTAAACTCAAGTGGCTACCCATACGCTTTCGCCGGAATCTGCATATTCTTTCTCTTTTATACAGTGTTCTGTTTCATCCTCACACACCTCCCTATCTCAAAGAACGGTTTCAGTTCTTCAAAAATACACATTGTAAGGACCTGAGATCATCGGAGAATCTAAAACTAAAAATGCCAGCACATTTCACTCACTTTGCAGGTAAATCTTTTAGTATACAAGCAGTGCGGCTTTGGAACAGCTTGCCTGAGACTATTCGACAGGCTTAAACCTTGACTTTATTCAAAAAGCTGGTGAAGGATCACTACTTGTCATTGTGAATACTTTTGTTTAGTTTTATGAAGTGTAAATGTTTATATGTGTATGTATGTATATAAATATATATATGTATGTGTATATATATATATATATATTATTTTGTATATATGTATATTTGTATGTATGTGTATGTATTTATGCATTTGTGTAAGTGTAAGTATATGTCTGATGTCAATGAATGTGTCTCTATGCATGATTCTTTAATGATATTCTGAAGTATTATACTATATAATTATATGGTTGTCTGGAAGAAATCGCCATGAGCGATAAGACCGCCAATTGTTGTACATATTATTTGTTACTCATATTTTATGATTCTTTTCTTTGTATTAACAATGAAGACAATAAATAAAATAAATAAATAAAATAAGTTTTACCATTATGAGTATTTTTTGTTACTATGGTATACTGATATGGTGAACTGATGAGTAATTATGAAAAGACAAAGCAGTCATGAAAATTGATAACAAGATTGTAAACTTAAAACTAGAAACAAATGGTTGCTATTTTTCTGATCTAGGGAACTACTGGCCCTATTTGAAACATTATTTCATTGTTACATGGTACATTTATCGAGGAAGGCTATGTATCATCATGCTACCCCTAATAGGAGCGGAGTATTTATTAAAAATGTTTTAAAAAAGGGGGAAATTTATTTCTTTTGCGAGCTTCTATTGCGTGCGCAAGCTGTAAGCAGCGGACAACGCTCATGGCAGCTTCCCATCCAAACCGATTTACGTAAATTAATCTCCCGTCCAAACAGATTTACGTAAATTAACTTCCCATCCAAACCGATATACGTAAATTAATCTCCCGTCTAAACAAATTTACGTAAATTTACTTCCCATCAAAACCTATTTTTAAAAGTTTTTACTTCAAATATTGATAAGTCCAATCTGTAATTCTCGAATGTTAATTTCAAAATCATTTATAATATTTTTATGTTCAATTTCAGTGACACAGTGTGGGCTAGAAGACAAAACCTGTCATGTCAATGCCTCGGGAAAAACGTGCCCCATAATTCGCATCAAATAACAGCGAAAAATGAATGCTGCACAATTATCGTTCCAGATGTAGCTATAGTATTATAAAAAGCTACAAAGATATCGATGTTCCATAGATTTTGTGCCAAACCCTGCTGAGTGTTGCCAATTAAGTATATCGAGATTTAAGACATCAATCGTTATGTTTACTAAATTGTTTTGTATCGCCTATATTTTCATTTTTTAGGTGCTGGTATTATCACAAATGAAGTGTAATACATTACAGATTCTTATTTATAACAATGTTTCGTTAATGATTAACTGACAGAGAATGCACAGCCAAAACTACTGGGTTCAGGAAGCTGAAATTCAGCATGTAGGTTCCTTGAGGAGCGTAGGCGAGCACAAAGAGAGGATTTCGGCAAATTCCACTCAAATTAATAAGGGATTGAATTGACTTTTTAAATGTAACTGGAATGTTAAATTATGACGAATGTTAAATTTAAATTGACGAAACATTTTATTAAGTCATAAATTGTTGTTCCGACTGACTTAGAATCAATTTTGTTGGGCGTTGAACGAAGCAGGCGTTCTTTGAATAATCCCTGAAAGCAGTTTCTTTTTGAATTTGTTAAAATATTAAAAAGTTTGAAGTAGGTATATGTGGAAACTATCTATAAAATGCGATACCTTTTTTTTAACGAAGGTCAGGTGGTCGTTTTTACTATCTGTGTTAGTTAGTGTATTTTATTTTTATATTATTTATTTATGCTTAGTAATTATAAGTAAAAAAATAAATAAAACTTCAATACCTTGCCTCTAGCCAAGATAAATTCTAATACGGTAATAGAAAACTAACAAATGACATTTCACAACGATAAGTAACGTGGTGAAAACAAAATATTAGCCAATAATAGTAGAAAATAGTAGCGTTAGCGATCGTAGAAAGAGAATCTTGAACTTGTCTCGGGGGTGGTTATAACACAGTATTTATTATTTTTTGTAAGTAAGTGATAAGCTAGTAAAATTATAACGCACAAACAATATGCATTTTATAATAGCAATGATTAATTTACGGCCATCATATTAATAGTTGTAGTTTCTTAGAGTTCGGAGACCCTTTCTTCATTTGGGCAGTTTGGTATGTTGTTAGATTTTTTTGTAATAATATGAAATTTTATTTACTACGATATATATTACGTATTGGGTAATTTGAAAGTCGATTCTGCTACCTAATAAAGTGCTATCAAAATTCAAGTTGGATGAAAAGGTATTTTCTTAGTTATTAGCAGAATAGTAACACAATCGTATTACGTACAACATTGGATGTATTTTACACGAGAAATCGAATCCAATTGAATTTTGCAGAAACGTTAACTATTAGATTAAGCATTGTGGTCGTATTGACTGATTCTTCTTGTATGGATATATAGTAAAACAAATGATTTATAGCCGCTAAAAATTCTGGAGGATGTAATCTCATTGTTCTAATTTCACAAAATAATAATTTGCAGGCAGCAGCATATGTATTCATATGTACATTAAAGGATGACTAGCAAAATATTTCTAAATTCACCTAAATTTTAAAATAATTTGATACCAGTAATATGATGTATTTAGTGATCCGCAACCGTCAACGTGAATTGAATTCGATCATTGAACTAGTCAGTATTTGTCAGCAACTCTTAAAGTATTTTGTTTATTATCTTATATATCTATACATATATACAGGGTGAATTTTTGAGACGGGACAGTAAGGGTAGGTACCTTAACCGTTATAGTTAGAGGAGAATGCTTTTAGAAGACTATCCATAATTTTTTAAACTATTCTGAACGGCATTTACAGATTTTGGAAAAAATGTACAGCCAGCAAGAAAATCACCATTTTAAACAAAAACTTTTTTTGATGCCAATCGATCCTGTTACTTATAAGGATCAAAAGTCTCTACTGGACCGACTGAGGTTTGAGTACTAGAAATGGCAGAAATCGCAAAAAACTTTTCCCATACATTTGTACGGAAATAAATCATTTTAATATTTATTTTAGACACAGACTAACATAGCTTACATTTAGATGATCTACGAAATAAGTTGCTCAAAACGACCGCCGTTTTCACGAATACATAAGTTCACTCATTTTTGTACTGAGCTAGTAGAAGCCGATAATTTTCTTGGATAGATATCATTTAAAATCCTGGTTAATGCATCTTTCAGCTCCTGAATACTGTTGTATTTTTTTTGGAGACTTCGTTTTTAGGTAGCTCCACATAAAAATATCGAGAGGCATTAGATCGGGGCTACGAGGTGGCCGCTTGGTTGAACCATGTGTACCTACCCACTGTGACCCGCACTGCCTATTCAAACTAGAATACGCAGCTATTGTGCGGAGCGCCATCTTGCTGAAAATAAACTTTTCGCAATTCTGACAGGAGCCATTCATCCAACTGGTTTTGGAGATTCTCTAACTCTGACGTCGTTATACACGGCAGAATTAAGAGTACCTTCATAAAATTCCACCATTACCACTCGATACTTGTCGCAGTGGAAATTTATTCGTGTACCACACCAATGCAAATTTCGTGTTCCTGTTATTTACTAAATACGCTTAAAGAATAAAAAAAAAGATAAAATACATATTAAAATGATTTGTTTCCGTACAAATGTATGGGAAAAGTTTTTTGCGATTTCTGACATTTCTAGTACTCAAACCTCAGTCGGTCCAGAAGAGACTTTTGATCCTTATAAGAAACAGGATCGATTGGCATCAAAAAAAGTTTTTGTTTAAAATGACTATTTTCTTGCTGGCTGTACATTTTTTCCAAAATCTGTAAATGCAGTTCAGAATATCTTAAAAAATTATGGATAGTCTCCTAAAAGCGTTTTCCTGTAACTATAACGGTTAAGGTCTCTACCCTTACTGTCCCGTCTCAAAAATTCACCCTGTATATAAACATATATATAAATGAAAATATTCCCTATTTCTCTTGGTCACGCCATCACGCGTGAACGTCTGGACCGATTTCGCTAATTATTTTTTTATAATATTGCTTGAGTACGAGGATGGTGCGGTTACGGAGAGAAATATTTGAAAAAATATCTGAAAAAGTCTAAAAACCACGCTTTTCTATATTCCCATACAAAAGATTCGTAATAATACTTAAAAGTCAATTTGAACTTTAATACCATTGCTGCATATTTTTAGTCATGTAATTTTTTGTGGCTTGTAAAATGTGTCTTTGAGTATACAATCAAACTAGGCTTGTTCTCAGGCAGTGAGTGTGAATTATTTTATTTTGTTATGTGGTTGTTACGACATTATAATAACTTTTCTGTTTTTTTTTTAATTGTATTTTAAATGTATTATAAATTATTTTATTTAATTACATATATACATGGTTATTTAGCTTAAGAACATTTATTATGCTTCTATCGTATAAGAATATTTTCAAACACATATTTTACAAAAAGCTGTTTAATGTTTGTTCTAACACATATGAATTTAGTTAAATTTATAAATAATTAGAAGACAATGTAATAATGGAACGTTATTTGATTTTTGGCAGATGATTTTTTTTTTTATTAAGTTCAGTTTAGAATTGTATTTGAACACAGAACGAACGTGTCTTACAGACAAAATTTACGATGTGTAGTTGGAAATAAGATAAAAATTAGTCAGTAGTAGTCGCAATGTTATAATAATTAAGGAATTTCTAAAAAAAACTAGCTTTTTGAAAATTTACTAGCCTCTATCAATTTTTTTTAAATAAGCTTTATCAGAAAACTTACTACTACGTAGACAGTTAATATATTTTTATATTTATAAATAAATATGTAACATTATTCTAACTACAGATAAATTTATGAGTTGTTCTACGTTCTTATTTACATTGTATAAAACTATTTTCATTAATATAAACCTTTTTTCAATGCACAAATGATTGATCCAACGAGTGCCACAATACATTGATGTACCTACTATATAATCTATTAATAATAAGTATATAATATTATATAAAACTTATTTAGTAGTTCTGTAGGTATAACATAATATACACATAACGTTTGTATTCTTTTTTGGTGTGCTTTCGTAAAAAGGGCGGGAAGTGTGTAATAAAAATGGGGAAAGCACGCGCTATTTAATTACAGTCAAACCTGAATAAGTAAGAACTGGATAAGTGAGAACTGGATAAGTGAGAACTGGATAAGTGAGAACTGGATAAGTGAGAACTGGATAAGTGAGAACTGGATAAGTGAGAACTGGATAAGTGAGAACTGGATAAGTGAGAAAACTCTATAAGTGAGAGTAATAGCCAGGAACCGTCATTTTAAGCTCCCAAAAACTCTCTATTAGCGAGAATCAGAAACCTCTGTAAGAGAGAGTCGTTTTTCCCTCATAGACCTCCGTAAGTCAGACTGCTACTTATCTATACCTCTATAAGCGACAGTCGAGCTTTATTTTTTGCGTGATCAGCCTTTTTTCCCGTCCGAAGCCCGGCTGCGGGCGGAGCTGCTTCTGAAGATAAGTGCTTTCCCTTTCTGGGGGGCAACGCCGACGAGCTCTCAAAGAACCACACCCTGAGTAGACTCGCCCTGCCGCGTTGGTCACAAATCTTTGTGAATAAGAGAGAAACGCTACGCATGTACCTGCATTAGCGAGAAACTCGGATTAGTGAGAAACCTCTATAAGACTGAATGAGATTGTGCTCCCTTGAACTCTCGCTTATCCAGGTTTGACTGTATATATTATGTAAAATGCGAGCGCGGTGCTAGATTTGGCGGGAAGATGTCGTATTTAAACATTGCATGCGATTATTGTAAGAATCGCTCATGATTTGTGAACTGTAAGGATTGTGCGTATAATATATATTATCTAAAAACAAAATTATTATAAAATTCATAATAAGTACTATAAAAATAATTACATATATTCTAAAGACAGGAATGCCTTTTTTATATAAGGGAATGATTATGTTTTATGTATTGGTTGGAATGGAAATATATTCTAAATTATGTGTGCATTAAGGCTATTTAGGCCTCTGTTCGTTGCCTATTCAATTTATTAACTTACTGTGATCACATTAAAAACTTTTTGACGCTAAATATTAAAAAAATAATTATAAGTCTCGAAAGTTTTTTACTATAATGTCAATGTAAGTCATTGGATTTTATAGCATTAGCTTATAGAATTAATAATTCATAACTAGCGATTAGAATTTTGTTTCAAAACTGACGATATTGTTTTAAATATAACTCGTGCGACCTAAGATGGCACCTGACTCAAATGTCAGTCGTTTGAAGTACTGAGTGCAAGAAAAGTTTAATTATTCTAGTTTTTTTTTAAATTTCAACATTTATTTTGCTATAAGTAGTTTCTCATAATATACTACTTTATTTTAAGTGGTACTTTACTACCTGAGTTAAGAAACTACATATGCATACCAATAAGAAGCAGGCCTCAATAATTATTTACCCGAATACATTCTTCGTGCAGTGATTTAAATAATATTAGGTAATACCTAATATCCTTATAAATGAAATTAGGAACTGAAATATGGTTATAAAATACAATTTTAAATCGTCATGATAAGCCTTTTATTCGAAGTCTCTAAATATCATATGTGTATGTATATTCTTTATTTTAAACTATTGCGTCTTATCGTCGTCATGCTGGTTTTTTTTCGTGTGACCTTTCTTAAAACAATTGGGTTATCCAGACGAACCTAATGATATATTAATAAAATAAATTCATGGAGTGATTTATATGACATTAGGTAATACCTAATAAACTATAATTATTATGGAAAAATTCGTGCAACGGTAATAGTGATGCTAACGCTACTTGCAGACGACAGAGGGGTATTACGCGGGGGAACGGTATCATGTTTCGTTTTGAGCCAGGTGCCATCTTAGCTCGCACGAGTTATAACATTCCTTATATAAATTTGTAATAATATGTCAAAATTTACTTTGCATCCAAGCACATCGAAGTTTTAAATAATGAAACAAAGACATGATTGTACCTAAGTCAGTTTTGGCAGCTTGACTGCCAAAATTAATTTAACGTCAATACGCTATGCTATAGTTAAATTAAAAAACAAAACTCGCTTCCGTTTTAAAACTGAATGAATTATTCTATTAGATAATAGGTTTATTGAAATGTTTAATAGTTCAATGTTGTATCTACAACTTTGAAATTATATCTGTGAATTATAAATTAACGTTTCTCAGATTTTCCTCAGTTATCAAAAGAATTAGGGAGGAAATGGTTTAGTGTCCCTTCAACGCAAAGGGAGGATCCTTCAATCAGACGAGGTAGTCATGACCGGCCTGCGGTAGACCAATACTTTTTATATGAGGCTGTTGTATGTATGCTAATTTGCGCACAAATTTATATATCGCTGTACGGGATTTCGTTCGATGTATCTTCGGTAGATGGCGCTGCACCCAGCGGTATCTGGGTCATCCCACCGGCCACCCTATGCAGCGATGGGATGCCGGAGATATGGTCTTTTGAGGGCTCGATCCACACACATTCTTTCGATGTAACCAAGCTAGCGAAGTCGGGCAGCTTTTATAGTCTGTTAGGAAACTGGTAATACCATTGACGTATATTTCTAGTTAACTAAGCAAAATCTAAGAATACATCGGCAATAATTTAATGTGAATTACTTACTGAATTACTGAATCAAATTTTAGTGAATAAATAAATGTGTATCTAAACATAAATAATTGATAGCTTAGAGAGCCTTAGCAATGTTACACTATTACACTCTCTGTGACAAAAGACACGTTAAAACAAACAATAGATTATGTAGTTTTATAATAATTGAAACAATGAGAGAAAATTGCTATTTTGTACAATAGTATAATTAGAAAATTGTGCCAAACAACAGTCTGCCTTTTTTACACGGCTGTTAAACTGATAAGTGTAATAATAATTGTAAAATTTTTGATCTCAAATATATAATATGTAAATGGTCATATTTAGTGATAATAAAGATTCCTGCAATTATACAAAAATGTTAATCGTATTATTTTAAAGGAAAACTGCAGTTCCTGATCTCCTATCTATAAATGAAGGATGGTGATATATCATCATCATCATCACCCTTTAAAAGTCAACTTGTGGACATAGGGCTCTCCTTAGAAATGAGGTTTTGGCCTATTTCGACCAAATGGGTTGCTATAGGGTTTGTTTCAAATTTTCCTTCTCTTTGTAGTAATTTTGTTTGTATAGTTTGTTCCTGTAGTGTGTATTCTTAATGCGGCACCACACGGAAACATTCAAATTCTTAACGAAACGAATTCCTACATTTTGCCATGCATTTTTTTTTATATTAAGCAACAGAATACATAAAAGTACTCATACAGAAGACTCACTTCGAAAAGTAAATTAAAGAAATCGGGACCCTAAGCGTCAAAAGATAAAGTTCAATTCAGATCGCACAGCGCCGAATCAACTAAAATTATATTTACCTACCGTTGCGTCTCTTTCTATCGTGTAACTCTTACCTGTTCTGACGATGTATAGTCGACCAGCATGCTCGTCCGGGCAGGCAGGCGGCCGACTATACCTAAACTGCGGAGTGACACCCCCCAGATTCAGCCTACCAAAGTGACTCCACCATGCCTGATGGAAAGCATGAGCAGAATCTGAGAGTGGGGGCCACCACGTGCTGCGAATGCAGACATTAAAGTATGGCGGCCCACACTATGGCGGCTTAGTGAGATGCTTTTTCACGCCCCGTTTAAAGGACCCGAGATCAAACTGGGAAGGAAATGTAAAATTTGGATGCGTTACATGACCTATAAAAACTTGGCTCCGCCACCGTAGTCATTCGATCTCGGAAAACTATTCACCCATTTCAAATCACTTTATATCCGCCGCATGTGTTACCCTTCATATTTGTTTTATTATTATGCGTCAGGCATTGAACGTTATTTTAAATCTTAATTGAAGGATTAAATAAACACTTGTTGATGATATCACCTAAAATAACATAACTGTGATGAAATAAAATATTAAATGAGAAAAAAGGCACGTATTTATTTCTTCCCATGAATGTTAAACATTTTCTTTGCCTAACAATACCAAAGTTACTCATGCCTAGATACAAACCTAGGAAACTTTCTAGTAGCTTCTACAGTATCCTTTGGCTCAGAAATACGCTCCCACAATTATACACAAGGTTTACTTTTCCGTATAAATACCTGGGAAAAGAATTAAGTTACTTGCCAGACCGTAATTAATTATTTTATTTCTCAATTAACTACCCGTGTTAACTGTTACTAATACTTTTACGACACCCGCGGGATGAATATGGGTGGTGACACTCTGTATTCTTAATCCGTCACCACACGGATTACTAATACTAATTTCTATTGCTAATAACTATGATTTAAATCACTTTAAAACATTCTTTTTTCTGTTTGTAATACAGTTTGAATTATATACATAATTGTTGGCGGGACTTAAATATAAATAAATAAAAAAAGCGGCCAAGTGCGAGTCGGACTCGCCCATGAAGGGTTCCGTAGCAGCAACTGATATCATATAAAAGTGATCGATGTTTTAATAATAGTGTTATTGATTGAATGAAAGTTAAATTGCGTTTTACAATTTATGTCGTATTAAAAAAAAAACATACTTACTAGGATCTCGTTCATGGTAATGTACATCATATATTTTTTTAGTTTTAACACCCTTATTTTAGAATTTACATGGGGACACACACACTCATTTTACCATTTTGGAAGTGTCTCTCGTGCAAACTATTCAGTTTAGAAAAAAATGCAATTAGAAACCTCAATATCATTTTGAAGACCTATCCATAGATAGGACACGGATGGTTTTGATGAAAAAAAATTTTCGAGTTTCACTTTCAAGTTCACAGAATACATCTACTTACATAGTTTCAACAATACAGTGCTTATAGTTTCGCAAAAAAGTGGCTGTGACATACGGACGGATAGACAGACATGATGAATCTATAAGCGTTCCGTTTTTTGCCATTTGGCTACGGAACTCTAAAAATAAAAGAATCACAGATCGCAATAGAATGCAAACACTGTCTGCCTTGTTGGTCTAGTGGTTAGCGTATGCGGCTGCTGATCAAGAAGTCTCGGGTTCGATTTCCGGGTCGGACCAAATGTTTGTGTAATCCGCAAATATTTGTTTCGGAGTTTGGGTGTTTTCTATTTATAATAATGTATGTATTTACAAAAAAAAGTATAATTATGTATTTATATCAGTTGTCTAGTACCCGTAATACAAGCTCTGCTTAGTTTGGGACTAGACGGCGTTGTGTAAAAGATGTCCGAATTATTTATTATTATTACTAAGTAGGTAAGTAAGTATATAAATTCAGTCAGTCAATCAGTCTTCCAACTTCGTAATCACGGATCAAAAACCTGAAGAAGAATAAAATAATATCCGAATTCAGTTCGAGATTTCTGGATCTGTCTTTTCAACGATTTCGATTGGACGCAGTGCCCACACGACCTTACGCTTTGAAACCCATCTCCTGCGTATTTCATGATTTATTCGTTACTTAGTCGCTCAAGTTGTGGATCGACAAATGGTGTTGATTATAATGTAGCGTAAAAAGATATCGTGTTTCTTAACCAGAGACTTATCTAGCCCGTAAAGCGCCTGTATGTGTTATACCCCAGCGCCTTTCATAATCGCACAGCATAAGAGCCCGTTGATTATGAACATTATTATAATGAAAGTAAGAGCCATGGCCAGCGATGCGACGCCCCTAAATACCGCTGCGCCCTTCACTAAAGGTTAAGACGCTCCTGTTCTTAGCCAAGCAATATATTAAATAATTTATTAGTGTTTAAAAACTGTTTTGGTTACAGCATTTACTGAAATTAAAGTAGATTTAACTGTAAAGATATGTAAGCATAAAAACTTATTTCTATTTAACTTATCTTTGAGTGGCTGTGAGAAATATAAAGGCAAACCAAAGGAGGCTGCGTCAACAAGATAACGCTGTGATAAAGCTATCCAAAGGCGTGACGCGAATAATCCTATGGGATTTAGGGACGTGATTGTAATAAAGATTGCAATAGTTCTATTTTGGGTGAAAATTGTGTACTTATTCAACGACGCAACAGATCTATAAAGTTTAAAAGAATAATGAAAATAACAGCTAACATAATAAATTTTCGAACCTACTCAGAAAACTCTATTAATGAATAATCGGTTTGTCCCGAATAATCTCGTGAGTCGGGGCTGAAGTCCGCTGATCCCAGTAAGTCGGGCGTGCGGTGCGCGGTGCTGCGTTGAAGTCCCCAATGAGTCGGGGTGGTTGCTGCGTAGGGCAGTGTGCTTTGCCTAGACGCTGATGAGGCCGTAGGGGTAAAACAGGCTGGAGCGGTCGCTACCTGCGTGTGGAATCCCTGTTGGACATGAATTACAGTCATCGCTGCGGGAGTGAACAAGATGGTGCGGATAATCTACTTCTTTGAAGGTTGCTTCCAATCACGTCGGGAGGATCCTCCGACCAGGCGAGATGATCGGGCCTGTTGGCCACTGCCCTACGATTGATGTTCGGATGTTGTATACAAATATTTTTTATACTACACCTGATCGGAACATTAGTCAATATTCCCTGAAAATGAAAAGAGAACGTAAGTCTTTTCCTTGACCTGAATAAGCGGGAGGAAAAAATGTATGAATAGTACATTGTTCACCGAGGGAGGAAAGGAACCGATTTCTAGCGAGGGAGCAGTTTGTGGCCCGAAGGCTCAGCCTAGGGCCACAATACTCCCGAGGTAGGAATGGGACTTTCACCCGAATGCTACACAGTGCTTTATACTACACCTGTGAGGAACATTTAAAGTATTTATAAAATAAAATCAAAACGTAAGACACTATGTAAGACACAATTTAGCTTAGAATTTGACATAATATTTAAAAATATTTCGCGCTTCTTTTGTTTTTTTTATTCGTCACAAAAGAATGTCAGTGGCACGGAGATTCCATATTTAAATTAAATGAAAACTCTTTGGGCAGGCGCGCGCCATAGATAAGATAACACATGAGAAATGAAAATTCATACAACTTTCTCTCCCGCTAAAACACGTTAGAAATGGATTTTCATACATTTTTTCCTCCCGCTTATTTAGGTCAAGGAAAAGACTAACTTTCTCTTTTCATTTTCAGGGAATATTGACTACTGTTCCGATCAGGTGTAGTATAAAATCCATTTCTAACGTGTTTTAGCGGGAGAGAAAGTTGTATGAAAAATAAAAAAAATCTTAACTATGGCGCGCGCCTGCCCAAGGAGTTTTCTTAAAATTTAAATATGGAATCTCCGTGCCACTGACATCCTTTTGTAAAGAATAAAAAAAACAAAAGAAGCGCGAAATATTGGTCAAATTCCAAGCTAAATTGTGTCGTACATGGTATCTTACGTTTTGATTTTATTTTAAAAATACTTTAAATGTTCCTCACAGGTGTAGTAAGAAGCACTGTGTAGCACTCGGGTGAAAGTTCCATTCCTAGGGAGTATTGTGGCCCTAGGCTGCGCCCTCGGGCCACAAACTGCTCCCTCGCTAGTAATCGGTCCCTTTCCTCCCGCGGTGAACAATGTACTATTTCTCTATCGCGATTCAGGATTAGTAGTTACTCCCTTTTTCATTCCGTGTCTCCTTCGTAGTTCAGTCTTACTTAAACAATATTACAACAAATAAGATGCGACCACACCGTGATATATAAATATAAACACGTTTCTCTCAATAATTTCAAATACGGAATTTCTTTTTCCATACCATGAAATATTTTTTTACAGCTCTAGTTAAGTACACAAGCACTTGATTGGAATACCAATAAGCGCGAACGAACCTGCGGAAATTGGAAATCTCATAGCGAAATAGAAATTTCAATGTTCGAATGCAGTCGTGTCTATCTGGTTCGCGTCTCGGATGTTATTTTTTGTGGCAAGGTTGCTTTTATTTATTTTATGTAGTTTCTACGTCACCGCATAACGGACACATTGATTCGTGTCCGTTGTCACCGTGCCAATAAAATCTGCAATTTATAAAAACTACAAGTTGGTTTGAGTTTGCTTACAACTTTTTTGATATTTTGCACCAACTCTCACCAATTCTGCGCTAACCTCAAGTTTTTACATCACCCAATTCAAAGTTTTTTTTATTCTTCATGTCAGATATTTTCCTCAGCAGGCACTCATTAATAAAACTAAAATATCCACAGTTAAGCTTGAGAGGGGTGAAATATTTATAAACTAAAAATGAAAATAATCGTGACACTAAGGAAATAGAATTTCTTAAAAGATTACAAATATACATATAATAGGTATATAATATAGTACAGTCTAGAGAGAGAAATTAGTATAGTTTGAAAGGTTAACAAAAACATTATCAATGATTGAATATCGAGTCCAACATTGATGATGCCTGCAGTCTCGACGGAGTTGCCGTTGAGATTGAATCACCAATTATTCAAGATATTTTTCTTTCAGTTTTCTTACTATCATAATCCAGTTAGACGGCTATCGGACACGATCGGGGAGTGATCAGGCGTAGGAGCAACGGGGTTACGTGTTCTTCGATGCACAGGGTTAAGACACAAAATTAAATCAAACTCAATAACACTTTTTGACCTCACTAGAGACCTCTTGATCGGCAGTCGCAAACGCTAACCGCTAGACCAACGAGGCTGTTCAGTGAGTCTATCAACATCAGTTTGAGTTCAATATTTAGCTCGGTTAATATTTTATTGTTTGACAATACCATCTTTTTTCCAAAGTAGCTGTAGTGTTGCTGTGTTGGAGTACCAGCTAACTAAACATTACTGAAAAATAGTATAGATGTCACAAGCAATGCTAAGGGTAATGATAAAAAAAAACGCATGAAAACTCAAAAACGTTTACCCAAACATAAGACTAATCTAGATCGATTTTTTTCCCTAAAACTCCCATGTTAGAGGTTGGTAAAATAAGATTTGAATTTTAGGATTTTTTCGATATTTACCTCTACGAGTATAATTGGGACTCTGTAGCTCAATTCCCTTTTTAAGTAAGACAAATTAATCAGATTGGGATAGGTTTTGACATGTTTGTTGACTAACATTTGAATGTATTTCCCACATGCTTTGTTTGTCAGTACATGGTCAGTACTATATCAGGTTTTGCCCTAAAACTAGGGAATAAAAGTGTAAAAAATGTCCAAACGTAGATATAAAACGTTATCACATCTGAAAAATTACAACTTCTATCAGATTATGATTGTGGAAAGTGTAACGTTTTTTCTACGTAATACATAATGTACATATGTACACTCATTCCTACATTAAATTCATTACACCAAAAATACGCATTTTTACTAATCCACATCTAAAAAATCGGCCAAGTGCGTGTCAGGCGACGCACAGGAAAGGGTTCCTCAGTCACCTATAATGGTATGTGAATTTAAAATCGTATCTAATGGATAATTGTTATGTTTACGTATTAATACGTTAATTTTGTATGACGTTTTCCAAGTGAGCGCATTTTACCATATAAGCCTTTATAACTCCTGAACTAAGAAAGTCATCTAATCGGTTATAGTTTTCCTTCAAAGTTCATTAGATGGACCACCATCACGATTTTTTTCAGATTTTTTGAGCCAGCCGTTTAGCTTTTAGAGGGGGGGGGACGCCCTGTTTTTACAAAAAAGTGCCCTTTAAAGTGAAATATCTCGCAAACGGATACCTAAATCAAAAAATCGTCTAGGAAACCCTTTATTGTTTTTAAAAGACCTATCTAATGATACCCCACACGATGGGGTAGCCTCGAGAAAAAAAAATATCATCCCCACTTTACGTGTAGGGGAGGTACCCCAAATAAAATTATATTTCATAATTTTATTGTAGCACTTTGTCGACGTAATTACAACACGTATTCGTGCAAACTTTCATCTTTCTAGCACTTACCGTTTGGACGGTAAGTCGAGGACGGACGGACGGACGGACGGACGGACGGACGGACGGACAGACGGACATGACGAATCTATAAGGGCTCCGAGTTATGAACTTCGGAACCCTAAAAATGGGATAACGGTATTTTGCAACCTTTATAAGTGGGGGCCTCTGTCAATGAGACAACTATAATTTTAAACCTGCTTAATTGGCAAACTGGATTAATGTTAACCCTCAATAATTGGTACATAATTCTTGATCCCCTGAGATCCCAATTAACCAGGTTTCACTGTATATATATACAAGAATGGCTGATATTAGATTTAAATTAATAGATTGTTTAGTGCAAGAATTCCAATATTGAACGCGCCAACTGGAAGCTAATAAAGAATTAATTTAATATAAAGTTTAGTTACAGGTAAAATTAATTACTTACAGGCGGGTGAACGAAGTTATTTATTTTGTCTGATAATATAAACCAGGTATATTTTTCTTGGAAAATCGTCTTAACCCTTTTCAATTAGACTCAATTCACTGGCTAATAATAAGTAACTTTCAATAAAATAAACACATTCCACATTCCAACAACAAAACTAGGAAAAACAAAGTTGTTTTTCACGTATATTATGTTAATAATTGAATTAATTATAACATGTATTGCGCAGAACCTTTTTGATTACTGATGTAAGGAAGAATGTTGTTTGAATTTTTTCGTTTTAATTTGATACTGGATTTTATTTTAACAAACGAGGCGAAACTTTTTATATTCTAAATTCGTATGTTTTATAAACCAACAAATATTAGCTGGCCTAGGCAACTTCGGATCATCAATCAAGCTCGGCACGTCAATATTTTAGGCACGCCAAGAAAACACACATTTTATAAATTAAACGTGTAATCAACGATCAACAATAACGTGAAAAAGTCGCGCAAAGTTTTATGTAATCTAATATATAAAATTCTCGTGTCACAGTTTTCGTTGCCATACTCCTCCGAAACGGCTTGACCGATCTTTATGAAACTTTATATGCATATTCAGTAGGTCTGAGAATCGGCCAACATCTATTTTTGATACCTCTAAAACGCGAGCGGAGCCGCGGGCATCAGCTAGTATATATATAAGAGCAAAGGATACTGAAATACCTTTGTATCAAACTGTATTGTACGTATTTAGTGTCCCGTTACAATGTTTCTCACAATTGCTATTATTCTATTGATATTTTCGAATCATAGATTGTGGTATGATGGTGATGATAAGAAAGTCTAGGAGGATTTCTAGACTTTATCCCAAGATCATTTGAGGTCGGCTGCTAGTTCAGCAGGTTTTACTTGAATATCACATACATCATATAGGACCTCTTGAGAGTGTACTCAATTCGCAGGTTGAACTAGTTGTCAGTATATTTGAGGGCACTGACTTCGCAATAACGATGGCAATACATTTTTATGGCCACGGAGACATACGGCTTAATTTCTTCTAATTTTTGCAAGTGGCTATGTGCTACATCATTTTGGAAATTTATATTATATGGGTAGTTTTCATAGGGACTGTACTTTCAAATGATTTAGCGAATTCCAAACCGACATGAAAAATTTTAAACATGGAAAGAATACTTGACATATCACAGCTTTCAATACCTTTGATCTTTAAATATACCTTCGCACATTTGCTGTTTTATATTGTATATACTATATACATATTTTATTAGAACAAGAAAACAGTATACAAAATAATATACAGTAATATAAGTAAGAGTATACAAATACAGTATACAGTATGTATCTGTCATAATGTAAACCTAATGAATTTTTGTGAAACAAGCTTTCAGCCGAATAGCAAGCATACCTTTGGAAATACAAAAAACATTTTAACTTTTGACCCCCGATTTTCGAGTTTTATTTAATTTATCTTTGAGGCATCCCGTTATTTACGGTTGACAGACTTCGGAGTGGCGTTAACCTAAATTGGCCATTAGTATCTTGGATCTTCCAATTTATAAGTTTCCTGTTTTATTATCTTGCTGATGAAAAGGTACATTTATTTCATTATCTTTATTTTAATATTTGTTCCACATTCTAATTGAGAATCATTTATTTATTTATTTAAAACTAATTGCACATGTTGTACAGAAGCGGACTTAATGTCATGAGGCATTTTCTCCCAGTCAACCTTCAGGTGATTCAGAAATATGATGCACATATAAAATTCTCGTGTCACAATGTTCGTTCCAATACTCCTTCGAAACAGCTTGACCGATTTGTATGAAATTCTGTGTGCATATCGGGTAGGTCTGAGAATCGGCCAACATCTATTTTTCATACCTCTAGGACGCGAGCGGAGCCGCGGGCAACAGCTTGCTCACTTATAAAATTATCTAATTTATAAAGTTTTAGATGGATAGAGGCACCGAACATGTTTTGGCAGGTGATGTTAAAGGCATATTGTAGGTTTTTTTAATTTAAGCCTTCTAATATGACTCTGGCAACCATGAGTAGAATCCAAGTGTAGGGGTCACCATCCTCATTGTAGGTACAGACAATGCAGTATGGTGACCCACATTATGACGTCCTAGTAAGATGCGTCTGCACCATTGGGCCTGGGGTTTAGCACTCACCTTTGAAAGAAGACCGTAGGTACGAATGCTGTCATTTTAGGACGGTCTTCTGTATGTTAGGTCAATGTCCGCCTAGAAATTTGATATTTATTTGTTTGTATAACATTACTTATATCCCTTAATTCACGATATTTTTCATTTTTCTCTTTTAGAATACAAGTAAAAAAATACTAACACCTGAGAAGCCGCCATCAAAAGCTAGTCTATAAAAATAAATGAAATTGGAGCGTCTGTTTAATGTAATATCAAATGACCAGTTTTTTTATTAAATGTAAATGAAAGCACATACAATATTAAAAACCAAAATGCAACTTTTTTTTTTTTTAATTTAAAAAAAATCTGGAACGGCTTTACCGATTTCGACGGGACTTTCACTGGCAGATAGCTGATGATAAAAGGAGAAACTTATGCTACTTTTTTAGACTAGCTTTGCCCCGCGGCGTTGTCCGCGGTTACAACAACAAACGCTAGTATAATATAAAATTTAAGAAAATAATGATGACTAAATATGTAATCATTATGTCTAATCGTGTCGTCGACACACGAAGTCATTTAATAAAATAAATAATTGATTGCATAAATAATGGAAAGATGTCTCTTATTTGGAGCTGGGTCTATATTTTTAGTTGAATAAGGAAGTCATCTGAAGTTGTCAGTCAAGTCACCCTTTGTCACTCCACAGCTATTTACACTCAGTGAAGTTTCATTCAGTAATGGCGCACGGACGGCCCTTTTCACAGACTTTCAATTAGCCCGAGTGACAGGTCTGGCTGGCAGTCACGACAGCTCCAGACTATGGATTGCTGTTTTATAATTGTTAGCGACTGTCGCGATGATGTTTATAAGCTTTGAAACATTTTTTGATTGAAAAGATTCAGTAACGATTTATATGTTTAAATGATGAACAAGACTATCGACTTCGATTGGTACGTATGACAATGCATTTGAGGCAAGATGTCTAATAAGAAAAACGCAAGATTAAAAGTATATTAATTCAAAAATTAATTTGAGCCCCAATGTGCTACCTGCGGTTATAAACCGCAAGTAACGTCGCGGAGTGTAGTTAGTCTAAGAAAAAATAGCCTTAGTTACTCCTTAGGTCATAACTTTATGTTAGTAAAAGTCCCGTTCTAATCGGTAAAGCCGTTTCAGAGATTATCCTAAACTAACAGACAGACAACATTTTTAAATTAATATTATTTTTACGGGAATTAACGCGATCACTTATTTAGGGTATTACATACCTCTGATTTGCCTGTGTGGCAGTCAGCCTGTGACCACGGCCGGTGCAACCTGGTCGAAACGTCAGTCCCGTAAAAATAATATTAATTATCATGGAACGCGAAAGTTTAAAAGTTTGTATAACATTTTTAAAATTCACTCACTTAAATTATATTTATTTGAATAGTTTCAAATATATTTCATGTCTATTTTGTGAATAAACTTTAATTATATTGGATCTTGTTCTTTTTAGTTGTAGGCCTCAAAAATATTTGGTTTCAAATTAGATTCTATTATCGCTGCAATTATGTACTCCCACTTTGGCGTTGAAGTAATCCATAACAAAGCAATTTATCTATATTATTTACCTATACTTTCATGCTAATTCTGCTACACAATTTCAATGTAAATGTCATCAAGGTACATTGATTTTGAGTAGTATGTCTGTCTGTGTCTTTCATATAGAATACTCTTTACCACGAAGTGCTAATCGACACATTTATTTTTAGAGCAGAGGTAGGATTTACAGATTATTTTTGTTATATAGTTGTATAAAATAAAATTAATATAAAAAAAATTTACAGCAAACCGAATTAATGACTTCATTGGATGGCGGCATAAAGTTCACTGGTTACTTCTAATTAAAGAATTTAAACTATTGATTAATTTAATTTGCATGTACAAAGCGGGGATTACTTTAACATACTTTTATAATAATTCAATTTTATAAACAGCTACCATTTAACTGTTCGTAGCATTTGGCGCCAAGTACCTTACGGTTTTTTATTATTGTATTTACTACGAATGTAAAAAATATTCAACTTTACTTCAACCCATTTCAACATTCATTCCTTACAGTGGAAGCTAAATAACGACCAACGTTTTTAATTAACAACGGCTCTCGGAATGCAGAACTATTTTACCCAGTCAACAATTGTATTGCAAACTTGTCAGTGTAGAAGCAATTAAGGCCCATTTGTTTACATTTTACTTTGGTTTGAGCAACAAAAAGAATGAAACCAAAGCATTGATTGGATTATCTGATTTTATTTACTTGGGTTGTATTTATTGAATCAATGAGGTTCTTGGTTTTGAGCAAATAGTATACTTTAAACAATGTAATAAATTAAATCTGTTGACAAAATCTTATTATAATATAGTCATAACATGTGAAGACATCATCTAATAAATAAAATACTCGCACTGCGGTGTTTATCTCCAAAACGGCTGGACCGATTTGTATTAAATTTTGTGCCAACATTTATTTTTCTTACCCCTAGGACGCGAAAGCAGCCGTGGGCATTAGCTAGTTTTAATAAATATATATTTAAGACCAACACCTTTAAATTCAATTCTACCTTCAAATTTTATGACTATGTTATTCTTCTTCTGCTTCCTAGCCTTATTCACAATATTATTTCGGGTCGGCTACTAGGTCAAGCTTTCCCACGGAGTGACTGGCATCGGCCCTCAGGAACCCTAAGGGAGTAATGAAGTTCGAAGTTTGAACTAGTTTGAGGGCACTGACTTCCCAATAACGATGTTATTATGTTATTGTAAGATTAGATGTACTGAATATAAAACTAATTCATGAAGAATAAACATTCAGAAACCATTTAAATATTTTATTTCAATAGATAACCTTGTTAAGCCTGGAAATTTCCAGTTTTAGTCATTTCGCGAATCCAGCTTGAGTAACTTGAGAGTCTCACGCAGATACCAGGAAATTCAGGTTTTCCACAACCCTCTCCAATGGAAGCTATACCAACAACTACTCCCTTGTGGTAAAGAGGACTGCCGGAGTCCCGTTGGCACTGGTCATGACCGCCTCCGTTTAGCCAACCAGCACACAGTACATTGTCATCGATGTGACGCAAATGTTTGTATAATGTTCTACATACTTTTGGACTGATGACTTTGACTTCGACATGTCGAAGCTGCTCAGATTCATATCCTCCTTGCTATAAAAAATAAGAGTAGCAAAATTGTTGAGTTTTTGATGTTTTTTTTTAAACAACTTTAGCATTATTCACAAATATACTTTGTCCGTTTCATGTATGTTTCTGAGTGTCGCGGGGTAACCTAAAAACATTGATGAATCGGACAAAAGGAACACCCAGACTAAAAGCAACAATTTGTGAATAACACAAGGTGTTTTCCCACTCAGGATTTAAAACCAGGACCCTCAGCGCAATAGAAAGCGCCGTGGCCGTGAAATCTGACCTAGTTGTTTCTACCTACATATTATACCATGTAGTAATTTTGCAGGTTCCAAGTTCAGGGTTCCAGGGAATTCCTTTCGAGAATATACCTGGTTCCTCGGCTCATAGCACCCGAGACTTCGTTCGTTTTTATTCGTTTCGACTCCTACGTAACCACCAACTGGTGGTATCTGTGGGTATTTCCGCACGAAAAGAAAAGGGGGTGATACTATGTGTTCCAAATCCATTATCACACGGATTATATACCAATATTAAGCACTTACTGAAGTTTCACCCCATCCTACAGCCCACATAGACTCGTTGTCACGGAGTCTATAGGTATGAGCTGGTAACTTAGCCGGCTGAACGGTTTTGCTATAAACAATTGCACTTTCAGTACGCATTATAGCTAGATCGTTTTCAGTTCTATGTAGATGGAACTTGGGATGAAACATGATGAGATTGATCCTGTGTTCAGAACCTCCGCTGTGAACCAATGTGGAGCCCACACGTATTTTGTAATGCTCGAAGTCAACTGTGAAAGTTGTAGGTTTCCTATAAGAAAAAAGTTTTTTATTTTTATTTTGATAAATAAATAGTAATAAATAACAAGTAAATAAATATTTCAAACATCTTACACACAAGATCATCTAGTCCCAAACTAAGCAAAGCATGTACTATGGGTACTAGACAACTTAAATAAATACATTTATACTTTTTTTTCTACATACATCATCAACCTCACTAAGTAGGAAATTTCTGATGATAATTATTACTTTGAACAAAACTGTACTTACTTAAAACAATGTGCCGCAGTAAGAATATGTCTCTGAGTAAGTATGACGCCACCACAAATTGGTACAGCTCCTGATATTCCAGTTCTGACAATCGAAGCCACGGAGGGGTATTTGCCAGCCGGGGCTTCTGTTCCACCTACCACTCTCATGCGTATATTGTCATCAGCTAAAAAAGAAATACCATTTTATCATACAGGTTTATTGTTATGTATATACGAAATAGGGTTTGTTTTAAGTTTCCATACCTTTACTTACATCATAAAAGCGAATTCTAAATTTTTGTCTGTCTGTTTATTCCGACTAATCTCTGGTACGGCTGAACCGATTTGTACGGCATTTTTGTTAGCAAATAGCTGATAACATAAGGAGTAACTTAGCCAATATTTTATTTGACTCACCCCGCGTAACAACGCAGGACTCAGATAGTATTACATATAGTTAGGCAGCACGTGATTATTTAGTTAGCGTTGATACCATACCTTGTGATGCATATCCAAAGCAAAATACTAAAATTATGGAAATACGCATCCTCTCCTTCAAGTGAGACTTTTTGATTCAATATTATAAAAAATATGTCTGGTCCTGAAACTGGTGAAACTGAAAACATATTGATAATATACAATGATTTTCATTATATCTGAACGTTAGGGGATAATCAAAAGAGATATGAAGATATGTCACGAATCTGTGATGAAACGAATGTGTGATGTAGTTGTGAAAAGTTAAGAATACATACATTAGAGCCACCCTGAACGGACCGCCAGTGAGATAAAGATGAGCAGGATTGTCTATCACACATGATATAAGTGAACGACAATCCTCCCCAAACGGCAATCTATATATAAGCCAAATTTAGTTTATACATGGAAATTGTCAGTTATAATGGGAACATAAAAGGGTAGGATAGTAATAAATTATATATTAATTGACTCTACCCCAATGCTTCTGACGCAGTCTGGTAAATAGACCTCCTTGTGGTGACAAACAACTACATACAAAGTGTCAACACTCCTATTCAGACCTTAGATGTTGTAAGAGTCGACTAAGGGAGCAAACTATGCAAGAATACAAACCAAACCCTGGCCAGCGTGGTAAAGTAGGTCAAACAATTATTTTTAAGGAGAGAACTGTGTCAGCAGTAGACTATTGGTGTTGGACAGGTTGTTGATGATAAATGAAAATAAGACTCCCATATATTATCATGAATAACTTTGGTCTTGCTCACATTTTTGTATGTGAGTCTAGCAAAGTAATTCCACTCTGCCTCGTGGAAAGCATGAGTAGAATCCAAGAGTAGCGGTCACCACACTCATTGTAAATGGAGACAATGCAATATGGTGACTCATACCATGGAGATGTATTGAAGTATTTCTGCATCATTAGGCTTCCGGTCTCTCACTTACCAAAGAAGTACGAATGCTGTTATTTTAGGTTGGTCTTCTGTGATAGTGTAGTACTGCCTCGGTCGAGCCACCCCTTTAAGCTGAAACCAGCGTGACCCTACTAACTTTAAAAATAAGTGTTAAAAAGTTAAGTGATATAACAAGAATTATATATACCTGTTCCGACAATTTCAATGCTTCGGTTTACAATTTTCTTTAAAATTGAAACTTTTTTTTTTCTTTCGTGTGGATAATCCCACGGACCGTCACCCCGCCGGGGTTTTCGATTCGGCGGGGCGGTGTGTCGGACTCAAACCTACTAAAAACCACACGGTGTGCCCTCTCTGCGCATCTCTTTTAGGAGGAGGAGGAGTCCAGGGTCAGATCTCTTTATTATAACCTATCTTAAGTTTTATGGTGTTCTTCTATCGTTTTGGATCACGTTGTAAGCAAACCGAATTAACAAACATTGAAATCCCAATTCGTTTCGCAATTAGTATCTGATTCGAAATGTTATCTGAGAATGAAATTAAATGGCCTCTCGTGTTTCGCACCGCATTTTTACGGTAATGTTTTATTTTTAACAAGCTGTGTCCCACGGTGTTACCCGCTGTCATCGTTATAAATCTAGAATGATGCCGCGGAGCGAAGTTAAGTCTAACAAAATAGCTTAAGCTACTCCTTGTTTTATCAGCTATCAGCCAATAAAAGTACCGTCAAAATCAGTTTAGCAGCTCCAGAGATTAGGTGTAACAAACAGACCGACTACATTTTTAAAATTGCTGAGTTGATGATAAGTACCGTCTATACTTTTATGTGTATTTAGAAAAAAACTGTTTATTTGATAATACAAACAGACCCTTCAATTTTATTTATTTGTATAAATGTAATTAGACTTTGCTGTATAACGATTAAATCTTAGATAACGAAAATACTTGATGCTATTAATTGTATACGCAAATTGCAAAATGCGTATCTTGTTTAAATGAAGATGGTTCTGGTACAATCGTGTGTATAGTTTGCGGTATAAGTGGATTATCAAGGAAGCAGTAACAAAGAAATGCTGTGTGATGGTGCTTCATTTTAAAGGTTCCGTAGTCCTTATAACAAATCTTTATTGTTTATCACGTCTACTGTGTTTGTCTTACAATCTAGTTAGTTCTAGTTTAGAGAGCGTTAGCGCTAGAAATTTAGTGGCAGGAAATCTGATGTATATATCTGATTTAGTATCATCCTTTTTCTAATGTGTGAAAGTGCCCACAGGCTGTCAACCGACCGGGGTTTGCGGCGGGGTCCTGTGTCGGAATCAGATCGACTAAAACCATACGGTGTGTTACTCTGTGCCTAAAATGGGAGAAGTTCAGGTACTGCGGTTATAACAACATCTGGACACCTCCCAGCGCACCATTTACACAATTGAGGTGACGTATGTCACACGCGGACATCGCCTCCCCACGGCTGGCCACTGAAGCGGATGGAGGGGAAAACCGACCACTCAGTCCGACATGAGGCGCTGATATGTGGTCCCCTTCGTCCAGAGATTTAGTATCACCATGTACAAACCCATCTGTTTAGTGTAGAAGCCAAAGTGTACTTTATACGGAGATACCTATGTCCAGTAGTGTACTGTTTGAGACTTATAAAATCTTGTACCTCTTTGACACATTTGTACGACGCGACGTGTAATGTGTAATGTATGTGTCAACTGCCAACAAGCTTTTGGCTGCTCTGAAGAATGTTTAATAATTAATTCTGTTTTTCTTTTAGGTGTTTCTAGTATCGTGTGTAATGTACAAAGGATTCTTTTAACTAACTTCAAGTGAAAAATGTATACATTGTCGTTGCTGATTATTTTACTTGAGTTTGTTACTGGTATGTCTAAATATTATTTTGTCCGTCCCGTGTCCACTGTCCACTCTTATTCATCCGGTGGTGAGTGTCGTAATAATTGGCACCAGATAACAGTACCGAAATGTGACACAAATCTATACCTTAAATATTTTATTTTCCATGAAACCGCGATATGATTTCGGTCGAGCCCAAGGCCACGAATATATTAACAATGTAAATGAAATATGCTTTTAGTATAACAATCATGATTTACTGCCAAAGACGCAGGTGTCAGATTCAATTTTGTTATATTGGATGGCGATGCAGTTTCAATAAAACATTTATTACTTTTTAAAAAAATGACTTCAAATTATTGTTCCTGTAACAATGTAAAACCGGACCAAGTTTAGAAAGTTTTGTAATTATAAAACAGCGTGTAAAAGTTTAGGTAGAGCCCTAAGAAGATCTAGACTGTTCTGTACTGAAGCAATAAATATAACCAGTCACAGGAGGGGCTTTAGCTGAGGCTTGAGGAGGGGCTGGAGCGTCGGACTTGCAACCGAGTGCTTGCGGTTGTCAATCACCCCTTATAGATAGACCCCAGATATATATTCCTAGTATCCTTGTAAAAGCATAACCAATTTAAGATTAACTGGAGCATTTGTTTAAAATTATTGATTATTTCGACAAGAAAACTAAAGAGGGACGAGAGGAAGGAGAGGAGACTACGCGAGTTTTTTTTTTTTAATATGAACATATGGTAATAAGCAAGTGCCTGGCAAGTAATAGAATTCAAAATATTTTTAATCCAGTGATTGACGGTGGTTTTCCCTTTTCTGACCGTATTAAATTCTCTTATCTCTCATCTCCTATAAGGTTTTTAAATTAAAAATAAATAAATATTTCGGATATCTTACAAACATCACCATCTAGTAGTCAAACTAAGCAGAGCTTGTAATATACGTATGAACCGATATAAATATTTGCAGATCATACAAAAATTTGACAAGGCCCGGGAATCATACCCAAGTCCTCTTGGTCGATAGCCGCATTTGCTTACCGCTAGACCAACAAGGCAGTCAGATTAAACAGAATGAATACTAATTGAGCTGTATTTGTTATAAATAACATATTTTTAAATGATAAAATTACAGCAAATTTAAAATGTAACTGTCGACGAGTAATCGGTGGTACTATAACGAACGTTTTCGAATACCCGAGTGTAGCGGCTGTTCTGAGACATTATAATCCAAGACCAGCTCGACCTGACAGCATCCAATACAGACAAGTTTGTGGTGGCTCAATAATCAATGAAAGGCACATTATCAGTGCCGCTCACTGCTTCATGTAAGTAGGATTTAAGATACCTGTTGATTGATTTAGAATATCATGTAGTATATACAAAAATTAGGTGATTTGGATAAGCTATGCACAAACTGAGCTCAAATTTTGACCTCAGTTGGTGCGTTTTCTGTTCTATTATTCTATTTTTCTATTTTCTTGTTTCATCAAAACAAAATATTAGCGAAAAACGTTTGCAACTTTGTTAGAGGTGCAGTTCAACTACTTTCTGTTAGTATTACTTCATTTGTTACAACAGTTGAAACTTTAAAAGCTTTTTTTCAGTTCTACTCATAACGAAAAAGCGATGCTCTCCCCTCAAATATTTCGTATCCGTGTTGGTTCTTCTACAGCTCACTTTAAGGGTAATACCCACGATATCGACTCAATAATTCTCCACCCTAACTGGAATGCAGATACATATGATAGTGACATCGCAGTACTGGTTACTGAAAGTAACATTGCATATAGCACATCGGTTCAACCTGCAGTTCTTCCTCATATGAACTATCAGCTTGAAGATAACCAACCCGTTTGGGCGATTGGATGGGGTTATACTGCAGTAAGTATAAATTAAGATATTAAAATTGTAGTCTTTTTGAAGTAAATCTTCTTCACGCACGCTTGATTAATCTGGTGGGGATAGGCTGGTGCTTAAGGTAGAAAAGGACTCACTTTCATCAAGTGAAGATAGAAAAAGAGAGAGTTACACTCCTTATGTTACTAATACTAAATATGTAATTTAAGAGAATTATTTAAACTTTCTATAATCCGACGTTTTGAACGGATTAACGTTGCCTTTACAAACATTTACGAAACGGACACAAAAGCACTTAGACTCAGAACAACAATTTGTGGATCACGCATTCCGTTGTCCCATGTGGGATTTGAACCCACAATACATGGCGCAGTAGAAAGCACCGTGGCGATTCCTACTAATTTTCTTTTTCAGGAAAATGGTGCACCCTCCGAAAAACTTCGTCATGTTAAAATCTGGACCATAAATCAGGACAAGTGTAAGAAACTTTACCAAGTGACCTACAATGTGACTGATAACATGTTGTGCTCTGGCTGCCTCGAGATCGGCGGTCGAGATCATTGCACACAGGACTCTGGCAGTCCTATCTACCACAACGGTATCGTCGTCGGGTTATCCTCCATGGGTATTGGATGTGGAAGACCCTGTTATCCTGGTATCAGTGTAAGAATATCGCGCTTTACGGATTGGATTGAGTGTATGGCTAACCAAAATTGTGATTAGTTATTGCAGTTTTTAATTTACAATAATGATATATTCTAGAATTAAACTTACTTGACAGTCACGAGTATGAATTATACAAAAATGTTGTTGACATGTGGATTTTAAGGTTAGAAATATTTATTTCCCAAAAATTTACAAATCCCTTCACTTAAGCATAATTATAAAAATTAGGTACACCTAGAATAGAATATTATTATGAAAGTATGGATGATAGTTTTGTTCTCTAGCTAAAGCAAGAAAGCGAAAATAACTTAATATTGTCACATGGTAAAGGAGTATGACGTCGAAGAAATATTAGGTCGGAATAGAGATTTGCCAAACACGTGCATGTTGAAGACGACTTCTGCCAATGTAGTGTTTTTCAGAAGTTAGTTTGCTTTCGTTAGTTATTAGCGATATAATTATTTTAAAAGGTAACGATAACTTCTACTTTTCGACGTTTCGAATGGTTTAAACCGCTCGTGGCCACTGGTCTGAGGTCTGTCTGGTCGGTCTGGTCATAGATTGAGGTGATCTTACCTTTCGTACGGTTAATGGTAAAAAGATTAAACTTTGCATAAATATGTTAAAATTAAGTGTTTTTATCACATTGGCAAAGTGCTAAAACGTAATCATGAAAAAAAAAAATTGGTGTAGGTAACTCCCCTACATGTAGAGAGGGAATGTTTTTTTTTTCGCGTCTTACTTATGGGCTATCTTTAGTGTGTGTGGAATATCATGAGAAAGATCTTTTAAAAATGTTGAGATGTTGCTAAGACGATGTTTTAGTTAAGGTATCTCTCTGTTCTCAACTTTTAAGAGCAACTTTTTTTGTAAAAATACTAGTAGGGTGTACCCCTATCTAAAGGCTAAACAGCTGGCTCTTAAAATCTGAAATAATCCATACTCGTTCTGTTCATCAGAACACAATGAAAGCCATGGGCATGTATGAAAGTCCAAAAGTCTAAAAACAGTTTCGTTAGTTAGTTTACGGCAATTTTTATTAAAAAGAGTTCAACATATTGTCTTTAGGTTGATTTTATTATGTTCAATATATTTTATATTTAGTGCAAAAAATTATGTATTATTCTACTATTGATTATGTAAATAAACAACTGTACAACCAAATTCTTATTTTTTTTTAGATAATTCCTAAACCTGTATCACCTTTCAGAAGACTATAAGTAGTAAGTCTGAACAAAGATTGTTAGATATAAAGGTCAAAAAATCTATATTGATCTATACCTTTTTTTTAAAAGACAATTCAATCATTCAGATATGCACATCCTGTGTCGTACGTAGAGTAAGTTTACTTCATCTACTAATTTCTAGAGATTGGTATAATCAATTCGCTCCGTATCAAACTATGTGATTAAATTACTCTCTTAACTTTGCTACTTCTAACTCTAGTCAAAGTGGATTGCGAATTTTCACCGAGTTGAAATTATACTCAATTAATGTTTGAAACAGCGTCTCGAGAACAATGCAGATGTGTATTCTCTTTGTGCACTATGTATATACAAATAAATAAAATTGACGTGTCTGTTTGTAATATCAAATGAACAATTTCTTACTAAATGCAATAATCAAATTAAAAATGCAATTTTAATTAAAAATCGGTACAAAAGTTCATTAACCTTAAAAGCGACTGTGGAGTTGACAATCTATTTATCTATCTTTTTCGATCTTTAGTATTTGTGTAATGTCTCGTTCTCCCGTCAAAAATATGTTAGGATCAAGACGAGGTCACCAACATTCAACAGTTAGTTGGCCAGATTCTTTCAAAACTATATTATATACAAAATATGCAACCCAAATATAAAAAAGTAACGTATCCCTGCTTTCTGATTTACCTTTAATATCGCTTCTCGTTGGCCGTACTTTTAGTAGAATAGTTGAATCATTATTTACCAACGCTCGCTTTTCTTTCTAGTAGTATTATCTATTTTCGTCATCTTAATTGGTTATAAGTACCGCTTCTAAAGGAAAGGTCAAAGTTACCATCCGCCATATAGAACTGGGTAATATTCTCTCACTTTTCAAACCATATATCTATTTCATATATACACTCGGTTCCAAAAATAACGGGTCAGTCACATAAGCCCGAACGGGTCAGTCACATAAACCCGAATATCTCCCGAACTACGTATGCCATCCTAATGAAACGAAGACTGTTCAATTGAGAATTTAATTATACAGATAAAAAATAAAATAAAACTTAGTTACACCCACAATATTAATCTTAAATTAAAAAAAAACTAAAGTAGTCATATTTTTCTTAAGATTACATTTTTTTTATGATTGTTTTTTTGCTGTTTTTCATCACTTTCTTCATTTAATACTTTGTATTGCCTCCACGTGATGAAGCCTCCAGTGATGAAAAACAGCAAAAAAACAATCATAAAAAAAATGTAATCTTAAGAAAAATATGACTACTTTAGTTGTTTTTTAATTTAAGATTAATATTGTGGGTGTAACTAAGTTTTATTTTATTTTTTATCTGTATAATTAAATTCTCAATTGAACAGTCTTCGTTTCATTAGGATGGCATACGTAGTTCGGGAGATATTCGGGTTTATGTGACTGACCCGTTATTTTTGGAACCGGCTATATATGGTGGGATATATGGAACAATGTTACCCTGTGCTGTTTGGTCGGCTCTCTTTAAACCACCGTTTTTCCCTTTCGTATTAACCGCAGTGATTAAAAACGGCGGTCTATTTTTGTAATTTATGAAACGCGATCGCATGCCTTTCATGTACTAGTAAATACTCGATTAATATTTTCTTCAAGCAAATTAACAGGAATGTGTAACTTCTATTGACTATGTTTTTTTTTACACACAACGTCATCTAGTCCCAAACTAAGCAGATCTTGTATTATGGGTACTAGACAACTGATATAAATATTTAAACCAACTTTTTTTTGTAAATATTATACATAGAAAACGCCCAAGGTCCGAAACAAATATTTATAGTAGGTTTAAATATATATAAAAAAGACTGTATCTTCATTTTGATCGACGTTTATTAAGAGGCACCATATGTCTTGATTGATGATTTAGTTTAAGCAACAGATTGTGCGAGTATTCTCAAGTTTAGTATAAATATAGAGAAAATAGTGAGATGACCAAGTACATATGAATTCACTCGACTTAAATAATACATCAGTCTTGCAGAAAACGAAATCAGCTTCTGATGTTCAGAAATTATTTCAGTGTTTTTCAGTAATGAGTGGGGCTAGTGGACATTCGAAACTTCCTCTCATTGGAGTACCCGATCCGGGAATCGAACCTAAAACCTCTTGATCGACCATCACGTTGTATTAAATCATGTATAAAGGTTTTACGCCACCACTTTAATATCAAACTTTTGAAATTACTCGACCGACACTACGTACAGCTATGACTTAATTACGCAATTAAACTTTACAAAGTGTAAATGGTTGCGGAGTGACACAGTGCAAGCTGAGGACCACTTTGAACGAATCTATAATTTACCTGAAACACTATTGAAACTTCGACTTGAGGGTTTAAAAGGTTAGATTTCTGCTTTTATGTTTTAATCTATGGACTAAAGTGGAGATTGCTTGCATTCGTGAAAATTATGTATGAATTAATTGTGTCTAGCTCGCTGCACCTTATGTTTATACACGGTTGGCTTATTATTACCTTTTTTATGGGTACCAAATTTATTTCCGTTTACATCAAACGGTTTTTACATTTTCATTTTTTCATTAAGAGCTGCGTCGGCCAGCTCGTTAATGATGAAAATGTAAAAACAGTCTTAAGTGTGAGGCGGACACGCGGACGCTGGGTTCCGAAAAATTATCTGTAAAACCAGCGAAAAAAAATCATGTCTGTGATATGGAAGTACCCTTTAAATATTAATTTCATTTCAGTTATTCTGTTGTTAATATAGTATTAAATTTGTTGTTATAGCGGCAACAGAAATAAATTATCTGTGAAAATTTCAACTGTCTAAGTACTGATAGTTAGACGATTGAAATTTTCACAGGCAGGCATACTGCCTGTGAAAATTGGTGGATGTCCGAGGGAACATCAGGCAGACGGGTTAAACGAACTGACAGCGGAGTTTTAGTAATAGGGTCTGTTTTACCCTTCTGGTACGGAACCCTTAAACACGAGGATGAGATGAAATAGGGACCGAGTCAGACGAAAAAAGAAAAAACAATATACGCTATATTATTTGGCAAGTATTATATATTTGGCAAGTAAGTAAAAATCTAGATTGAATGCTTCCTTTTCAAACAAGCAAATTGAGTTTTTTTGTGTTTGTTCCCATGTAACTTTGTAAATAATGAACTATTTTTGATATTCAGTTATCTCAGTTATTAAAATGCAACAGTAGTTACACTAGGGATTGAAAAATAAGATTAGGAAACAATCTAAAATTTTACCACTATAATAACCTCAAAATATTACATCACTAAGCGCTCCTTGCTTATAAATTAAGTGGATTCTAAGTAAAACGGTTAAGCGAGAGATTAGACATTATCTACGTCTTTAGAATACCAATAATAGTAACGATAGTAGGTAATCCCCTAATTTCCCACACGATCTCACTAATGCTCACTAAGTAATGAATAAGTTTGTTTACTTGTTACTTCTAATGACTCCATTGTTCATTACGAAATGAATTATGATATGATGGAACATCTGTATGAAAATACACGGTTTTAATGTACAACAGGATTTAGGGTTTAAGGCGGAAAAAATATTTCCACTTAATAAGAAACCGGTGGCATATTATTGTACAAATGTTTTATTATTATCACCATCCTTATCAGCTCACTGCTGAACAAATGACTCTGCAATCGTAAAGGTATGATTCCGAACTACGCTGCACGCAGCAGTGCTGTCGCAGCAGTGCTGTCGCCGCACTACTGGTCTCCATACAATCTCTTTAAGCTTATATGAGATTACATTCCGAACTAGGCAGCAATGTCGCGGCAGCAATGTAGCGGCAGCACTGCTGCGCGTCAGTGTCGCCCTGCCGCCGCGACAGACCAGTAGTGACGCGTCTGCCGCCACAGCAAGAGTACCTAAGTGAATGTTGATAAGTAAATTGACAACAAAAGGATGAATTTCTCTGATTCAGAAGAGGAACAGTTTAATAACTATGTGACTTTATATCCAGCCTTTAACGATAGCAGTCATACTAATTATCGTTACAATTTAATAAAATTTTTGCTTCAATTTTGTCAGCAATTGAACTATGAATAAAACTGAACTGTTCTTTATATAAACGACAGTACTCTCTAAATTTTTCTTCATCACCTATCAAATGGTTTTTAATCAGCGTCTTGTAACATCCTTCCCGTTGTCTGCTTTTATTTATTTTATTTATTTAAGACTTTATGCACAAAATTGTGTCAAAGGCGGACTTAATGCCATGGGCATTTTCTACCAGTCGACCTTAGGGCGATGCAGAGACAAACGTGGTAGATGCACAATAATGAGGGATAGGTTTTTTAATTAAAACATATCCATACGGAACATAATATATAAATATTTATATACCCACATACATACATACATACATATATAGATACATACAGACATATACATACATATACACACTTATATACATACATACACATATATACTTATACCTACATAAATACATACTATCTTAATTTTTCGTTTGAGATAATTTAAAGTTAAGGTTTAGTTAATGTTTCTGTAAAATGTTTCCGCAACAAGTTTTTAAAAGTTTGGCGACTTCCTGCCGTTCTAATCTTGAGAGGGAGCGCATTCCATAACAGAGCAGATTGAACTAGGAAAGTAGAATGTACAAAGTCAGAGTGGTGAGTGGGACAGTGGAGAAGTGGATTGTTGGATGATCTAAGGTTTTTGGAGTGGTTTGTACCTAAATATTGAAGTTGTTTAGTTAAGTAAGATGGAGAGCTAGGCGAAAAGAGTAAAGAGTATAAGGTAGTTAACGCTCGTATCTGTCTGCGTTCGCGAATTGGAAGCCACTTCAATAGTGAGCGATGTTGAGACACATGATCATATTATATATATAAAACGAATCTGGTGCTTTTCTTTTATTATTAATATAAAGCAACAACAAATCATCGTCACCTTCTTCCTCTTCCAACAATATAAATAAAAGTTGGTTATCAATCGTCATCTTGTCAACTCAATGTAAACTAAAGAATACACAACAAAGCATCACCACGAACAAAGCGACACTGCCGCCTTGCTCGGAATTAGCGCGGCAGACAGCACTGCTGGGCAGCACCTTAGTGGCAGCACTGCGGCAACAGCACTGCTGCTTGTTGCCGAGTTCGGAATCACACCTTAAACCTCTTGTTTCGATTTTCATCTTTTAGCATCTAACTTCCTCCGTCATTCTAACTGGACGATGGGTACTTTTTTATACGACAATTTATAATATTATTCAAATTCAAATTCAAAATTCTTTATTCACTTAGGATGCAATACATCTCTTGTGACAGGTCAAGATTCTACATGTACATTTATGCCATGTTCGCAAACAATAGGTAGAGCCGGAGAAAAGAACATGGCAATAAAAACTCGCGGCCACTCCTTTCAAATCGCCAATGTTTACATAGTTTTAATGTTTATAAACCTGATATGGGGGTAAGGTGCTGCCACTAATATACTATACACCATGTTAGAGGACTGATGCAAATTATAGTAATTAAAAATTAGAACTTATGCTCATTTAAAAAAAAAAAAAACAACAGCCTCAGTGGGTACAACATAGTAGGAGCATCTACTTACAACAAAGGTAAAAACTATATGTGCTCAAATATTGGCCAAATTACTGGTAACGAAAGATTAAATATAAAATATTAATTATAAGATCAAAAGAAAGAGAAGAATGGCCTTTATTACTCACGTAGAATCTTTACTTACAAAAGTAAAATCATGTTCTTAAACAATGTGATAACAACATTCACATGAGTAGAATAAAATGATAAGGAGTAAGTAGTCAAATCCATTTTTCTTTATCATTTAAAAATTCGTCAACTGAATAATAACCTTTACGTATAAGATAAGTTTTGACTACATTTTTAAACTTTTCCACTGATAGACTCATAACACTAGCTGGTAACCTATTAAAAAATCGCACGGAAAGACCCATAAATGAATTATGCGTTTTATGTAGCCTATGATATTGACCTACTAATTTATGCTTATGTCTCGTGTTCACCGAGTGAACGTCACTATTCCTGTGATATAAATGCATATTTTGTTTTATAAACATAATGTTTGCAAATATATATTGTGATGCAACTGTCATAATGCCTATCTCTTTAAACTTTTCTCTAAGGGAAACTCGTGCACCTAGTTTGTAAATCGCACGCACTGCACGTTTTTGGAGAACGAAAATTGTTTGAATATCAGCTGCCTTGCCCCATAGCAGAATGCCATACGACATGACGCTGTGGAAATAACCGAAATATACTAGCCTTGCTGTTTCCACATCCGTAAGCTGTCTGACTTTGCTGACAGCATACGCTGCAGAACTGAGTTTCCCTGCGAGACACGATATTTGGGCGCCCCACTGTAACTTACTATCTAAAGTAATTCCCAAAAAAACCGTTGAATCAACAAAATTAATAACTTCATTGTTTAAAACTAGATTTGTACTGATATTCCTTACATTTGGCAAACTAAACTTAATACATTTGGTTTTTTTAGAATTCAAAAGCAAGTTATTTGATGTAAACCAGTCAAGGACTAATGCGAGGGACCTATTTACTTCGTCAGAGTAATCGTTTTTGCGATTGGTTTTGAATATAAGAGAAGTGTCATCAGCAAATAGAACAATATCGCATAACTTACTAGTAAAAAATGGCAAATCGTTTATATACACCAAAAATAAAAAAGGACCCAGAATTGAGCCTTGTGGCACGCCCATACTCACTGGTGATCCGGAGGACCTTATTCCATTAATATCAACATACTGTATTCGCTCACTAAGATAAGAAGCAACAAGATTAAGCGCTGTACCTGTTATGCCATAATGCCTAAGTTTCAGCAGAAGTGTACTATGCATCACACAATCAAATGCTTTTGAGAGATCGCAGAAAACACCAATGGCGTCCTGCGAGTTTTCCCAGGCACTATATATATGTTTAAGTAGTTTAGAGCCTGCGTCTACTGTTGAGCGACCCTTTGTGAATCCATATTGTTCACTATGCAGTAGATTATTAGAATTAAAATGTGTTCCTAATTGCATTAGTATGGCTTTTTCAAAGATTTTACTAATAGCTGGTAAAATAGAAATAGGTCTAAAATTACTAGGGTCGCTTTTTGAACCGGCTTTAAACAAAGGAATTACTTTACTGTGTTTCATCAAATCAGGAAACACACCGGTATCAACACATCGATTAAATATTGTTGCTAAATGTGGTGCTATCTTAATAATAATGCTATTAATTAATTTAACAGAAATACCCCATAAATCTGCTGTCTTTTTGCAATTAATTGACTTAAATATTTTTATTATGTCAGTGGGGTTTATAAAATTAAAACTGAATGGTACAGTACACTCTTTCACACTGCTTCTCATAAGTGATTGAGCATCAACCGGACATGATCTTAGGGAGCTGGTTGCATTTTTAGGTATATCAGCAAAGAAATTATTAAATGTTTGCGCCAGGTCTAAATTGTCAGTTACAGTTATATCACCAATAATTAATTAAAAATTATGTTCACGTGGCTTGACCCGCCCAGATTCAGCATTAATCATGTTCCAAGTGGCTTTAATTTTATTCTCTGCTTGTTTAATATTTTTACTTAAATATAAAGACTTGGCAGCAGCGCAAGTCTTTTTAAATACTTTGGAATAATTTTTAACATATTGAACAAACTTATGGTCAAAATTATATTGTTTCATGCCATATAATTCATACAACTTAGCTCTACTTATTTGTATGCCAGTAGTTGCCCAATCACAAAAGCTAATTTTTATATTTTTATAAAAAGTCTTAGTTGTGAATATGTTATTAAATTCCGATTTGATCATGTTAAACAAAGACGCGTAAAGGTAGTTCGGATCATCCTGACTAAAATCATTCTATATTGGTGATACGGACAGAAACATTTTCATTAAATTTGTTTAGGCGAGCTGTACTCATTGGCCTACAGGTGATCTTATTTACTTTAGCCACTGTATGAATAGGAAAAGTGACTTTCTGTCCACAGTGATCGGATGTTAAATCACTCAATATAACCTCATTATAATAACTACAGTTGCAAAAAATATTATCTAAGCAAGTAGCAGAATGTGATGTTATCCTTGTGGGTGCACAAAACAAATGTTTTAAATTAAATGATTTAAATAAAGTACATAATCTAATACACATAGGTGACTGTTCTAGTATATTAACGTTGTAATCACCACATACTACTACATGCTTTTTACCATAACTAAGTACTTTAAGTACATCTTCCATTATATTCTCGAATAAATTAAAGTCACTCTGTGGTGGACGGTAAACACAAACAATAATATGCTCCTTTAATTCTACACATGAGAGTTCTATAGTACGCTCGACAGAACGAGCAACAATATCCTTGCGTTCTTTACTATTTACACTATTAGACACAAAAATCAAAGAGCCACCATGTATAGCTTTCTTCCTGATGAATTTGCTTACCATACTATGATATTCATTATTAAAAATCAGTTCATCGTTTTTTAACCAGTGTTCTGTGACACAGAAAACATCAACAAGGTGGGTCTTTAAAAATAATTCTATTTCCTGAAATTTGCCCGATAAGCCCTGAATATTTTGGTGTACTATGGTTAGACTACCAGTTCGCTTATCTGTTGTTATTATTATATAACTAGCTGTGTCCCGAGGTGTTACCCGCGGTTACTGTCGTAGATACTTTGATATATTTACATATATGCATTTATTAAAATACTTTTCAATTACAGTACATGCAGACACTCCAATTTTATTTATTTGTATAGATTTACGTACCACTTTATTACTTAAGATGAACTCCGAAACTATTTTGCTGGCATTACTAAAATAGGATAGTTAACATCAAGCTTAGGTAAAGTTGCGTAGGCCATATTATAATTAAAACAAAACACTCGAGCGCTGTAAAAACCGGCGATTAAAAAAATAAAGTTGGAAACTACTCAATTTTATATTGAACTTCACTAAAATTACCACTACTTTTTAATTTAGGAAAACTGCCAATCTTTCAATAACAAGAGTTTACAACAAAATCAAAATATCTTCTTACATTTTATTAAACAGGCTATTGGTAGGTATATATTTGCAAGGCGATTACGGGCTCACGAAGAACAACATAATATATTAATAGGATAAAATACTTAGTCGATATCATCAATCAAGCCTTATCCATTACCGAATGTTGCTTCACAATACGTCTTGCGTCAGTCTTCATTAACTCCAGTAGAACAAATGTTTCTGAACCAAATTATTACACGTAACTGAGGATTTAGAACAAAATGTTGTTCCTTAATGGATGATGAAATATCGAGCTATCATTGGTACCTTTCTTTTTTAGAATTCTATTATTTTGTAGTTAATGACAGTCAATCAGTCCGGGGGTTATTAGATTTATTCCTGGCTATAATTATTCTGGTAGTCAAAGTAGTCATTTAAACCTATCAAAGTGACTCTACTCTGCTTGATGGAAAACAAGAGAATAATCCAGAAGTAGGGGCCACCATTCTCATTGTGAGTGCATACAATACAGCATGGTGACCCACAAAATGGCGGTTTACTGAAAGACGACAGTATGTGCAAAATGCTGTTATTTTAGATTAGTCAACTGTGTGAGGGCAGTACTGCCCTGGTTAAGCCGGCCCATTCCTGCTGAAGCTGAAGCATACCTAGAAGGGTTAGCAAGGTTAAGTGATAGATAGGTGATCAGAAATTGTTGATTGAAATCTTTTATTATGCTATACAGAGTAATGTCTCGTTATGTCTCAAAGAAAAGTTATCTTTGCACCTGCCGCATCTTATTTTTACATCACCTGAAGGTAGACTGGGAGAGAATGCCTCATGGCATTAAGTCCGCCTTTGTACAACAAGTGCAACAAGTTTTAAATAAATAAACATTATTATGTGGTCTGCCTTTTTTTACACTACATCGTATGAATATCGTATGTGGTAAATATGGCGAAGCCACAGAATATTAGTAGTTTAGATCTTTATACGGTTACGTGCTTAAATAATTGTTTTACTGAAGTTAACGTACGTGCCGCCAAACAATAGTAATATTATAATATTATAAATAAGGAAGAACAAATAACATATTGTCAATTAAGCAATTAAGTAAATAATATTTCTTCCTAGCGCCCCACCTAAACCTGTACATATTACATTGTATATAAGCTTTAGTTTAAGTTGAATTAGAAGGAGTCAATACGGAGTCTTACAGTCATAATGTAGTCATTAATAAATAGTACAAACAACGTGTCGTCTAATCGACTCACTGGGGTAACCAGCCTGGTTACCCCTACGGCCTCATCAATGGCTAGGCACAGCAAACTGCACACACGGTCCACGTAAGAAGAGAAACTCTCTCCCGTCAACGCAGCAGCCAGCCACTACGCAGCGGACTTCAGCCCCGACTCACTGGGGACTTCACCGCAGCACCGCGCATCGCACGCCCGACTCACTGGGATCAGCGGACTTCAGCCCCGACTCACTGGGGACTTCACCGCAGCACCGCGCATCGCACGCCCGACTCACTGGGATCAGCGGACTTCAGCCCCGACTCACTGGGGACTTCACCGCAGCACCGCGCATCACACGCCCGACTCACTGGGACTAGCGGCATACAGTTCCGACTCACTGGGACTAGCGGCATACAGTTCCGACTCACTGGGACTAGCGGCATACAGTTCCGACTCACTGGAACTAGCAGCACTCAGTTCCGACTCACTGGAACTGCTCACTCCTGGCACTGGCAAGCTCCGCAACAGAGCACAGACAGCCGACTTCCACACACAGCGCAAGCGAAAAACATACAAGAGCGCCAGCTACCGCGCGCCATCTAAAAGCGCCTACATAAAAACGGCATAACAATAAATGCAAACAAATACGAATTCACCAAGTCGGAGATTGATTTCCTCGGTTATCATACAACGAGCCAAGGGTTGACTCCTACTATGGAAAAGATTACAAGGTATAAGGATATCTCTTCTCTTCAGAGAGGGAATATCTATGGCGAAGCCACAGAATATTAGTAGTTTAGATCTTTATACGGTTACGTGCTTAAATAATTGTTTTACTGAAGTTAACGTACGTGCCGCCAAACAATAGTAATATTATAATATTATAAATAAGGAAGAACAAATAACATATTGTCAATTAAGCAATTAAGTAAATAATATTTCTTCCTAGCGCCCCACCTAAACCTGTACATATTACATTGTATATAAGCTTTAGTTTAAGTTGAATTAGAAGGAGTCAATACGGAGTCTTACAGTCATAATGTAGTCATTAATAAATAGTACAAACAACGTGTCGTCTAATTGGCTCCCTGGGTAAACACGCAATAGTAAACACTAAACGAGATGTTTTTGCAGTTCATTTAGAAAGCAATCAACATAAATTGCTTTTCTAGTACTGTAAAAAGTGGTGTGTATTCAGACTGGGCACGCCGTTCTTATTTTTGGTGAACTTTTTAGCCCAGTATTTCTATGCTCAGTTGCAAAAGTTGCAAATGCTTATTTCAGCTTTTGTTATTTCAAGAGGAAGCTATACGATATTTTATGCGCCATTGATTTTCCTTTGTTATGTTAATGTTCCCAGGCAAAAGCCATTTTAAAAGAATGTTTATTCTAGAAATGAAATGGGCTACAAAGACGACGAAAAATGTTATATGTGCCTTAAGAAATGTACATTTGAACATTGTATGGGTATATTTAAAACTTCCGTCAATATTATTACTAAACTAGCTGAGGCACGCGCTGTTAATTTATCTAAGTTACTCCTTATGTCATCAGCTACCTATCAGTGAAAGTGTCGTTAAAATCCGTCCAACCATTCCAGAGATTAGCCGGAACAAACAGACAGACAGACAAAAGTTTCAAAATTGTTTTTTTGGTATAAGTACCGTACATACTTTCATATGCATTTAGTAAGAAATTAGAAACTGTTCGTTGATTTTACAAAGAGACATTTAATTTTGTTTTTCCTAGATGGGTGACCGTTTGTGCTATGAAGTGTTACGAGCTTTTGCGTGATTCGGAATTCGGTAACGTTAAGCAGTCGGTCCCGGTTGCTATCATAAGACTACAGTCGTGAAGATTGGTTGGAAGCCTTTGGGCGGCTTAACCCTTTCACGCTCAAGGGAAATATTTTTCCCTTTTACAAAATTTGTAATCGATTATTCAATTAATACCGAATCGAGATTTACTTCACTAAATGTCAAAATGAAACGTATATCCAAGGCCGCAAATATGATCCTGAACGTATAAAAAAAAAAGAACTGTTTAACTTTTTTAGCGCGAAAACCAAAACATTCGCGGGCTGAACTCTGTGTTATTTCAAAGTTTTTTAGACTTGTGTAATTAAAAACACTGTGTTTTTTCACGTGTTTTATATTATATGGTAAGTATTATTTTATGTAATAATAAAGTAAACTGCAGAAAATTTGCAAAAGTACCTAAAAATTACAAATTACCTAAAGGGAAATATTCTTCCCTATGGTCCATAACAGGTCCATTTATTGTAGTGTTATTATATCTAATGCTCTATAATAATATATTGTTTTCGTGTATTTTTATTTCATTTACCTATATATTTTTTACAGAAATGGCTAAAACAGGGTGCAAAGAATTTCATATTCGAGATGAAGATATATTGCAGTTGCTGACGGCAGATAATAGTGATGGAGAAGATGAATTACAGTTAGATGAAGAAGACCAGCAGTTTATAGCTCAGGATATAGAAAATGGAACCAGTGTAGTTGAAATTGAAGATTTTGTTCAAGACCAATCAAATCAAAACTCATTACCTACCTGTTCAAATACTTCAGAGACTGTCCCTATTTTCGGCTGGAGAAAAAACTCATACGTGCCTCACATATTTTATGAAAGTGAGTATGATTTTGGTCGTAAAAATATATTGTCTGATCGGCAGGACATGTTGTTACCAATGGATATTTTCATGGAGGTGACACAACTGGATCAGTTAGTTTCTAATATTATAGTAAAAGAAAGTATCAAAACTATTAGAAATTACTGGTCGACTGATGAAGACATGGGTGTCCCTTTTATCGCTAATGTTATGCCAAGAACTAGATTTGAGCAAATACGGCAAAATTTACACTTTTGTGATAACGATAATCACTCGCAAATGAGTGACCGCGCATACAAAATTAGACCCGTTATGCAACATTTCAATTTGTGTTTTCAAGCAGCAATGAATAATTCACTAAGGCAATCCATTGATGAACACATGATCAAATTCAAAGGGCATAACATTATGAAGCAGTACATCAAAAATAAACCTATAAAATGGGGGTTCAAGATGTGGTGTAGAGCTGAGTCTTCGACAGGGTACTTATATCAGTTTGATTTATATACAGGGAAGAAAACGAATACAGAAATTGGGTTAGGTGAATCAGTAGTACTCAGTCTGACAGAAGAACTAAGGGGTCTTGGTTGTGAAGTGTATTTCGATAATTTTTTCAACACTCCTGCTTTACAATACAAACTAATGATACAGAACACTAAAGCCTGTGGTACTGTTCGCACAAATAGGAAAAATGTGCCGAAACCATTGCCGTTAGATAAAAGTATGCAAAGAGGCGACATTCATGCCGTAAGTTCAAATGGTATAACATTTACAAAGTGGATGGATAGCAAAGGAGTTCATATGTTGACCAATTTTATATCCCCAGTGCCGACAAGCACAGTAAAGAGGAGGCAGGCAGGAACTGCTCAAAAAATAAATGTGATCTGTCCAGAAGTTGTAAAGTGCTACAATAAATATATGGGCGGTGTGGACCTAATGGACCAGCGCAAAGCCTGTTATGAGGTCGATCGCAAAGCCAAAATTAAATATTACTTGCGACTCTTTTTTGACCTACTAGATATAGCTATGAATAACTCGTACTTAGTGTACATAAAGTTGCACGAAGCACACCGCGTAGAAGGACCAGTTCTAAGCAGCCTCGAGTATCGCCAACACATAGCACGAAGTCTGATAAATAATTTTACATGTAGACAGCGATCAAGACCCACTTTAGTCTCCTCTGAAAAGCTTCGTATTAGCAACAAACGCAGTTTGCCAGCTCACAACATGCAAAAAGCAGAAAAAATGAAGAGATGTGTAAATTGTGCTAAACGACGCATTGAAAACAGGACATTCAATAAATGTATTATGTGCAATGTCCACTTGTGTTTCACAAGTAAGCGAAATTGTTTCGCAGAATATCATAGCTGACTTAATATTATTATTTTCCTATCACTTTGTATTACTATTTTTTGTGTAACACAGCTATAAATAAAACACCCATAAAATAAACCTAACTGTTCTTTTATTTACCCTTATGGTCCAATGGGAAAAATATTTCCCATAAAATTACAGAAAACCTATACGCCCTGCTTTGTTTTTCTGGTGATATTCCCTTACTTTATACCCAAAATGGCTAATATAATGTGTTACTTTATAATATTTAGTATTGGATATCTTATGGTCCTGTAAGGGTTAAAAACATACAACGGTAAATTTACGTAGCCACAACGTTGTCTTGCCAGCCCTCAAGTTGCCAGTCCAGCAAGCGAGGGGAAATACGGCCATAACACTCTCCTGACAAGAGATCCCAGCCTAGTTACGGGATGTTATGGGTTGTTGATGATATATATGTATATACAAATTAAATGTTTATCTTACATCACCATCATCATAAAACATCAACGACACAATTTGTTATTTGTTTCATTTTATAAAATGAAACAAATAACAAACCTTTAGAACAATCGAATGATGTTCTCATTTATAAATGAGAACATCATTCGACAAGAAAATTTAAATATCCAATTGCATGAAGTCAAACAATCTAAATTCCTTAGATTTTTTGGGTTTTTTGTACTATATATTACGATACGGTATCTTGTGATTTGTGGTCAAAATGGAATATTTGATTTTGCACATAAAATTTTACCTAGAAATACGAAGGCAATTGAAAATAGCTGTAAATTGTTGCTGCGTAAAGGTTAAGCAATACATCATCAAAATTAATCGGGCCGTCTCTTGTATCTGTAGGGTTGTATTGATGACGGTTTAATCAAATCATATGAAAAAATTTGATAGAAACCCGATATGACTAGACATAAATCTTTCTTAGGCAGGATATTAGTAGACGAGGTAGAGGCCGAAAATGTATATCTTTGACAAAGAACTTAAGAGACTGGTTGAAGGTGGACAGCACAGAAGCATTGATTCGCATGACCGAAGCAAGGGGCAGATACACACGTATGGTCGCCGACCTCCGTGATGGAGATGGTACCTAAAGAAGAAGAAGGATATTAGTTTGTAATCGAAACAGGTTTTGACATAGTGTGTAGATGTTTTATCTATACGAATAAATATAATTGAAGTGTCTGTATGTAATATCAAACAGTTTTTTACTTAATGCTTATTATGATATAATATATATGGTATTAATTATTGAAAAAAGGAATTGTTAAAAAATATCTATCTGTCTGTTTGTTTCGGGTAATCTTATGATTCCGAAAGCTTATGGCATAAGGAGTAACTTGGGCTATTTTTTGTAGACTAGCTTCGTTCCGCGGCGTTACTTTAACGGCGATTTATAACAAAAACGCGGATAACGCCGCGGGACTCAGCTAGTATGAAATAAAATATGACTACGAGTAAGTACCTACGTGCGTAAGTGGTTGCATGCGTGGTTGTGTGCGTGCGTGCGTGTTTTTTTGTACGTGTAGGCACGAGTGCGTAAAGCTGGAAACTGACGGACGGACGCTTCTGACGGACGCGGCTGATAGCCGTGATCTAGAATATGAACATACTGAGCTGTGCAAACTATCGGACGTAAGTCGTGGACGTGTCCTTTGACTGACCTTGAGCGTTCGCACGTCCGACAGAAATCTGGCACAAGACCGACTGAAAAGACTGTGCACACTTATCAGCCGCGTCCAGCGAATGTGTTTCCAGATTAAAGGTGCAGACACATTAACGGACGCGGCTGATGGATGCGGCTGACACAGAGCTGTTCACACTATCTGACGTAAGTCGCGGATGTGACCTTTGACTGACCTTAAGCGTTCGGACGTCCGAAAGAAATCTGGGTGCGGACCAGTGTTGCCAGATGTACGATTTAAATCGTATTCATAAAAATGAAATAATAGCTAGTAATATTATCTAACATGCAGGCACTGGAATAATTGCAACTTTGAGACTTTTGATTTTACATTTAATTAGATTAAAACTGATAATTACAGGATTTTTCTTGTTTTTAATGCCCTCCCTACAATGTATTCTATTCATTACTATCATTAAATTATACAAAATATAATATAAAGATAAAAATGTAGATTTACTGTTTTTAAAATTTGAAATTTACAGTTTTCTAGAGTTTTTTGAAGCCTATCTACAGTTTTGCTCCATGCTGGGGTTGGCAACCCTGCGCGTCCGCAAGCAACGTCCGAATAGACTGTGCACATTATCAGTCGCGGCTGACGGATGCGGTTGACTCAGAGCGGTGCACACTATCTGACGTAAGTCGTGGACGTGACCTTCGACTGACCTTAAGCGTTCGGACGTCCGAAAGAAATCCAGTGTTGTCAGATGTACGATTTAAATCGTATTCATAAAAATGAAATAATACATAGTAATATTATCTAACATGCAGGCACTGGAATAATTGCAACTTTGATACTTTTGCTTTTACATTTCATTAGATTAAAACTGATAATTATAGGATTTTTCATGTTTTTAATGCCCTCCCTACAATATATTCTATTCATTACTATCATTAAATTATACAAATATAATATAAAGATAATTTTATTTATTTTACATCTTTATGCACAGTAAGTACAATGGCGGACTTAATGCCACAGGCATTCTCTTACAGTCTACCGTCGGGTGGTGCGGATATATTTGAGAAGGTGCACTACAATTTTGGCGAAATAAAAAGTAATATCTACCATGTATCTGGGTGTTCATTCGATAATCATACTCTGATACATACATACAATATACACATATATATAAATATATATACATATACACACATACTCACATATACATATACCTACATATATACACACATACATATACACAAACATACATACATATAATAATATAAAGTGTCAATTTTGTGACGACTCTGCCAAGTTCCGAGCAAGGAGTGCTCGTACCTTTGCTTTGAAGGTATCGCGACTGGGTGCCATTCTGATTTCCTTAGGAAGGGCATTCCAGAGGAGGACAGATTGAACTGGAAAGGAAGAATGCACGCATGCAGAAGTGTGGGAGGGGCATGACAGAAGCAGACTGTTTGTGGAGCGGAGGGTTCTTTCGTGGTTAGAACCTAGGAGTTGGAAAGAAGAAGTCAGGTAGGTAGGCGTGTTAGGGGAGTTAAGAATAGAATAGAGAGTCGTTAGGGCGCGCAGGTGGCGACGCTGACGAATAGGGAGCCAGTTCAATTCGAGGCGGAAAGAGGAAATATGGTCAAATTTACGCAGATTAAAAACGAATCGAATGCAGTTGTTTAGAAGTCGGTCGTATTTGTTGAGTAGGTCTGCATTCAGGTCGTAATAGCACACATCACCATAATCAATGATGGGTAAAATCAAAGTTTGCACCAACATCGCTTTAATTTTGGACGGTAAAAAGTTTTTAAGACGGTATAACGCCCGCAGTGTGCCCGTAACTTTCTGACTTACGCTAGTGGCCTGTGTTTGCCAATTAAGGTTGTTGTCAATAAACAGGCCTAGATCCTTTACCGTAGAGCTTAAAGGAACAGTCAATCCATTGAATAATATGGATGGTAGTGTATTTGGGTCAAGCCTTCTGGTCATATACCGACTCCCTAAGATGATAGCCTGGCACTTTGTAGGGTTCACAGTTAATCCGAATCTTTCAGACCATCCACTAATAGCATCCAGATCGTTGTTTATCATGGTGATAGCTTCTGTTACGTTGTCTACAGCAGCATGGTAATAGAGTTGTAAATCATCGGCATAAAGATGGTACGCACACTGAAGATTTTTAGTGATAAGATTAATAAAAATAGAAAATAACAGTGGAGAGAGAATGCCGCCTTGAGGTACACCAGCAGCAAGCTCACACCATACGGAGGTTGATTCGTCGATATTGACGGACTGCTGGCGTCCTCGAAGATAAGAAGAGAACCATTCCAGTTCATCAGGTGATATCATATAATACGAAAGGATGGACAGGAGGACGTCATGACTGACAGTGTTAAAAGCATTTGAGAAATCGATTAGAACTAACACGGTAACTTTGGAGTTCTCAACTGCCGTCCGAATGTCACCAGTCACTTTCAGGAGAGCGGATGTTGTGCTGTGTCCAGGCCTAAAGCCCGATTGAAACGGACTAAGCAAGTTGTTGCGATGCATGAACTGTGATAGCTGTTGATGTACACAGGTCTCCAGCACCTTGGATAGGAAAGGAAGTATGGAAATTGGGCGCAAGTGATTTACAAGGGTAGGATTAGGGACCTTGGGGATGGGTATCACAAACGCGTTACGCCACAGTGAAGGGAACTTCCCTGAGTCAAGTGAAAAATTGACTATATGTGTAATCGCAGGAAGAAGGTGGTCGAGGATAGGAGTGATCATGCGCCGGCTAATGTTGTCACTGCCCATTGCATTGGATTTGAGGGAGAGAATTATCTTTCTGATATCATCTGATGCAACTGGAGAAAATTGAAAATTAATAATGTAGATTTACCATTTTTAAATTTGAAATTTACAGTTTTCTAGTTTTTTTGAAGCCTATCTACAGCGGTTTACCCACTAAACCCCGCGGCGAATGTGTATTCACCTTAAGAATTTGCTTTTAAAATGTAGAAAACTCAAAAAATCCCTATTGCGTTATGTATGTACACATATATTATAGGTTTTTCACCCTTTAACTATTACGATTGTAGTCAGATTCAGAAATTTTTTTTTAAGAATATAAATAATGAAACACACTTGCTTTATATAAATATATTTAAATTTTAGTGAAATTATCTAAATTCTTACGAAATGTTTACAAACGATTAACAAAATAACATGGTAGGTATATATACTTTCTCGATGTATGTAATACAGTTTCTTATTATTTCATATTTTGATTGAAGTCTAAATAAACTATTTCAAAAATTTATTACAGCAATTGCCTAGCCCAACAAACACTCAGACCAATTAAAAGGTACATATTTTTAGATTATGGTTAATGTAGTTTGATATTATTTATAACTAGCAAATCAAAATCAACTTGTTAGCGAAACTGTGAAAGCCTGGTTGGGAAAAATAGTATCCTGCCGACTTCCAAACACATTAATGTGTATTGAAAAAAAATATTACGACATATGATGACACATACGACACACAACGTCATCTAGTCCCAAAATAAGTAGAGCTATGGAGTCGAAGACGGACTTTTCTCCTTATACGGAGAGGCCCAATGTGTAAGGGTTCCGAGTCATGAATTACAGGATGCTAGAAAATTAAACCTGTATGAAAAATATGCTTTTTAAACGGGCATATTGTAATATGGATTATTTTTATCTGATATACCTACAGAACGAGATCAGAATTGCGAAATACAAATTTCATAAAAAATATTACTCCGAGATATTTATAATAACTCCGAAATATTTATAATAAATCTATGGTGCGGTAATTTAAACATCAATTACAATAAATAAGATAACATTACAACATAACGTATCAAAACAATACAAAATATAATTATGTAACATTGTATAGCGAAAGGGGTAATCAGAGTAAAATTTAAAACTTTTTAATAAAAAAATAAACAGCTGAAAAAACTGAATAGCAGAAAATAATAAACTATTATTACTTAGCCTTAACAACTACCTTCTTAAACTAATTTAAGTATACCTAAATAATTTTGAGTCGGCGCCAAAATGACTTTTATATACATATACAGCTTGTAAATACCCAGTCGTTACATGTACCTAAGATTAAATCGACAGAGTACCGATGTACTAGTTTGCTTTTATTCCAAACTTTATCCAATCACTTACTGTTCGCTGAATGGATTAAGATTAAATACGCCACACAAATAAGTCAAATTCTGCGGTGAACATTTTCGCATATGGAAATTGATATTCAGCTGAATTCCAGCTGAATTTGTAATACTAACGTAATAATAGTAGAGTTATCATATCAGTGACACCGTGTAATTTGTACAGAGTCATTACGGCACGAGTTATCAGGATTAAATATAAGCAGGTATATAAATTTCGAATTTGTGAGTTCAATACTGATATTGGATAGTCATTATAACATTTTATTTCTTTCAGTACGTTTAACAATCCGTGTGGTGACGGATTAAGAATACAGGGTGTCACCACCCCTATTCATTCCGTGGGTGTCGTAAAAGGCGACTAAGGGATAAACTACGCAAGACAACATCAATGCAAAGAGAAGGAAAACTTACCAACCCGTCTGGCCAGCGTGGTATAGTAGGCCAAAACCTCCGTTTTAAGTAGAGGCCTATGTCCAGCAGTGGACTGTTAATGATGATAATGATATGACATTTAACAATTTTTTTTTATTAGCCTCTCAAAGTAATTCTACTCTGCCTGATGAAAAGCATGAGGAGAATCTTAGAGTAGTGGTCACCGTACTAATTAACGTAAGCAGACAATGCAGCATGGTGACCTACACCATGGCGGCCAATTGAGAAACTTCTGCATCCCGAACCTCCGGTTTCGCACTTACCAAGGAAATACGTCGAGAGCACGCATGCTGTCATTTAGGATGGTCTTCTATGAGAGGATAGAGCGTACCTACGTGGAGAAATCAGCGTGGCTCTATTACCTTACGTTTATTTTATTTACTTCATAACATAGGGATCAGAACACGTGTAACGTACATAAAGGGAATTTATCTTACCCTAAATACATGTACATAATACTATTAATCCCCCTATAATTTTTTGATTTGATCCCCTAATAGCAGTCCCCTCTCCAAACGCAACATTGATATTGCGAGCTGTTTCTACAGCGTTAGTTCCGCGTCGGAACTCGTATCAAAAAATGAATCGAATTTTCGAAGTATTCATCTTTCTTGTCTAAGCTGAATAAAAAAAGACAACTGAAAGTCGATATTCGAATGTTGCACAATTTTTAAAAAAAGACCATAGCTACGATTTGAAAAAACTTTCACTCAAAAATCTCAAACCATGAAGGTTCTATGTCAATTCGAAGTACCTATTACAGTTTTATACTTTAACCCTATTATTTATAATAATATTTATTTTATTAACCAATACATATGTCACATTTTAGGACACCTGATATGAAACCTTACAACTCTAGGCATAGGTAAACAAATCATCTTGAGATTCAGATCAAGAATGAATGATCAAGATGAAACTCAGAGGTTTGGAAAATACAAATCGTCATTTAGCCAGCACACCTCAGATAGATATTCGAACCATCACCAAGAGAATCACACAATACATCACCGAGAGAATGCATCAAGGCATTAATTCCGCCTTTGTACATTAAGTGCAACAAGTTTTAATAAAATAAAATTAAAAAGCAGTAGGGTTTCTTTTTTGTTTGAAGACGTTAATCTCAGGAACTAGGCGGTGCTCAGCTAGACACGAATAATTAAAACATCAATCGCCATTGAATACTCGATCCCTTCTGATAAGCGAAAATGATAATAGGATTGGATGGGTTAGTTTCTTGATCAATGGATTGTACTTGATCGCGACCCAATTAAAATGTGAACATATTATCAAAGTTGTTAAATTATCCCCTTTCGTGTTCGATGGTATACAAGTTTAATTGGCATGGTAATATGCAAACCTTTATATATGTATATTAGCTGAATATCACAGCGCTACCCGCGGATTTTGTTGTAAATCGCGAGTAACGTCGTGGAGCGAAGCTAGTATAAAAACTATAGCTTAAGTTACTCCTTACGTCATTAGCTTTCTGTCAGTGTAAGTTTCGTCAAAATCGGTCCAGCCGTTGCAAAGAGAGATTACCCGGAACAAACAGTCAAAAATTTAAAAAATTGCTGTTTGTGTTCGTTTAGGTAGTTGGTGTGTATCCTATTGGCGGCTATTGGGATTCATATGTGTAAGTGTAGGTCAGGATTGGCTCGTTTAAATGATTTTAATGATCGCCATCGTTTAACGCGGCAAAGAGCAGATTATGTCCTTCCTGAAGTATCTTATTAATACTATTATTATTATTATTAAGTAATAATAATAATAAATATTTCGGACAATACACACAACATCATCTAGTTCCAAACTAAGCAGAGCTTGTATTATATATTATATATTGAAAACACCTAGACTCCGAAACAAATATTTGTGTATCACACAAATAATATTTAGTCCGACTCGGGAATCGAACCACTAGACCAACAAGGCAGTCAAAAACTTATTGAAACTGGTGCAACGGTTTAGCTCTGAAAGCGTAGCCCTGTAAAGCTATGCCTATAAAGTTACTTTTTAGAAATTGTTTATGCTCTGATGTCAATTTGTTATTCACATGAATATGGTTCCTTCGTTGTTTAATATGTGACATGTTAAGACATGTACGTTATGAATACTCGATTCCTGTTATAATGTCGTGACGCGAAGTCGTGAACACCTTGCGATGACACCGTGAATAATTTATTTTCTTAACAATTTGTTGTTTTACTTTTAAGATAATGATTTTGTAGGTACACGATATGATGTTGTTCACACGTTTTAATCATGTACAATGTTTACTTATTCACGAATAAATAAATACATATTTCGGACATCTCAAACATCATCATCATCGGCCTATCGCAGTCCACTGCTGGACATAGGCCTCTCCCATTGCACACCACTGTGATCGATTTTGGGCTTCTCGCATCCAGCTCCTGCCAGCCATCTTACGCAGGTCGTCACTCCACCTCGCCTGTGGGCGTCCTACACAACGTTTACCGAAACGCGGTCTCCACTCCAGAACTCTTCTGCCCCAACGGCCATCAGTTCTGCGGCTAATATGGCCAGCCCACATATTACACACACATACCACTCTGAAACATATCGCCATCTAATCCCAAACTAAGCAGAGCTTGTAGTTAGGTACTAGACAAGTGATGTTCATAATTCTTACTAATATTTTAAATAGTTGTAAAAGTAATAGTAGAAGTAACTTTGTCTGTATGTCCGGGGCAAAACTACTATACAGATAGTCTAGTGCCTGAGAATGGACATTGACTTTTTACCACGATAACCGACATACATACATACATGCGGAGCAGCATGAGAAAGCTAGTGCATACATACTTCTTTTTCGTGCATACACAATGATATTCATTGTGAATACATATTAAATATTGTACATATAAACACCCAAACATTATTAGTGCGAACCCAATTATTTTTTTAGTTAATTTGTAGCTAATAACATTGGCTTACATTTAATTTTTCAGATCTGACACGGAGTTCATAGAACAACGTATCTACAATAAGAGTAGGTAATCTGCCAATTTTCAAATCATTATAAAAGAAATGAAATGTAAAATACCAGTAGGTGGATAGCTGTATGCGAGAAGTCCAAAATCAATCAAAGTGGTGTTCAATGGGAGAGGCCTATGTCTGGCAGTATGTGCGATGTGCTGATGATGAATTTGTGGTAGAGACATAAGTTATTTAAATTTTCAACATGATGAGTAGCAAATGAAAGATTTCAAAAAGATCATTTCAAATATATAATATATGAATATAATAAATATTGTTTTAATATATATTATACTGACGAAAAGAATACATATCGGGACGGCTACGAGGTTTGGACTCGTAAATTTACATTTTAAAAGTTGTCGGCTTATAAACCTAAAAAGTCTGAATTAAATAAATGTTATAGAAACAAAAAAACGACTGCTTAACAACAATGAACTGAAAAGAGTAAAACAAGTTTACAATTTTCTATCAATATTCTAAATTCAAAACACATTTTTCAGTTCATTGTTATAACATATAATAATTAATAAGTAACCAATAAGTGCCAATACATGAAAGGATCATTAAATAACAGATATGCAACAATGCAACAAGATGACCCACACTACAGTGGCCTCTTCAGAAGCTTCTGCATGATTGGAACTCCGGTCTAGTACTCACAAATGTAGACGTATCAAGTATAAGCGACACACACAGCTGCATCATCATCATCAACAGCCTTCAACAGTCCACTTCTGGACATAGGCCTCTCCTTAGAAAGGAGGTTTTGGCCTACTATGCCACGCTGGCCAGACGGGTTGGTATAGGGTTCGTTTCAAGTTTTCCTTCTCTTTGCATTGATGTTGTCTTGCGTAGTTTATCCCTTAGTCGCCTTTTACGACACCCGCGGGATGAATATTGGTGGTGACACTCTGTATTCTTAATCCGTCACCACACGGACTACACACACACAGCTTAAAGTAAGTAAAATATTACCAACCACTAGATAAAATTTAAATAAATATATAAAAGGATAACATAACTAAGAAAAGTCATCAAATTATAGCATCTTCCCTTCGAGAGAGAGACCTTCGAAGATAAAATTTGATATGAAATATGTACGCATTATCTTTCCAACCTTATCAGTTCCCAAAGGGTTGAGGTCGTTTTCTATTCAAACTAATTACCTAGACATGCCTGAATTATAATTAAATTTAATATCATAATCCAAGTTTGCGTTACTTACTTTACAAAATATTTTAGCGACGTGCTCACTTACACAATTTAAATAAATTACGAATTCAGTAGAAATAGTATTACAAATTTACAATATTAATTACTTTTTGAGTTGAACTTAAGTAATTTTCGAAACTTTTTAGTAGAGATGTAATCTAAACTGTCAAATTGAAAGTGCCATATTCTGCTTAGCTCTTGCCCGCGACAGTAAATGGGCTATGTCCTTGCTCAAGAACGAAGGTTTCTCCAAGCCAAATTTTATTGAAATCGATCGATCGTAAACAGACTTCAGACGAACATTACATATATCCAAATTTATTGTAATATAATTCTCGTGTCACGCGTGTTTACAAGTGTCCTTCACGATGAACTTCGAAACTATCAAACCTACATCACGTTTCTTTAGAGTGTGTGTCTTGCTGTTGTGCCGAAGATAGTGTAGTTAACGTCACGATTAGATCAATAGGAGCTGTGCACGATTGAAAAGAGATGCATACGATGTTCTGTAGGTTAGCTAGTATTCCTACTTAATATATTGGTCTAGCTTGGGATCAAACGGCCACAGTGATCTCGCTAAACTAGCTTCACTCTGCCAAGCATGAGCAGAACCAACAGAAGTGGTTATGGTGAACTTATGTCTTCATTCTTCTTTGACTGTCGGGGTCACCAATTAGGGCGAACTTATGGGTCGAAACGAATAACCACTCCGGTATATATGATGGCAGCCATATTTATAATTTAGTGCCTAAATTATAAATATGGCTGCCATCATATATACCGGAGTGGTTATTTGTTTACAGTTCTAACCTTACTCACTAAAAATTAATATGGTGTAGCTTACAACTAGATTATAATATCATAAAACTTATAGTTGCAATGCGTGTTGTAGAGATGTGTCATTGTCATTTTTATGGTGAACAAAACGAAACCATACGAACGAATGAAACATATTCTTATAATTTCCTTTTTATTTTATTAAATTTACAGAAACAATACTTATATGAAGTCTAATTATTCTGATCATATAATAAAGTAATTTAATCGTTTAATCGATTTATTCTATTTCAAAAACTGTTTTATAGTCTATGGTTGTTAGTTATGCACAGGGCATTGTCATTTTTAATGGTCAATGAACGAACGAAACATATTATTTTAATTTGCTTTTTATTTTATTAAATTGACAGAAACAATACCTAAATGAAGTCTAATTATTTTGATCATATGATAGGTTATTTTAATCGTTTAATTGATTTATCTATTTCAAAAACTGTTTTAAAGTCTATGGTTGTTAGTTATGCACAGGGCACTTCACTACCCGCCCGAAGTTTGGGCAGTCGATGCGTGTATTCGCCTTATTCGTGTCCTTTGAAGTGTGTCAAAAAACCGACAAGTCGACGTATATGCGCATTCGCTATTCGATGAGTACGAATAAAGCGAATATTGGCGAATATACTCTCCACACTTCGCCGTATGCGCGCGAATAACCCGCATAACGAATAGCGCATAGCGAAGTGTGGTGCCTGCTTTAGGTTGATCTTATGTGTGATCGTAGTCACTAACACAGAAGATCGAACACACTACCGGGTCGTTCGTTTTAAAAGCTGAGCCACAGATTAATAAATTGTTACCACGTAAGCTGAGCTGCGCTAATGGTATCATATTATTTTACATGAATTGACGGAAAAAATCTTTTAAGAAGCTTTTATCACTCACCAACGATATACGACAACACGAATACTGACATATTACGTTGATCTTATGTGTGATGGTAGTCACTAACACAGATGATCGAACACACTAACGGGTCGTTCGTTCTAAAAGCTGAGCCACAGATTAATAAATTGTTACCACGTAAGCTGAGCTGCGCTAATGGTATCATATTATTTTACATGAATTGACGGAAAAAATCTTTTAAGAAGCTTTTATCACTCACCAACGATATACGACAACACGAATACTGACATATTACGTTGATCTTATGTGTGATGGTAGTCACTAACACAGATGATCGAACACACTAACGGGTCGTTCGTTCTAAAAGCTGAGCCACAGATTAATAAACTGTTACATGGATTGACGGAAAAAATATTTTTAGAAGCTTTTATCAAAATAAACTGGTCTTTATTAGAATGTTATTATAGGAATTCTAATAATCATAAACCGAATAAATATTGTCTACGTGTATGAGACAGATTCGCAAGGATTACTTTGGTCTGGATTGTCATTGTTATAATATCTAAATCCGTTTTCTGTATTGACTCAATACGATGAGAACGGTATCTTTAAGATAAATTCCTATAAGCCTAAATCGCTTAATTCTTTTCCAAATAAATAAATAAATAATAAATAAATATTTTGGACATCTGATACACAACATCATCTAGTCCCAAGCTAAGCAGAGCTTGTGTTATGGGTACTAGACAACTGATATAAATACATAAACATACTTTTTTTTTGTAAATACATACATATTATACATAGAAAATACCCAGACTCTGAAACAAATATTTGTGAATCACACAAATAATATTTGGTTCGACCCGGGAATCGAACCCGAGACCTCTTGATCAGCAGCCGCATATGCTAACCACGAGACCAACGAGGCAGTCAAATCTTTGTTTTGTTACCATTATTTGTTGTTTGTACAATATTTTGTACGAATTAACTACATTATTACAATGTTTTCTAGTCTGGGTGTTTTTCTATGTATAATATGTATGTATTTACAAAAAAAAGTATGTTTATGTATTTATATCAGTTGTTTAGTACCCATAACACAAGCTCTGCTTACTTTGGGACTAGATGATGTTGTGTGTAAGATGTCCAAAATATTTATTATTATTTTATTATTACTAAACATTCATTTATTTTGAAACTAGCTGCTCCGCGTTTAAAACAGAAGTATCCTTAGTTACTACTATATCACTTATCTCCAAGTGGAAGTTAAGTTAAAGATATAGAGTGATCGTTCCAGAGATTAGCCAGTACAAACAGACAGACATAGAGAGACAAAAATAATAATTATAATAGATTTTTTGATGTAAGTACCGTACGAACTTTCATATAATTTACCAAAAAGCGAAAATTATAAAGTACAGACAGACAATTCAATTTTAGTAATTTTGCAGTTTTTTTATGTACTTTAGGTCTAGAATTGACAGCCCACGATTAATAGATTATATCTATGAATAATAGTCAACCGTTATTGTAACCAGCCCCCTTATCCAACTTACAAACGTTTTTAGTATTCTAATCTATTCTCTATTCTATTTTTCTATTCTCTTGTTTCATTAGCTAATGTCACTCAGTCACGTGATCAAAACAAAATATCAGCCAAAGAAACAAGAGAATAGAGAAATATAATAGAGAATAGAATAGAAAACTAAAAATGTTTGCAACTTGACTAGGGGGGGCTGATCATGGCTCCGTCCTCCATAAGCGCAGGCCTGGGGGTGACAGATGAGGCCATTTGTCACCTTAGCAGAAGCAGGTCGGGGTGGAGGCGCGAGCGCTATAAAGCGCGTGACGTAGAATTGTTGAGTGGTGCCCCCACACAGAAGAGGGCCATCTACAAGCGGTAGGGACTTTTTTTCGAGGGTATACCTGGTTCACCGACTCCTAGTATCCGAGACGGCGTGCGGTTTTATTCGGTTCGAGTCCGACATATCCACCAACGTGTGGCATCCGGGGGGATTTCAGCACGAAAAATAAGAGAGAAGATTAAAGTAAACAAGAATTATTTTGCGTAATAAAATTATAACTTATGTTGTAGGTACCTCGCCTAAAGAGGTTTCGTGATAAAATTTCAAGATACGCATGAAAATAGGTCCTCCGAGAACAAAATAAAATACACTGAGTAAAAATTCTTCTTTATGTATACAGAAAGTGTCAAAGTGTAACATGTTTTCTAAAAGTTGATGTAATATAATATATTAAGATGATTTTTTTTTAATGATTGAAACTTATTGATAACAGAAAGTTTATCAGAATAATATAAAATCATCACCACTGGTGAACAGAGTACATACATTGATATTTTATTGAATGATTTATCTATACTTTCATCGAAATACTTTTACTAAAGCAAATTAACTAACTCTAAAAGTTAAGCTTAATACATATTTAATTTTAAACTAGATTAGTCCTACGGTTAACATTGTATTCGCGAGTAACGCCACGGAGCGAAGTTAGTCTACTAATAATGAGCCTCAGTTACTCCTTTATGTCATCAACTTCCCACCAGTAAAAGTCCCGTCAATATCGGTCCAGACGTTCCAGAGATAAGCCGAAACAAACAGACGGACAGACAGACCCAGAGACAAAACTATTTCACCAATTGCCCTTTTTGATGTAAGTACAGTATATACATTTCCACAGTCTAATTACATTTATTTATATATATCTACCATAAATCAGTCCTTTTTTTTTTTTTTTTTTTTTTTTTTTTTTTTTTTTTTTTTTTTTTTAACGTGTGGAAATCCCCGCGGACCGTCACCCCGTCGGGGGTTACGGCGGGGTGGTGTGTCGGACTCGAACCGACTAAAACCACACGGTGTGACCCTCTCTGCGCCTTTGTATTGGAAGGAGTCCAGGGAGGGGATTTCCTTCTGGACTCCAACCAGCGCCTGCCCGCACTGTTGCGGGCACCAACTCTTCTCTCGACTCTCTAATTGGGCAACGTCCGGTCACACGCGGACGTCGCCCCCTCGCGGTACCATAAATCAGTCCTGGCTTAACATGGGTGCATACATCTTCGGCACTCGGTTTTTTTCTATTATCATATACAAGCTGACCCACGCAGCTTCTTCCACATCTCTATTTAATCATGCTCAGCTCCTATTGCTGTAAGCGTGATATTAATTATCTATCTATCTTATTAACTACTAGCTTTTGCCCGCGGCTCCGCCCGCGTGTCTGTCGGTTATCGCGGTAAAAAGTAGCCCATGTCCTTTTGCAAGTTCAGTTCTATCTTCATACCAAATTTCATCAAAATCGGTTCAGTGGTTTAGGCGTGAAAGCGTGACAGACAGACAGACAGAGTTACTTTCGTATTTATAATATTAGTAGGGATCAGCAAAACACTTATAGAAACGTGAAAATCAGATATTTTCGGAGTTAATTGTGAGCAATAACGTAAAACGGAATAATTATTTCATATATAAAGAGATTGTGTAAGTATAATATAAGCTTTCACTTAATCCACTCTGTCTATTGGTGAAACCATATCAAAATTCGTGATACATATTTTGAAAGATATGCTTAGAATACAATGACAAAAAACTAAGAGTTATTGATACGTGATGCGATAATTTTCACGAGTTTGGCATCTGATATTTTAAGCCTACAAAAAGATTTTATTTTGACAAAAAATCAATGTATATTCTGTAATTTATTTATAGTACATAAGTAACAGTCCTAATTTATCTGACTTTCAGACGACATCAAACATTCTCCTTACTCGTGTTACAGTGACGTGAAAATCCTGTCAAGATAATCCTCTCGTCTCCCTGTTATTGTGAATACATTTAATCCCTCGCATTAATTTAGATGCGTGCTGCTTTTGAAATTACAACATATTATTTAAGAAATGAAGGCTGAATCCCCACTATAATGTCGATCACGAACCGTGATCGACATCGACGCGGTCCGATCTCGGTCTGGTAAAATATTATCAGACAAAAACAATGTGTGCCTATTAATACTATTCGTAACAGTCAAGTTCCGGTCTGATCCTATTCCAGTCCCGATCAGTCTTGAAGAATTTTAAAGAAAGGTTGTCTTAAGTGAACACAATTAGATTTTACTAGACCGAGATCAGACCGCGAGCGAACCGGTCCGTGATCGACATTATAGTGTGGATCCAGCCTAAATGTACTACTCGATGCGAATATTATACCCTCGGGTCGTGTTTTTTCGTAAATTGTCTGTTTCAGCTTGAAAAGAATATTATTTATCTATTTAATAATTTCAAGTAAGAAGTATTATATTTCAAGTAAACTATTCATGAGGGATATTTCTAATTATTAATATTTCTCTGAGACATGCATAGTTAGGTCCCATTTTGGAGAAAATTGTGATCTGAACCTGAAGTTACATATTTATATTTGAAATATATTATAAATCAATTATTAAGTATTGAAAGCTAAGTATTGAAATGTACTATTTTAAATGTTCATCTTAACTAATATTATAAATGCCAATATAACTCGATCTGTCTGTCAAATTGGTACACAGATAGTTTAGAGCTTGTTGACTGCTTTGTTGGTCTAGTGGTTAGCGAATGTGCCTGCTCATCAAGAGGCCTCGGGTTCGATTACCGGGTCGGACCAAATATTTGTGTGATCCACAAATATTTATTTCGGAGTCTGGGTGTTTTCTATGTGTAATATGTATCATCATCATCAACAGCCTTTAACAGTCCACTGCAGGACATAGGTCTCTCCTTAGAAAGGAGGTTTTGGCCTACTATACCACGCTGGCCAGACGGGTTGGTATAGGGTTGGTTTCAAGTTTTCCTTCTCTTTGCATTGATGTTCTCTTGCGTAGTTTATCCCTTAGTAGCCTTTTACGACACCCGTGAGATGAATAGGGGTGGTGACACTCTGTATTCTTAATCCGTCACCACACGAAGCGTAACCTGGGGGCCTACCCTGTCTAGGGAAGCCTGTTTGACAATGTAATTGTTATATGGACCAATTCAGTAATATGTATGTATTTAGAAAAAAAAAGTATATTTATGAATTTATATCAGTTTTCTAGTACCCATGTCAAGCTCTGCTTAGTTTGGGACTAGATGATGTTGTGGGTAAGATGTTAGAAATATTCATAAAAAAAAGAGCGTGATAAAGGACAGAGGCTACTTTTTACCGTGATAACCATTAACATGCACGCGGGTGGAGCCACGCATGAAAGCTAGTATAAAATAATAAGATTTGGAAAAAAATCCAATATGAAAGAGACGTAATGGAATTTGAATTGCAAACGTGTCATGAAATAAAAAGTTCAATATAAATTTTTGCTTTGTAGCTTGATACACGTGGTCACAAAAGCGGGTAGGATCTGTCCTTTTCAAATAAAAAAGTGGTGCTTGACGTCTTTGTGCTTATATTAGTCCTAAACTGATGAATTTTATATCTTCACAATACATCAAAATCAACAAAACTGTCTTGAAACTACTAGTTATTCACATAGATCACACAGGATCGAAAGACTTCTCTTTTGTGAGACAGACTCAGGTCAGTCAGTCAGCTAGGTCTAGAGCACGTGACGGGATTTTATCAAACCCTTGTAACTGTGGTACTGTGGTGACTTACACATATAGCTCACGTAATACGTAAACACACTATAGCGCCATCAATCAAAGGTATACCGTACCACGGAGTAATGAACTATACAGAGTAACTACTAATCCTTAATCGAGATATAGAAGTTCTCGCGCCGATTAGCATTATACTCAACAGACCAATTTCAACTATTGAGCCGCGGCCCGCCCCCAATGTCACCTTGGTTCGTAGAATCCTCCCTTTGTGTTTGAGAAACACGACATTCATTGCTCCACATATTACTATAGTGAATTAATAAGTGTGTCATATAACATGGGCCTTACGTGTGGTCTTGACTAACCGGACCATAAAAACATTCAGTGTATTCCACAAACCGCTGTCTTCAACGCACGGGAAAATACAACAAAGTTCATGTCAATAAAGTGTAATAGGCTAAACTTACCTCAACCTTTACTACTACCGGTTTAATGGCCAATACAATAACCACACTAAGTGACCACAATTTTATCACCGGTTCATCCCACGGGTGACATAAATCAGATTATGGGTCGAACGGTTCGATGGTTCGACAAACATATGTTTACACAACAGATGGAGGCAATTTTCTTCAAAATTCGTGATATGAATGTATTATATCTTATTTGAGGGCTTTTATGAAATATTTAATGGTAACTCAATATAGCTTGTTATTGAGGCATCATAAAAAATGTTTGGTAACGTTCTGCTTCTGTTTTAGTTTTGAAGGCAAAGAAAGGAATATCGTTTTAGAAAATTTCGATTTGAATGTATTTAAAATGCATGTCCGTTTTCAATAAAAAAATATTACAAATAGGTTTTCCGCCGTATTGAGCAGTAGAGCAGATGACTATTTTTACTGCAACTACGGTGTGTTACCTACGGATTTTGTAGTAAGCTGCAAGCAACGCCGCGAGTAAAGCTAGCCTAAAAAATGACTAAATTACACATAAATTATGTCATCACTTCAGTTTTTTACCAGTAACAGACCCGTCACAAAAATTTTAAAGTTGCTTTTGATTTAAGCACTGTATATAATTTTAAAGGCATTCAGTAAAAACCAGTTCATTTAACATTATAAGCAAATATTTCAGTTTTATAAATTTACATAGATAGATTTGAAAACCCACGGTGGTCTAATTTACAACTTTTGATTAAATATAATAAAACTATTATTATAGATACTCGATATTAACGTCACTCGGTTGGATAAAAATCTTTTGATCTAGAAGGAACCTAAAAACCAATTCGTTGAAGAACACGTATTAATAGTATTGAGTAACCCATAAGGAGCATTTAACAGCTCAAACCTTTGGGAGAGGAAATTACACTAACTTTACAGTGCGTAACCATTTGGTTTCTAAGGTATGGAGATAAACTCTCTGTCAGTTAGGAACAGTGCGGTTTTAGAATGTGGTCGTATGCAGACATAATGTTAAACCGATTCTCGGAATAGAACTTCCATTATACAAGCGGCTTCGTGCTTGGACTTTAGGATTGAATATTGATGAATTGGAGATAATTACAAATAATTAATTAATATAATACATATTAATGAAAGTATTGAATCAATCTTAGTAAAATTATAAACAATAATATTATTATTAACAATAACTTAAGATTATTAACATTAATATTGAGTTTTAACTCTTATGGTGACGGATTAAGAATACAAAGTGTCACCACCCCTATTCATTCCATGGGTGTCGTAAGAGGCGGCTAAAGGCACAAATTAAGCAGCTAACAACACTGCCAAGAGAAGGAAAACTTGAAACAAATCCTTTACTAACCCGTCTGGCCAGCGTGGTATAGTAGGCCAAAACCTCCTTTCTAAGGAGAGGCTTATGTCCAGCAGTGGACTGTTAAAGGCTGTTGATGATGATGATGATGAGTTTTAACTAGTGAGACGTTATTGAAAACGGTTGTGATTCGGTGAAAAGGAACGATAGACAAGGTTTTCCATGTTCAGAGGTAGCAGTCCAATTTATACTTACATGAAATTGGCAAAGTAAAACAGACCTTATGTAACCAGTTAACATCGCATTATAGCATAATATGATTGTGTAATACGACAGTTTGATATTTGTGGTGTATCAAATAAAGGCTCTACTTGATATGTACTTTATCGAACATTAAAGGTCATGTCACAAAGACGTGTGACGGAAAGTAAGGGCGTCACACAAAATATATTGAGACCCGATTGATTTCAGCGAGACAAAACTCTATTTCCCAGTAATAAGAGTTGTTTTTGTTTACCATTTTTCCTTTGAAAGCGTGGATCGAATAGTAGAGATTGTTTGTTCTCTTTGGGTATGGGTTTTCACAGCTTTTATTTTGTACTTTTCTATCGATAGGGTAAACAGAATGGTGTCGGGTTAAAAGATGGATGGTATTCTTTTAGCGGCTTTTGTTTTGTTTTGTTAGCATTAATAGCATCGCTGTGTCACAGGTACAAAGATATCGATAAAATATTGTTTTAAAGAACTCTCTTATGAAATTACATATAGTTAAAGTTTCAGAGTAAAAGTAGTGTTTCTCTTGTAATTTTACGTTTCACGTTCCTACTATTATTTCAACAATCATCAACAACCCAAAACGTCCCACTGCTAGGCACGGGTTTTCTCTCAGGAGAGGGAATATATTATTTTATGAGCCTGCCATAGTGACTCTGCTCTGCTTGATGGAAAGCATGAGCAGTATCCAAAAATATTACTATTCTCATTGTGAGGAACAATGCAACATGATGACCCACACTGTGGTAGCCTACTGAGATGCTTTTATATCATTGGGCCTCCGGGCTCTTCTACTCCCTTGCCATCACTGTAAAGACACGGAAAGTTTGATATTTGTCCCCGTCTAGCCAGCTTAAACCCAAATCGCTTGGTTTGATTCTATAAATACTTCTAGGTATTTAGAAATATTTACTGACTATAACAATCCTACTTCCCTTTTCTTGGTACGGCCATAAAACTAAAAGCCCACTTTTACTTATATTCGGCAGTCGTTAATAAAGAGAATAAAAGGAATCACTCAGGCTATAAAACCTGATACACGTAGAGTGTCTTAAAAGTCAACCAAAGCCTTTTATGGATATAGTTTTTTGTGGTTAAAATAAGTGTCGTCGCTGACGAAAATCTTGTATTTAGTTTATTTCATGAAACAGACTTGGATTTTAAAATGAATACCTAACAGTATTTAATTGGAACTTGTAATTGTAACCCGTGGTTATTGTGGTATATCGCGAGTAACGCCGCGGAGCCAAGCAAGTCTAAAAATAATTAGACTAAGTTACTCCTTAGATTCTTAGCTTTCTGCCTTTTAAAGTTCGATCAAAATCGGTCCAGCCATTACAGAGATTATCCGTAACAAACAAACATATAGACAGACACAAAAAATTTAACAACTGCTTTTTTGGTGTAAGTACCGTATTCACTTATATTTATTTATATAGATTCGAGATGGTAACTGCCTCGTTGGTCTAGTGGTTAGCGTATGCGACTGCTAATCAAGAGGTCTCGGGTTCAAATCCCGGGTCGGGCCAAAAAGTGTTTTTGGGATTTTCTTAGGAAATTCCTAATAGCAGCCCGGAGTTTGGAAGTTTGGCCTGCCTCGGAGAGCACGTAAAGCCGTGGGTCCCAGTTGTCATGAACATCTATGGCAATCGTTATTGGGAAGTCAGTGCCCTCAAATGTACTGACAACTAGTTCAATCTTAGAATTTCAGTTCTCCCTTAGGGTTGCGGAGGTCCGATGCCAGTCGCTACGTGGAAAAACTGAAATTCAGGTAAAACCGGTTGAACTAGTAGCCGACCCGAAATAAACTTGGGAATAAAGGCTAGGAGGATGATATAGATTTAAGGTCAAAATTTGAATGTTCGGCCGTAGACTGATGGTGATTCCAAATTGAAGATCATGTCAAACTAGATAAATTAGTCAATTTATCGCCATTAAGGCACTTGGCATGTGAGCATCTGATCAATTATTGTTTATTAAATATTTCACAAAGTGTAAACTAACCATAGATTCTTGACTGACCTTTCTAATACATTTTTCCCTTGAACGCAGACATATTTCCAATTATGAATATATATATATATAGCTTTGGGTTTTTACAAGCATATGTGAAATGGACACAAAGGACACCCATTAGAAAAACAATTTCTAGATCACACAGAGTATGGATCCATGTCAAGTTTCAACCCACAAAACTCAGCATATTAGAAATGGTAGACGCTTAAATCTCTAGACTAACCACGCTGTCAAAACTTAAAGAGCCTCAAACCAGTCCGAACTCTAGTCATCATCCTACCATCACAATACTTCTTCAGATCTAAAGTTGTATTAAGTGCACCATAACTTTTTATTTCCACTTGCATATCCTGGCAAAGATTAGTTTAACAAGACCCAAGTTCAAAGCAGTAAGTCTAACAAGATTATACAAGTTACATTCAAACACATCTCACACTTCAAAAGTTATTCTAAAAATATTTGCAATTGAAATATATTCTTTGAGGTCTAATGGCAGCATATTTAAAATTCTTGAAAAGTAATTGAACAGGAATGTCAGGAGTCAGATGTCAGGAGAGCCACTCAAACTTCTCTGATATTAAAAGTTTATTTATTACTTGAAAAGGTAACGTACACGTTTCCGAATTAGGTTAAGTAGCAACAATTCTGAATTTATAGCTGTACGTTCTTTGAATACTTAAGGAAGAAACTTGCCTTTGTATTCATTTTTTCATGACTGTTCCTTTTCGTTATAATTATTAGTAGAAAAATATATTCAATAACAGATCTTGTAATAAATAGAAGTAGAAAACACCCATTATGTATGTTGTATACAGCTTACGAATTCTATAATTTAAAATTTTGAACTTGTAAAGAAATTAAATTACATAGGTACTTAGTTGCGTTTTTCCACAACTTCTGATGGCATAAGTCATATGATTTGATGTAACGAAGAATATTTTCATTATTTTTTTATTTTGATTTATTATTGAAACAAACAGATACAAAACAGAGAACATTATCAAACAAGTAAAGTATACATTATCCAAAGCAGTTTCCACATATTCATTTTACATAGGCGACACAAAGTGAAAATAAGTAAAAACGTTTTTCTAAAATTATAAAAACAAAGGAAACCAAAATAAACATGTCTATTGTCTATACTACTTGTGGTTTAGGAGCCAGACAGTCGTGAATTTTGTTTTTAAATTTAGTGAGAGAAAGGTGAAACATATCGCTACAGCGAACAATGCTTATACGTATAAACTATACTTATACGTACGGAATATATACGGCCATATGGATATTTTTCACGATTTATATTTGAATTTATAAATGATAATTGAAAATAGAAACCTATGAACTGTAAAATCAACATACATATTTCTTTCATTTAACTTAAATCGTTAATGGCTATCAGAATGTCTTAATAAATCTTTTTAAATAGCCCTTGTGAATATTACCTAAGAATAATATTGTTCATATAAATAATATCAGGACTCAGGACATATACTAAATGATATCGCTATTTTAATGTTTGACCAGAAGCAGACACTAACAATTACACAAATATATGTCGCAATAACTATTATCGTTACACGATATCGTCAATGTATATGGGACGATTAGGCAACCAAATTGTCTTGTATAAGTAACAACAAAGGGTTCATAAACTGAAACGTTATTTTGTATTATAAACAATTCTGTGGACTTTACGATGTTATTTTAACCGCAATGTTCTATTCTTAATCTATACAAATAATTGAAAGTGTCTGTGTGTAATTTCAATTTAACAGTTTTTCACTAAATGCATTTAGAAAGAAGTACGAGTAGCTATGCAAACACAACAACCGCGTAAAACACTGTGTGGCTCAGATTGCGGTTTCTTTTTAACCGACTTCAAAAAAAAGGAGGAGGTTCTCAATTCGTCGGAATCTTTTTTTTTTGTTTTTTATGTATGTTCAGCGATAATTTCGTTGTTTCTGAACCGATTTCAAAATTTCTTTCTGCATTCGAGTTGGCATAACGTACAGGTGGTCTCATCGTCACCATGTCGGGATCTGGTGATGAGATCTTCAGGAAATCGAGGGCAACTCTTAAATTTTATAGTGAAATACTATGTGTTTTACGTATTTTCTAAAGCTAATTAAGTATTTGCGTCTTGTTGTCAATATATTATGATGATGAGCTGATGATGGAAGGTACAACTCTTTAGCGTTAATTTCGTCATTTATGAACGGATTTCTAAAATCCTCTTTGCATTGGATTTGGCATCGTTCACAGGTCGGCCCATCGTCACCATGTCGGGATCTGATGATGGGATCCCAAGGAAATCGAGAGAACTTTTCAAATATCATAGGCACAATTTTCGCGGTTTGGGTACTCAGAATAGTTTTTCTTTAAACTCGGTTTCTTTTTGTTAAAATTATAATTTAATAAATGGCCATGAAAAGCAAATTATAATGTAATAAGTAGCAAAGCAGAATAGGTAAGCTTTTTTCTTTCGTAAACAAATTATTGTCCGTGATTTTATGGAACTCTGTATTTCTATCCATCTGTCTGCCTGTATTAGATGATTTTAATGAAAATTGTTATGGAGATTCTTTCATTCTAGAGGAAAGATATAGGGTATCAAGTTTCATCAATGCTTTCACGACTAAACAACGGCTGCATCGATTTTAATGAAATTTGTCATGGAGATACTTTGATTCTTTTTCGTGATAATTTCAACATACACGTGCGTGGAGCCGGATCAGTCGCAGCTATATGGAGTAAAAATGAGAATGGTGACCCCTACTCCTGAATTGCACTCATGCTTTCCCTCTGGTAGAGCACTTTTACTAAAGTCTATCTATACCAACCCGTCTGGCCAGTGTGGTATAGTAGGCCAATAACTCCTTTTCAAGGAGAGGCCTATGTCCAGTAGTGGACTGTTAAAGGCTGTTGATGATGATGTATATCGGTTATCGCAGTAAAAGTAGCTTATGTCTTCCTCCAGAATCATACAATTTCAATTTCATTAATATAAGTGCAGTGATTTAGCTGTGAAAGCGTATCAGACAAACAGACAGAGTTGCTTTCAAATTTATAATATTATGGCTCTAACAAACATTTCTTTATTAACATAGATTATTATTTACTTATGTTTAAAAGGCAACGTCAATTATTCCAAACAACATGAATCATAATAATCCCGTTCTTAAAAGAAGCTAAGAGGCTAAGTATGGAACAAATTGCAAGTACCGGTAAAAAAGACATATTTGATAAAGACACATTTAATGTACCGATAAATCTTCAGTAAAGCTGTAATTTGGTAAACACTGTGTACTGAGTTCCTTTGTTATCAGAAATCGAAGACACTGTGTTATTCGATCCGTAAAATTGAAAAGCTTGCAAGACATCTGCGGGCTTGTATCCAATGTTTATACATTGTACCCTTGTTCTCTTAATTTCAAATCCGTGGAACGGGTTGAAGGCGACGGGCAATTCAATGTATTTATTGCACCATGAATAGAGCAATTTTAGTACTTGCTGAAGCCAAATTTAATATGAACTTTTAATTTTTATTTGACAAATTTCACCTAAAGAATTTTGACAAATCCTAGTAATAAAACAAATTAAGTTTCATAGAATTCAAGTATTTATAAGTTCCTGAGTAAGGCAATAGACGCACGTCCGATTCGCTCCATGTATTTTTTTTAAATATTTAAGCCAGTAGTACGCACTTTAAAAGATACTAAACACACTTCTAATGCCTATTAAATTGGTGAATGACCTTACGAAGCTACTCGAAGAAGATTCATATCTTAGAAATTTCAGCTTTTAGAAGTTTTAGAAGCTATTTAGTTAAAGACAAAACTTTTCATCTTGAAACTTTTATGCAACGAAGTCTGAGTTCAGAGAAATTGCATGAAAGCAATTAAAATAGCTGACTTTGAAATTGTTCCCCGTAATGAGAACAATTACAACGAACCTTTGTCTTGGCGACTTTAGACTCAATTCTCTGAAAGTAATTATGTAATTTTATTAAAAATATCTTTATATATTAAGGGAGAGATCTTCTGTTCGTATGTTTGTAATTGAACTCCTTCTAAACTGCTGGGGTTTGAGAATGATTTATTTGCAATTAACCCGATAGGGTGTGCTGCGATCAAATTTTGGTATTTCAAAATTAGGCGGTACGTAGTTCGCAGGGTCAGCCAGTTGAGACATGAAAAACTTGGCACTTGTTTTTCTTATCTGAGACCAGATTTTAGTTCGGTCGAGTCGGGTCTTATGTGTCGAAGTATGCTCTGTAATTTCAAAATTAATTCAAATACAAAAGAATTTAGGATGTACCTGGTTTTTGTTCCAAGTAAAGAAAAAAAATACTGACTAGTTTTGGTATGAGCACAGCGTGGTCAAGTGTACCTGTAAATAACAGTACTGTAACTATAGTACTAACATACGCTCTTAACGGCCATCCGAAAGAAACTTCTGTATGGAAACCTAAGAAGAGAATCACTCACTCAAGAGTCGAACAAGGAACTTGTGTCATAATAAGCAACATCATTAAATAATCCTCTGTTCACTATAGGCTTCTTTAAAAATAATTTTGAGAATAAAATTATCTTTCACGTTTTTTTTCTGATTTTTGTAACTAATGAACCATACATTGCTCTGCAATTTCTATTAAATATTTTTGTAGAGAACTGAACGTTCTAGAAAAAAGTTCTGATATCATTTTTCGATGAATCAACTCATTCAAGAGACATATTATATATCAAATATACCTACCTGCCTCGGTGGCGCAGTGCGTACGCAATTGCTGTGCTTGAAGTCTGTCTCCAGTTCGATTCTCGGACCACATGCTTGTGTAATCCGCAAATTTTCGGAATTTGGTTGTTTTCTATTTATAATATGTATGTATTTGCAAAAAAAACTATGTTCCTGTATTTATATCAATTGTCTAGTACTCATAATACAAGCTCTGCTTAGTTTGGGACTAGATGGCGTTGTGAGTAAGATAACCGAAATATTATTATTTATTTATTTACATATATCTGCAACTTTCACATGTCGAGTAGTATCAAATTGCAGTCTGATACTTCATCAGGAACATGCAAAAATGGCCATAATGGTCTTGAAATATCTGTTAAAGCGCTACTTCGATATTTACTCATGCTTTTAAAGTTCTGTATTACTTAGCAACAAGCACATATTTACGTTGCACTCAGAACTAGTTTGTACTTAACTTGTCACCGTCACAAGCTCCAACTAGTTTCCGCTCTACGAGAGATGAGATTTTACTTAACGCCAAAACTTTTAAAAGCCTCCTAGAGTGTTAGCCCACTACGATGTAAGTACGGGACTAGCTTACATAGCGTAGCGATGGAATTATATAAGGTATGTTTTTCTAAAAATAAGATAGATACGGGTGTTCAGTATATTTGATATTTTCTTGATTATGGACAGAAGCCAGAATCTTCATATGTTTGATATCCCGAATCCCACGGCGTTACCGTAATCGTTACCGTTATTGTTGTAAATTGCGAGTTAGGTTGCGGATGGAAGCTGGTCTAAAAGAAATTGCCTAAGTTACTCCTTCTGTCATCAGGTTCCGTCAGTTCCGTACTGCAAACCTAACCTAACTTCCTTCAAAATCGGTCCAGCAGTTGGGTCTATAAAATTTTGAAAATTGCTTTTTGTGTGTAAGGACTGTACATACCTTGTGATAACCCTTTTAAATACTCTTAGTGTTTTATTATAAGAATTGTTTACAGACTAAAATCATTTCGTATTTTTCAAACAAGATGTTCTACAGTGAAATTCTAAAGAAAATTGCGTTAAAACTTAAAAGAAAAACAACTGTTACTTTTATATTTTTGAAGCCCTAGTTAAAAGACCCGTAGCGATGTTTGCAACTGAACTAACACAATACATATTTAGTACAAAAGCTTTGGCGCTGGCTGTGACATTTTTAAGAACGACCTGGGGCAAACTTCAAACGTACATAATGGCTTATTGTGTGGCGAAATGTTGATAACATTGACGGGTGTAGGGTTGATACTTGTTGCTACTAAAAATAACTTTCTCTTCATTCTAAAACAAGGATGCCTCATATCTCGAAATTGAAGGTACAACAAATATTGGTTTAAATTCTTGTTCCTCAGCAAATGGTAAACTTACTTTAATATTTATCGTTAATAAACGCACACGAATCCTGTATCGCGCTATGAAAATTCTCGTACCAATATGTACGTTCTTCTGGCGAGGCATCCACGTCGGTTACAGAGGCAGTCACAACGCTGTCTATTGGCAGCTTGTCTTGCGCAGTTAGATACACGGTTACCCACTGCGGACTTCACTAGGTCCGTCCAGCGTATAGGTGACCTGCCGTGTGATCTGGTTCCTTCCACCATTCCCTGCACCACCAGCCGCTCTATGGAGTCGCCATCTCGTCTGGAGACATGCCCAAAGTATTGCAGAATGTGCGATTGTACTACGGCCGACAGACGATGCGTGATGCCGAGCTCCCGGAGTACGGACACGTTGGTAAGTACTCGTATATTAATTTCCTATATACTAGAAGACATTTACGCCCTTTCTTCTTTAAATTCTTAATGGCTTAAGTTTAAGGTACTAAACAGTCCCTTTGATCATCATCACTTCAGCCGAAAGATGTCCACTGCCGGTCATAGGGCTCTCCATTTAGGAACCATAGGGAGGCGCCTTAGGATATTTAAAGACTTCCCAGAGATCATTGGAACATGATACTCGTACTTTTTAAGCTGTCACCTATTTTGTTTTTGTTTTATAATAAACCTATTGATACATTTTTGCCAAAGTCATATCAAGAGCTAAAGCTCAAGGAATATAATTATAATTCTGATAATAATCATATCATAAAAGTTAAAATATTCAAAACTAGCTTTCGTCCGCGACTGTGCCCACGTGTGTCGCAAATAGCTTAACGTGGACGGTTAATAGTCCAGTCATCTTAGGCCAAATTAGGTGAATATCTCTGAAAATCGATATACCCAGTATATTACCATGTAAAAACTTGTATTTTGGCATCCTAAAACTATTCCAGAACAGACCAAGTCTCGGCAGAGTCAAAGGCTTTCTCATAGTCCTTGCAAGCGAGAAACAGAGGCTCACCAACATTGAGGAAAACAAAAAAAGGAAACCACCAATAGTATTCTAAAAAAAACATCAGTGCTCAAACTCTAGTATCAATATATTGCAAAACTCACCACCTAATAAATATGAAAATATCCAGTCATCAAAAGGTGGAAGTACCAGTTCAATCCATTAACAAAACAAAACAAGAATAAAGAACACTTAAGTATTTTGTGTGTCGGTGTAGTATCAATTGTTGGCAACCCTGAAAAGCTCTCGTTACTCCTTATACCTTGTATCCTGAATAAGAATTGAAGCGAATTAAAAATTTAAATATTTTTGTGACGCAAAGACTCGTTCTACTTTCAAAGAGGTTTTATTCAATTGCACTGATTTTGTTTCCATTTTTTGAGTGTCCAACTTCACTCCGGTGGCCTTGAACGAAAGAAACTTATAATATGGCATATCTTTTGTTTTCTGAAATTCATATTTACAACTTATTAATACCTTTAAAGAGTAAAAGAAAATATTGTGAAATGTCTAAAAAAATTCTCTTAAAATCAATTACAAGTAATTTTCATGGTACTGAAAAGAACATACATTACCTGACATTCCGAATGATTCTGATAAAACTTTAATTTTAGTGTTTGTAACATAGTCCTCATTTTTTGTCTCCTCCTTGCGTCGTTATCCTCAATTCTGAGGGTCGTTACAGGGCAGCATGGAACGTACTGCTGAGGGAGTAGCAAATTTGGTCTGCCCAACGCAATGGGCTGCGGCCATTTGCATTTTTTGTCTATGTCATACATAAACAAAAAAAGGATCCCAATAAATGCTAGATAATATTATAAATAAACTAAATATTTTTGTAAACTTTTAGACTCATTCTTCAGCAATATAATAGATTTGTTTACTTGTTTACAAAATTAATTCCAATAACTCCATACACTTTTCTTTTTAAAGCACCAGTCAATCAAGTTTATATTCGACATGAAACAGTTGGAATAGGGTATTGTGTTTGTACTTGTTTTAGCGGGAAACATCAATTAATCTGATGCTACAGTTTGATATGTCACACGAAACAGATTCAATTTAGCCTTTTCGAAGCTCGTAAATAGCAAAAGCTATTTGCCACTTACTGATTGTAAGTACATACATAGTTTGCAATAGTGCAAGAATCGCGCCACCTAAAAGCATTTCGAAAACAAAACTTCCATTGTCTTTGCTTCGTATTTCGAAATTAAAAATGTACGAGAACAACAATTTTGCTTTTGAATTTAGAAGTGTCCGTGTTTGATAATAATTTTCTGAAAAAGCTTTTAATTAATTTCGTCCAGAAAAGTAAATTATAAAGTTATTGTTTTGTTCCTATGATTGTGCAAGCGTCGAGAAACGAGTACTTCAATTTAGTTAATTATACTTTTAAAGTACTCAGATTGTTTTTGGTTGTATAACTTAGATCATAATGTTGGATAATAATTTAAGCGTAAATAATTAACTATTCTGAATAATTATACTAAATTTAAATGTGATACAAAGATAATATTCGACAGAAACAAAAAACTTACCTTACGAATAATCAGCTGTTTAGCGGTTTTTTATTTATTTATTATTATACATTAAGTGTGTACTACTAGCTTATGCTCGAAGCTCCGCTCGCGTGTTTGTTAGAAAACGATACTTGTGTAATACAGTAATACAACGACTTAACAGTAATCGTTAAGCCGTTGTATTATTGTTAAGTTTCATATATATCAGTTCGGTGGTATTGCGTAAAGGAGAAAAAAACATCCGTTTATCGTCACAATAATGCATGCATAATACCAGTAGGATACCTAAGAAATTGGTTCAAAAACAAAAAAGCGGCCAAGTGCGAGTCGGACTCGCCCATGATGGGTTCCGTAGCAGCAAGTAACGTCATAAAAAAGTTCTTGTAGTTCGTTGTAACTTTGATCGATGTTTTAATAATAGTGTAATGATTGAATGAAAGGTTTACGATTTATGACGTATTAAAAAAAAAACTACTTACTAGATCTCGTTCAAACCAATTAACGTTATATTATATAATAGTTATATATTATAAATTGCTTAATAATATGTCATGATAATAATTTCTCATAATAATATTTCATATTATATTAATAATAATAGTTTCCATTCAAAGTAGGTATTCAAGAATTTGTTAGTATGACATGTAATTTCAATGAAACTAAAAACAATCAGATTAGTCCACTTGTTTTACAGTTAGATGCAGAAAAGGTAGATAGTTAGTTGTATTTGGATGAGGCTACTAATAAACTACTATTAAATAATGATTATTTATATCTAATGCTTGTTTCCCATAAAAAGGGTTATTCAATTCAATTCAATTCAAATTATTTATTTCGGACCTTGAATCCATATTGTGTTAGTTACATTGACTTAACCTAGTGTTAGTATAGAAAATATATATAAGTACATACATTAAAATATAACATATAAGTACATACATTAAAAATATAACATATATAAGTACATACCAACAAATTAACAAGTGTGGACATACAACCACCTTGTCATAAGGGAGGAGTCCCACCTATCTGAAAATACATTCAGGATGCTGTTAGAGGAGGAGGAGGAGTTATAGGGAACCAACCTTAAAAGATAAATATATGCTATCACATTTTTAGAACTTTTCAAGAGGAACAATTCTTTCACACATTATTTTCACGAATCTTTAATCATTTACTCTGGATCTTATCTGGATTACAATGGAATCTTTCGACAAAAAATCTATCCCGTTTTTAAAATATTTTGCGTTGTTTCTCCGCTCCTTTAGACTCCTAAAGTCTTTCTCCTTTTTGAATTAAACTCTTGTCTTGAAATTAACGCGTTCAAATAAACAAACATTTCAACCTTTTAATATCAGTCTGGATAACTTTCGTCCAAGTCTTTGAACAAGAGAAACCGTATTGATTACCGTAATAAACATAATACTATATTGCAAAGTTTCCAATAGCAAAGACTGAGAATAGATGTATTATTCTATTGTAATCCGCTTTGAATAGTTAACCAGTGGGTGGTAGACCGTCTTCGTTGTGAAGTGACTTCATAACAAGGGCTTTGGTAAAGAGGAAATGACGTGAGAGAGGGATTCTCTAACAGGCATTTATTTGGGAGTACCTTTGTTTGACATAACCTTTTGTGTTCTATTTATGGTAAATAATGTAGTAATATGGTTTTTTGTGAAATTGGTTAAGCAAAGGTCGTTGTTGGATGGCGACCTTTGTCACCCAAAGAACGTTTGTAATACGAATTATGTCGGTTTTAAATAAGCCTACAAGACCCTTTAGAGATCTGTATGTATTCTTGGGAAAAGTTTTTTGTCATTTTGCGAATAGGTTTTTGATTCCTTTAAATGGATAATGGTGATTATTAATAAAATATACGGCCAAGCTAGACCCTGGCCATATAACTTAGATTTTTTATTTGTGATTTTCTTTTTCGTTCGGTTATTGACTAAACATTGTACTAATTAATTACTAAAAACTGACTGCCTTGTTGGTATAGTGGTTAGCGTATGCGGCTGCTAATCAGAGGTCTCGGGTTCGATTCCCGGGTCAGACCAAATATTTGCGTGATCAACAAATATTTGTGTCGGAGTCTGGGTGTTTCTCTATGTATAATACGTATGTATTTACAAAAAAAAGTGTTTTTATGTAATTACATCAGTTGTTTAGTACCCATACTACATGCTCTGCTTAGTTTGGGACTAGATGGCGTTGTGTGTAAGATGTCCGAAATATTTATTTATTTATTCTTTTATAATTACATTTGAATGTAGATCACGTTCATAGCCAAGTGGCCTTACGTGATGGAAACAATCACCGAAGTTAAGCAACGTGGCTAGGTCAGTACCTAGATGGGTGACAGTTTGTGGCATGATATGCTATGAGCGTTTCCGCGATTCAGATACTTTAAGCAGTCTGTCCCGGTTGTTATCATTAGATAACAGTTTTAGGCCTTCGGTGGGCTTAAAAACATCCAACGGCAAGATTAAGCAACCACAGCGTGTCTTGAAAGTCCCCAACCCGCACTCGGCTAGCATGGGGACGTATGAGCTTAACTATCTCTTGAGAGGAGACCCTAGCCCAGCAGTAGGACACACACAAGAAAGTTTGCTCACGATATGGCGTAAAATATTTTTACAAGACTGCGTTGGTCACTTTTCCAATGCGACGACGACTATTTTCCATGATCATGATCATCTTTAGAAAAATTTAGACAAAAAAATCTAAAAATTGAAAGATACCTTTGTTACAATAGTAAAATAATAAGACGTTTCGAGGGTGTTTATACTTTAATTTTACTATACTACAAAAAAACAAAACACACTTGTACTAGAAACAGACGCAGACAATGTCGGTGTGGAGGCCCTCAAGTGTGACTTGATAAAAAAAATGCTGGCGAAGATATCGGTGAGAATGTTTTGGACGCAAACATTATCTCTGCCAAAGTACAAGCTGCAGACGGTTTTCTAACTATTGTGAAGGAGGGACAGATCGGATACAGGACGGATATCAATCAGGATGTACAATCTGCAGACAGACGACTTCACAGTTATTTTCTAATAACTGAGAACTGAACAATGAGAGAGTACCTCGGAGAGCACGATAAGCCGTCGGTCCCGGTTGTCATGAACAACTATGGCAATAATTATAATGATGCAGAATGATTGTGGGGAGGGTTTTACACTCAATGCTGTCGTTATTGGGATAGTCTTCTGTGTGAGGGTATTACTGCCCCGGTCAAGCCGGCCATTCTGCTGAAATAGGCGTTTCCTACTACCTACCATTTTTGCCCTTAACACGGCAAGTTGGCGTATTATCACTGCAAATAAGACTCTTCTTAGAAAGAAAGTTGTAGTCTACCATACAACACTGACCAGGTGGGCTTGTTTCAAATTTTCCTTCTCTTTGCAGTTAAGTATGTGCTGCATAGTTTGCTTATTTAGTCACCTTTGCGATGAAAAGGGGTGACACTCATTATTACCTCCTTATTACAAGTCATCATTACAGTACATCAGTATTATTTATATATATATATTTTAAATCATTACTGAGCATTAAGAATTTCCCATAAAGAAATGTAGTAAGGAATCTTTGGCTGAACATGTGCACTGTTTTGGCCAAAATGATAGACAAGAACGGAAGTATGATATCCAAGTTTATATTCGATATTAACATATATTTTAAATAGATAATGATTATTCAATAACATAAGTAGAATGTAGTAGAATGCGAATAGCACACAAAATAATGATAATTCTTTTCACGTAAATCACGTTATAAATAGACATTTTGTAATGGTAAACCACTCTCTCCGTAAAATTACTACACATGAATATGTAAGCGTGTTTCGTTATAAATTTAATAACGTCAGAGCCCTCACATATATATGTAAATTTGATTTACATATTTATTAAATTTAATTTAAAGATTCTCTAGAATTCTGTAGAAAATTATGTAGAATAACAATTTTTCATTTTTACAGTTCACCAAATTGGAAGAAAACTAATTTCAAAACATAACCCACGTCCAAATACCTATAACTTCAAACAATTAATTGTCTTAATATTGCTGTGAATGTATTTAGGTAGTAATCAAATAAATTATACTATAATAAATTATATAAATTCTAGATTGTGAGATGAATGGATGTTTGCTACACTTACACGCCTACTTATTGAGATGTTTATGCAACACTGCGCCTCAACACCAATAAAACACAACAGTGTGGAAACTGTCACTTAAGATTTGTTTTCTGCGTTTTCTGTACCACCCCGGTCTAGTCAATCCATTAGTGCTGAAATGAGCGTGATTCTATGACCTATAATTAAAAATTCACTTTATATGAGCTGCTCTTAATCAGAGCGGCACTCGATATGTGTTAAAACCATGATAAAATGACGAAATGACTATTTTGCTTTATGAAAAACATGAACAGAATCCAAGACCAGTGGTTACCATAGTCATTGTGAATGCAGATAATGTAGCATGGTGGCTTGGTGAGCCATAATATAGTGGCTATTTGAGATTTTTCTACATCATTGGGCTAGATTTGTTTGGGTCACACATGAAAATCGCACCAAAACTTCATTATTCAGAACAACAAACCGCAGAATACTTGATAATAGACACTGATGATAACGTATGACACTTTTTCTTGTATACACACATGAAAGTGTATAAGAAATTATAAATCAGTGTTCTATTCATGTTGTAACGGTAATCAAATTTCTTATCGCCTCCTGTACTAGCAATTCAATTATTTTTACTGAAAAAATGACCTTGTTCATAAGCATATTATGTTTTAGTATAAAAGGTAATAGAATATTTTTGTACAAAATACAGTTTTCGTGTTTTATCGTTATCGATCTATTTGTATATATGCAGGTACTCTCTGATGCTCGCAGTTCTGCTAGCATCGTAGAGGTATAAAAAATAGATGTTGGCCGATTCTCAGACATACCCAATATGCACATAAAATTTAATACAAATCGGTAACGCCATTTCGGAAGAGTTTTGTTAACAAACACCGCGACACAAGAATTTTATTAATAAGATATTTTTTCTTGTAGTTTTTCTTGTCGCTTCAGGGGTCACAGAAGATTATTCAACATATGAACTTTGGCGAGTAGATAATGTAGAAAATGATGATCTCCTGAACGAATTTGAAATAAGAGGTAATTATAAAAAGGAACAACTACCAAAACAAATTTATAGAAAATATGTTTTAGTATATATCAATTTATAAATATTCATATTCTTGACTAGTTCGTACATTGCGACACATATTTTCCTACTTTAATTCTGTAAAATACTACGCCGGCTGCAAGCTCCTTTAAGTTTTCTCTAGAGACACTTGGGATAATCACTGCATTGAAACTTTAGGCCAGATTAGTTGTAGTTAAATACGAAACTACCGTAATTAAAAGCTTAGCTGGTAAAGAACATGTTTACTGCCACTTAAAATGTTTGCTAAAAGTTCTGGTTGTGTCAAAGATTATTTAAATAAAATGATAAAAATATTTATTAACATTTACTTTAGACTCTAACTTACATTTCATAGTCATGTCAATCTAAAAGTTTGAACTAGAAACAGTTTTGTTTAATATATTCTGGCGATTTGGATTGTTATCTTGATCAAGTTTGGCCAATTATGTCTCATTTTAAAGAATCTAATAGAATTCGCTTAGGATCGGTGATAGTGGAGTTAAAACCAGAATAATGGCCCACTACTAGTTATAATCTAGTCTTTGCAGAAAGTTTGTTATTTTATAATATTTTTGATAAACATAGTTTTCTGATATATATCTTCCAATGTAGTGATGTGCATTTTCTTGTTAAGTTTTTTTCAGGTTCAATTAAAAATGCACAATATTATTTATAAAAGACAAGTCCTGCATTATGAATATATTCCTGCATCACGGGGAACCTTATATACAAGAAATTTGTGAATCACACAGAGTACTTTCCTGTGTGAGATTTGAACCTACAACAGTTAGCTCAGTAGAAAGCGGCTTGGCGATCGTTTGTACTACTAGGCCAGCCGTTCAAAATTCTGAAATTCGCAAAGAACAAAATACAAAACAGAAAAATTGGGTAATAATATAATCGTGAGTGATTCTGTAGCTGTTATGATTTTTCAGCACATATGAATGATGCGATTTGGAAAAAGAACGCAACTTACTACTTCATCGTGGCTGATTTTGAACTAACTTACTGGAAGAAACTTCTAAATAGTTATGATACTGAATGGAAAGTTCTCGGAAAAAATCTAACAGGAATATTTGATGATACATTTCTGGACACATACATTCAACCTACCAAAGGTGTAGTATTTTCTTTAATTTAAACTTCAATATAAAAAATTGCGTTTTATATTCCCAGGTAAGAAAAAAAAACTTGGATGACAGTTTCTTTTAACAGTCAAAACTAAGCAAACAATTTTCTAGCGTATATAAACTACCCAAATCTTGTATTACAGTAATTATAACCGCCACTGTTTTCTGTCATTTATGGAGTATTTGACAAGAAAAAGTTATTAATAAATTTTAACAAATTTTTTATAAGTGAATATACTTCCTAATCTACACAAGTCTCACAAAAAGACTGATCTCTAAAAGACTTCAACTGTTGGATAGGTCTCTCCCAAGGTTCTCATAAAAACAGGTTCAACCACATGCCAAGAAACTTTGCGTTTATAGTACGTTGTCGTAACTTCAGAACTTCATGAATTGTATTTAAACCAATAAAATTAAAGCCTAAATTGATGCGTTAACGAAGAAGTTGCGAGCATTATGTATTTTTTTTACATAAAAGCTGATAAGCCTCTGTCTGATCGATTTTGGGCTTCTCGCATTCAGCTCCCGCCAGCCATCTTAGATAACTTGTGTCACTCCACCTCGCCTGTGATCGTCCTACACTACGTTTACCGTGACGCGTTCTCCACTCCAGATCTCTTCTACCCCAACGGTCATCACTACTGCTACTATTATAGCCAGCCCACTGCCACTTCAGCTTGCTAATCCGGTGGGCTATGCCGATGATCTTAGTTCTCTGCCGGATCACCTCATTCCTGAAAATAAGAACCCCAAAATCGATCAGAGTGGTGTGCAATGGGAAAGGCCTATGTCCAGCAGTAGACTACGATAGGCTGATGATGATGGTGATTATGAAGCCTCTGTCTGATGGAAAGCATGATTGGAAAAGTGGTAGTCAAAATTCTCTTTGTAAATGTGGACAATGTTGCATGTCGTCCACACTATGGCGGCCTAGTGAGATGATCGTTTTCATGCCCCGAATAAAGGATTTTACGATATATCAACCTGATCTACATTATAATTTTGTCAAATTTTTAACATATATATTTTTTAGCTATTGAAACTTCTACACGTACTTTGAAGACCATAAAAGCAAGTCTTCAAGAATCTAAGGAAATCACTGATGGTGAATATCCATATGCAACGCCGAAAATTTATCGTAAGTTTTTTAAAGAACAATTTAGTTGCCATTTTCATTGAAAACATATATATTATTCTAGAATTTCTAAATTTACCTTTTTAGTCTACTACTGAAAATAAATTTGTTTTTTATTAAACCTTCATTTCTTTACAACTTTCATTATACAATATTATCAAAATTTCGAATTCTTCTTAATTTATGGAGAATTCAGTTATTGATATAGTAAGTAAAGAATATAGGGCTTGTTGGTCTACACTCTACTCCGACAATGTTCTATTCTGTGACTTATTTCTTTGTATTGATAGGTATTTATCTTGTATTGATCGTGATGCAAAGGATAATTGACGATAGAACTATATAGTTTGGTAAAAAACATCTTTAGTTTTGAATTCGAAAATAATAATATAGTCTATTAGATATCTATATGTTTGTGCATATAAATGGTAGTGTGTGTGACGTTTTATTTATTGATTTAATGTATTTTTTATGAATATTTATAAAAAAAACTGACAGTTCATTCACTCCTTCTCCAATTGAACTATAAGTGTGCGAAATTTGATACTTCCCCGTCCATGCAATTTTCGTAAAAAGCAATACAAAGTTTTTGCTTCACGCATTATTATATGGATTTATCTTGTGTATTGAGTTATCTTGTATAGATACAATTATACTTTTATTGTATAATCAAGTTTTATTTACAGTTACCTATCAAAGACAGTCGATGAAAATATAAAACTAGTTTTTTTCCTTAGATCTCTGGAGTACCGAAGAAGTAACAGAATCACATGGTCCTTCTGAACTATGGCGAGTTGAAAATGTAAAATCACAGGTTGTCCTCAATGAATTCAGCGACAGAGGTACTTTTGTATATTTTAGTGTTTTTGAAGAATCATTGTGCTTCAAATGTTAATACTAAAAGTTCCAAGTTTTTACTTCTATGGGCAGGCTCTATATCTACAATTTTTTATTTAAGATAATAGTAACAGAGTCTAATAATATAAATATGATATATGATGTTTACCAAATATTTAGACTAAAGATAGATAAGCTGTACCACCTTTTTGAGGAAATAATAATAATAATTATTCTAACAGCGCATATGACGGATGAAATATGGAAAAGTGGTGATACAATTGATTTTGTTGTGGGAAAACATGAGACTGCCTATTGGCGAAGACTGTTACGTGATTATGGAATTAAAGTCAAGGTCCTAGAGCACAATATAAAAGACAAAATAAATGATGACTTCTTAAAGAAATATATAAACACTAGACGAGGTACTATTTAACTTGTTTATTCATTTATTTTTGATATTTATTTGTACTAAATTTAGACTAGCATAGAGCCCAGAGGAGACACTAATTGCCGGAGGTCATGGGTTTGACTCTCACCCAGGATAAATAACTGTGTGATAAATTCGATCATATTTTGTTTGTTAAAAAGACAACTCCTGTATTAGGAATATACATTCTTGTATCACGGGGGACTTTACAAGCAAGAATGAAATGGACACAAAGAACACCCAGACTCAGAACAACAATTTGTGGATCACACAAAATTTGTTGTTCCTTGTGGGAGAAGAAGACGGCGTGGCAAACGCTTAAACCACTAGGATGACCGTACAGTCACTATGTATGTATATTATGAATGTGTTAAGAAATATGTTAGCATGTGTATTAGTATTCGGATTACCGTTGCACAGACTCTTTTAACTAGTTTGGGTCGATTACCATATTTGAGATGTTGTGAGATGTGATGTTAATATTTTATTTATAAATAAAAAAAACTATTTGTCGAAGCTGTAGAATTTGATTACTCTGTTCAATAGGTGGCGATAAAATGGAATCAAAAAAGGAATCAACGACTACAACAGCCATAAATGTGACGGGTGAGTAAAGCTCCGGTTAATTCTTTTTTTTTTTTTACTACCTAATGAATGTCCCGGCAAAATCGGTGCAGCCGTTTTAAAAATTACCCGGAACAAACAGACAGACAGAAGACAGATAAAATTAAAAAAATTCTGTTTTGGTGCAACTAATGTATACACTTTCGTCTGAATTTAATTAAAACTGTTAAATTCATATTACAAATAGGCACTCCAAATTTATTTACTTGCAGGTATAGATTTAAAAAAATACAGGGTACCCATCTTAGAATAATTATTCTAAGGTACCTTGTCATTGCTTAAGACACTGATTTCTGGAATTCTTAGTCAGATATCACTTTTCATATGGTATTTCTTTGGAGAATAATGTAGGTTTTTTGTATATTTAAGCCTATCAAAGTAACTCTACTACACAGTGCGTTTCGTGAGAATTTCGATATCGCGATTCAGGATTTAAAGTTACTTCGTAACTCCGTGGCTCAGTGTTTTTTCTGTAGATGGTGCTGTTGTATATTTTTCGCTTGCGCTGTATGTAGAAGTCTCTACATTATTAAGTGTTTTTTTTTTAAATTGTACTAATAATGTATTTTTTCAGAAACGGTCAGTCCAAAAAATGAAGCGGATGATGAATCTATACAATTGGAAAATTCTGACGAATATAATTTTGATACTTTTAATTTTGGAAGTAAGTTACTTATAAATATGAATAATTTAAATGTAGCCTTGCAATTTTTGTGTGAATATGTTCGTGGTTAATGGTTATTGAAGAGAAGCCTGTCATGAAAATGATGATATACTAGCCGATTTCGGCCATTGCGGCCAGTCTCAAAGGAGACCAGTTAACTACTCAGGAGATACTATAGTGTACGAGTGTGTGACTGCCTCGTTGGTCTAGTGGTTAGCGTATGCGACTACTGATCAAGAGGTCTCGGTTTCAGATCCTGGGTCAGTCCAGAAGTGTTGTTGGGTTTCTCTTACAGGAAATTCTTAATAACAGCCCGGAGTGCGGAAGTGAATAACGCGGTTTCTAAAGTTATCCCGAAGTTTTTTTTTTATATACTTTAACGAAAGTAAGGGTACCTACTATTTTACACACTATTACCTGTTACCTGCCCAAGCAACCACAACCCAAACTCTATAGTCGTTGGTCCTTCTTACCTGGATCTGGTGAACTGTAACACAGGTTTCTTCCTACCTATCACAGGCACCAGCCTCTCACAAATGTGGTATTTGAATTGGACCCTAAATATATTGTAAGAACCATTTTTTGTAAAGAGGAAAAATAGACTTTTTGTACTATTATTATTACCAGTGTTAGGGACGTGCACAGAGAAACTTTCAGCTCTTACAAAATGACGAAAGTCTGGCCGTCATGGGCTCTTGCTTTATTAAAATTGGACTATTAAACGAATTTAAGTAAATCTTAATTTTAGATTTCAAGTAGATATTTCTGAATGATCGTCATCAAGGACAATAAATGATGAAAATGAATACAGGAAAATATACATTCATTCAAATGTTTCTTATAATTAAAAGTAAACCATTCAGTATGTTTCAGAAATTTACGGTGCATCTGAACTTTGGCGAGCTGATAATGTAGTTTCTGGGAAAGTGTTATCCGAATTCAATGATAGAGGTAATATTTCTTTAAAAATATACTAGCTTTTGCCTGCGGTTTTCCACCCGTGTGTGTTTAAGGTTTCTCCTCAAGTAGCCTATGTCCTTTCTAATTAATCAATGCATTGCCATCCATTCCATTAAAACCGGTGCAGCAGTTAAGCTGTTATTTTTTAATTTATAATATTTTTATACACTGTAAACCCCTTTAGAGAACATCATTATCAAGCCCTGAATTATATATTCGATTTTGGCCAGTGTGGGGACGTATGGCCTTAACCCTCTCCTGAGAGGAGGTCCAACAGTGGGACATAATGGGTTGTTGACATGTTTCTTATGTTCCCCTTTTTTAACTTAATAAAAAAATAGGGTGACTTGTCCACAGCCCACCTGACGGACGAGATTTGGAAAGTAAATGATACAATATATTTTATTCTCGGCAATCATGAAACATCCCATTGGAAAACCCTGTTGCAAGCTAATAAAATTAGGTTCCACGTTCTAGAGAGGAATATCAAAGGAAAATTTGACGACAAATTCATAAATAAATATATCAAAACCCGACGTGGTAAGGCATAAAAACAAAACATTTTCTGTTCAAACGTACTTTTAGTGATACAATTTAGATTTTTTTAATACATTAAACAGAAAACCTGTATAAGTATTTTGGTAGTTTTCATAAATTATCCTTATTTATAAACTTAATTTTACAGGTCACACATAGAGTTGCGGAGATCCAATGACACGTAGAGTGTAGCTACTCTAAAAAAATAGCCTATGGTACTCCTTATGTCATCAGCGGAATACCAGTGAAAGACTCGTCAAAATCGGCATAGCCATTCTATAGATCTACCGGAATAAACAGCCAGACTAAAATTGTAATTGCTTTAATTGATTTATGTAACGTACACATACATATTGATTAAAAGTGTAAAAACCTGCTCATTTGATATTGCAAACAGACACTTTAATTGCATTCGTTTGTATAGAATTCACGACTAACTGATCAAAATGTGCAGGATTTTGAGCTTCGTTTATTGTTGCTTTCCCAGGTTTGGCATGCCTGTGATTAGGGCCATATCAAATATTATTATGTTTAGTTCAAAGAAAGTAGAAACATTTTGTTTAGTTATCAATAACAGGTGTCAGATGTGTGACATTGTTGCAGTAATTTATATTTAAAACAATAAGAGTAGAGTTTTCTTTAAAAATATTGCAGTAAGTTGAATTTTATTTATATAGTTCGAGTTTTGTTGATTTTGAATTATTTTTGTTACGGTTACATTTCTTTTTTAATTTGTTTCTTAAATAAAAGTACCTATCTGCTTACTTAACTTACTCTTGTGTTATCAAATATTTGCCACGAAAGTTAGGTCAAAATCAGTCAAACTGTTCTAGAATTGGCGTTCTGGTAAACAAAACAACCAAAAATTTGTTTTTTTATGTAAGGTGTTTATGTTTATGTTATTTGAAATCACGAAAACTTCATTGTTATTTATTTGTAGAGATATTCACAAAGTGAAGTTCATATTATTGAACGGGAACTTACGTTTTCTAACATGAACACATTTTTCTGTAAAAGAGGGATGTATAATTTGAGAGTTATAATATTTCATTTCTTTAACTAATAATTGAAGAAATTGAATTAGTTTTAAAAGTAAATAAGAATATCTATGTAGTTTTACTAACAAGTAATTCGAATCCGCTTTGACTACCCGAGTATTCATAACACAACTGAAATTAAAATAAGCAATTCAAATACATTAATAAGAATTTGAAAAACATCATTATTTAAAGTAATTTATTTTTCCTTTCTCAGTAGCACTTACTTACCAAATCAAATTTTTAACATGATGCCAAATCAAATATAAAAAAGGCTCTTTTAAGTTAGTATTAAGGTATACATTTATAAGATATTTGCAATTGGTTTCTCAGAAAGGTTAATTCGTTTACTTGTTGTACTCAATAAGCAAACAAATCATACGTAAGTCGCAACCTCATCTGTCAAAAGCGCGTTTTGCCTGTAGCATGATGTTATAAGAGCGCGAACAAATTTATTCACCATGAAAAAGGTTATAGTGAGCCAACCTTAAGAGATAGGCCACTGTCGCGCCCTTTTTTTAACTGTTAAAGAGGAACGTGGAGGAACTCTGTCGGACGGATGTCGTAACCCTTCAACAGAAAGGTCGTATCTAGCGGATCATATCCTAACGGATGATGTTAGGCCGATGTATATATTTAAATCAGCGCGAGAACTTCTATATCGCGATACAGAATTATTTGTAACTGAGTGTAAGTCGTTACTCCGTACTTCAGTGTATCTTCGATAGATTTCGCTGTTGTATATTTTCACTTGAGATGTGGAAGTTGCCACAGGGAACAGTTATTTCTTGTATTGCTTTTATAAAAGCTTTAGTAAACTTTTTACATAAATTATACTAGCGGTAAGACCCGGGTTTGTCTATCACAAATGATTGATTTCTTGATTTCATAAAATGATTAGAATTATTCGTTCATTGAACTGCAATAATTAAGGAATTGAATTGAAAAAAGTTTGTAAAGGTCTTCTGCTATAATTGGTTTAAGAAATCAAGCTGAGACTTGATTAAACTGAAGAATAAATTAATCTCCACCAAAGTTTTTAATATTATTATAGGGGAATATCTAAATAAAGGAAAAATTCATGTATGTATATTTGCATCTACAAATTAATTGTATCGAGTTACAAATAACAGCATTTCACTAAATGCATATAAAGTATAGGCGGTACTTACCTTAAGAAATCATTTTATATCTACCTATATGTTTGAACCATCTAATATCTACGGAACGGCTGGACGGATTTTGACGAGACTTACACTGGAAGATAGCTAATAATACAAGGAGTATCTTAGACTACTTTTTAGACCTGAATCACCACACTTTTGCTTACGGTTGTTGTAGAGGTGGAAAAACAAATATTTCACTCTCAGGTAGTAACAAATAAAATACAGCCTATGTAATAAGAACATTTTTAAAACAATAGGTTTTGACACCTATATCTAACTTAGGAATAGCTATAAGAAAGTGACTTGAGACTCGAGGAAAAAATCGATGTAAATGAAAAATGCATGAACTGATACTTAGGTACGGTTTTACTGTCTAGTCTCTGAGTACCAGTATATCCTACACATAAATTAAATAAAGCTTCTCGTTGATAGGAGTGCTAATACGAAAAATACCGGGCGTGTTTGAACTTGGAGAAAATTCTGCAGAGTGCAGAGATAGAAGTCCATTTGTAGATACGAGAATTCCGAGTACTGTTTAAATCATTTTCTAGTAACTAGAGATATATACCGTTTTGGTTCGGTTGTTAGCATTTTTATTTGTAAACAAACTAATTCCTGCGATACTACATTAGTAAATCACTAATAAAAAACGCGGCAAATTTCAGGAACGGCTTGACGGATTTTGAAAGGACCTTTACTTACAGATAGCCGATGACATAAGGAGTAACTTATTCAAATATTTTAAGACTCGCTTCGCTCTGCGGTGTTTCTCATGATCTAGAACAATAACCGCGGGCAGCGGAATTCACTGAGAATGTTATAAATATAAGGCAGCAACACTTTTATCGTAAACTAGCTTTCACCCGCGACTCCGCCCGCGTGTATCTCGACTGTCTAGTTGGTCTAGATATTTTTTTTCATAAAAAGAATCCTATGTTACTTCTAATACATACTATAATATGTGTACAAAGTTTCATGATGTTCGTTTGAGTAGTTTTCGCGTGAAAGCGTAACAAACAAACTTAAATTCACATTTATAATGTTAGTAGGGATACCTTTCATTTTTCATCTTCGCGAACGGTTTTATGAATAAAACCTCACCAGTCAATATCCTTTTTAACTTGTTGATAAATGTTGGCGAGTTCTTTTATTATTAGACACCATTACAAAATGGATGTCAGACATTCAAAAGCCCTTACTTACAAAGTTGATTGATGAAATTTTATACTCACAGCAAATTACCTAGCTATAATCGATTGACCTTTGAATTCTTGTTTCATTTTTTTCTTTTAAAATAAGGAAATGGGTTTTCCAAGTGATTTATGGCCTGGAAAATGTAAAAACTGTTATTTAGTTTATGAGGTTATATTTGTAGTGTTTTATTTATTTTATCACCTCCTACGTAAATTCTAAGCAATTTTGTATTTCTTTTCTTGATTTACTCCACAAAATGGATATGTAGGTGTTCTTGACTAAGGGAATCATTAACGTATACTTTGACGTTGTTCGTTGGATTTTGACATTTGCAGGTTCATATAAATATGGCTTAGGGCCACAGCACACTAGCTACTTTTAGCATCGGCGATCGGCGATTTTGCGACTGCATTGATGCTGCAACGCGTTTTAGCGACTTCCTGCGTTCGATCGCGGTATCGGAAACGCGCGCTTTAGCGACTGCTCAGATGCCAAATCGCTGCTACCGGCATCCGAATGAGTGCGGAGAGTAGCGTTCAGCTGCTCTGTTGCTCTTCTAAAAAGCGACTCAATCTCCGCGTTTGGTGTTTTTAAGTGTGCAGTGCAGAGCGTTCGGTCGCCGTATTTAGCTTCTAAAAAGCGACTAGTTGCTGATCGCCGATGCTAAAAGTAGCTAGTATGCTGTGGACTTTATCTAGAAGAACTTTTGTTTGTACATCACACACAAATGTTTCGTGACTCTATTACACTAAAAGCAACTTTTCAAATTATCAACCTCATGTGCAACGAAGTTAAGTTTCTGTTTGCAATTTCAACTTTGCCGTGTTGAGAAAACAGTTTAGTTGTAGCGACTGCTGTAACTTCAGAGTCACATTTACAGTTTCCGTACAATAATGCTATGTTTTAGATACACTGTTCGAGAAAGAGCGTTAAGAATAATTCAGTACACAAATAAAAGCACTTATAAATTTACTGGAAGCTTGTTCTTTACTAAGTGCAAATGAAGTACTAACTTTCGCCCGCGGTTATGTTGGTTAACGAGGTCCTTTATAAGGCTCTAGACTATATCAAATTTCATTTGAAACGGTTCAGTGGTTTTGCTGTGAAAGGTGGACAGACAGAAAGCGTTACTATCGCTTTTATACTATTTGTACTGATGTAAATCAAAATTAAAACCACTTAAATTATGAACTGAACCGGAATTTGTCACAAATATTGAAGTTTCATGATTGCATATACATAATACTAGGTAGTCTTCTAAGGCATCGAAAAGGGACAAGGCAGGGGTTATTTTTAACATAATCCGATAGAGTGTGAAACTGGACAATCTTCAAAGGACTGATGTTTTCTATTGTGTTCCCAACAAGGGTATAGAATGAAAGAAAAATATAAAATATACCTTCAATTATTCCTTTAATGTATTTTTAACCAACCAAAAGAACACATCAAAGAAAAATAACCTTTTTAACAAATATTATAAATAGGCGACCTTTGTACTATTGCTTAATCTATATCCAGATTCAACATTTAATTTTGATTTAAAAAGAGCTTGCCTATCTAACTATTATATCTATCTAATACAATATAGTATTCCCTTAGATATTTATACGGTCAAAAATACATTTAAAATTTAATAACGTAATAAATACTGAAAAAGAGATAGTGTATTGTAATAGGATTCATCAACAACCCATAATGTCCCCCTGCTTGGCTTGAATCTCCTCACAGGAGAGGGTTAACCCCATACGTCCTAACGCTGGCCGAGTGTGGGTTGGGGACAGTCAAGACACGTTGTGGCTACGTATTCTTACCGTTGGAATTTTTTTAAGCTGCATTAGATGATCTTTTTAAGCCTGAATGCCTCCAACTAAACTTTACGACTGTTATATTATGATAACAACCGGAACCGACCGCTTAACGTGATCTCCGAAAACGCTAATTTCATAACATATCATGCCACAAACTGTCACCCATCTATGTATTGACCGCGACGTCGTTGCTTACCCTTGATGATTGTCTCCAATCACCTAAGGGCACTTGGCTATGAATGTAATACGATTATGCATGAATAAATACATATCTTGAAAAAATACTTAAAGTAATTTCTTTGATATATATTTAAAAAATAAATGTTACGTTTTATGTTTTAAGACTTAACAACAGTAGTAAAGTCCTCTGTATAAACTTACACATCCGATATCTTGATAAGATTTTACTTCAAGAAGCTATACTTTTTTGGCGCTGTGCCAAAAATTTACCAACTCCCTTCACTCAAACGCTCACTCAGAAATAGACACGCATTCGGCCGTTACTAACTCTATAAACAAACCATCAAGTTCGTATTACTCTATGTCCTAGTTTGTCATTTATTTTGTTCAAACAAGTCATAACTCCAACATATTGGTAAATAAGTAGTTAAATTGACAGTTTTTGTTATTTATTTGATTATTTTGACTAGGTCACCTGAAGAAATCAATTGCCCTTTCTACATGATTTTTGTAGGGAAACATCAAAGTGCGGGAAAGCAACCTGGAACTCCCTTCCAGCGAATATGTTTTTCTCTCTGATCCCGGGTCCTTTAGTGTGGGTCGCCGTGCTGCATTGTCCGCAGACAGTGAGGACGCTGACCGCCACTCCTGGATTCTGTTCATGCTTCACATCAGGCAGAGCAGAGTCGTTTTAGCAGCTAATCGGACCTCCGCAACCCTGGGCGAAAACTGAAATTCGGTGGTTGAACTAGTTGTCAGTATATTTGAGGGCACTGACTTCCCAATAACGATTGCCATAGATATTCATAACGACGCGGATTGACGGCCTAACGTGCTGTGGAAGGAATGGGCGTGAATCAGCCCCAAACTTCTATACTCCGGGCACTTGACTACGACCGATGACTTAACATGCTCTACGAGGCCCGGGCGTGAATCCAAATTTCCATACTTCGGGCTGTTATTAAGAACAACTATTGGCCCGACCCGGGATTGGAACCCGATAAAAGTTTTATCTAACATTATTATCTATTTTCTATATTAAGCGGGTGGTTTCCGCACTTAGTCCTTTAAGTGGACCATTGTACGTGAGGGCGGCCATCACTCCAGCCAGCCCACCTCCCTTCAGAAGCGGATTAGGTCTCCGAGTCTGTCCAGACATTCTGAAACAGATTTGGGAGATCCAAGGGTGTTTTTCCGTGTTTCGGTGACACCTGTGCACTCAATGAGTACATGCGACACCGTTTCCTCTGCCCCTAAGCATGCTCTGCATAGGGGGCTGTCAGTTATGCCTATAGTGTGGAAGTGTTTGTTTAGTAAGCAGTGTCCGGTGATAGTTCGTGCCACCAGCCGCAGACTATCCCTGTCCAAACGCAATAAGCGTTTGGTTAGTTTATCATTAGGAAGTGGCATGGCTTCCTTTGATTGTCTGCAGCCTGGGACAGATAGCCAGTGGTGTTGTACTTGTGTGCAGTTAAATTCTTGCAGCCAACCACGGAGCTGGCCGAATGGGACGGGCACGATCTATTAATAATAATAATAATTTATTGTCCAATATAGATTATTAACAATTTGATAAGTTTATCAAATCATTACATTTGCATGTTAACTATGTACCAAATTTTGTCCATAAAACAGCAAAGGGAATTATAATAAGTTTTAATTAATTTAATTTAATTATAATTTTAATTACTGAGAATTTTATCTTTTACTCCCATTTAGTCGCTCCATTGGCAATGCAAAGTGATATATGACAAACCTTAACAATAAAATGTAGTGTATTAATTATAGACTGCAGTAAATCACGCGTACGTACTCTTTGACTTGTTACGACTTTGTCGTACCTACATTTATTAAGGTAATAACTCAGACCGTAATTCCGGTTCTTAAATTAGGTTTCTTAGTTGAAGCATTTGACTGTACAACGCTAACCGGGTCATCGTGACCCGACGTAAATCACGGTGCGCCATTTTGACCCGGCATAAAACTCGCACTGTAAACCATTGAAGGATTGATGATTGTGTGAGGTCCTGCTCAATACGGCTTTATGGTATGAGCTTAGAAAATTAATGTGGTTGAATACATGGAATGTATTTTTTTCGATGATTAGAATAAGTTAAATACCGTGGTATGTGTTCATTGGTAGCAGTTGTTGTTTAACATACTTATTATAAACATTGCTTATAAGTAATAATAACAATTTGATAGCCTTGGTGGCGTATGTGACTACTGCAGCTTCGAGGTGAATTCGCGGGTCGAAACAAATGTTTATAAGATCTATAAGTATGTATGTCTTTCGGAGTTGGTTTATGTTTTTTGTCATTATTCTATTAATCAAGTTCTGTCATAGTAGCTCTATTAAGTTATAAGCTAGATGATCTTGTGTATCAGATGTCTGAAATAATTATATTTTTTATATATTTATAAGCTACTTAACATTAACATATTTTATGCCTCACAGTATAGCCCTATACTTATAAAATGCTACGTTACGCTTCTACAACTACGTATTTTTTATTAATTTCAGTTTAAAGACGAATACCTCAGGTACGTTTGAAAAAAATAACTATGATATCAAGTGCCTAAACTTTACGACCAGAAATGTGTATCACAAGAGCGTGAACGAATAAATAAAATAGTTTACAATTATGTTGAGAATATCGACGTAGAAATCACATACGGTCGAATAACCATTTGAGTTGAGCTCTTCATATGTTCGGAAACTAAATTCGCTTCAATGACCTCATTCGCTCGTCCTCGACTTGTTAATATAAGTCGCTAAGCCGTGAACATTTTTAATCGAAGCGTAAATAAATAAATATTTTGGACATCTGACACACAACATCATCTAGTCCCAAGCTAAGCAGAGCTTGTGTTATGGGTACTAGACAACTGATATAAATACATAAACCTACTTTTTTTTGTAAATACATACATATTATACATATTACTATAAATAAACCATTACTATGACTCACATAATAATAATATTATTCCGCAATAAATGAACTAGCTGATTTATGCATCTTTGCTTATATCTTTCAAAAGGAATACATTTTGCTTTGTTTTGGAACATTTTAATTCATCTACGACTTAAAATTGCTCGCAGAAAAGATGGCCGATGCCATAAAGTCGCAGAAGTGGCGACCACTTGAGGTGGTCCGATAACCAGGTGAAGGTCACTGGAAGCCATTGGATGCGGGCAGCATAGGACTGGTCGATGTATAGAAATGTGGAAGAGGCCTATGTCCAGTAGTAGAAGTCTTTTGGCTAAGATGGTAATGATGATGACGACTTATTCTCCTGATAGATTTTCTCAAAAATGTTCCTTAAATTCTTTTTTCCACTCGAGTCAGGAGAGTTCTTGAGATTGGCATGTCTTTGCCCTTGTAATATTAGTATAGATTAAATAAAGAAAACCAACCTAAAATGAAAGCATTCGTGCTGGCGTACTTCGTTGGTGAGTTCGAGACGAAAGGCCCAAAGATGCAGCAGCATCTTACTAGGCTGCCTTAGTGAATGTGGGACACATGCTGCATTTTTACTTACCATTTACAATGAGGATGGTGACGCCTAGACCTGGACACTCATGCTCAAGCAACTCATGCTTACTACCAGGTTGAGTAAATCATCAATCAAATCAAATCAAACCATTTTTATTTCAAATACACCAATACAACGGCACTTTTGTGCCGTTGTATTGGTGTATTTGGTGTATTTGGCCGTTGTATCAGTCAGTAGTCAGTCGTAAAGCTAATTGTCTGTTCCAATTCGTAGATCCTATGGAGAAGAACAGACAAGAAACTCCATGGACACTCTTTCCAACATAGATTTTACAATTTTTTGTTACATTGTTTAGACATTTTATTAACAGTTAAATGTGAGGTCAATGTAACGATGCTGATATTTACACTGGTAGTGTCCAAAAATTATAAAACATTAATATAATAATATAGTAGAAATAAATCAGTATCGTATGAACAAGATGATTTTAAGACCTCCCGTCCTGTATAGATCTGTCAGGTGGCTTATATAAGTGATAGATGTGAGATATTTGCATTTAACGTTGAATGGCGTAACGTAATGTTATGTAACAAAATGATGGATGTGACTAGGGTAGATAAGGAGTGATTACATTCGATGGAGAGTGAAGGCAATAGATGAAAAATTGAGAAGGAATAGCTTTTGTTTGAAAAACGTGTGATATTAAGGAATGGTATTGGTTTTTCGTTAACATGATAACCTTTATCATGTTAACGAAAAACCCACAACGAAAATAAAGCCTACTAATTTTGATATTCTCTACAATTACGGGGAATGTTGTTAAAAAGGTTATTCAAAACCAATTTTAAAAGAGTTTATAATAATAGTAATAAAATATTATATAAGTATTCTAGCACATTCACACAACGCTATCTAGTCAAAAACTAAGTAGAGCTTGTACTATGTGTATTGATGACTGTATATAATACACTCGTAAATACTAACATTTTTTTTTCTTTTTTATTTATTGGAACAAAAAACAGATACATGTTAAATTATAACTAGATACAAATGTGTACATAAAATTTATAAACATGTTACCCAAACCATTGTTCACTGGTTAGCAACAAGAATAATAGGTCATGTTACTCGTTAAATGCTAAGTATAAAAGGTAATACTAAAACAATAACGGAAAAAAACAATCATTTATAGGACAGGACAGTCAGCTGGTCAATTTATAATTAATCAGCGTTGACAAATACTAGTGAAAAATACGCAGAAGTTCAAATGCTTGCTTTTTAAATTGATAGCTAGTAAGAGCGAATATGTTGAGAGCATAAAAATGCAATGAAAGGGTGCACGGACACCAGATTCAGCTTAGTTCTGCTGGTGCCTGCATAGAATAGCTTGGGAACTCGATTTCCCCGCCAGCAGACAGTACGAGGTACCTACTATGTAACATAATTTACTATGAATTACACTACTGTCAGCTCTGTTATAACTTATTAACATAGAAATGAATATATTCAAACATTTGGGCACTCTACGCTACCGAATCAGCCACAGCAATCAATAAAAATTGAACAAGTGCATGTCGCGCATAGAATATTGACTGCCTTGTTGGTCTAGTGGTTAGCGTATGTGACTGCTGATCAAGAGGTCTTGGGTTTGATTCCCGGGTCGGAAAAAATGTTTGTGTGATCTGCATACTGTAACCTGTAAGTTTCTAGCTATAACCGTTTAAGCGGTAAGTCGAGGACGGACGGACGGACGGACATGACGAAACTCTTCGATTCTATTTATGCTTTCCATCAGGCAGAGTCACTTTGGCAGGAATAAAAGAAAACTATAAGGGTTCCAAGTAATGAACTACGAAACCCTAAAAAGAAGCAGTAGTATAAAAAACCATTGAGTTGCTCTAAACCATTAAATAATTTTCTATCGACATGAAGTTTATTCCAGATATCTGAATGGAAGACAAAGAATGTGTGCTATGTATATTACACGTTGTTGCATCCGACATCTTGACGTAGTGCTCTCAGCGTAAGTAGAATGCAAACGGCATCCGGAATTTACGTAGTTATTCTGCATCATTGTGTGCAGAACATCCTGAATGCATCTGGTATCCTACATCTACGACATACGCTCGTTCTTAAAAGAAAATCTTTAACAGTAAATTAGAGGCAGTTCAGCTTTAGATCTTCTGTTTACAGTTAACGAATGAACTGAAATTTAATTTTAAATGCTATTTTTATTACTACTAACCATGACGAACTGAAATGAAGAGTATGCATGTTTGTATGTTTCAACGTATTGTCTAAACTACTGAAACAATTTAAATTAATTAGGTGTCAATAGATTTGTACTAATAGCTCAGGTGACATACATTTATAATTTTATATCTATATCAAATGTTCTTACGTAATCGGAATAAGTCTTTTTAGGGTTCCGTAGCTGAATGGCAAAAAATGAAACCCTTATATATTCGTAATGTCTGTCTATCCGTCCGTATGTCACAGCCACTTTTTTACGAAACCATAAGAACTATACTTTTGAAACTTGGTGGGTAGATGTAATTTGTGACCCGCATTAAGATTTTCACATATAAATAGAAAAAAAACAAACATTTTGGGGGTCCCCATACTTGGAACTGAAACTCAAAAAAAATTTTTTCATCAAACCCATAATTTTATGGATAGGTCTTCAAAAATGATATTGAGGTTTCTAGTATCATTTTTTTCTAAACTGAATAGTTTGCGCGAGCGACACTTCCAAAGTGGAACAATGTGTGTGTCCCCCCTGTAACTTCTAAAATAAGACAGTGATAAAACTAAAAAAAATATATGTTGTACATTACCATGCAAACTACTAATGAAAATTAGTTTGAACGAGATCTAGTAAGTAGTTTTTTCTAATACGTCATAAATCGTATACCGCAATTTACATTTCATTCAATCAATTCACTATTATAAAAAAATCGATCAAAGTTACAACGAACTACAAGAACTTTTATATGATGTTACTTGCTGATACGGAACTCTTCATGGGCGAGTCCGACTCGCACTTGGCCGCTTTTTTAAACTTTTTGTTGTGAAAGTAAGGCATAATCCAAGCAGACGGGTCACCTGACGGTAAGCAACTACTGCTACTCATGTATCCCTAGAAGTCCCTCCTTCAAAAGTTAAATAAAAGGGAGGGTTCCGGTAACCTCTCTTACTCGTTACACGTACCATTTCTGGGCTCGGGTCTCCTCTCAGGACATAGCCTGAAGTTGGAACAGTTCATTGCTGGACGTTTGACTCGTCCATTGCCAGCCTGGAGGCCTGGTCAATTTTGAAAGTTGAATATTTGCACTAAAACACTATGTAGAGCCTGAAGTTGGATCATTTCATTGCTGGACGCTTGACTCGTCCATTGCCAGCCTGGAGGCCTGGTCAATTTTGAAAGTTGAATATTTGCACTAAAATACTATGTAGAGCCTGAAGTTGGAACAGTTCATTGCTGGACGTTTGACTCGTCCATTGCCAGCCTGGAGGCCTGGTCAATTTTGAAAGTTGAATATTTGCACTAAAACACTATGTAGAGCCTGAAGTTGGATCATTTCATTGCTGGACGCTTGACTCGTCCATTGCCAGCCTGGAGGCCTGGTCAATTTTGAAAGTTGAATATTTGCACTAAAACACTATGTAGAGCCTGAAGTTGGAACAGTTCATTGCTGGACGTTTGACACGTCCATTGCCAGCCTGGAGGCCTGGTCAATTTTGAAAGTTGAATATTTGCACTAAAATACTATATAGCTTTTGTATTCAAATTTGCAAATTGTAGATAAAAATACAATACTTTTTACCAACTGAATTACTTTCAAATCAGGAACAAATATAACATACTTGAACTCTGTACAACAGCAATGTCTGACATGTCGAAGTTTGAACAAACTTGTTGGTACTAACTTATCGTTTGTGTCCAAGACCGAACTAAGCCCCATGCCTCGTGCTCAAAACAGATAGAAAATTATGTAGCTGGATTACAAAGTTCTATGTACTTACTTGATAGTTCAGGAGTCACTTGTAGTTTAAGTAAACAAAGATATATACGGTCATTTCGGAACTGATGATTGAAAAATTTTAACTCAAATTTCAAGGGGCATTTTTTTTAAAGAATCTTCATGGCTGTCCCCATGCGCGGAACGCTGCTTCCACGCGCGGGCTTCTCAGCGCCACGTGTCTATAAAAGCAGCGCGTGGCTCAGCATCCTTTTTTCACCGCTGCACGGCACTGCTTGGCGCGACCTTCAAGCTAAGTACCTCCTTGATCTGGGAGGCATTGCCGAAGGAAACTCTCAAACACCTCGCCCTACCGTCTTATGTAACAACAAACACAAGAGTGGTTGTCAGAATCCTCACTGACAATGCGAATAATGCAGCACGGCAACCAAACTATAGCGGCGTAATCAGATGCTTCTTCACACCCCGCTTGAAGCTTGAAGGACCCGGGATCATAGAGGAAGGTAAACACGTGCGCTGGTAGAGCGTTACAGGTTACAACTGCTCGGCACAGAAAGGACGAGCCGAACTGTCTAGTTCGGGAGCATATGTCAACTACTCTAAGGCGGTGGCTTTCAAGGCCAGCACGTATTGTGATGTAGTGAAAGTGGAAAGGGAGGACCAGTTGGAAGAGCTCTTTGAAATACTCTCCATAATATAAGCGATAGAGGACTGCCATCGAGAGCCAATTTTTACCACTAACTGATGAAATCTCTGATACACTATTAGGAACTTAATCAGTTAGATAAGTTTAGTTTCAAAAATATATCAGATATTTTTATTTAAATTTTATTAACTTTTATCTGTCAAACAGTATCAACTGCAAGATCATTATCTGAAACTTTATAAAGAACTAGTGAAATTGGTCGTAAGTTAGTTTTAATTAGTTTACTAGTTTAATAGACGATGGAGATCTGAAGAAAGAACATGAAAAAATTAATTGAGAATTACCACCATTTTAACACGCTTTTATTAGCTTCTGTTGTCTGTATGTTTGTTGGTGACGGACTATCGAAAGCGTTTATTTTAGTTTTTAAAACTATATTTATCTTCTTCTAATATATAAAATTCTCGTGTCACAGTTTTCGTTGCCATACTCCTCCGAAACGGCTTGACTGATCTTTATGAAACTTTATATGCATATTCAGTAGGTCTGAGAATCGGCCAACATCTATTTTTCACACCTCTAACACGCGAGCGGAGCCGCGGGCATCAGCTAGTACTTATATAAAGTTAAATAAATCTTTTTGAACTACTTTTAAAAGGTGTTACTTTACTACACAGTAAAAAGAGGTTAAAAATTTTACCATTTTAACCAACTTTTGACATTTACCTTTGCAGTATTTGCTCGAGTATTGTAAACTTTCAGTGGTTGCTGGCAGAACTGTAAACTGTATAAAATGTTTAACCTGTAAAATGGTTCTACAGTCCTAGGAATAATTTACTAGGTAAGAGAGTTAATATTATTTCTGAGAGAATTTAGTTTTGCTAATTAAAATACTGTATAATGAGTTTTCAGGAATATTTAATTTATTTACCTTTATATAAGAGATAAACACTGTATTTTAACCACTGTTTTTATAAGTTGGGAGTTAATTTTTAATAATTTATTTAATTATAAACAAATAATAAATATTTCGAATATAAGACACACAACATTATCTAGTCCCAATTCCCGTCAGAGCTGTATTATAGGTACCTACTAGAAAACAAGTATAAATACATACACATACTTATTTTTTTTGTAAATACATAGGTAAATATTATACATAGAAAACACCCAAACTCCGAAACAAAATTTGTAGATCACACAAATATTTGGTCCGACCGGAATCGAACCCTAGACCTCAAGCGCAGCAGTCGCATACGATACCACAGCGCCAACGAGCAGCACCAAAAGAAAAAAACAATATATAACAAAAGTAGTTTAGAAACGGTACCCCAAATCGGTGATCGTTAAAAATGTTGTGTTTTTGGCTTATTAAAAACATGACGAGGCTAAGGAGGGTTAAGCTTTTCATTACCTATATGAATGTGAGAAACCTTAAAACCGTTTCGCATTTTGAAAAGATTTCTTTTTTAGCCCGATTGCGCATTTTAATCTCTGAAAGAAACGTACTACTTACTGTAATACAATTTAAAATAACATTTTCAAAGCATTTAAATTTGGTTTTAGGTGAAAACGCTTAACCCGGAGATGAAAATTTGCCGCAATTATGTTTGTTCACGTTTTCATATAAAGCAATTCTGTGGCATAAGCGGTGTTTAAAATGTTTCAAGAGTTTCGTGTTTGGGGTAACTTCGAGATTGTACTTAGAGAACGTGTCACCGTTAAGTAAAATAATGGAGCGTTTTCTTCGAACAATTTCAGTTCAGTCGTTATATGACTGTATGATTTTAGCATTATGGCACCAAGTTACAACCAACTCATCTAAACGAGTCTATTTTCAACTCTTACATCTAAATTCTACGCCTAAGGAAGTTTCTTTAATTTCGTCGACTCCATAATATTTACGTCGTCTCCATATCATCTCAGTACATTGTGAGGTTATTGTATCATAAATTAAGTTTGGTGGCTAATATAAATGACAATAAAAGCCGAAGTGATGATTTAGCAATTACAGAAATTAAACTATACTAGGATTATTTTTTCCGGAACTATTTTGTAGAAATAATAAGTAAAAGCGGCCAAGTGCGAGTCGGACTCGCCCATGAAGGGTTCCGTATCAGCAAGTAACATCATATAAAAGTTCTTGTAGTTCGTTGTAACTTTGATCGATGTTTTTAGAATAGTGTATTGATTGAACGAAAGATAAATTGCGGTTTACAATTTATAACGTATTACAAAAAAACTACTAACTAGATCTCGTTCAAATCAATTTTCGTTGGTAGTTTGCATGGTAATGTACAACATATATTTTTATTAGTTTTATCACTCTCTTATTTTAGAAGTTACAGGACACACACACATTTTTCAACTTTGGAAGTGTCTTTCACGCAAACTAATCAGTTTAGAAAAAAATCGGCCAAGTGCGTGTCAGGCCACGCACAGGAAAGGGTTCCTCAGTCACCTATAATGGTATGTGGATTTAAAATCGTATCCAATAGATAATTGTTATGTTTACGTAATAATACGTTAATTTTGTATGACGTTTTCCAAGTGAGCGCATTTTACCATATAAGCCTTTATAACTCCTGAACTAAGAAAGTCATCTAATCGGTTATAGTTTTCCTTCAAAATTCATTAAATGGACCAGCATCACGATTTTTTTCAAAATTTTTGAGCCAGCCGTTTAGCTTTTAGAGGGGGGGGGACGCCCTGTTTTTACAAAAAAGTGCCCTTCAAAGTGAAATATCTCGCAAACGGATACCTAAATCAAAAAATCGTCTAGGAAACCCTTCATTGTTTTTAAAAGACCTATCTAATGATACCACACACGATGGGGTAGCCTCGAGAAAAAAAAATCATCCCCACTTTACGTGTAGGGGAGGTACCCCAAATAAAATTATATTTCATAATTTTATTGTAGCACTTTGTCGACGTAATTACAACACGTATTCATGCAAACTTTCATCTTTCTAGCACTTACCGTTTGGACGGTAAGTCGAGGACGGACGGACGGACGGACGGACGGACGGACGGACGGACGGACGGACGGACAGACGGACATGACGAATCTATAAGGGTTCCGAGTTATGAACTTCGGAACCCTAAAAAATGATACTAGAAACCTCAACATCATTTTTGAACACCTATCTATAGATACACGTATGTGTTTATGAAAACATTTTTTTTGAGTTTCAGTTCCAAGTATGGGGACCCCCAAAATGTATTGTTTTTTTTCTATTTTTGTGTGAAAATCTTAATGCGGTTCACAGATTACATCTACTTAGCAAGTTTCAAAAGTATAGTTCTTATGGTTTCGGAAAAAAGTGGCTGTGACATACGGACGGACAGACAGACAGACATGACGAATCTATAAGGGTTCCGTTTTTTGCCATTTGGCTACGGAACCCTAATAAGAGGATAGCTTATGAATTGAAATTTTTAAATACAGCATTATTTAAAAATAATTATTAAAAAATGTCCTGTGGGATCGTCCAGTCAAATTTGGAGAGTCACAGAGTCACTTGCGAATGGCGACACTTCACCAAACTGCATTACATGACTATTATACAATAGCGTGGCTACATATCGCCAGCAAGAACTCCATTTCGTCTAACGCCTTGCATTCAATATTTCTTAGTATAAAGAAAGTTTACTACAAAGATCTATATTCTTTTAATATTGTACTTCTCAGAGCTTCTAAATTACAAATTATTTTTTTATAACATGTCTGTACCTTTTAAAATCACAATGGCATTCTTATGAAAACCCTACAACTTTCTTCATTTAATACTTTGTATTGCCTCCACGTGATGAAGCCTCCAGTGATGAAAAACAGCAAAAAAACAATCATAAAAAAAATGTAATCTTAAGAAAAATATGACTACTTTAGTTTTTTTTTAATTTAAGATTAATATTGTGGGTGTAACTAAGTTTTATTTTATTTTTTATCTGTATAATTAAATTCTCAATTGAACAGTCTTCGTTTCATTAGGATGGCATACGTAGTTCGGGAGATATTCGGGTTTATGTGACTGACCCGTTATTTTTGGAACCGAGTGTAGATACATACTAATCTTAAAATCTTTAATCTGTGCCTACTTTGTAAGTAATTTGTCAAAATATGATATCACATAACTTTGTATATATTCATTAGACTGAAACTTGACATGCGACAAAGAATTTGAATAGAAAATCTCCTTACTTTCTTTAAAGAAATAGCAGCATTTAAAACAAAGTCGGACTGTCGAATCATCTGGAATTCTAATATATTCAAAGGGTACAGAAGTTTGGTGTGGTATTTGTAATATCCTTCACACATTTTGATTCGATTTACGGCGGAGAAGATTTCCTTTTGTCTCATATGTTTTCTAAAGGTTTGCTTACAGTGTGTAACAGTGACAATTGTGAGATTATTAGACACAGGTGTTTCTGAGATAGAACGCACGGTTCTGACTGCACGGTTGGCCTAGTGGCTTAAGCGGTCGCCACGCCGCTTCCTACTGCGCCAAGTGTCGTGGGTTCAAATCCCACGTAGGACAACACATTGTGTGATTCACAATTTGTTGTTCTGAGTCTGGGTGTTCTTTGTGTCCGTTTCATGTATGTTTGTAAAGTCCCCCGCGACACAGGAATTTATATTCCTAATGCGGGAGTTGTCTTTTATAAAAGAAAGAAAGAAAGAAAAGAAAGAGCAAAATATATAAATGGCGGTCAGGGTTTCACTATAGAGGATACGACCCTTTAAAATCCAATCACCCACGATTGGATAAAGGATTACAAACGAATCTGTTAAGTACATATTGGACTCTTGAATTTGTAGCTTATTTGAATGTCAGTAGGAATAAGAAGTGAGCTGGAAATATGTTGACATGCTCTCGTGCGTAAAAATATACGCACCATTAGAAGATTACGGGAAAAGCTAAGTTTATTTACGTGTTTTTGAGTTTCTTTGTTGTAATGATTCTTGTTTTTAGATAAATATTTTACATTTCATCTTCTTCCAGTTTATTTTAACTTGACGCCCGGCTACGTACTCGTGTTTGTCAGTAATAAGTAGCCTATGTCCTTTCTAAAGAGTCAGAGCATCTCCAGGGCAATATTCATTGAAATCTGCACAGCGGTCTGGCCGTGAAAGTGTATTAGAGACAGAATGATAGAGTTTTTCGAATTTATAATGTTATTATGGATTTGTGAGATAATGAGGAATTTCTTGTTGTGACTTTTTCTTCATTTCGCTATTATGTGATAGAGATATGATGATGATACAGATTTTGGCGTATTTGGTGAGTTTAGATATTCAATTAATGGCCCAATCATTATGCACCATTCTCTTAACCTCCGGAGACCGGAAGATTAATGCAGGAATGTCTCAGGGTGAAGTCACTTTGATAGGCTTACATAAAAAAAATAACCAATGCATTTCTTCATCTTTTACTAGATTTTACCTACGTTAAAATTGAAAGTCTTTCTTTATCAAGATATATTAGAATTTTCTTTCACAAAGTTGTGCTTTTATTTACAATATTCGTTTACCATTTAAATATTTATTATTCTGTACGTAAAAGGACTTCAATCAATAATTTTATATTCGACGTGAAAAAAACAAGGTTAACGCGAATTAAGATGAGCAAATTGAAAGCTATTTACGAAGCTATTTAGCATTTATTGGAGATGGTGACAAAAACAGAAGCGGACGCACTATCGATTGTATGTTTAGAACTATGTACCAATGTACCAAAATTATTTATACATATAAATAAAATTGAAGTGTCTGTTTGTAATTATAAGTTAACAGCTTTTAATGAAATACATTTGTGAGTATATTAAGCTCCTTTTTAGGGTTCTGTAGTTCATGACTCGGAACCCCTATAGATTCGTCATGTCCGTCCGTCAGTCCTCGAATTACCGTCCCAACGGTTAGTGTTTGAAAGAACTTTGCATGGATATGTGTTGTAATTAGGTTTTTTCTCGCGTCTATCCCATCGTGTGGCATATCATTAGGTAGGTCTTTTAAAATCATTGCGAGTTGCTGAAACAATTTTTTGATTTAGGTATGCGTTTGCGATTTATTCAACTTTAAAGCGCATTTCTTTGCTGAAACAGGGCGTCCCCTCCGTCTCTAAAAGCCAAACGGCTGGCCTAAAATTCTGAAAAAAAAATGTGATAGTAGTCCATATATTGAACTTTAAAGGAAAACTATACTAACTACATAGTGGTTTTAATAACTTTTTATTTCAGGAGTTATAGTGGCCAACTTGTTTAAATGCACTCACTTGGAAAACTTCGTACAAAAATAAAGAAATAATAAGTAAACATAATAATTATCTATTGGACACGATTTTAAAGCTATCTTCCATTATGGGTGACTACGGAACCCTATTCTATGCATGGCCTGACACGCACTTGACCAATTTTTTAGTAAAGCTTCGCCCTGCGTCGTCACACGTGGTTGTCGTAAAGGTACAAAAATAACATAACTATCTGGTTGCAGCTAGTATTTTATAAAATGCATAAAGTATGTCAGCTTATTATACCTTCAGAAAACTCTACGCTTAACTTTTTTATGGTCAACCGATTGAAATAAAACAAACAGTAAATTATAAGTAAAGTTTACCTAATACGAATGAGAAAACTACATTCGAATTGGTTAAGCACACAGTCAAATTTAACTGCACGGTAGCCTTAGTAGCTTAAGCGGTCGCTATGCCTCTTTCTACTTCGCCGAGTGTTGCGCATTGAAACTCCATATGACACAACGTTTTGTGTCATCCACACAGTTATTATTCTGAGTCCGGGTGGGTTTTTTGTCCATTCGATGAATGTTTTTAAACGACACAGGTTATATTACTAATGTGTTAATTTTGTAAAAAGAAAAAAAATAATACTTCAATGAAACAAAAATCTTCTGCATTCATTCTTAAACTTTTACTTCTATATTTACTTAAAGCTAGTACTCCTTATATTATAAATGAGATTAGAAGTGTATGCTTATTTTTCTTATTTCTATTCTACGCCATTTTGGTAAATAATAACCACCTAAGTATTTTTTGTATCTTTCGCATTTATAATATTTTGCGTTGCTTACGAAAAAATAGGTTAATAGAAAAATTTATTGCTAGAATTGTTCTGACATTTAGCGACGGATGGATAGATTTATAGTCACTGAACAGCATTTAGATTGATTCACGGTACGTCATGAACACAACAGATTGGACATTGCTCGCTTTCAATTTATCAACTGACACGTCACGACTTCACATTTCAACGAATTTTCTTTTCGTCTGAATTTCACGTGACTTATCTCGGGATTAGAAATATATTATATAAAGCGACTATTATTTTCAGTTGTTTAATATGCATAGTAAAAGCTCTGCTTTATTTGGGACTAGATGATGTTGTGTGTGGGAAATTTATTTATTATATTGAGTTTCCTATTAAGTACTACCTAATTATTACATAAGTCAACGTCACATATAATGTATTCCATCATGTTAGCACTCGTAAACTTCATAAGATGCATAAATAAGTCTCATATATAAATGTATGTGTACGTTACTTCCGATAAGATAAGGGTTTCGTTCCATGTAAGTGGAAAACAGTGAACAAAGACCTTTTGTATCAATTAATGAATCCCAGCGTGTGTTTGCTTGTTCTGCTCTTAAAAATACCGTTTTCCAATTTCGTTCGCAACGTTTGTATTCGTTTTGCATTGTATTCTGATGATATGTTAAAGAATCTTTGTGGGAAATTATTTAGTGCATACCAGATAGATATAACATTAGCTATATGCATCGACTGCCTCAGTGGTGCAGTGGTAGCATATGCGAATGCTGTGTTTGAGGTCTCGGGTTCGGTTCCCGGGTTGGATCAAATGTTTGTATGATCCACAAATATTTGTTTGGTGGTTCGGTGTTTGCCATTGTTCTGGCAAGGAGTATAATGAGATTCAAGGTGGTGTGATAGTCTGTTTCATTTAGTTCTCAATAGAGCTTATATACTAAAATGGTGCGTGCCTATAATTACTTTATTTAATCTTTGACTGTATCTTATAATATGTGGCTTATCTAACTACGTGTAATTATGTAGGACATTTTGTCGCTACAGGTGTTTTCTATGCCTAATATGTATGTATTTACAAAAAAAATGTATGTTTATGTATTTATATCACTTGTCTAGCACCCATAATGCAAGTTCTGCCTAGCTTGGAACTAGATGACGTTGTGTGTAAGATGTCCAAAATATTTATTATTATTTGTATGTGTTTCTTATACCAAATAAACTTTGTTAATATGTTGTAATGTTTGTTAATATTTTTAAATGGGCATGGCACCTATGGCACAGCATCACAACCTTTATTTAATAAGAGTTTGTTATATCCAGAAACCAACTTAGTTGTATTACTAACCTATTAATGCTAAACTTATACTGAGTCTTGATACAACATCCCAATATTGACCGCAGACGTGCGGTTTTCTGAATCTGATTTCCAAACCAGGTCATGGTACTAGTAACACAACAAGTTGTAATATATATGTTAATAACCTTCCTCGAATGACGAGGGTTAACGGCGTCTTAAACACAGGTTGTGGTAGTTTGAGTTCTGTGTTCGCGGCAAGAGACGATAACAAGAGAGACAATAAATACCTTAAGTATTTGAGTCTTGCAGAGTTACCTGCGGTTATTGTTATAAATCACGAGTAACGCCTCGAAGCGAAGGTCTATAAGCCATTAGCTATCTGCCAAGGCTATGTCTTAAAAGTCACCTCAAAATCACTAAACCCGATAATACCTTAATGTACATTAAGTAAAAAGTATTCGTTTGATATTACGGGGACAGGCATGTAATATTGATTTTTCGGGTTAATATACACGGTTAGTTTTTAATTACCATAAATAAATAAAAATAAAATAAATAAATAAATAAAATACGTTCATAATTTATGGACACCTATTATTTTACGCAGACATATTTTAATGATCAATGAATAAAATTGCGGCTCAGGTGTTGAGTCATAAACTTCGGAACCCTAAAAAATGAGATATGCAAATCAGTTCATACACGAAGGTGATCCAAGTAACCTAATTGATCGATGTTTGTAAGTTAGAATGTGTGTTCTTATTAAGGCGCGTTCATTATTATAATTAGCTTTTGAAATAGTCTAATTCTTGTTCTAGTAGAAGAGCTCATAGCCAAGTGGTATTAGGTGATTGGAAACAATCATCAAGGGTAAGCAACGAAGGCGCGGTCAGTACCTAGATGAGTGGCTGTTTGTGGCATGATATGTTAAGAGCGTTGCAGTGATTCGGTCCCGGTTGTTATCAGAAGATAAGGCCTTCGGGCGGCTTAAAAACACCCAACAGCAAGATTAGTGTAGCGTTTTGTCAGTACCCAACTGAACTAGGCCAGCGTGGCCACGTATGGCCTTTACTCTCTCGTGAGAGGAGACTCGAACCCAGCAGTAGGACAGTATGGGTTTTTGTTGTTGTTGTAATTCTAGTTATGTTAATACAAATATTGTTATTTACTAATACTGTTTTGTATCTACGATCGAAAAAGTTTATTTCAACAATTATTAATGTTTAGAGTGGCATATAATTTTGATTGATTGTATATTAAATGACTTTAAGTAAGTCAAACATTACTGTTAATAAATCCGAACCAACATTATAAGCACTATAATATTTATTAGTTTGTTGGGCGTTAATAGCTTTACCAATCACCATATCATTTTATACTTATGTACGTAATGCCAGGTCAATTTCTTAACTGTATCTTTAAAATATATTAAAAGAATATCTGAATTCACAGACAATTTTATTCACGACAGAGAAACAGAAAACTTCTTTTCAGAGCTTTATATGAAAATGAATGTCGTTGGACATACTAAATTCTTACAGAAACTTTCTTATTTCATAAGTATTTGTTTAACAATATTTCTTTAAGGTAATTACAGTACCTTTTAGTGGTATTAACCACTTAGTTTAAAGAAAAAGCCAAGCCTGTATGTAGTTATTCTAGCTTAATTTACTAACTGTATACAACAATAAAACAAAATCAAATAATTTTTATTTCGAGTATGTATTTTCAGGCACTTTTAAAACGTTATATTAATGAGTCTAGTGACTTAAGTTCTAAAATTTCAATCTAATTGAGTAGAACCGATAAAGAACTCCATAAACACCCGTTTAAAAAAACTTACTAAAACTTACGGTGTTGATATTTGTACTAAACATATAGCACTATTAACTTAAATTTATATTGAGAAACAACATCTATTGACATCTTACACATAATGCCATCTAGTCGCAAACCAAGCACAACTTGTATGATGGGTACTAGACAACTGATATAAATACATAAACGTCCTTTTACACACATATTATTCATAGAAAACACCATAACTCCGAAACAAATATTTGGATAGCTCAAGCGCCACTGAGACAATATATAGGTAGTCAGAAATGTCAAAGCGCCTAGAAACAGAGACTAACATGCTATCTATAAAGGCTTTGACCCACGTAAACACGAATTACTTTCTCGTATTAGGACATAAATCTCACCTGACAATTCAGACCAAGTGTAAATCTCAGTTCCAAAATGTTGAGCATCAGCGATTGTGCGAAGATCGTTATTTAACACGAAATAATTTGAATTGCCAACAAACCTATTGTGTTGTGAAATTTATTGCTACCATTTTATGTATTTTAATTGAGTTTCTGTAATATACTTTTATTTATTCCAATGATGCAAAAGATTTAATGTTTGTGAGTTAATTAGTATCAAACGTAATTTAGGCTGGTTATATTAGCCGCAAAACATGATAACCGTTGGGGTAAACGGGTTCTTGAGTGAAGAGAAGTGGGGTGATGATATACATAAAATTGCTGGAAGGTACAGGATGCAAAAAGCCGCGTGGAGTAGTGCAGGGCACTTCAATCAGTCACAATCAGATACTGATTAAATCTAGCCACTATTCTATCTACGAGTATTATTATCCAGCCAATAGTTTTAAAAAAAGTAACATTTTGCATGCTGTTTAAAATGTATTTATTTACGAAGTCAATTTATGTTTAATACAGATATTGTTGTTCTGAGTTTAGGTGTTCTTTACGTCAGTTTCCTGTCGGTATGTTTCTAAAGTCCCTCAAAGCACAGGATGGTTGTTGTTTTTTTTTCATTATTGGAAGGAAAAAAATGTAACTCTAAGCCTGTGCGACATTTGTTCAACATTCAAAGCCTCTATTAGATTAAAGCCACGTTAGTCTCCACCCCCAGTAAGTACCCTTGCAAGATTAGATTTGTCACAATCACTATGTTTTGCAGTGAATTCTGTTAAACCAATTTCGTATAAAAGGATGATTTCCGTTATTTCTTAAGCTTAACATACAAATACAGATTGATATATTTTAAGCAAAAACTTTTGATCTCAATGAAAGTTTTTCGAGAAACAATCTACGATTACATATATTAATAAATCTTGTTACAGTTATAAAAGGTCTGAAACACATTTAGATACGGATTTTATCATTAAACAACTGTCGACATACATACTTCTAAATTATTATTTTAAAACGAATGCGATCGAGAATATTAAAACAACAGTTAATTAATAATCACAAAAGATGCGTTTTCAATAAAAATGAGTTAGGTATCTTAAATTATGGTTACTTCCAACCCATGACCTTTTAACTTAAAATAAGCCTAAGGTATGATTTAATTTAAGAATAATATCTTGGTTAATAGGCAGTAAGACACTCGTTCTGATAGCTTACTCACAGCGTATAAATCAAATATCTTTATACACTTTTGTTGTTTTTAAACTCTTGTTAAAATTTTGTTTTTAAACAATATTCTAATTCGATATGTAAACAAGAAGTATAAGAAATGTGACATGCTGTTAAAGGCAAGATCTACTTAAAAGGGGGAGGACAGATTGTTATTATTAATGTATAAAAAAAGTGTTACCTATTAATTTACACATATATTCTATATTAGGCTATAAACCTAACTTAGACAATATTTCTGACAGTTTGAAATCAGATTTCCAGAACCTTTCATTCAGTAATTAGAAGTATTTTACCAGTATAAATGAAAAAAAAACCTTGCGAAATAAAATAGTTTTAATTAGTAGTAGTATTTGCTATCAGATTTTTCATTCGATGCGAATAAAAACATCCATTGGAGCTACGAAATTGACAGTGTATAACTCTCTACGGTCCAGAGTTCGTCATTGAACCAGCGCCTACTATTTCATTTATTTCTCTTTTGATGCATCGCGGAGCGGAAATTATGTTCGTGAAAATCTGAAATTGCTATAGTTCAAAATGGATCTCCAACGGGGCTGAAATAACTTACAGTACTGAAGTTCGTACTTTCATTTACGGCTGTCATTTTAAAAGGTATATGTAAGTAGTAGTGGTAGGCTTAATATGTAAGTAAAATGGACCGAATGTCTTTTGTAGCAAAATGGAAATACTTTATTGATTCCAACATTAGATATCATTCTAAAATTTGAAAGTTAACTAGACTTTTAGAAGAGAATAATAAAATATTAAATATGAGCAATAGTTTCTTTAGTTTTAAAAAAATATATTTAAAAATAAGGCAGTCTATTTGTTGAAAATGCCAATGACGCAGCTTATAGCACATATTATAGCTTCTAAGAATATATTCACACCAGTGAATGGCAAACTAGAATTGTGATAAAAGTGGTTTAAAAGTATCAATTGTATTTTGTAATCTAGATTCAATCAGTGAATACACGTGGCACAGTACAATAACAGTGCCTGGAGCATATGAAAATAGTGTTTGATTGATTTAATAATTGATATTTAAGAAATTGAAAGAAGATATGATTATTTAAAAGAATAAATAACAGAGTAATTACAGTAGTGTTTAATGTAGGCTATGCAGAATGTAAATAAAATGCAACTAAAATGATATAACTCGTTAAAGTGATCTAACTTTCTTTATCAAATAAAATATGTTTAATTACGAGTATTTTCTAACTTTTATTATTAAATATTGAATCTATTTTAGAAGTTATGCAAAAGAGTCGTAAATAAGTTTTCGAAAATATTATATAATAATTAAATATTCTGGTCTTGTCTTTTAGTAGCCGAGATGGCCTCTACGCTTCAAAGTCAATAAAACTCTTGAGGGTTGTCCATCATTACGGTTACACTCGTATTTTTCAAGGTTTATTTTTTGTTCGGAAATTACCTGCTGTTAAAGATAGCTAAAAAGACAAGCCTAAATCGCGTTTTTCGTCAGTATGTGTTCTGAAATGTACTGTTAATTGTGTATATTTATGCAACTATATTTTATTTGCGGCTTCGCTTGCGTTTATGTAGGGTTTCCTGGTACGTTTACATGCCAGCGATTATGTCTATGTCCTTCCTCAAGGATCAAAATATTTCCATGCTAAATGTCGATGTCGCATTCACAATCAAGATGGACTCTGAATTCTTCTCATGCTATCGATCAGGCAGAATAGAGTTACTTTGAAAGTTGAACATAAAAATATTGTAGAAGACTGTTTGATATACTACTTTTGAATAGAAGCTAATAATTATCATTACTTAGATTGCAGTACTACTAAGTGCATTAAAGATCTAAGTTATTCAGATAAAAATAAAAATATTATCTAGATTCATCTGATAAGTAAGACCTATTTGGTATGACGATGTAGTATTCGACGGCTAACACAAGTGTGTAGAACACAAAAATTCGTGATTTAATTTAAACGCCTAGAAATGATTTTATCAAATCAAATCAAATCAAATCAAAACCATTTTATTTCAAATAAACCATACAACGGCACTTTTGAAACGTCAAGTAGTCAGTCAGTAGTCAGTCGTGAAGCTAATCGTCTGTTCCAATTCGTAGATCCTATGGAGAAGAACAGACAAGAAACTCCATGGACACTCTTTTCCAACATTGTTTTTACAATTTTTGGTTACATTGTTTAAGGCATTTTATTAAATGTGAGGACAATGTAACGATGCTGATATTTACACATGTAGTGTCCAAAAACAATTAAACAATAAATAGAAGTTGTGAGATGACCAGCCCCGACTGGCGGCGCCCGTATCACGAGCATGACCCATGCACCAGCCATCGTCCAGTTCAACCATATCGTAGGGAACCGAACGACCCGCTACACACGCCACCGCCAGCAGGACTTTTGAGCGAGCATGACATACTCACAACCGCCAGTCAACAAACTTATGCTACCAGTGACTACAAAGTGCTCACATGTACAATTCAAAATGTTCGCAGTTATACAATAATAAAAACCATTTATAATTATGCTACTCTCTAAGAATGCGATAAATATTTGGATCATGTCAATAAAAAGTAATTAATTATGCAATAATGATATTACAAAAAATAATAATAATAATAATTTAATGTCAAACAAGATACAATTAAAATATCAATAATCCATGTCGGAAATATGGATATCCAATGTCAAAAAAAAAAAAAATTGAAATATATGAATGTCAATTATTATGATAAAATTAACATAATTATGTCAAAAATTAAACTAACTTCTAAATAATTTGAGAATTAATCATGTGGCTGTGGAGCAGGACCAGCATTAAGCCAAGCATTCTTGTCGGCAATGTAATCCTCTAATTTGTAATATGCTTGCTTACATAGTGTGCGTTTTACAACATTTTTAAAACGTTTCTCTGTTAAATCCAGTATGTTTTGAGGTATTTTATTATAAAATTTAACACAGTACCCCATAAAAGATGTATGCACTTTTGAGAGTCTAAAACGTGGTTGAATTAATTTATCTTTATTCCTAGTATTATACCCATGTCTATCACATCTTTGATTGAAGAGATGTAAATTTTTTCGAACATACATTATGTTTTCATAGATGTACTGACAAGGAACTGTCATGATATTGATCTCCTTAAAAAGGCCCCTAACAGAATCGCGACTGCGGAGACTATATATAGCTCTAATGGCTCTTTTTTGCAGAATAAAAATTGACTCTATTTCTGCCGCACGTCCCCAAAGCAAGATGCCGTATGACATGATGCTATGAAAGTAACTAAAATAAACTAATCGTGCGGTTTCCACATCCGTTAGTTGCCGAACTTTTCTAACAGCATATGCCGCTGAGCTAAGCCGCCCAGCAAGTGATTTTAAATGCGGACCCCATTGTAATTTTGCGTCTAGCGTGATTCCCAAGAAAACAGTTTCATCTACCAATTCTAGTTTCTCTTTGTTAATTAAAATGTCACAATTACTGCTTTTAACATTTGGCAAAGAAAATCTAATGCATTTGGTTTTCTTTCCATTTAGCAATAAGTTATTAGTAGTGAACCAATGATGTACGTTATTAATAGTATTATTTATATCAACAAAATTTTCAGCCCGCCTATCAACTTTAAAGATCAATGAAGTATCATCTGCAAATAATACAATGTTCGGTTGATCTTGCAATATGTGTGGGAGATCATTAATATACACCAGAAACAAAAATGGGCCTAATATTGAACCCTGCGGTACTCCCATTCTGACCCTTGAGCCCAGAGATATCCTCAAATTTACATAGAACCTCATGAAAGATGTCTTTTCAATTGTATAATTCGGTTAATTAGTTACATTATTTAGCAGTAACAAAAAAAACTAATTTGAAACTTCCTTGAGGTCGGTTGAAAACCTTTTTCCTTTACATGGCGAAATGCTTTTATATATATCATCCCACACCTTGTAACGATGTATAATTATGTAATCTTTCAATTCTTTATAGCATTCCTCAGTAATAAATTTTGCCCATAGTTTTGTTCACGTGAAAGGAGATTTTACCAATTAAATTCCCACTCAATCATATAACCTACATAACGTTCGCTTCGGCTATTGATTCAGTTTCCTGTAAGGTATTTTCTTGTTTATCGCACGTAATATATATTTAAGCGTACCAAAGTGATTTAAACTGCCTCGTTGGTCTAGTGGTTAGCGTATGCGATTTTTAATCAAGAGGTCTTGGGTTCAAATCCTGGGTCAGGCCAAAAAGTGATTTTGGGTTTTTCTTAGGAAATTCCTAAGCAGCCCGGAGTTTGGAAGTTTGGCGGCGATCACGCCCGCGCCTCGGAGAGCACGTAAAACCGTAGGTCCCGGTTGTCATGAACATCTATGGCAATCGTTATTAGGAAGTCAGTGCCCTTAAATATACTGACAAACAGTTTAACCTTCGAATTTCATTTCAGAAAAACTGAAATGCAGGTAAAACCGGTTGAACTAGTAGCCGAGCCTAAATAAACTTGGGAATAAAGGCTAGGAAGATGACCAAAGTGATTCTACTCTGCCTGATGGAAAGTATAAGTGCAAAATAGCGTGAAAATAATAGAGCCTTCATTTTCCCCTTCATACAATGTATCTCTCCAGAGATTTGATACTGAGAACTTGTGTATAAGTAAACATGAGAAGTCAGTTTTTGGTTCCTTAAAGCTGAACTCAAATACTAAACTTACTAAGCAGTACTAAGTTAAACGAAGCGAACAATGTAACTAACTGTTAGTACTGAAAACTTTATTCATTTCCCAACTGGAAAATATACTCTCAACTGAAAAGCCAAATTTGTATCTCAGAAACAAAATGTGCCTGTAAAGCTTGGAAGTCAAAACTTTATTTATTTAGCTACGGACACAAGGATAATGGTTTGTGATCATGCTCGAAATTATTCCAGACATTTATAATTAAGATCTTTAATTAAATTTATAAGTAACACAGTGTAAAGAATTTATTTGAGTTTCTTTTCTCAGTGTTGTGTAAGTCCGTCAAAAGTTGTAGTGGGCGTTATCATACACTAAAATACTTACTTCTTTTCACAGAAACCGATAGTTCCCAGAATCATGTAGTTGTTAGAGCTTTACGAAAAGGTCTAATTCCCATTCAAGTAAAATACTTATTCTTTACACGTTACACGTGGCTTCACATAGAACTGAAAAATATTATTCTCCGAAATCGTCGAAAATAGTCAGTATATTTTCGTTAGAAGATTAGATTGGAATGGTTGTGGATATGCACAAAAGAAAACGGTAAAATGGGGTCATGAACAAAAGCCGAGGACCACTATGTGAATTATAAGAGGGTACAATAAAAGAGAAATGCTAATGCATATAAAAATACCATTCACAAGCTATAAACTTTAGGAGTTGTGTTTAAATGAATAAAATTGAGACATGTTTTCAGTCGTTAGTCTAAAGTCTTCTGCATTGGTCACAATGAACAAACTAAAGAAACGAGTACATTCAACTTAATTAGTATTTAAAAAAATAACTTTGTATATTTGGGACGAAGCGCTCATTGCCAAGGCCAAGGAAATAATTACTCAGGTTAAGCAACTACGGCGCAGTCAGTACCTAGATGCGTGACTGTTTGTGACATATGTTATGTGCGTTTCCATGATTCCGTGGTAACGTAAAGCAGTCGGTCTCGATTGTTATCATAAGATAACAGTCGTGAAACTTAGTTGGAGGCCTTCGGGCAGCTTAAAAACATCCAACGGTAAGATTACGTAGCCACAACGGATTTGTCAGTCCCCAACCCGAACTCGGCCAGCATAGTGAAGTATGGCCTTAACCCTTCTGAGAGGAGCACGAACCCGGTAGTGGGGCGTTATGGGTTAATCAATAAAAAGAAAATTTCTGACGTGACACAAATATACAAATAAAACTTTTTTGACTTTATTTGACTTTTTTTAAAAGACTTGATGAGAGTTTTGGTTATAATTTTTAAACTGCCTGGATATCTGATGATCAAAGTAATATTGTAACAATACTGTACTGTCCAATGCTTGCCAAAAGTTTTTGCTATTATCAACAGTATGCGAACGGTTCGTGACTCTCAATCTGGTACATTACGACAACGAACGTGCCGGCCAGCTCTCAAAACAAACATGTTCTTTCTAGGTCAATCCTTTTACAACTCGGATACAGTAGCTTGCGAATTTCTTTATTTATTCTCCTAAATATAAAATTTATTTAGTAGGAGTTAGTTTTATAACTTTTAACATACATTAACTAGTTAGAACAGGAAGCATTATAACTCGTGCGAGCTAAGATGGCACCTGGCTCAAAATGAAACATGATACCGTTCCCCCGCGTGATACCTCTCTGTCATCTTGCGAGTAGCGTTAGCATCACTATTGCAGTTGCACGAATCTTTCCATAATAATTTTAGTTTAACAGGTATTACCTAATGTCATATAAATCACTCCACGAATTTATTTTATTAATACATCATTAGATTCATCTGGATAACCCAATTGTTTTAAGAAAGGTCACACGAAAAAAAACCAGCATGACGACTATGAGACGCAATAGTTTAAAATAAAGAATATCCATATACATATGATATTTAGAGACTAAGATTAAAAGACTTATCATGACGATTTAAAATTGTATTTTATAACCATATTTCAGTTCCTAATTTCATTTCAAATGATATTAGGTATTACCTAATATTATTTAAATCACTGCACGAAGAATGCGTTCGGGTACATAATGAATGGGGCCTGCTTCCTATTTGTATGCATATGTGTTTTTTTAACTCAGGTAGTAAAGTACCACTTAGGATAAAGTAGTATGTTATGAGAAACTACTTGAAGCAAAATAAATGTTGAAATTTAATAAAACTAGAATAAAGTATATTTTTCTTGCACTCAGTACTTTATACGACTGACATTTCAGTCAGGTGCCATCTTAGGTCGCACGAGTTATAAAAGTTCATGCAAAGAAATTTCATTTGGTGTCATTCAAATTGTATGGGAAACACTCACCTTTTTCACCTTTGTGAAAAACATAAAAAAGAATGATGTAGAAGTAGAAAAATGAAACGAAAAGAATGAACAATAAAAAGTTTTTTTTTTTTATCGAACTACTAAACTTTAGTTGAAATTAAGGGAACCTGTGTCACCCAAGCTTGTAATTAAAATCTGTTCAGCAGTTTGGGCGCTACGGTGAAACATACAGACATACCTAGACTGCCAAAACTATTACTCTTCCTTTTAGATTCGAGTAAAACACATTTATTACGAATCATTACGATGTGAATAATGTAATATACCCGTATTATGTTAACCTGTAACAGCCCTCAGTTCACGTCGGGGATTACAGAGAAATATATATTCAAAAAACTCGTAATTGGCTTCACAGAAAGTAATTGGACTGATTGTTATCTCGATAAATATATTGTTTACGTGTTTCTGTATGAATAAGTTTTTTTTTATTTATTTTGATAAGTACAAAAACAGATAGGGAAAACCGAAACTCTGCCCTGAAGGACGTATTTCTTGTTAAAATCTCGTATTAAATTCTCGTTTTTATGGTTCCATAGTTCATGACTCGGAACCCATATAGATTCGCCATGTCCGCCCGTCCATCCTCGACCTACCGCCCAAACGACTGGTGCTAGAAAAATGAAACTTTGCATGAATATCTGTTGTAATTATGTGGGTAAACTGCTACACTAAATTTATGAAAAATATTTTTATTTGGTTTACCTCCCCTACATGTAAAGTGAGATTTGCTTTCTCGCGTCTACCCCATTTGGTGAGGTATAATTAGAAAGATCTTTTAAAAAGTGTGGGGTTGCTAAAACCATTGTTCAATTTAGATATTCGTTTATAAGTTATTCAACTAAAAAGCGCGTTTTTTTAAAAATACCAGAGCGTCCCTCCCCTCTCTAAAAGCTAAAAATTTAGCTCAAAAATCTAAGAAAATTCATGACAGTAGCCCATGTATTGAACTTTCTAGGAAAAGTATAGCGGTTTTGATAACTTTTTTATTTTAGGAGTTATAGGGGCTTAGGCTTAACTTGTAAAATGGACTCACTTGGAAAAGGTTGTACAAAAAAAAGATAACATGAAATTTGGGAAATCCAAAAAGAGGGAGTAAAACGGGGGCCATAGTTTGTATGAAACAAACAAACTTCATAGGTGCTCCTCGACAGTCCGACAGTGAACAGTCATGACAAATTAGTCTTTAACGGTAGAATTTAAGTAACTTTTTTTTACTGAATCGTTGGAGTAACACTACACACATGTATTGAACGAGTATATTGACTAAATTAAGGGCGTAATTACGTTATATGATATCCTGAGTGGAAAAAGGTGTTCTTTACAAAATTGATTGATGAAGTTTCATACTCGCAGTAAATTACCTCAGTATGATCGATTGAGTTTTGTTTTTTTTAATATTTTAATTCAAGAAAACAGGCTAGTACGATGATTTATTGCTAGTAAAAAAGTAAGACTCATTGTTTACGTGAACATGATAAAGGGTAAAATGAACAGAAAATTACGTAGTGCCTTAAAATTTGTAGTTTTTAGTGACACGTAGTAGTGTCTTAAATAAATATTTTCTTCTATGTTTTCTACTTTTTCTACTCGTAAATTCTTTGTTTTATTACGGTTTAGAAAACAAAGTTCTTGTTGAAAAATCCATTAGTTTCGTCATGTCCGTCCGTCCTCGTCTTTCCGTTCAAACATTTAGGGCTAAAAAGATGGAAATTTGCATTTGTTTTCAGTGCGCGTGCATTGAAAGAGGGCTAAAAGAATCTAACATTTTATTTCCTGTACCAACCGTGCACATAAAGTGGGGGTGATTTATTTTCTCGCGTCTAACCCATCGTGTGGGTTATTTTAATAAAGTTATTTTAAGAACATTGAGAGGTTGCAAAAAAGATTTTTTGAATTATGTATTCGTTTGTGAGTTAAACTTTAAGGGGAACACAATTCTACATTTCCTTCCTAATCTAAAAGCTGAACGGCTAGCTCAAAAATTTAAAAAAATCATGATAGTAGTTCATGTACTGAACGTCAAAGGAAAAATAGAACGGCTTAGATGACTTTATTAGTTAATGTCAGTTAGTTCACTTATCTTTTGGACACGATTTTAAATACACTACGGAACCCGATTCTATGCGTAGCCTAACATACACTTAGGCAATTTTCCCCCTTTAGGATTATTGCTGGACATACTTACATTTAAACTTAACAGTTAACAGAACTTATATTTCTAACATTATATTAATGTAATACCTACTTTTAGGGAAATTAGCAACTACAAATTATATTTCTCCAGGGAGAAATGGGCCGCATATTTGTAACAAATTTTCTTACCTGTACTCTTTCAGTAGATTCATCAGTCATTGTATCTTCTTCTAGTGCCTCTTCAATCCTGAAGGTTCAGCTTCCTATATTGGCGAGGCGGAACAGTTGCTAAAAAAACGATTTGTTACTCTAGCCATTGTAATAAATACAAACTAAAAAAGATGCAAATTCAAATTTATAATATCTAAAAAGATCTAACTAAATTTAATTTCATATAACTGTATTATATACATATGTGTATTATATGAAATTAAACTGTCTCGTTGGTCTAGTGGTTAGCTTATGCGACTGCTAATCAAGAGGTCTCGGGTTTAAATCCCGGGTCGGTCCAAAAATGTTGTTGGGTTTTTCTTACGCTACATTTTTAATAACAGCCCGGGGTCTGGAAGTTTGGCGGTGATTCACGCCCGTGCCATGGAGAGTACGTTAACTGTCGGTCCTGGTTGTCATGAACATCTATAAAAATCGTTATTGGGAAGTCAGTGCCCTCAAATATACTGATAACTAGTTCAAGCTTCGTATTGCAGTTCTGTAATTGCGATTGCGGAGGTCTAATGCCAGTTGCTCCGTGGAAAAAATGATATTCGGGTAAAACCGGTTGAACTCGTAGGCGACCCCATATAAACTAGGCAATAAAGGCTAATAAGATGATGCTGATAACTGTATTACTAAACTAGAGACAGTGTCCTTTTTGGCATATTTAGTTCTTCTTGGCATCTTTGGCAAATTTAATTAGAAAAAAAAACAAACTAGTTTCAGAACCAATAAAATAGTTATTACATTCCGATCCTTGAATTTTTTAAGAAACTTTTAGCTTGCCATTGTACTGCTATCTGAGCTATGTGGATTGTGGATGTAGGCTAGCACGTTTTATCTTTCAACATACTTTATTGAGTAAAATGGAATGGGGCAAAGAATGTGGAGTGATACATGAACTGAATAGAAAAACAAACTAATATTCACCGTTTTTGCAACTTTTTTGGTTGTAAGCATCAATGAAAAAGTCATCTTAAGATTATAAACATTTAGGCCGACCCGGGAATAGAACTCGAGGCTTCAAGCAAACCAGTCTCATACGCTGTCACGGTTTGAGTGATAGTCATGTCTATAATTAATGATCCAGAATATTGTACAAAATTGTACAATGTACCAAAATGTACCAAATTACGAGTTACATCACGGACATTTACTTCAGATTCAGATGAATGAAATTTGTGGTCCAGAGTACCTAGTTGTTAATTTAGTTTTAAAAGCCTTGCGCTTTAAAACATCTCGACTTGTGAAAACTATTTAATCTTCAACTATAGTTCAATATTTATTTAGTATATCTTCATTTAAAAAATTGAGAATTGGGTATCAGCTTTAGATAGCCTGCTCCAGTGTGCAACTGTTAAATTTGACCCACTTCTTTAAATGATAATTTCAAAATGAAATAAACAGTGCACCAAATTTTACTCCAAATAAATCTGTGTGTAAAAATAGTCCTTTGTATATGAAAGGGGCTCGCGGCCTCACGTTTTATTGGCTTTGCAGCGGTACAGTTACATCTCGTTAACTTAAGCACGAGACTTGAATATATTATAATTTATACTCTGTGGCAAAGCAAAGAGAAGGATCCTTTCATATATTTCGTTTCGATGACTACAGAGATCGAATTATTTAATATTATCTGCCGGTGGTAGCAGATCAACTAAACATTATGGACTTTTAAATGTTTTAAATGAGTGGCCACCACACCCATTGCAAATGAAGACAACACAACAATGGAGCATGGTGACCTACACTATTGCTGCTAATTAATAAATGTTTCGGACATATTAGGTTGATTTTCTGTGAAAGTGTGTACTGCCATCGGCGTGACGTAGAGTCAGAATAACAAGTTTTTTACAGAAAACTGCATCGTCTACATCTATTACTACTACTATGCTACTACCATACTATTATACATCAATGACTGCTGATAAGCTAAACATCGATTAATCTTTAACACATCAGTAGACGCAAATTTCCAGAGAGAAAAGGGCTTAGTCATATATTGTTTTTCTTTAAGATGTCAATGCATTTCTTTCTTGTTTGTTTTAGGCGAAAGACGTTTCAAGTAAAAAGTTCGGAACGTCTTCCAACTTGCTGTGGTAAGCCACAACAGCCGATGACGTCCCGTCAATACATTATTATTATCTATACTTAAATAAAATGTTTACACATCGAATCTTGTGTTGAAATTATCAATAATTTACTGTTTATCACTAAATATTTGGCAAAGCTATGCGGTAAACATGCTTATGGCGGTTCATATCGTCAAACGCTAATTATTTATTGATATTGGCCATAACATGCCATTGATATGTATTTTATGAAGCTTATCAAGTATTAAACATACAAAGTGATTTATTTTACGTTTGGCTTTGATGTAATATAAACAGTCTATCAATGAAAATTACATTCACACTTTAAAAACGTTTTTAACCCGCCGTCACTCGCGCGGGGTGCTGTCAGCACCCCATGCATGTTTGAACGTAAAAATGACAAATAATTTCTCTAGTTACACATCTGCGCGTCTCAGTACCTTCAAGTGATCTTTAAAACAGTCGATAAGGGGTGAGAGGGGTAGTCTTGTACCAGCGCTTACAACGTAAGGACGTGTTTAATTTTGTATGGGGTGCTCACGACACCCCGCGAGCGCTCGTGTTATACTTTTGCGGAGGTTACTTTACAGCAAGGTACGTGTTTTCAATCATTTTGTAAAAGTAAATTAATTAATTGTGCCCTTACTTACTATAGTAGTGTTTTTCGAAGCATATATTTAATGTTTTTTTTTTTTAAATTTGGTATTTTTTTTTTTTAATCTTTTTGTTCTCAGATGAGTTGGGAACAAGAGCAAGCGAGTTAGAATTTTTGTTAGAAGAAATAGTATTGGATAACAAAGACAATGTTGCAGTGGAAATTGATGCCAGCATGTATGAAGAAGTATGTAAGAATTTTGTTCAAGAATCTGATCATGATTCTTTGTCAGAACAGGATGCTTCATGGGTTGATAAGTCTGAAACCAAGGATCGTCAACGTGTTTACATCGGAAAAGATACAGTTACTAAGTGGCACAAAGTCAAGGGTCGTACTTCACTTAGAAGTTTCAAATTTCAATTATCTACAATTGGAATAAAACGCAATCGCAACCTGACATGAAAAGGCCAGAATTTTTGAAATCATTGGGTTTGAGCATGCTTCAAGGTCACCTCGAAAAAATATCTTCACAACTAGGGATACCCAAACCACTGAAGAGGATGTTGAATGCTCATAGATCAAGTACCGAAGGAATGACACCAACAAAAAGCAGCGCTGTATAGTTTGTCCGCGCTCCAAACGTTGAGTCACTGCAATTTTTGCAAACAAACCATGGGTCAAAAACACATGAAGTTAATTTGCAGTTCTTGTTACGAAAAATAAGTTTTTTTAAATTACTTTTGTTAATTAATCCCTATATTTATTTATTGTATCGAGTATTAGTGTAATATATATTAGTGTATCGAGAGTGAGAAGGTGTTTAAGCCTTAAATTCTTTGGTGGCAATGATGAGCGGTCCGAGTGACTGATGTTTGTGATCAATATAAATGTCTAGTTGGTGTATCAGTGTCTGTGGAGTGCTCTATTATAGTATCTCTTTGTATTGTCTTGTACACTTTATTTATTTGTATTCTGTTTCTATATGCGAGGATTTGTTATTGGCTGTCTATTTTCTTATCTGCTCGTATTCTGAATGTAAAAGCTGTAAATTCTCCATAGTATATAAATAAATAAATAAATAAATTTATGATTTTCAATGAGAAACTTTATGTTAAAAACTAAGAAGTTTTATTTTTTTTTGGTTCTTTGAGGAAATATGTCAATATTGTTACCGAAAAGACTGATTACTATAATGTTTTTCACAACAGTAATAAAGTACATTATAAAAATTACGTGTTTAATTTACATACGTCATGCAACACTAAATTATAAAATACTGGTATAATTCCATTAACTGATATTATATATATATTAATGTACATTGAGTGTGTGGGGTGGCTACAGCACCCCGCGAGTGCTCACGAGGCTAAAAACCGCGCGAGTGATCGAGGGTTAAGGTTGAAAAGGGATTTAGAGCGATTATGTAACTATGATATATTTTATTTATATAAATTAAATGCGTTTTATGCTTAAGTGCTTTAGTAAAATTCGGTTTCTTAAGTAAATGCAGAAGCAAAGAACATATTTGTAGTAATTTACTTAACATATAAGTTGTTTTTAATTCAAGTCGACTCCTCGATTCGAATCCTCTAACAGTTGAAAATACTTACTTACGCATGTACGAGTATATTGCATTACAGGACACTTAGATATTGCACTTGTCTGATCTATAAATACGTGAGGCGACCCTATTCTTAAAGTACTATGAAGAATGTTAATTGCACAGTGCTTTAATCTAGTCACAGTAGTCTAGACTCTAGTACAGTATAAGAGCAGAGCAAACATCTCTAAATGAGACATTTCGCTTCACAGACCACAGTTTAGTAGCTGTTTGTTGCCTATTGTATCAGTCTAAGCCACGTCTAAGCCGTCACAAAGCCACTTAGTGCACAGTTCACCGATTTAATTAGCATAAATCTAAATATCCAATAAATAGTAGTGCCTATTTAATTTAACTGGTAAAAGAAAGCCACTTCCCTAGATGTAGTATATTTTCTTTTAATTTAAAATCTGTTTTAGATGTAGATTTTCATTATGTTCTAACAAGTACAATTGAAAAACGAGTCTGGATTTCATATTCAATGCCTTGTTATGTTTCTTTTTGATGAAATAAATTTCGTATTAGATATATTTGTGTCTTTCAGGGGACTTCAAAAAGTTTGTAAAAAATGTTGTCAGATGCAAAGACAATGTTTAAAACCATGAAATCGCGAGTACGAGGTGCCTGCAATTAGAAAATGACACCAATCGAGTAACCTTGTAACATATCGAATATGAGACCATAAATAGGATAGTTTTTATAAAAATGAAGGCCTCAATGTAATCTCAAGGTAGTGCTTAAATGAGTAAGTAGTATGGACTTAATTATCAATGAACACTAAGAATTGTATCTCAGACCGTTTTGATAATTACAATAAGTGATTCTCTTTAAGGTAACTAGAGAGATAAGCCCTGCTGATTTCAGCACGAACGGCTCGATCAGGGCAGTACTACCCTCACACAGAAGACCGACCTAAAATGACGGTATTCGTGCTGTTGCCTTTCGTTGGATGGTATGAGACTGGGGGCCATTCATTCTGCATCATTCTTTCGGCCTGCAGAAACATCTCACTAACCCGCCATTGTGTGGGTCACTATGTTGCATTGTATGGATTGACCGCCATTGATAATTAAATAAAATAGACTATCACACCAAAAAAAAAAAAAAAACGATGCCGCAAGTTCCTGTGAGTCGGAACTGTATGCCGCCAGTCCCCAGTGAGTTGGGGCTGAAGTCCGCTGATTCCTGTGCGTCGGAATCGCAAGCGGTGTGCGGTGCTGCGGTGAAGTCCCCAGTGAGTCGGGGCACTGATGAGGCCGAAGGGGTAACCAGGTTGGAGCAGTCGCGTCCTGTGTGTGGTATCCCTGTTGAGGCCGAGGCTGCTGGCTGGCTGAGACTTGAATAACGATCATTGCTATTTTTGGAGAGCGACGATAGCCTCACTGCATGAACCATAAACGTGGCTGGTCCTTTATGCAATAGTGCCATACTAGATTACTATTTAATCTTCTTCAGAAGGCACGATTAGTTTCTTTATTGTAAAATTTTCGGTATCTTTATTGTTCAGTTGTCAGTTTCTTCATTGCTCAGTTGTCGGGTTCTTGTTCAATTTTCCGGTTCTTTCTTCTTTTTGTCGCCATGTCGGTTTCTTCATTCTTTTTTCGGGGTCCTTTATGCATTTGCCATGTCCTTGTTCATCTTCTTCGTTCGTTTGTCGGGTTCCTTGTTCATTGTCGGGTTCTTTCTTCTGGTTCCTTGTTCATTGTCGGGGTCACCAGTTTGCCATGATTTGGTGAGGAGTATAATGGGTCTCAAGGTGGTGTGATAGTCTCTGGTAGTATCTGGTAGTATATTTAATTTAATTAACAATAGCGCTTATATACTAAAATGGTGCGTGCCTATAATTACTTTATTTAATCTTTGTCTGTATCTTATAATATGTGGCTTATCTAACAACGTGAAATAATGTAGGATATATTGTGGCTACATATACCATATGGATCGATACTACTGGATTCCACTTATTCTTTCCATCAGGTAGAGTAGAATTGCTTTGGTAGGTTTAAATATATAAAAAGGCTCTTTATCTTAGAACAGAACCATCCACCATTAAGTTTTTTATTCACCATTTAACAAACCATTAGGCACGCTAGCTAATTTATACTATGAAATAATAATAAGAGCAATTAGTGCATTTTTGCTTAAGTGTTGTGAGTAATACTACTCAGATTTTTAAAGAAAAATATATTTATGTTTTATAATTGATTTTTTTATGCTATTTTGTTTCACGTCTATGAGAAAAGCTAAATGTGTCTATATATTTGAAGCATCTGTTTGTAATGTCAAATTAACAGTTTCTCACTAAATGCGTTTGAAAGCATATTTATATATATTAATTATATAAAATTCAATTATTATTTTTTGTCTGTCTGTTTATCCACCCGTCGTCTGTTGGTTCCTGACAATCTCTAAGAGGATGGACCGATATGAACAAGACTTTCACTGTCAAAAAGCTGAATATATTAGAAGTAACTTAGATTACTTTTATATTAGATTGTCTCTACCCAGCGAATAACACCGTGGGACACAGCTAGAGTAAAATAAGGCTATTTATGTAAAACCTCTACGGTTCTCTGGTCCCTTCAGGATATCGTTGCCAAAATATAGTATATCCTTCTACATTGTCGGTTCACAGACGCACGCGCCCACTCGCTATCGTCGTTAACAGTCGACTAAACTGTGTCACTACCGCACGTAAGCTGGAGATGATATAATGCTTCCTTCTCATTCATTCACAAATAGTATGGTAAGCGATTGAATGAATGACTGAGTGACACATACACCACAGGAGCCAACACTAAGTAGAGTTTAAATTAAAACTGAAACATTGAACTAAATTTCAAAATAAATATTTCTCAAAACCTTTGTAAATATCTTTGTTGCCTACTAAAAGGCATTTAGATGGGCATACTCATTATCTAAAACCAAGTTATGTAATAATAGAATATACCACTCATTTGTGGAAAACGTTGCTGCTCGCGGTATTTTCAGATTGATAGAATCTTCAAAATTTTAAGATTACGTAGGTACTTTACAAACAAAGTTTGTAAGCGCAATTTTGACCTTTGAGTTGCAAGCGTCTTTAGGCGGCAAAGTCATAAGCACTTGATGCAGAGAAAGACACGGGCCCGCTGACCAGAGAAGAGTAGCCATAGCATATTTTTTCGAAATAAGGCAGTCATTTGTTGCTGAAAATCTTCACACATACGCATTTTAAACTCACATAGATATAAAAGCAATTTATGACCTCACACGTAACAATTAAAAGAAAAGAATTTAAATTTTACGCACACATTTATACATTTTGTGTTATATGAGTGTAATGCACATGCTCATTTGCGTTTATGCTTTGACAGAAGGAAACGCCTGTGTATGCCTACTACCTACCGTGTTGCTCTATGATTTGATGTGATTAGTCATTTGCACCCATTTTTTCTATATAATGAAAACTACCTGGAAGTAAGTGGCAGATTTACTTTATCCAAGTTTTTGTGCGGTTGGGTTTTGGTTTTGTAAAGTTTCTTTTTTCATATTTTCGAAAGTATGGGAACTTGACACCAGTTTCTCGAAATTTTGATAGCGTTTACAAAATCTTAAGTCCTATACGTTTTATCAAAGATTGGAAACTATGATCAAAATATTATCATCATCATCAGCCCATCGCAGTCCACTGCTGGATATAGGCCTCTCCCATTGCACACCACTTTGATAGATTTTGGACTTCTCGCATCCAACTCCTGCCAGCCATCTTGCGCAAATCATTAACTCCACCTGGCCTGTGGAGTGTAGGATCAAAATATGTGCTGTTTATTAATCACGTTAATTTTCAAACCGATCCATACTACGATTTTAAATTAGACATTAATTCTGTATGTTTGCTTCTACGGCTAAATCACTGCATAAATTTTAATGGCATTTGGGAAGGAGAGTTTTTTTGTTGCAGAAAGACATAGCCTACTTTTGACAAATATATAAGTTGAAACATTGAAGTTTTGAAGTCAAAACTTAAATAAATCTTCAGCCCAGGTGACATTAAAGTACATTCACGATATTAGAATGAACGTCTTATGCAAAAATAAAATACACAAGTATACAATGAAATATCTTATAATTGATAAACGACAGTATTCGTTTAAACTACACTAGATATTTGCCTTTATGACGAGATTATTCATTCAGTCATATAATTATCATCACTTGTGCATGACTTGCATTGGTTAACAAAATCTCATTATTTCAACAGACGTTAACAATAAATCTGTAATTGCGAAATGATTAGAAAACTAATCAATTTTGAGAAAGACAGAGTTCAGCGTTGTTACATATTGTTTTGTGTAGAGAGAGATACACAAAATGAAGATCTTATTAATACTGACATGAATAGATTACCTTATTTATAATTACAAAAATATATGAGTATTAGTAAGTATAGAGTTTTATAAGATGCCATACCGATGATATCATCAAACATGTTTTAATAGGTTCGCACTTAAGTATGTACTTTCAAGCAAAGTTATCACTTTGCATGGTATCGTGTGGTGTCTTTTTTATATTTAAGCCTACCAAAGTACTTACACTGCCTGATGGAAAGCCTGAGTAATCCAGGAGTAGGGGTCACCATCCGCATTGTGAGGGTAAGCAATGCAGCATGGTGACCCATACCATGTCAGCCTGGACAGATATTTCTGCATCATTTTCTCGGCCTCTGGAAGCCAGGAAAATGATGCAGAATGATTTGGCCTCCGGTCTCACACTCACCAACGAAATACGACAGCAAGAGTGCTCTCAATATTAGGATGTTCTTCTGTGTGCGGTTAGTACTGCCCCGATGCATTGCCGACCCATTCGTGAACAAAATTAGAGTTGCTCTGCTACCTTTGTCTTGTCGCACTCTATTCGTCACTCACGTAGTAGGAGGTCTCCAGCGCGATTGCCGCACAGAGGAAAAAAACGTAATAGTCGCGTGTAGCATCGCGTCGTGTGCCGTTGTGTTACGTCAGTCGACATTTTTTGTTCTGTAGAATACTTGGGGCGTGTGTCGCGTCGCAATGTGTCATATACTTTCGCGCGACATCGAGTCGTCATCATCACTCACCTAGGACACCAAGTTGGTTAGACAGTTCAATTCTAGGATAAAATTAATATTGGTTTATTTTATGTTTCCAGAGTTGAGTAGATAACTAGTTGTGAATTTATTCCATCGGAACTGGATAATGCGTAGTTGGGTTTTGTTGACTTTGGCCTTTTGGAATTTCTCAGAAGGTTTGTCTACTCCTAATTCATTTCAAAACGGCTACCATTATAACAACAATAGTTAGTAAAACGAAAACTTGAAAAGGTCAAGTATTCTGAACCGATTTAATTGTTGATTTTGGGTTTAAGATAAACACAAAATCGGAATAAGGACTTCAGAAATACGATTTGTGTCAATGTATTTTTTTGTATTCAAGATTCTATTGAGATATTTATATCTTGTTAATAAGGCAACTATTGATCTTTAAAAAAACCTTACGGTTTGGTCAGACGGATATGGTGCAACTATTAAAATTAATTGTTGAGACTAGATTTTTTTAGATGATGCTGCTGTCTGCACAAGAATTGTGGGAGGCTCTGTTACTACCATTGAAATGTACCCAGCAGTAGCTGCAGTTCTACAGTTAGGTGGTACCAGTGCTGAACAAATTTGCGGTGGTACTATAGTCAATGAAAGACATGTACTCACTGCCGCTCACTGTATTGCGTAAGTAAAGAAGAAATCTTCCCGTTATAACTTGTTGTTTTTTCCTTTTTATGACTAGAAACAATAAAGACGTCAGCGAATATAGAAAGAGATTCTAAGGCTTCTGGGAGCAGAAAGTGCAGACTTGATGTTTAGGGATAATCTATTCCTATAACTACATACCGCAAAATACCCTTTTGTTATAAGACAAGTGTAAAGTATGTAATAATGATGTATTAAACAGGGTATTTTCGTTAAAGACAAGCTACTCTCATGAGAGGAAAGGGATAACGAAATCTCTCTACTGGCATTTAACGCCTCCCGTGAATAAAAGGGAATCTAGTTGAAGATTATGGACAGATAGACATCCTATTTGGTTTTGTACTGTTCACGTTCACTCAAGATATAGATGTATTAACGTTCTCTTTCTAGGAGATCTGGAGTGCAGGACCAAGCACTCATTACAAATTAAAGTAGGTGGATTTGACCGTATGCGAAGAAAGTTCTTTTTTTTTTCAATTTAGGGCTCTAACCCAAATTTCCATGATTGAGCATCGAACATAAGGCTTAACCAGCCTACTAAAACTTGGTGTATACAATCTATCACACTTTGTATAATGGCCGTCTGCTTTCAAGCCTGCTCTTTAAAATATCTTATTCAGACAGAACAGTTTCCTTATCTAGTAGATAAAGCAAATACTTACCTACACACACCATAGTTATCGCGGTAAAAAGTAGCCTATGTCCTTTCCCAAGTTCAGTTCTATCTTCATACCAAATTTCACCAAAATTGGTTCAGTGGTTTATGCGTGAAAGCGTAATAGATAGGATTGTTTTTAATTTAAAATTATTTTTAGGTTGTCTACAATTGACGTCAGTCTATATTTAATCCGCGTAGGGTCGTCAATGGCTCATAGCGGTGGCACCACCTATCGTATAAATCATGCGATCATTCATCCTAAATGGCATCGGACTGCAGACAGCGATGTTGCTATTTTGCGTACTGCCACTACTATCACTTACAGTAAAACTACACAACCAGCACATTTAGCAGGATCTAGATACTTACTTCGTGATGAAGAATTTGTATGGGCGGTTGGATGGGGCCTCACTTCAGTAAGTAATATGTATACTACACTAATAATATTGGGTTGGTGAAAGAAAACCACAACAATACATAGTTAAGTTACATTGTTTTCTTCGTAAATAAATAAATATTTTGGACATCTGACGCATAACATCATCTAAGCAGAGATTGTTACTAGACAAGTGATATAAATACAAATATACTTTTTTTTTGTAAAAACATACATTATAAATAGAAAATATCCAAACTTCGTAAAATATTTGCAGATCATACAAACCTTTGGTCCGACCCGGGAATCGAACCCTTGTGGGTCATGATTCAAATTTGTCGATAGTACAACGCACTTACCTATAAGATACAATAAAATAGCACATCATTAGCAGGTTCTTTACCGCACTTAGCCGTATTATGTCGTGTTTTCAGGAAAACGGTGAACCTTCTGAACAACTCCGTCACGTGAATGTTTTTACTATCAACTCTAATATATGTAGAGCCCGGCTTAAAAACCGTAATATAACCATTACTGAAAATATGATTTGCACCGGTTACCTGGACGTGGGAGGCCGTGATCAATGTACACAGGACTCGGGAAGTCCTGTATACCACCACAATACCGTTGTTGGCTTTTCTTCTACTGGATATGGATGTGGTAGACCTTGTTATCCAGGTATCAATGTAAAAGTTTCCAGTTTCTCTAATTGGATTAAGGTTTCAACTGATACATCTAAATTTTAGAGTTGAAAGAGAAAGTTTAAAACTGTTTTAATTAGTTTTTATTCCAAGCTAATTCCAGTTTATGAAAAGAATTATTAATGTTTACAAAATAACTGTTTATAAAAAGATGTTGAGCTATGAGTGTTGTTTTATTTCTGTGTAATTTTTGTATAATAGATGTATATTTTAGGAGCTACATACCAATAAACAAATATGTATATATATATATATTATGTCGATCACGACGACCAGGCTGCTCGTTTTCTTTTTACATAGATAAAATCACGCCTGTTTATTTAAAACAGAGGGTAGGCAGAAGCATTAGTTTGCCAGAGCCTCATCCGTCTATCAGCAGGTGTTCCATTTGCAGGCGAGGTTGGCTAAGGGCCTGAAGTTGTTCCGGTCCGGGCCCACTTAAAGTATCTGGGTCTGGTCCTAGACGGTAGGTGGCTCTTCGACGAGCACTTCCAACAGCTTGCTCCGAAGCTGATCGGCACTGCCTCCTTCCTTGGGCGTCTTTTGCCCAATCTGGGAGGAGCCAGTGTCGCCACGAGGCAGCTGTACACGGGGGTTGTCCGGTCTATGGCACTCTATGGTGCACCGGTGTGGGCGGCGGCTCTGACCGAGCAGAATAGGGCGCGCCTCAGGCGGCCTCAGAGAACTCTGGCGGTCAGAGCCATACGGGGCTACCGCACCGTATCGACGGAGGCGGCGTGCGCCCTGGCCGGAACACCCCCGTGGGATTTGGAGGCGGAAGTGCTCGCCGACGTTTATCGGCGAGTGGCTAACTACCGGGCGGAGAGTGGTGGAGTTGGACCTCCGCCCGAGGACGTGCGCGAGTGGCGCGAAGCCGCTCACCGAGCCACGATGGATCGCTGGTCGGTCCGGCTGGAGACTCCACGTGCTGGCTTCGCCACCGTAGAGGCGCTTCAGCCGGTCATCGGCGAATGGGCAGTGCGGCAGCACGGGACCCTTACCTTCCGACTGACGCAGGTTCTTTCCGGGCATGGTTGCTTCGGAAAGTACCTGCACTCGGTCGCCAGGAGGGAATTGAGTCCCGCCTGCCACCACTGCGACTGCAGTGAGGATTCGGCTCATCACACGCTGGCGGTCTGCCCTGCATGGGAGACGCAGCGCCGGGTCCTCACTGCAGTCATCGGAGGGGATCTCTCGCTGCCGGCCGTCGTTCGTTCCATGGTCGGCAGCGAGAGCTCATTTACCGCGGTCGCAACCTTCTGCGAGGATGTAATCACGCAGAAGGAGGCGGCGGAGAAGGCCCGGGAGGACGACATCCAATCGGACCAGATTCGCCGCCGGCGACTCGGGCGGCGGAGGCGCGAACATCTGCGCCTCATGCCGCCTTGAGTGTGGCCGCGGGTGGACGGGACGGGTTTTCCCTCCACCCGCATTATGTGGCCAGCCGCGAGGGGGCGGCGTCGGTGTGTGCCGGACGCCGCCTAAGAGAGGATCGTCATCCGAGACGGTGCCCGCATCAGGAGCGGGCAGGCGCTGGAGAAGTTCAGAAGGAGATCCCACCCTGGACTTCTCCTACTCCTAAACGGAGAAGCGCGGAGAGGGCACACTGTGTGTTTTTTAGTCGGTTCAAGTCCGACACACCACCCCGCCGTAACCCCCGGTGGGGTGACGGTCCATGATGATTTTTCACACACTAAAAAAAAAAAAAAAAAAAGGGCCTGAAGTTGTTTGTGGGCACCCTATGCACCCCTGTTTTCAATTTTTCATGTTTATGACAAACAAAGGTAAAAATTCTTAATTTATCTTATTCAAATCAAATCACAAAGCTTTTAATTCAAACTAGCTGAGACCCGCGGTGCTACCCGCCTTTATTATTGGAAATACCGAGTAACGCCGTAAGTTACTCTTTACATCATCAGCTCTCTGCCACTGAAAATCCCGTCAAAATCAGTCAAACGGATCCAGAGATTAGATATAGATACAGATATTTCAATTTTGTTTATTAGTATAGATAGGTGTTTTGAGGCACTTTCCGAAGGTAGCATTATTGACTATAGTTACGCGGTTCCAAAATTTTTTTTCTATTTTCAAAACAAATGTTGCTGTCGAAAGTTAAAACTAGAAAAGATAAATGTTACAATTACGCTTCGTTGGCTGTGTTCGTTGAAATATGTGCAGTGTGGCAGTTAGATATGCCATTTAAACAGTTCATTGCAATGCACGAGAAGTCAGCGACAATTTTAATGTGTATTATGTAGATTCTTTTGTTTTTATTTTAGATACCTACTTTTTCTATCACAAGCAGATACTTAGAAAATATATTTTGAAATTCTACCCAAAAAAAGGGATAACGAAAGTTTGACTGCATAAAGAATAAAATATAAATAAAATAACTAGTGTTTTGGGCTTGTTGTGCTTTTAACTTTGGAATAAACAAATTTCGCTTCCCTCTTTTTGTGGATGCTTATTATTAAAATCATCAGCTAATAAAATTACAAGATTTAATGCTTTGTATTGATGAATCACTCGGTCAGAAAAAGCTATTTTATTATGGGTACTAAACAACTGATATAAATAAATAAACATACTTTTTTTTGTAAATTCATACATATTATACATAGAAAACACCCAAACTCCGAAACAAATATTTGCGGATCACACAAACATATGGTCCAACCCGGGAATCGAACCCGAGACCTCTTGATCAGCAGTCGCATACGCTAACCTTTTAATTAGCTCGTTAACAAATCATGTAGAGAAGTTATAACTGAGATGGATTTGTAAGTATAACACACGACGAAATCACAACAGACATAGATAGACATAATATGTGTTTGGATTTTTTAAACATAGCCAGCTATTAACTAACTAAAATATAACCCTTTAAATTTGAAAATCCTTATAATTATCTATAACAATATACGTAGCTAGGTAAAAAAGATTTATGTCTTCAAAATAGACCTTTTAATGGCAAAGTGAAACAATAAAAACCCAAATTATCATATAAATCTTTATGTAATTTTTAGGGTTCTGTTAACAGACCCGCAATAAAGGTCGTCGTAATGGAATTGAAAAGCAAATGTATTACAAAGATTAAAATTTTATTGTTACATCATTATGTTTGTAGCACTCATAGCTACCATGATGTCCCACTCCTGAGCTGGGGTCTCGTCTCAGGAGAGGGTTAACGCTAAACGTCCGCACGCTGGCCGAGTGCTGGTTGGGGACTGCCATATACTGACATTTGATTTCACTAAAAAAATGTGGAACGCTTCACGACATTGTCATCTTTTTTAGGGTTCCGAAGTTTATCACTTCGAACCCTTATAGATTCGTCATGTCCGTCCTCGTCTTACCGTCTAAATGGTAAGTGCTAGAAAGATGAAACTATGCATGAATATGTATTGTAATTACGTCGACAAAGTGCTACAATAAAATTATGAAAAATACTTTTATTTAGGGTTCCTCCCCTACACGTAAAGTGGGGTTGTATTTTTTTTCTCGCGGCTACCCCATCGTGTAGGGTATCATTAGATAGGTCTTTTTAAAATAATAAAGGGTATCTAAGACGATTTTTTGATTTAGGTATCCGTTTGCGAGAAATTCCACTTAAAAGGTCACTTTTTTGTAAAAACAGGGCGTTGCCCCCCCTCTAAAAGCTAAACGGCTGGCTCAAAAAATCTGGTAAAAATTCGTGATAGTGGTCTATATAATGAACTTTAAAGAAAAACTATAACGGATTAGATGACTTTGTTAGTTAAGGAGTTATAAAGGCTTAACTTTTACAATGCGCTTCCTTGGAAAACATACAAAATTAACGCATTAATACGTAAACATAACAATTATCCATTGGATACGCTTTCTAATCCACGTTCCATTATGGGTGATTGAGGAACCCTTTCCTGTGCGTGACCTTTTTTTTTTTTTTTTTTTTTTTCGTGCGGAAATCCCCACGGATGCCACACGTTGGTGGCTATGTCGGACTCGAACCGACTAAAACCGCACGTCGTCTCGGGTACTATGAGTCGGGGAACCAGGTATACCCTCGAAAGGAAGTCCCTGAAACCCCGACGCACCTCGGGCCACCTACCGCTAGTAGATGGCCCCCTTCTGTGTGGGGGCACCACTCAAAAATTACACGGCACGCGCTTTATAGCACACGCGCATCCACCCCGGCCTGCTTCTGCTAGGATGACAGATGGCCTAATCTGCCACCCCCAGGCCTGCGCTTATGGAGGACGGAGATCATTTAACGATCTCCGACGCCTGAGTTGCCTGCGGTACCTGGCCCGTTCCCGGGCCTGGCGGACCGGAAGAGTTCTGAACCTCTCCCGCTCTCGCTCCGCCATCTCTTTCGCAAGCATGACTTGCTCACAGAAAGAGACGACGGAGTTCCACGCGCTCTCGCTCCGTATCATTGCCACAATCATGTTATGGAGCGAGAGACTCCTCACCCCGATGGCCGCCACGAGGTCACGTCTCGGCTCCTCCCACGCCGGACATTCTACCAGCGTGTGAAGTGCCGTGTCCACAGTCTGGCCACCGCAGTGGTGGCACTCAGGCGTTGGCTCTTTGCGGATCAGACACAGATGATCTCCAAAGCACCCCTTTCCAGTGATCACCTGTGTCATCCGGTATGAGAGGCTGCCGTGATGCCTCTCGAGCCAATCCTCCATAACGGGTCTTATCGCCGCAATAACGGCGTGCCCTGCGCTCGGTTGCCCAAGTCGTTCCTTCCATTCCTCCACAAGGACCTGGCGGAGTCGGGATTTCTGATTTTCGATTTCTCGAATCTCAGGACTTCTCCCCGACTCCTGCGCCTCCTTGCGCCACTGATACAGAGCCGCAAGGGCTTTCGCTTCCAGGTCCCATGGTGGAGTTCCGGCCAGGAGACTCGCCGCCTCAAATGAGATTGTGCGTTACCTGTGCGTGACCTGATACGCACTTGGCCGATTTTTTAATACTCTAAATAAGTGATACAAACGCTCACATTAACATGATATTGTGAATGTTTGTACCTAAGTCAAATATTCATACTTAATGCTTTGATTATAAACATGTATATTATCAAAGACTTAATGTTATAAATTCGAAAGTCACTCTTTCTATGTCTGTAACGCTTTTATGGCTACACTGTTACGCTGATTGGAATGAAAATTGTAAGTAGGAAAAATGTACCTATGTCCTAACACGTTCAATGTGGTATTTCAATATATTCCTCAAGACATTATGATTCGATTTGCGACAGAGAATATTTCCTTTTATCCTTTACGTTATTCCCAAAATTTGCTTACCCGTGACTGTAGATAGGGATAAAAAATATATTTAAATCAGTAGTATGTTATAGTAGACAGTGATTCCCAAAGGACTATTTTTTGGCGGCTTCGTAAGCGTGTAGATCAGTCAAATTATTTTTTTTGACGTCTTTTTTTTTATTTATCTACACAAATACGACTATATATAAAATATGAAACATACCTTATTATTCATTGAAATAAACTCACTAAAGATCTTGTCTTTATACAGCCAATCTCGTCTAATTGGGTGTACCAGGAAAAATATTTTTATTGAAAATAAAGCCATTATTTGAGCAGTAAATCTTATTTTCGTGAACCAATTTTGCTTGTATTTATGTATTTATGGTCATAGTAAAACTTTTCTGGTAATGTAATCATTTAAATGCAAATAGTAGTACTAGTAATTATATTTGATTTACATATAAATAATATAAGTAATGATGATATTGTGTCACAATATTAGTTTAGTCGGTGTTCCACGAGGTTATTAAAAAATAAACTTTACATAATAAAATAAACATTTTCATTATTATTATTGTTAATCGCAGGTTAGCCAAGATATTTTAAAAAATGCCCAGATACTAATTATATCATCAGCTATCTGCCAGTGAAAATACCTTTAAAATCGATGTAACTGTTCCAGAAATATTTCGGAACAAACAGACTGACATATACACAAACAAAAAATAATAATTGCTTTTTCATTTAAGAACTGTATGGAATTTCAATTGAATTTAGTAAAAAAATGTTCATTTCATATTACAAACAGACATTTTAATTTTATTTATTTGTAAGATTTTAGATAATTTTATAATAGCAATAGGTCTTGAAAACTAATCAAACCTATTTCAATAAGTGTAAATAGCACGACTATAAACGATGCATTGCTTTATTTCCTTTCACAAAATAATATTTTGTAAACTGATTTTCATTCTAGTACAGTCAACATATACTTAAAACAATATATCTACTTGCATTCAAGTATCGTTGGTTAAAATCCTAAAAGAGACAATTTGTGTGATCTACAAATTGTTGTTCTGAGTTTGGGTATGCTTTGTGTCCGTTTCATGTATGTTTGTAAAGTCCAAGTACCAAAAATATGCCTTGCATATTTAAGTCCGTCACACGACACAACAACAACTATACCTACTTATAACTTAGACATATAAAAGTACAACATAATCTGTAGGAAACAAAATTAAAAAGGCCCAAATTCTGGCAGAAAATGTAATATTCCGGAAAAATATGTTGCCGACTTATCTTACCCGCATCTCAAAATTATTATATTCAGCTAATTAGACTCTGTCCTTCTGGTTAATTAAAGAGTCTGGCTTTAAATGGTAAAAGATTTTTTTGACTGTGGTTTTTATCTGATGTAGGATCATTTCGCATTTAAATAACTTTATGATTTTTTCCGAGTTGCCTAGTAGCCGTCATATAGCAACACAGCTGACTGGAGTGGAGTTACCTTAATGCCTTTTTTTGAGACGAAACAGTCTGTCAATATTGCGGGGGGGGGGGGGGAATCTTCAGACATATACTCACTCATGTACAAAAACAACGCCTGATGCTATGAACGTACGTATAACAGTTAAAACAAAAAATCTAAACTTCAAACAATGAAACACATTCTGTGTGATAACAGTGTAATGCATGTGCCCACTTTAGCTTATTCTCTGGCAGAGGAGGACGCCTACGTATGTATGTATGTCTCCTTCATATCACAGTAGTAGCCACAGTACAAGCTCTGATTAGTTTGTCTGAATGGCGTTAGACTTGCTCTCTCAGTCAACCTTCAAATGATGTACAAATATGACGCGGTAGGTACACAGATTTAGTTAATACCTAAGTACTAACCTATTACACCTACCGCATCATATTTGTACTATGTAATACACGCTGATATCAGCACTTATGGGTCGGCACGATCGGGACAGTACGTACTACTCTCAAACAGAAGACCTACAGAAAAAAACAGCATGCGCACTGTCGTCTTTCATTGGTGAGTCCGGAGTTCCAATTATTCTGCATCGTTCTTCCGGCCTTTGGAGGTCTGGAGAATCATGCATGAATGAGTGATGCAGAATGAATCTCACTAAGCCACCATGCTACATTTTATGCACTCACAATGAGAACGGTGGCCCCCACTCGTGGATTCTACCCATACTTTCCATTAGGCAGAGAAGAGTCACTTTGGTAAGGTTAAATATAAAAAAATGAAAATAAAAAAACATTAATGCATATGGGGATATTCTTTTTTTATATATAGAAAACACTCATACAAAAATTAGCAGATCATAACTTTGGTCTGATACGGTAATCCGAGAACTTAGTGGCGTTTTTAGGGTTCCGTAGCCAAATGGCAAAAAACGGAACCCTTATAGATTCGTCAAGTCTGTCTGTCTGTCTGTCTGTCTGTCTGTCTGTCTGTCCGTCCGTATGTCACAGCCAATTATTTCCGAAACTATAAGAGCTATACTGTTGAAATTTGGTCAGTCGATGTATTCTGTGAACCGCATTAAGATTTCTACCTAAAAATAGAAAAAAAACAATACATTTTGGGGGTCCCCATACTTGGAACTGAAACTCAAAATTTTTTTTTTCATCAAACCTATACGTGTGGGGTATCTATGGATAGGTGTTTAAAAATGATGTTGGGGTTTCTAATATCATTTTTTTCTAAACTAAATAGTTTGCGCGAGAGACGCTTCCAAAGTGGAAAAATGTGTGTCCCCCCCCCTCTAACTTCTAAAATAAGAGAGTGATAAAACTAAAAAAAATATATGTTGTACATTACCATGAACACTACCAACGAAAATTGGTTTGAACGAGATCTAGTGAGTAGTTTTTTTTTAATACATCATAAATCGTAACACGCAATTTACCTTTCATCCAATCAATACACTAGTATAAAAACATCGATGAAAGTTACAACGAACTACAAGAACTTATATATGATCTTACTTGCTGATACGGAACCCTTCATGGGCGAGTCCGACTCGCACTTGGCCGCTTTTTACAAATAAAAGTACCTAGGTTGTAGGACGAAGTCGTACATAACCAATCACCAAATAAAATCAATAAACTTTTCGTAACTCTTTTGTTAAGTTTGATTGCCTTTGGTGGGTACACCTAATTCTCGTTAACTTAAGCACGATGCTAGAACACGTTATAAGTTGAACTCGCGACAAAGAGATGGTTATGTTTTGTTTTGGCTATTGGAATTTCAATGATTTTTACACAAATAATATACATACAAAGCAGTTGTTCGTTTTTTCTGATTTTGAAGCTACTTAGTTTTTTTTTTTTATAAAATAGAATTGGAATTTCGTTTTGAATTTTTTATTACTTTCAGTAGATACACTTCTTAAGGAGCAAGGCTATGAGCTATATAACATATCGCTATGACAAACAGGAGCGAAGTATAGTAATGATAAATGTGGTAAAAACATGAAAAATTTCATGTGCGAAATTTTAACCAACTCATTTGCTTCAGCTAGTAATCACTAATCATCAACAGCCTTTAACAGTCCACTGCTGGACATAGGCCTCTCCTTTGAAAGGAGGTTTTGGCCTACTACAACACGCTGGCCAGACGGGTTGGTATAGGGTTGGTTTCAAGTTGGGGTGCTGCTGGCTAGAAAACCTCCACGTGGTGCACCCTGGGCGCTGGCGATAGCACTGTTCCTCCTCATTTCCTCCGCGTTATCTGGAGGAGAGGATTATCGCCAGCGGCTAATATTCTAGCTGGAGAGGAAGCCATGTCATCGGCTCCTGGGCAAGGCCTGGTCCAGCGGGGCGGGCGTTTCCGCCGGTTCCCCTGCTGGCTCTTCGCTCTTCGGAGCATGGAGGAGGTTAACCTCGTTAAAAAAACCGAAGGTGGGACCCTTCATGGGTCGGAGTTTCTCCCGCTGGTAGCGGTGGAGAAAGGAGGGCGGGCTCGGCGTGTATTCACATTACCACCGAGCAGGCAGGGTGACGTAGTCTTCCTGCCACCGTCGGCATAGCGTAGCCCGAGAAGAATGCTCTGATCGGGGGCGTGGGTCTTGGCTTAACCGCCTGGACCGCGAGGAAGAAAACCTCTATAAAAAATCACCCCGAATCTCAAGCTCTGGTGCGTGGCCAGGGGATGCATGGCTGATGGGAAGTTCAGTTGCGAACGCACCCCAAGCCGAGGTACCTGCGGACCCCTCGGTTTGGCTAAAAATTTACGCTTGCCCGGGTATTGGGGGATCTCTGCCCGGGTCGACCTTGTATTTCTCCCCCTCTCGTGGGTTCAATTATGGATGATATTAAAATTAAAAACTTAGATAACGGCACGGAAAACCAAACAACTAACGACATGGCTAGCAAAACGGATAACGTATGCGAAGAAGGCACCAAGGTGAAGGAGAGTGAGGTGGTGAGCATCCTGGAGGATGTCTCATCCGAGGAGTTGAGGGTGATGATGGACACGCCCATCTTGGAGGGGCTCCCAGTAGTCGAACAGACGACTGGGAGCCGAAGAGTGTCGGAGCGCTTGCGCTCCAAGACTGCCGCGGCGGACACGGATGGCTCGGAGCCAATGCAGATGGAGCCGAGCGACGTCCGGAAGAAGCGCGAGCACGCTGGGAATGACGACGGTGACGCATCCCAGCCGAAACGTAGAACGGCGTCACCCTCGCCGGTCCCAGGCCCGTCAGGCTCCGTCTTCAAGCCGGAGACCTACCGGCGCAACAGGGCCGACAAAGAGGCAAAGGCGGAGGAAGATGTAGAGGAACTCTTGCAGAGGGTCAAGGAGCTGATGACGACGGCGGGAGATGTACCGCAGGCTCCTCCCTCCGTGCAGGATAGGGCGAAGGTGGCGGTGGACGTGATCCGCCGAGTGGCCACCAAGTCCACAAACCTGAAGGGCTCCTTCGTTAGGGCCCTTAAGGAGTCCTCCTCCGCCATCACGGGGGCCGTAGACGAGCTCGTTGGAGACGTGGCTCGTCTGCAGGCGGCAAATGACCGCTTGACAGCGCAGGTGGCTGAGCTCGGATACAAGTTCGCCTGCTTCCAAGCGAGTCATCCCGAGATGGTGGCCGCTGCCCTGCCCCAGCCTGCCGCAGCCCCAGCCAATGCGGCGATGCCTGACGCCCAGCTGCGCCAGGTGCTAGTCGCGGTGGGGCACATGCTGGATAGTCGCCTGGCGGATCTGAAGGCAATGCTGCCTCCACCCCCAGTGGTACGTCCGCCGCTGGCATCGCAGAGGCCGAAGGCTGCAGCGGCGCCGACCAAACTCCCCGTTGAGGGAGGTCCGGTGTCGTATGCGGCGGCGGCCGCTGCCCCGGCCTCTGAGGCTCCCCAGAAACAGGGGAAGGGGGCCAAGGCTCAGGCGAAAGCGCCGGCGAAGGCGCCGGCCCAGACGCCAGCAAAGGCGCAGGCGAAGGCGTCTGCCAAGGCGCCAGCGAAGGCGCAGGCGAAGGCGCCGGCAAAGATACCGGCCACAGCGCCGACCAAGGCGGTGCCGGAAACAGGAGAGGAGTTCCCCCCTCTCCCCACCCCAACACCCCTGCCGGGCACCTCCACATCTGCCGCTGCTAACGAGAGCTGGCAGGTCGTGGGGAGCTCAAAGAGGTGCCAACAGCGGCAGCGGCAGCGGGCCAGAAGGGCCGCCGAAAAGGCAGCCGAAGCCTCGCAGCCACCGCCGGTGGTGACAGCGGCCACCAAAAAGAAGCCGCGAAAACTGCAGCCGCCTAAAACTGCGGCTGTAGTGGTGACCGTCACGCCGGAGGCGGCCAGTGGCGGACTAACCTACGCGGACATATTTAAAAAGGCCCGGGTTAGTCTCGCCAGCGAGTTTGGACCGGCAGGGGTCAGGTTGCGCCGCGCCCAGACGGGAGCTCGAGTCCTCGAGTTCCCTGGAGCAGAAGGCGCAAAGACGGCGGACAAATGTGCCGAGACGCTGAGGGGCATGTTTGCCGACCTGGATGGCATCAAGATCGCCAGGCCCACGAAGTGCGCGGAGCTGCGTATTTCGGGTCTGGACGATTCTGTGACAGCCGAAGATGTCCGCGATGCAATCCGGGAGAAGACCGGCTGCAGCGCGGACAATATCAGGGTCGGCACTATTCGCCCCGGTCCAGGCGGGCTAGGCGCTGCATGGGTCAGCTGTCCCGTGGCGTCGGCCAAAGCGCTAGACGACGCTGGCAAGCTGCTCGTCGGTTTCGTCAGCGCTAGAGTCACAGTCCTGGCGGCGAGACCGACGAGATGTTATAAGTGCCTAGCCGCAGGCCATACTCGCTCGAAGTGCGAGAGTTGCTTCGACTGCAGTGGTCTATGTTTCCGCTGCGGTCGACCGGGGCACAAGGCGGCAGATTGCTCTGCCGCCCCCCACTGCCCGGTGTGTGCGGCGGCGAATAAGCCCGCCAATCACCAGACCGGGCAGGGGGGCTGCAAGCCTCCCCGCGCGTCTCGGCAAGCGCCGGAGGCCAGCCTATCGATCCAGGCTGCCTCCGATGTCACTAGTGCGTCGGCACCGATGCCCATGGAGGAGGTTGTAGAGACGAACCCTTAATGGATCAAGTCTCCAACCTTCTCGTCCAGACGAACTTGAACCACTGCGCCGCAGCGCAGGATCTCCTCCTGCAAACCATGGCGCAGTGGTCGGTCGGTGTGGCCGTAGTCGCGGAGCCCTACTTCGTCCCTCCCCGTCCAAACTGGATGGGTGACTGGGACGGCTCCGTGGCAGTCGTCGGCTCCACGGCGGCTGGTTCCCCGCCCTTGTCGCTCAAAGACAGGGGCACGGGATATGTTGCCGCCGAGTGGGGGGGGATCACCGTTTACGGTGTCTACTTCTCCCCCAGTAAGAGTTTGAGTGACTTCGAGGTCTTCCTGAACAACCTGGAGACCTCGATGCGGCAACTAGCGTCTGGGCGCGTCCTCGTGCTGGGGGACTTCAACGCCAAGTCCATTGCGTGGGGTTCCCCGGCGACGGACGCCAGGGGCAAGGCCGTAGAGGAGTGGGCGGCCTCGGTGGGCCTCTGTCTACTGAACAGAGGCTCCACCAACACGTGCGTGCGACAACAGGGGGGGTCGATAGTGGACCTTTCGTTCGCTACCCCTGCACTCGCCGCACGTGTACAGAACTGGCGTGTCCTGGATGAGGTTGAGACGCTCTCGGACCATTTGTATATCCGATTTGAGCTCTCCCGGTCCCAGGACGCCAGTAGGGGTCACGCGGCGCGGCGTCCCTCCCGCTTTCCGCGGTGGTCTGTCGCCAAGCTCGACAGGGACTTACTGGAGGAGGCGGCCATTCTTAACTCTTGGCTGCCTCCGCAGGCCCCGGCCGAAGAGGTCAACGTGGGGGCTGGTCGCTTCTGCAGTGCGATTACGCAGATCTGCGACTCGGCCATGCCCCGCGTACGTGGGCGTCGGCCTCCAAGGAAGGAGGTCTACTGGTGGTCCCAGGAGTTGGCGGCCCTCCGTGCGGCCTGTGTTCGTGCCCGGAGGTGCCTCACTCGTAGTCGGCGACGCCACCGCGGAGTCGGTGAGGAGGTGGATCGGCTTCAAGAGGAATACCGTGAGATCCGGCAAACTCTGAAGCTGGCCATCTGCCGCGCCAAAGAGGAGAGCCGCAAGGAGATGCTGGAGAGTCTCGAGCGTGACCCCTGGGGTCGGCCCTATCGTGCGGTGCGCAAAAAGCTCTGCGCGGGGGGCCTGCCCCTCACGGAGACTCTCCAGCCCAGCTTCCTGCAGGAAGTGGTCGAGGGCCTATTCCCACAGCGGGCGGAGCACACGCCCCCGTTGATGGCCGTCATGGCCGGAGGCGACGACGAAGGCGAGGCTGATGTGCCGCCCGTCAGGGAATCAGAGGTAGGGGCGGCTGTTCTAAGGATTCGATCCAAGAACACCGCCCCCGGGCCAGACGGGGTACCTGCCCGAGTGCTGGCCCGAGCCCTCGATCATATGTCGGACCGCCTCAGGGGAGTGTTAGACGCTAGTCTGGCGTCCGGACGCTTCCCTGAGTGTTGGAAAAGCGGGAAGCTGGTTCTGCTCCAGAAGCCAGGTCGGTCTGCCGACTCGGTCGCGGCCTATAGGCCCATCGTGTTGCTGGACGAGGCGGGTAAGCTGTTCGAGAGGGTGCTCCACGCCCGCATCGTCCGGCACCTGCGCGAGGTGGGCCCCGATCTGTCGGACGCCCAATTTGGATTCCGGGAGGGGCGTTCGACGGTCGACGCAATTCTGCGTCTGAAGGCCGCGACTGAACAGGCGGTGGGCTCAGGCGACGTGCTGTTGGCGGTGTCGTTGGACATCGCCAACGCATTCAATAGTCTGCCATTCAGCTGCATCAGGGCCGCACTCCAGTACCACGGAGTGCCACAGTACCTGAGGCGGCTAGTGGCAGACTATCTGACGGAGCGTACTGTCATGTACGAGGACCGAGAAGGAGTCTTGAGACGTCGGGCCATGTCGTGCGGTGTTCCACAGGGGTCTGTCCTCGGACCACTCCTGTGGAACATGGGATACGATTGGGTCCTGCGAGGGCGTCTCCCCCCCGGCGTCGGTGTAATTTGCTACGCCGACGACACTCTTGTGACAGCCCGGGGGGCGACCTTCGAAGAGGCGGCACGCCTGGCCACCACAGGAGTCTCCCTGGTGGTCGGGCGCATTGAGGCGCTGGGTTTGCGGGTGGCCCTAGAAAAGACGGAAGCCCTACTTTTCCATGGGCCCCGTCGTGGTCCACCCGCCGGCGCCTCCATCGAGGTCAACTCGGTCCTCGTACCGGTCCGGGCCCACTTTAAGTATCTGGGTCTGGTCCTAGACGGTAGGTGGCTCTTCGACGAGCACTTCCAACAGCTTGCTCCGAAGCTGATCGGCACTGCCTCCTTCCTTGGGCGTCTTTTGCCCAATCTGGGAGGAGCCAGTGTCGCCACGAGGCAGCTGTACACGGGGGTTGTCCGGTCTATGGCACTCTATGGTGCACCGGTGTGGGCGGCGGCTCTGACCGAGCAGAATAGGGCGCGCCTTAGGCGGCCGCAGAGAACTCTGGCGGTCAGAGCCATACGGGGTTACCGCACCGTATCGACGGAGGCGGCGTGCGCCCTGGCCGGAACACCCCCGTGGGATTTGGAGGCGGAAGTGCTCGCCGACGTTTATCGGCGAGTGGCTAACTACCGGGCGGAGAGTGGTGGAGTTGGACCTCCGCCCGAGGACGTGCGCGAGTGGCGCGAAGCCGCTCACCGAGCCACGATGGATCGCTGGTCGGTCCGGCTGGAGACTCCACGTGCTGGCTTCGCCACCGTAGAGGCGCTTCAGCCGGTCATCGGCGAATGGGCAGTGCGGCAGCACGGGACCCTTACCTTCCGACTGACGCAGGTTCTTTCCGGGCATGGTTGCTTCGGAAAGTACCTGCACTCGGTCGCCAGGAGGGAATTGAGTCCCGCCTGCCACCACTGCGACTGCAGTGAGGATTCGGCTCATCACACGCTGGCGGTCTGCCCCGCATGGGAGACGCAGCGCCGGGTCCTCACTGCAGTCATCGGAGGGGATCTCTCACTGCCGGCCGTCGTTCGTTCCATGGTCGGCAGCGAGAGCGCATTCACCGCGGTCGCAACCTTCTGCGAGGACGTAATCACGCAGAAGGAGGCGGCGGAGAAGGCCCGTGAGGACGACATCCAATCGGACCAGATTCGCCGCCGGCGACTCGGGCGGCGGAGGCGCGAACATCTGCGCCTCATGCCGCCTTGAGTGTGGCCGCGGGTGGACGGGACGGGTTTTCCCTCCACCCGCACTATGTGGCCAGCCGCGAGGGGGCGGCGTCGGTGTGTGCCGGACGCCGCCTAAGAGAGGGTTGTCGTACAGAGACGGTGCCCGCATCAGGAGCGGGCAGGCGCTGGAGAAGTTCAGAAGGAGATCCCACCCTGGACTTCTCCTACTCCTAAGCGGAGAAGCGCGGAGAGGGCACACTGTGTGTTTTTTAGTCGGTTCAAGTCCGACACACCACCCCGCCGTAACCCCCGGTGGGGTGACGGTCCATGATGATTTTTCACACACTAAAAAAAAAAAAAAAAAAAAAAAAAAAAAAGGGTTGGTTTCAAGTTTTCCTTCTCTTGGCAGTGATGTTAGCTGCTTATTTTGTTCCTCTAGTCGCCTCTTACGACACCCATGGAATGAATAGGGGTGGTGACACTTTGTATTCTTAATCCGTCACCACAAGGACGTAATCAATAATAGGTAGTCAAAATCTCACAACCAGAGATTATAGCTGTAGCTAATTCGATACTATTTAACCGACTTCAGAAAGGCTGAGGTTCTTTGTTTCACTGTATTTTTTTTTCATTAATACTTATAATAAGAATTTCTGTAATAAATGTTAAATAAAAATACTTATGAACTCTCTAATAAAAATTTAAAATAATTTATGGTAATATTTGTCCTATTTATGAACAAAGAAGAAATAATGACACCCTCATTTGTCCGCGTTAATCTAATACAAAGGATACATTTGCAGACGTCGTTGTTTGAAAAGCCCACATAAATATACATCTGTATAACTAAATTTACACGTCAGAGCCTGCCAACGCTTCCTAAAGCCTTCCTACCTTTGTGTTTACTTTTACTTTATTAGTTTAATATTTTATGAGAATCGGTATGCTGTGAATTTACGTCTGAATTTATACGTTCATGCCTTCAGTACTCTTCAGGAAATTTCGCAAATACGTAGTGAGGGAAACAAAAAGGACGGATATCTTTTATCCAGATAACGAGCACTATTCCTGAGGGATACAAGTTGATGGACAAAATCTACATAAACCCAGAGGAAGCCGCGGGCAGTGTAATTTTTATTTAAGCTAACATCCGTTATTTTAGACATGTTGTTCTCTATCTCATTCTAGTTTATGATGTTTCAGTGACATTCTGCATTATGCTATAGACAAGTACAATTGTCAACCAGTTGTTTGTTCTCTCAGTGATAACAAAGCAATGTTACATTTTGTATCAAATTTTATCTTATATATAAAATTCTCGTGTCACAATGTTCGTTCCCATACTCCTCCGAAACGGCTGGACCGATTTGTATGAAACTTTGTGAGCATATCAACATCATCATTTTTCACACCCCTAGAACGCGAGCGGAGCTGCCTGCATCAGCTAGTAGATATCTATATATTCTTCATGTATGGGATTGTGTGGGACATCAACACGATAAGAAGTAGCCATACACACACGTTTCCCTCTGTCAAAGCATAAGCCAAAATAGGTGTATGGATTACACTATTAAGAGACAGAATGTATTTATGTGTGTATGCAACTTTGATTTTTTTGTTTTAATTGTTATGTGTGAGTTCCTGCTAACAGCGCATTGTTTTAGTGTGTGAGTCTAAGATTTTATACTCACATACATGTGTAAAGATTTCCTCTGTAAAATAATACAGCCTGTTTTTAGACTTTCGTGACTTTAACACATACTTGACGACGACGGCGACGCTAACTACACATCAGTATACGTGACCACGAGCGATGTAACCCGTTCGAAACGTCGGAAAGTAGAAGGTATCGTAACCTTTTTAATTTTATCGCCAATATGTCCCGTTTACAGTAAATATCATATTGCATCTTGTTTTGTATCAGAAGAGACGCTATGGCGACCCCCCTACGGATCGCGAGCCTGTGTTGCGCTACATTACTACCACTTGTCACTGAAGGGCTTAACAAAGACGTATTATGTGAAACGTATTTATTTGAATATATATATATATATCTATATATATACCTAGATATTGTTATTGTATTATGATTTTGTTCGTACATTGTACGTTTCATTTTATTCTTTCTTGTTGAACACAAAATACCTTCGTTGGTTTTACAAAGAAAAAAGATATCAGACGGAGACAACATTTTTTTTTGTATTTGGAATACTTCCCCTTTTGTTTTTAATATAAACCCATTTATTTCGCACTGATTTTTTGTGTTGACATGTTGAAGTATATCCCTCACTTCAACGTGCCTTCAAGCAAAGATCAACTTTAGCTATTTCTACTGTACTCTACCGCAAACCACTCTCAGTAATAAAACATTGTACCTATAAATATCTCTACATATGACATCATCATCATCAACAGCCTTTAACAGTCCATTGCTGGACATAGGCCTTTCCTTTGAAAGGAGGTTTCGGCCTACTATACCACGCTGGCCAGACGGGTTGGTAAATGGTTTGTTTCAAGTTTTCCTTCTCTTGGCAGTGATGTTGGCTGCTTATTTTGTTCCTTTAGTCACCTCTTACGACACCCGTGGAATGAATAGGGAAGGTGACACTTGTATTCTTAATCCGTTACTACATGGACTCTATATATGTACAGTTTGTATATTGAGTTGATGTAGTCCATAGGTCCTCAATACAGTTTTCAAGTTTTTAGCATTTTATTGCAGCAAAATGACTGTTATTTTCTAGTCTGTTATTTACCGTTCCTCACGATTACCCGCATAGAGATACACAAATACTCAGGTCAAGGCAACTTCATACTGTAATTTGAGGATGCTTGTTTACGAACCGAAATGACGTATACTGTTATTAACTTGTTAATATCCGGGCAATTTTGTTACTCAATCAAAGGCCAGTGATTGACTTGGGTATTCGTAATTATTTTTTGGGAATACTGCTGTTTGACTTTTGTATTGACATCGTAACAACATATAAGATAATTAATCCTATTTAATATAAGAAAGAAGGAATAAAGAAAGAAATAAAGTACATTAATTAGCCACAACACATAAAAAAAACTAAACTAAATAAATAAACTATACATTTCAAGCATTTCTCTGTAGCGTTATACTATATCTAAGTATACTATGGCATATACTATAGACATCTCATAGAATCATTCTATCATATAAACAAGAACATTCATTCATTCTACTTATAAATGCAAAATTTTAAAGGATGTGTGGACTTTCGTTACTCTTTCTCGCAAAAATACATAGGATTCGGACGAAACTTTATGGTAACATAGTTTAGACATCAAAATAACATATAGACTACTATTTACTGCGATAACTAATATAGACGAGGACGAAGTCGCGGGCAAAAGTTATTCAAAAATATAACCATCGGACGAAAATGCAATTTTCCCTTAATTTCAGAATTTCATTAAACTGGGTTTCCGCTAACTGGTTTGTGAATCATTTAAGATTCTAATTTACTGACTACAGCCTAGTTAACAAATAAATATCCTTATTTACACTGTATTAAGCTTTTTATGGACCCCATTAAAGGAACATTACATCGTTATGAACACGAAGTTAAACACATTAGAAAGTTGGACTTTGTAACGAGATAAGAAATGGTAGGTATACCTTGACGATTTATGAATACAAAAAGGGTTCACAAGTATTATAATGTCTATTAATATATTGACACCTACATTGTTGTTTTGTTCAATCTTTTTATCAAGGGTTGGCTTGAATAAGCAGAATAGTTACAAAGTACGGTCCTAGTTTAATTTCAACTAGTGGTACGCCCCGGCTTTGTACGGGTAGAGTTAAGTATTAAAAAAAAAACTTGACAAATTATAAACTAAAAACTAGCTGCAAAATAGCTGTTGATCGATTCGCAGACCTAACCGATACGCACACATATTTTCATGAGAGTCGGTCGAGCCATTTCGGAGTGGTTTAATTACAAACACCGTGACACGAGAATTTTATATACTAGATAGGTATATACTATCCATTGCTGAAAATAGCATGAAATCAGTGTAGTAGTTTTTATGCAGTAGTTTATCGCGAACAGACAGGCAGATGCGGCAGAGGACTTTGTTTTATAGTATGTAGTGATATTTCACTTTAAGGAAGCATTAAGTAATAAAGCACATTTATTGATAAACACCGAATTCTGAACAAGTTTTATGAACCTTTTCTATTTTTTTTCATATCAATAAAAAAAAGCAGCCAAGTGCGAGTCGGACTCGCCCATGAAGGGTTCCATAGCAGCAAGTAACATCATATAAAAGTTCTTGTAGTTCGTTGTAACTTTGATCGATGTTTTAATAATAGTGTATTGATTGAATGAAAGGTAAATTGCGGTTTGCGCTTTATGACGTATTAAAAAAAAAAAGCGGCCAAGTGCGAGTCAGACTCGCCCATGAAGGGTTCCGTACCAGCAAGTACCATCATATAAAAGTTCTTGTAGTTCGTTGTAACTTTCATCGATGTTTTTATACTAATGTATTGATTGGATGAAAGGTATATTGCGTGTTACGATTTAGGACGTATTAAAAAAAAACTACTCACTAGATCTCGTTCAAACCAATTTTCGTTGGTACTTTACATGGTAATGTACAACATATATTTTTTTTAGTTTTATCACTCTCTTATTTTAGAAGTTAGAGGGGGGGGGACACGCATTTTTCCACTTTGGAAGTGTCGCTCGCGCAAACTACTCAGTTTAGAAAAAAATGATATTAGAAACCTCAACATCATTTTTGAAGACCTATCCATAGATACCCCACACGTATAGGTTTGATGAAAAAAGAAATTTTGAGTTTCAGTTCCAAGTATGGGGACCCCCAAAATGTATTGTTTTTTTTCTATTTTTATGTAAAAATCTTAATGCGGTTCACAGAATACATCGACTGACCAAATTTCAAAAGTATAGCTCTTATAGTTTCGGAAATAATTGGCTGTGACATACGGACGGACAGACAGACAGACAGACAGACAGACAGACAGACAGACAGACAGACAGACTTGACGAATCTATAAGGGTTCCGTTTTTTGCCATTTGGCTACGGAAACCTAAAAACTACTCACTAGATCTCGTTGAAACCAATTTTCGTTGGTAGTTTACATGGTAATGTACAACTTATATTTTTTTTAGTTTCATCACTCTCTTATTTTAGAAGTTATAGGGGGGGGGGGGGCACATTTTTCCTCTTTGGAAGCGTTTCTCGAGCAAACTATTCAGTTTAGAAAAAAATGGTATTAGAAACCTCAATATCATTTTTGAAGATCTATCCATAGATACCCTACACGTATGGTTTTGATTAAAAATTCTTTTTTGAATTTCAGTTCTAAGTATAGGGACCCCCAAACTTTATTGATTTTTTTCTATATTTATGTTATAATACTAATGCGGTTCACAGAATACATCTACTGACCAAATTTCAACAGTATAGCTCTTATAGTTTCGGAAAAAAGTGGCTGTGACATACGGACGGACAGACAGACAGACAGACAGACTTGAAGAATCTATAAGGGTTGCGTTTTTTGCCATTTGGCTATAGAACCCTAAAAAGAATGAACACAATGAAACTGACGAGATTTATAATTGCTTCATTTTCCTTTTTACAACATCCTTAAATATACATTTTTAAGTGCAATTATTTATAAAATATTATAGAAAGTAGACGAGTTTCAGAAATATCCACCCTATTCTTTGATTTTTAAACAAGTATTTTTAAAGTGAAATGAGAGACTGTTTTGATAGAAAGCAGAATCACAAACCGCACAATACTGGAATAAATGGGTGTCACTCATTTGAAAATGTCTTTTGAAACAAAATTCCCGACTATAACTAGCAGCCGTTGCGCATATTTTTACATTGTAAAATTTATGGAGTCAATTGTAAAGTTTATGGAGTTCAAGTAATCTGAGTTAATGTTCAAGTTATGTTATCTTTATATATTATAAGTAATTAAAACTTAACTTAGAAAAGTAAGTAAATACGTATGCGGCCTGTGTTGCTCTATATACATCTATCTTACACCAGGCGCACACTAGGCGACACGCGACAGCGACAGCTCGACGACTTGACGCGACGACAGGCTGCGGCCGACAAATTTCATATTCTGATTTGCTCTAAGCTCCGCACACTAGGCGTCAGAGACGCCGCGTCTTGTCACGGTGACAAGACGCGGCGACAAGTCGCCCAGTTTGCGATGGCCGTAAATAAAGAAAATTAAAATGATTTTATGTAACATGTTTTTTTTTACTAAATCTATATAAAAGTAAATACAATACTAATATAAAAAGCATAATTTTTAAAATGTTGTCTGTCAGTCTGTCTGTCTGCTTGTTCCGTATAATCTCTGGAACGGGTGAAACTTTCAACGGCAGATAGCTGATGACATAAGGAGTAACTTAATTTAAAACAATACTCAGCTATCTGTCTTGGTTGTGCAACAAAACACACTTTATATAAAAAAAAACTTAAAATTTACTTAGATAGTTTCCGAGTTCATCGTGAACAAGAACGTAATATGAGAATTATGTATGATAAATATACAGTATATATTATCTATCTTGTCTTTGTTCAGCTCTCTAAATGGGGTAAAGATCACTTCTGAATGAAGGACTATTCCTTTCAGTAATTCTATTTAAGCTAGCCATCCATCATCTTTTGTTGGGAACAGCTACACAAAGAATATCATAGCCAGTTATTGAGAGAAAACCTTTTGGAAGTAAATCAATGGGATAGTTCTCTTTATATTAAGTTATAAATTCTGTGAATATTTTTAGAAATACGTTCCGTACTAGGAGTACCTATGTCACGGGGGACAAGTATACATGACACGAAGACAAATTATACAGGGAACAGACTCCAAACAACAATTTGTGACACATAGTGTTGTTCCATATGGGATTAGAACCAACATCATTAGCCGCAGTAGTAAGCGATAGGAAGACTGTTTCAGCAACTGGATGCAGTTATTAGTAAGTTAGTAATTCTAAAATAAAGAATTTATCGCGGACAGACATACTTATATATGTTAGACTTATATATATATATGTCGATAAAGATAAATTTATGTTCTACTTACGATTTTATAATGACAAAAACTTCTGTTGCATATTTCTGAATTAATATCATTATCATCTTTAATTATGAAATGCAAAATATTCTTGCATACATTTCTTTGAATAAACTTAATACGGAGTCCGACATTCACAGAATGCGCGACAGAAAGCTCATCGTTCCTTTCTTCTGTATATGTTCCGCAATGACTTAGTTTTATTAAAAGTTAGTTTTCACTATAATTCGGTACGGATTGATGTTGTTAGTAGTGTAGTTTCACCTGGCTTGTGTTACATTATCCCTTTGAAATTTAACATTTTGCTAATAAATGAATAGAATATGTTCAAATAAACTTTTTTTTTGTGCAGGCTATGGTAATCAAACGAGTCGTTTTGGTCTAGAAGTAAGTGTATACGAATGTTGATCAAGATAAAGAGGTCTCTTTTAGCAGCTTGGAGTATGAAAGTAGGAATCTCTCAAGCCCGTGCTTGAAAGCTTGCTTCTACTCCAGTTAACAAGTTATAAAACCTGTTAATTGATACAATGAAACTAGCTTTGGCAAATAAATCGAAATACTTGACGATGACGGAACTTAATATTAAGATTAAATTAAAACTTATAATTGCCTCCTTTAAAATCTGAAGAAGTTTTCAAGATTTACTTTATAGCCTTGTAATAATCTGCCGTGACAAACAATCTTGCTAATGAAACAAATTGCTTTTGTTTGAGAATAAACTTGACTTTGTTGAAGTTAATTAATAAACTATTTTACTCAATAAAAAGTTATGTTCATCGGACATCTTACACGCAACGCCATCTAGTCCCAAACTAAGCAGAGCTTGTATTATGGGTACTAGACAAACTCCGTAATAAATTTTGTGAATCACACATATATTTGATCCGACCCGGGAATAGATATTAATCATCAGCTTCTTTTTGTAAAATTTATTATGAATATATCACTCTGTAGAATTACTATTTACCCGTTATGCTCTCTGCGAACTAGAAAGTATTGGGCAGAGGCTCGTATGAGACTAATCTATAATTCTTCTTCCTAGCCTAATTTCCAATATTATTTGGGGTCGGCTACTAGTTCAACCGGTTTTACCTGAATATCAGTTGTTCCACGGAGCCACTGGCATTGGACCTCCGCAACCCTAATAGAGAACTGAAATTCGGAGGTTGAACTAGTTGTCAGTAAAGTTAAGGCCACTGACCTCCTAATAACGATTGCCATAGATGGTACCATACTATTATAGTTATTTATATATATATTACTACTATAGTTTCTAATCTAAACTAATCACATTTGCCATACATTTAAGCCTACCAAATGACTAGCATTATATCCTCTGTCATAGGGAACTTTATAGACAGACATGAATCGGACACAAAGGTCACACACACTCCGAACAACAGTTTGCAGATCACACAGTGTTGTCCCATGTAGGAATTCTACCCACAATACCTAGTTATATATTTAAGCATGAGTAGAACTCAATATTAGGGATCGCCATTTTCATTGAGCAGCATGGTGACCAACACTATGGCAGCTTACGTGATGCTTCTACATCATTGGGGCTCCGGTCTCACACTCACCAACGAAATACGACAACACGAATGATGTCATTTAGGTTGGTTTTCTGTGTGAAGGTAATACCGCCCCGGTTGAGCCGGTCCGTTCATGCTGAAATCAGCGTTGCTCTATTTGCTTGAAAATTTAAAATTTATAGTGATTTTATTTTCATTGAAAGTCAATTAATTTATTTTCAAAGCTTTGAAATATTTTTGAAACAAACTTCTGTAATAATACCTCTTTAATTATGTTTTAATGTAATATAAATAATAAATATTTACAGGTACAATGAAACAAGATTTTGGGCACTTTAGAGTAAGCTCGCTGATTGCTTTTGTTTCTTCTATAAGGTCAGGGCTTTGTATATTCGCAGTAACAAATTTGTTTAATAAATATAAAGAGTACTTCAGATATACCAATTAATAAGAATAAGATTCTTAGGTATTCAAGATTTAAAACAATGCCTTTCATTGATATAGCGCTATTATATCTGAAACAAAAGTCCTATTTCGCCATTATTTAAGCAAAAAGTATGGTATAATGCTTTACTTTATTCAATCAGCAACTCATAATGTCCCACTGCTGGGTTCCGGTCTCCTCTCAGGAGAGGGTTAAGGGCTATACGTCTCTGCTCTGGCCGAGTGCGGGTTGGGGACGGACGAGACACGTTGTGTCGACATAATCTTACCCTTGGGTGTTTTTAAGCGGCCCGAAGGTCTCTAAGTTTTACGACTACTATATTATGATAACAACCGGGACCGACTGCTTAATGTGACCTCCGAATCACGGAAACGCTCATAATAAATCATGCCACAAACGGTCACCCATCTAGGTACTGACCGCGCCGTCGATGCTTATCCTCGGTAATTGTTTCCAATCACCTAAGGCCACTCGACTATGAGCGCTTCTTTTTTTATCATAAAACCCTTATCCGAGACAATAACGCTTCACATAGATGTTTGCTTTTAGCTTTCAAACGAAGCAGAGCTTGTACTATGAGAGCTAGATTGACTGATAGAATACTTAAATTTATTTCTTCAATATATATACATATTATACATAAAAACACCCAAACTCGGAAACAAATCTTACCTGTCTCGTTGGTCTAGTGGTTGGCGTATGCGACTGCTAATCGAGAGGTCTCGGTTTCAAATCCCGGGTCGGGCCAAAAAGTGTTTTGTGATTTTCTTAGGAAAGCTGCCCGGATTTTGGAAGTTTGGCAGTGATTCACGCCCGTGCCTCGGAGAGCACGTAAAGCCGTCGGTCACGGTTGTCATGAACATCTATGGCTATCGTTATTGGGAAGTCAGTGCCCTCAAATATACTGACAACTAGTTCAATCTTCGAATTTCAGTTCTCCCTCAGGGTTGCCTGGAGGTTCGATGCCAGTCGCTCCGTGGAAAAACTGAAATTCAGGTAAAACCGGTTGAACTAGTAGCCGACCCCAAATAAATTTAGAAATAATGGCTAGGAGGATGAGAGGTAAACAAAAGTAACTACACAATTTGTCGAAATCACGTTTATTATACCAATGAAATCGCAAGAACCAGTTTTACTTAATGGTATAAAGCACTAAGTCCTACGTCGCCTATGAAAAGAGATATACAATGATGTATAAAATTAATTGCTCAAATATTAACAGGGCTTATTATATAGATAATATATTATATATACATATATATAAATATATATATATATATATATATATATATTTATCGTAATTATGTGTAATTCATGATACTACCCCCTTTTTATTATAAAAAATACAGCTAAGTTAATTAATCTGCCTTTATTATAACTTTCTCAAAATAACATTCAAAATTTCACTACGCGCAATTTTGCCTTTCCTGTAAAATTTTACTTTAGCCTCATAATATTGTATATCTCTAAGGTACAGAAAAATCTGTAGTCATACAAACATTTGGTCCGACCCAGGATTTGAACTCGAAATCTGAAGCACATTACCACTGTGCCACCTACCTGTGTTTGTTATTTGCTAAAATATGATGTTCCTCTGTTAGGTATCTTATAAAAAATGTATCTTACAAAAATGTATTTCACATAAAAAAATCTAGGTCATTGTGTTCTACGAAACGGCTTTTGAAATGTTTGTTATTTTTTCAGTAGGTCTGAGAATACGACGTAAAATATTTTTTATATCCTTAGGTAATAAAGTATGGTGGGGAAGCGAATAGAACCGGGGGCATCGGCTAGCTATTATCTAATATTTTGTTTGACCACGTGACTAAAGGCCGCTGCATATGTGACGGGTTTTTACACGGACGGGACGGGTGCGTGGCACTCACGGGACGATGTTTAGCACGTTCCGCTCCGCACGTGCCCCGTCCCGTCCGTGGTTCCGCTACGTATGCACAGTCTCCAGAAGGAAATCCCCTCCCTGGACTCCTTCCAACACAAAGGCGCAGAGAGGGTCACACCGTGTGGTTTTAGTCGGTTCGAGTCCGACACACCACCCCGCCGTAACCCCCGACGGGGTGACGGTCCGCGGGGATTTCCACACGTAAAAAAAAAAAAAAAAAAAAAAAAAAAAAAAAAAAAAAAAAAAAAAAAAAAATACGTATGCACAGTCACTCCGTTCGTTCCGGAGAGAGAACTAGTGACGTCTTGATGACGCAAGTGTCGATAATGGACGACGAAAAACTAATTGAGTATGTACGGTCAAATCGATCAGAGTGGTGTGCAATAGGAGAGGCCTATGTCCAGCAGTGGACTGCGATAGGCTGTTGATGATGTACGGTCACATCCAGCTTTATATAACAGTGCCTTTCATAAGTAAATGAGGGCTTAGAAAATACTGATAAAATTGAGTGTCATCATCCAGAAGTGCTTTGTAGATAGTGTGGTATTCTCCTTCTTGTTCTCTATTCTGCTATGTAGGATGTATAGCAAATCTCCTTTTCTTGTTCACGTCCGTAGCTTCTTCGCCACCTAGAGCAATAGTAATTAAAGCCAATTCTTGAAATGAAAAATCCATCTTTCCCTGTTCACAACACTAGCACGTTAGATCTGAGTCACAGTCACGGTGCGTATGCATTTACATCACGTCCCCGTTTATAACGAGGCAACCACGTCCCCGCCCCGTCCACGTCTCGTCCGAGGTAATATCTCGTTACGTATGCAGCGGTCTTAAGTGTTAAGATGACGACATTCTCAAACATAATATGTTAGTTTTTTAATAAAGTTTACATTATATTACATTATTTTCAACTTGTCTAGGTGGACTGATTTGTGACCTAACTTCAGGATTCTATTAACTTGAAACTTTCTTAAGATATCTCAAACACAGCTGCCTATGTATAATACCTATTTTCTCTTAAAAATCTAATTAGTTTCGGGTTAAGTTTTGGTCTAAGAATTATATGATAACAACCTTCTTGTTGTCATATAATTCGTAGACCAAAACTTTATTAACTTTATTTTTATTTTGAGTATTTTACAACTTCAGCTGTGTGTGAAAATGAACCTATATTATATCAAAAATTAATTCAGAATGACAGCAAAAATTACCTCGTCAATATTAAATTTAGAATAAAACATACTAGATCATAATCAGCCTATCGCAGTTCACATAGGCCTCTTCCATTGCACACCACTCTGATCGATTGTGGGCCTCATGAAAGACGAGGAATAATAAAAGTTTTGTTTAAATTTAAAATACTATTATATAGAAGATTAACTTTATCTTATCTTTACCATACCTTGGTGTTATAACATAACACAAAGTGTTTTTTTAGGAAAACCTAGTTTCTTAAAAGATATATTTAGTCCCAGACACAATAAACAGAAACAAATAGTTTGCTAAATAAAGCTTAACGTTCTCAATAATATTTAATTTAAACAATACTAATTCTAAATTTGACATAAAGGGAATGGACATTAAAGTCAAATTTAACTTCAATAAATTCAAATTTAATGAGTGAGAAAATACCAAAGAATTCCTTACAAATATTTTATCATTAGACTTATCTTGAACAGACAGGAACAATAGAAATTAATATCTACTAATCCAAATCCACAAAATATCCTAATAACGTTAAAGTATTCTGAACATTTGCCTGGCTCTGGCATTTTAATTGCCGAAAAACAATTTTAATTGTGTTCACAATCCTTGCCTCGTTCTCTTGTTTGTGATCCTAGCTTTGTCCGATTTTCACCTTTTATGGTATGTAATGTTGTTTTAAACAGATACATAGTTTAATAGTCATGTATCAAATAATCATCTTCAGAATTTTCATTATTACCATTATTTAAGATAGTTTGAGGTCGGCTACTAGTTTGACCGATTTTACCTGAATGTCAGTTTTTCCACGGAGTGACTAGCATTAGACCTCCGCAACCCTGAAGGCGAACTTGATTTGAAGGTTGACTAGTTGTCAGTATATTTGAGGGCACTGACTTCTCAATAACGATTGGGAAATATGTTTATGAAAACGAGGACAGGCTGTTTAACGTGCTCTCTGAGATACGGGAGAGAAAAACGTGCAAACTTCCTTACTGTGGGATGTTATTAAGTATTTCTTGTGAGAAAAACTCAACAAAACTTATGCAAATATGCAAATATTCAAATAAGTATTAAATTTTGTAATTTTATATGCTTTAATAATTTTATCAAGCAACCGATTTCTTCAGAAGCTTCGTTTCTTTTTTTTACTTTTATCACAATGTGTAGGTTTTGCGATTTTTGCGTGTTTTTAAATATTATATATGAGTCGAAATAATTTACAGGAAACTATCTGTACTACATATTTATGAACCCATGTTACAGAGCAGATTTATCCAAGCTTTATTGTTCCGATAGCTGTACGAGTAAACCATTAATTGCATTTCAAATTAGAAATTTAATTAATCTCGACACACTCTTTGTGTGTGAAACGTTGTTCGAAACGGTAAAATACCTTCCTCGTGTTAGATTGAGGCGCATTTTAAGTACTGATATGCATGGATTAATTTAAAGTTTTAAAGATATTAAATAATTCAGTAGCGATGAGATACACATTACGGAACAAAAAAATTTTTATTACTTAAAAAAAATAACCTAACCGTATTTATAATGTAAGTATTGACTTCAAGTAATTGATAGTCCGATAATCTCAGAATCGTGAAGTATTAATTTAATTTAATAAAACAAGATATTCTTAATTTCCCTTAGAAGTACAGGAAAGCGGCGGATTTTGGCCTTGGATGAAAATAATTATTCAATTATGCTTTGCTATGCTATGCTAACAGGGATTGGAGAGAAAAATAAAAAAGTTGTTAATTACAAAATATTCGCTTTGCTCGTAAGCATTTGGATGAAAGTGTCTCTTTCCGCTATCACCTACATTTTTGGATAGTCCATTAATTTTTGGCTTCAACAACAACCCATATAATGTCCCACGGCTCCTCTCAGGTGAGGGTTAAGGCCATACGTCCCCACGCTGGCCGAGGGCGGGTTGGGGATTATCAAGACACGTTGTGGTCACGTAATCTTGTAACTACAAGAGACAAGGATGCTTTTAAGCTGCCCGGAATTCTCCAACTAAGCTCTTCATAAATGCCATCTTATGATAACAACCGGGACCGACTGCTTAACGTGAACTCCTAATCAGGGGAACGCTCATTACACATAATGCCCCAAGCGGTCACCCATCTGACTAGGTCTGACCGCACCGTCGTTGTTCACGGTGGTTGCTTCCAATCGCCTAAGGTTAAGAGCGTTTTTGGCTTATTTTCTTTATTTCTAGTTTTCTTTTTCTTTGCGATTCCTGCGTAATTTGATCCTTTAGTCAGCTCACCCCTAATTTATGATAGTAAAAGTTATATTTCTTACATTTCTAGGTTTACAGTTTAATTGGGTCCCACGTGGCTAACAACATACTTGCACACATAATGCGCGCTTTCATTAAATTAATTTTATATTTTGGATATTTTTCAGCAGGTAATTTGATATGTATACAATTTATAAAAAATGATTTTATTAATACACAGAAAGAAAAGGAAAAGAAGTAAAGAAACGACTCTAAAATTAAGTAACACTATGATTATTATTGGTATAATAGTAAGACTGGATATTTTCTATGACCTTGGGCAGAATTATAACCTACTAGGCGTTCTCACAACTCAAAAATGCAAGTCTATAAATTTGAGAAATGTATGAATGTATGAAATAAGCTTACAATGTCTTTGTATAAAATATATTTTTTTTTAAACTGACCAGTCACGACAGCTTCAAGCCTAGGCAAAAAATAATAGTAGACAGTTCTGCAAGTCAACCATGTCTTACAAAATTCTATGTTTCCAGTCAGTCAAGTACTATAGTGGGAAATTTAAGTAGAAAAGACAACACCCAACAGCGTTAAAATCCGTAAATACTGGATAAAATGTAATCGTAATTTTAACGTTAATACTACGATGCGATTTGCATAGTTTTTAAAACTCTCATACATCTCTGTACATCACTCCAAGCTTAAAACTGATTAATGCCCGTTTTCAATAATCTATCCGTAGTCTCTCTATTTAAAACTGGATATAAATTATTATTAAAGTATAAGACTACTAGCTTTCGCCCGCGGCTCCACCCGCGTGTATCTCGGTTATGTTATTTTTTTTATTTTTCGTAATATATTTTTTTTTTGGAGGTATTAGAAGTAACATAGCATAAAAAGTCCTATGTTACTTCTAATACCTCCAAGAATATGTGTACAAGATGATGATGATCGGTTGACAAGTTTTCGCGTAAAAAACAAACTTACATTCGCACTTATAATATTAGTCATCATCATCATCAACAGCCTTCAACAGTCCAATGCTGGACATAGACCTTTGAAAGGAGTTTTTGGCCTACTAATAATATTAGTAGGGATTAGAAATAATATATTTTAGTCTGAATATTTAAAGCCTTATATTTTTTTTTATATCAAAATGTGTCCGGAATTTAAGTGGAGGCTCTGTATCATATTTCAGCTGTTACAGCCATCTGTATGAGAATAGTGGGTGGAGATCCAACATCAATCGAAGAATATCCAACAACAGCTGCAATTCTCTTGATCCGTGACAAACGTCCTAGCCACATTTGTGGCGGTACTATCATAAATAAAAGAAACGTACTTACTGCCGCTCACTGTTTCATGTAGGTGAAATATTATGCATGATATTTTATGCTATGGTTTGGATAAATGTTTTCTTTTTGTATAATGATCATTGTTCTCTTTACTATTTCATTTTTACAAAGACAACGCTTGTATTAGGAATTTAATTTGTGTCGTGAGGAACTTTACAATCATACATTAAACGGATACAAAGAAGACCCAACTCGAAACGATAATTTGTGTGCCACAAATTGTCCCATGGATCATGTGTGATTTGAATTTACCACACCTAGCACAGAAAATGTCCTGGCAACCGCTTAAACCGTTAAAGACGATGCATTTGGAAATACTAACTTGGGAGAGTTATTCTTGGACATAATAGGAAAAACGTGATCGAAATGACTTATAGATTAGATGTAATGTACGTCGATGGCGCAATGGAAGCGTATGCGACTGCTGTGATTGAGGTCTCAGGTTCGATTCCCGGGTCAGACAAAAAATATTTGTGTGATCCGCAAATATTTTTTTCTGAGTTTGGGCGTTTTGTAATTATAATATGTATGTATTTACAAAAAAATAAGGAAGTGTATGTATTTATTGCTGTTCTCTAGTACCCATAATCAAGCTCAGCTTAGCAAACTAAGCATCTTACACAAACATCAACTAGTCCCAAAGGACTAGACGACGTTTTGTGGAAGATGTATAAAATGTTTATTTATTTATTTATTGCACATTGGGATAACTTCCACATCTCTCTTGTATCTCTTGAGATGCAGTTAAAGATAAGTTACTTACAATCCAATGATGCGTCTGTTTGCCGAACTGTTACTTCAAGAAAGCTAATAAAGCGTGTCAAAAACCTTAGTAAATGTAGTAATATTCAAGAAATAGAAGCGTAGTGTAAGCTTGTACTTTTTACGCGTACCTCGTTTGTACAGTTATGTATATAAGTTTGAATATCGCAATATAATAAAAATATTCCCAACAGGAACGATAACAGACTAATGCTCGAAGCCAAAAAATATTTAGTTCGAGTGGGATCTACTCTAGCTAATAGCGGTGGAATTTTACATCACGTAGAAACAATAACTTGTCATCCTGACTGGAACAGCGATACGGTAGATAGCGACATTGCGATCATGCGTACAATTAGTCCTATGGTTTACACTAAGGAAGTTCAACCAGCCAATATAGCCGGAACTACATACCGACTTCGGGACAACGAGCCCGTCTGGGCGATTGGATGGGGCCTTACTGCAGTGAGTAGTATATAATTTTAAGTACCCATAATATTTATACCATTATGGTGAAGATCAGTTTCTAAGTTTGCTTTTTATTTTCAACATCTCTTTATGAAATTTTTCACACAGAAGACCAACCTAAAATGACAGCATTCGTGCGTTCATTCTTTCGTTGGTGAGTATGAGACCAGAGGCCCAATCATTCTGATGCAGAAACATCTCACTAAGTCACCACGGTGTGGGTCATCTTGATGCATTGTATGCCCTTACAGTGAAGATGGAGGTCCCTACTCATGGATTCTACTCATGCTTTCATTCAGGCATAGTCACTTTAATAGAGTTAAATATAAAAAAAATCTTAGAAGATATCATCAAGATAAATCATCACTTTAGAAGTTAATTATTAAATAGTTTCGTTTTCTTGTGAACCTACTTAACTATTTGAGAATATCGATCATCAATAGTATATAAAAGTCCACTACTAGACATAGAACTCTCCTTGGAAAGAAGGATTTAACTTACTATACCGCTCTAGCAAGAAGAGTTGGTTTATCAACGAATTTGTTAGACCCCAATACGACATGAGATCCGCTTCACCGCCCACCACGGTGGTACGCGGTGCCGTGTGTTAATCGTCTAAGGGTTTGTGTTAAATTTTTCTTCTATTTATTTTGTTTCCTACGATACTGACGGCATTAATAGGGGTGGTGACACATTTTTGATTCATCACCACACAGGTAAACATAAATGAGATTAACAAAGTTTAACATTGGTAGGCATCTAGTAGTTACTAAATCTATTTACCTTAATTTTAAGATAATTTGTAGTTATATTAACTAAAACGCGCAAGGATCGTGGGCGTCTTTGCTCAGGTTTTGCATTTTATACACACTGCAGATTTTGTCGATAAATAAGTTATTCAACAATTTTTTCAATTACAAAAAGACTGCTTAGAAATTATAATATTAGAATAGTTACGAACATTATTAAACATTTTTTTAAAATTTCATATAGGAAAATGGTAACTTATCTGAAGAACTTCGACACGTCCGAGTTTTTAGCATCAACCGTGACATATGCAGAAGTCGGTACAGCGATCTTGTTTCTATCACGGATAATATGCTTTGTTCTGGCTGGCTTGATGTCGGCGGCCGTGATCAGTGTACACGCGATTCTGGCAGCCCTGTTTACCATAACAACGTAGTTGTAGGAATTTCTTCCTTCGGAGTTGGATGTGCAAGACCTTGTTACCCTGGCATTAATGCCGATGTTACCCGTTTTACTGATTGGATTCGGAGGAATACAAAAATTTCTAGAAGCAATTATCAAACATTCAGTCATAAACCAACGTCAAATAGAATAAATTTTAGTTGGAAATCATTTTTAAAACCGGTTCAATGATCCAGAGATTCGCATAAATAAATAAATAATTTAGTTGTTAGCTTAATTGTTAGAAGTTTTTGAGACTTGAATATCTATCACTACATTTTATAAAATAAAGGCTTTTGCCGCGTCTGTCTGTCTGTTGGTGATAAACTAAAAACTTCGGCATCGATTTAAATGAAATTACCAGCCGCTTGCGTAGGCTAGTTGGGTATCGAGAATACTAGTGAAGATCGCAAACCGAAATAGTTATTGTTGCAAGGTAAATACAACAGTAATTATGCTTTACTAGCTTAATAATATTACCTAAGTCACAGTAGTTATTGGAGAGCATTTTATAGGGATACTGTTGGTCCTGTTTGACTAGTGAGTAACTATCCTGACTTCTCAGTCAGTTACTGGGTTTGATTCTAACCCTGGACAATTGTGTTGCAGACGATCATTTCACATGTAATTTAATAAACGTGTGTAATAACTATAAGTTTTTTTTGTTATAAAACTCAACATAAAGAGATTTTTTAAGCATGAAAAACTTTACTTGCACTCAAAAATCATAGATTGTTTAGGTACTGTTAGTTCACAATGTTCTCCTAATTCAAAGGTCACTTAAATATTCTATGTACACGTTTTTAGTGAAATATGTTAAAAAATATTGCTATTTGAAATGACAGTTATGATTTCATTGATTAATTCCCAGTACATTCTTGATATAATATTACACATTTAACCAAAAAAAGGTATGTGTATGAGTGAAACAGCTGACAAATTGTATATAGGCTACATTTCTTCTTATGCTAGTTGCTAAATTAAAAATAATAAAATGTTTTAAGATACATGTGTTGTTTTATTCTTGGACTACTGGATACTTATCATTATAACAAACGACAAATTAATAATTTGATAAGATTTTTATTTAGGGTTACTCCAATTTACATTAAGTGGGGATGATTTATTCTCTCGCATCTTAGATAGGTCTTTAAAAAGATTGAGAGATTGCTAAGACGATTTTTTGATTTAGATATCCGTTAGCCACCTATTTAACTTTAAATTTAAATTTGTTTTTTCGTTAAAATACGGTACCCCCTCTAAAAGATAAAAGGCTGACTCAAAACATGTGAAAAAAATCATGATATGAAGTTCATCTAATGAACTTTAAAGGATAACTATAACGGCTTAGATAACTTTGACAGCTTAGGAGTTATAGAGGCCTAACATGCAAAATACGCTTACTTGGAAAACTCCCTACAAAAGTAACAAAATATTAAGTAAACATAACAATTATCTATTGGACACGATTTTAAATCCACGTGTCATTATGGGTGACTATGAAAATCTATTCTATGCGTGACCTGACGCGTCTTTAGCAAATTTTTGGGATATTTTAACAGTTGAAAGAAATCTACACGGACTTGAGAAAGACAGATGCCCACTACCCACATATTAGTTTTTCTTCTTACACTCTTGACAGAGTGGTTACGGCAGTTCATGGGCACCGCTCAGTTTCAGGGCTGATGCACATCTTGCGATGTCCCTCCATTTATGTGCAATGCGGTCACATTGTATTTATCGGTCCTAATTTACAAATTTTGGTTTTACATAGATAGATAGAAAACTCTATAATTGTACACTGTATTATCTTTATATATATAATTCTTCTGTGAGTGTGTATGTCACTGAACTTCTCTCAAACGACTGGACCGATTTTGATGAAATTTTTTGTGTGTGTTCAAGGGGATCTGGGAATGGTTTAGATTTGCAATTGGACCCGGTAGGTGGCGCTGCGATCAAGTTATGGAATTTTAAAGTTGGGCGGTACGAAGTTCGCTGGGTCATCTAGTATATTTATAAGAAAGTACATGAAATTACAAATATATTTATTAAGAGACTAGTTGCTAGGATTTACTACATATGCAAAGTTTCAGTATTAATTACCTTTTCTAAAAACTTCTTAGAAATATGTATTGAGCACTTTTGAGAAAGAAAAATATGAATTCTATACCACTACATACATAAATTTCATATCTTATTTTGGTCTTAAGTTTTGTTACAAACAAGAAATTATTCACCTCACACGTGATTATTTCCTCTTTCATGCTTTGAACCTCATAATTTACAAACTTGCATTCATCTCTTACTAAAATACCTAAGAATCATTTTTTTTCTTTTTTGGTGGGTGTTTACAACGTAAATAGCGTCAACTGCTTATATTTCAAGCTCATGACTTTTGGAATCTGGATTGATACATCGTCGGTTACTTACTTAAATGCCTCGGTGGCGCAGTGGCAGCGTTTGCGACTGCTGTGTGTGAGGTCTTGGGTTCGATTGGGTCGTTTGTGTTTGTGTGATTCGCAAATTATTGTTTCGGAGTTTCGTGTTTTCTATATATAATATGTATGTATTCACAGAAAAAACATACTTTTTAGGCAAACTTTCTTTCGAGACGTATTTATGTATATCAGTTGTATTGTTAGTTGTAACTGCCTCGTTGGTCTAGTGGTTAGCGTATGCGACTGCTAATCAAGAGGTCTCGGGTTCAAATCCCGGGTCGGGCCAAAAAGTGATTTTGGGATTTTCCTAGGAAATTCCTAATAACTGCCCGGAGTTTGGAAGTTTGGCGGTGATTTACGCCCGTGCCTCGGAAAGCACGTAAAGCCGTCGGTCCCGGTTGTCATGAACATCTATGGCAATCGTTATTGGGAAGTCAGTGCCCTCAAATATACTGACAACTAGTTCAATCTTCGAATTTCAGTTCTCCCTTAGGGTTGCGGAGGTCCGATGCCACTCGCTCAGTGGAAAAACTGAAATTCAGGTAAATCCGGTTGACCTAGTAGCCGACCCCAAATAAAATTGGGAATAATGGCTAGGAGAATGAGTTGTATTGTTAGTTTAGGACTAGATGTCGTAATGTGTAAATGTCCGAAATATTTATTTACTTAGGGTATTTAGTTTTATATGTAGACTATAGACTAGCTGAAGCCCGCGGCTCCGCTCGCGTCCTAGGGGTATGAATGAACAATAGATAGTAGCCGATTCTCAGACCTATTGAACATGCATATAAAGTAAGAAAAGTAAGTAACGTACCTACATATGTAGCTAGTTTTTTCTGGTGTAAAATAAAGTCATTATTATTATTATTCTCTTTATTTCATAATATTTACATTTAATTTTCATTTTTGAAAATAAATGTAAAAAATGCACTTAAAAATATAAAAACAGTAGACCACCGACTTCGGGTACAGGGCCAAGAAAGCGGTGGTTAGGGCTCCAAAGACAGGAACCGTGCCGTGTTAAGGAGAACTGCCTTCTGCATCAGACCCTTGATCCGAGCATCTAATGTAAGCCTCTTTAGGTGTTGGTCGATGCTTTTGGTTATCAAACCATGAGCAGAAACAACAGTATGGTAACTAAGATTATAACACGAGAATTTTGTATATAAGGTGAATGTAGACTAACGATACTCCTCAAAACTCGACATTTTCCAAAGATAAGCTTTACTACTATGATATAGGTCTATCTGTTACAAGAATACAACAACGCTGCAGATGTTAAATCGATCATTACCGCTTGGCTAGCACTTGCTAGTCAGTGAACGATAAACCATAAGCGATTAATCGCTTTGCCTTATTAAACTGACGCATAAAGTAAGTAGAGAGATATTATTGATCGTACTAATCAGCTAGTGAATGCAAAACGAATTAGAAAATTCAATATTCTTTGCGGCATGTGTTGTAGACAGTTTGAAATGGTAGTACCAAGTAGGCATAATGAACTGAACTGAAATCTTTTTAAAGATAAAAAGATGATGCATTGGGTGACGTTAGCCCTCTGCTTTTGGAATTTCTCAGAAGGTCTGTCTACTCCGCTAAGTTTTGTTTTATACATATTTTGTTATAATGTATAAGAAATAAGTATAGTTCTATCATTATAGATAATGATCAAGATAGCCGTATATAATAACAAAATAACATCTTAAACACATTGTGCAAATCCATACTTATATGATAAATACATAAACTCGATAGTAACTTTGTCTATCTGTTACATTATCACGGCTCAACCGATTTCAATGTGAAATTTTGTACGGAGATACTCCATTTGATTCCTGAAGATGGGCAACCCTTTGCCGTGATGACCGACATACGGTCAAAGTATTAAGTAGTAACTCATACATTCTAAAGAGCTTATGTTCAATACCATGGTCATATCATTTTAACACACATTAAGTCTTAACAATAAGACTTAGTATCTAAACCCTGTATGGTTTAGTTATAATTAAGTTTTTTCAGTTGCTGCCAAGCGACGTCTCTGCACGAGAATTGTTGGTGGATCTATGACGAGTATCGAAACATACCCGTCAACAGCTGTAGTCCTTTTAAACACATATTTTGGGGATAAACAAATTTGTGGCGGTACTATCGTTAATCAGAGACACATACTCACAGCCGCACACTGTTTTATGTAAGTATTTCTATTTACTTGCTTTCGTACCCATATTGTGATGTGTAATGTTTTCAAAGACGACGACTTACGGAACAAACTAAGCATGCAACAGTACTGCCATTAGAAAAAAAAAAACTTGAAATAATGCCTGGCCAGCATAGAGTATTGTAGGTCAAGCCGTACCTTTTAAGGAGACATAGGCCATGTATAACGTATATAGAGTATTAGAGACACTTGATATATTTTTTAATTTTTCTCAAATCACAAACATATATATGAGAGATAATTAAAGTTAATTAATAATTTACGATTATTTTTCCTAGGTTGCCTGGCGTCAGTATTCCTATCGATCGATATTCAATCCGTGTAGGTTCTTCTATGGCTCATAGCGGTGGGGCTATCCATGGCGTCGAACAGGTAACCATTCACCCAAAATGGAACAGGACGACAATTAACAATGATGTTGCAATCATGCGTACAGCGGATACCATTACGTATGGTACAGCGGTACAACCAGCACGTTTAGCAGAAAGTACTTATCGCCTCCTAGATAACGATTCTGTGTGGGCGGTGGGATGGGGTCTTACAGAAGTGAGTACCTACGATATGTTACTAACAATGCTATTGTCTTTAGAATAAATCTTGATCACTGTGATAGTTGTCACTAGTGTCATTTTAGAACTGACCAGGTACGTTATAGGTTTGACTTTTAGTATTTTAAAAGTATTGTTCTTAATTTGTAATAAACTAGTAGGTACTTATAAAATAAACATTGATAAAAATAATTGCTTGTTCAAATTGGCTTCGTTGGTTTCATAGTCATTTATCATTGACATCGAGCCATCTTTTAAGGATATTAATGAAAGCTTTTACTAAAAGGAGAAGTTTTATGTTGGAAAATAATGTAATTTTTAATATAGAAATCTTATTTTGAAAGATATAATTGTTGCTAAGCCATATTGAAGTTGGTTGAAGATCCTATAGTAGTAAAGCCACGCTGATTTTAGTACCAGTTCAGTACTACCCTCACACAGAAGAGCAACCTAATAATGACATCATTCGTGCTGTCGCATTTCGTTGGTGAGTGTGAGACCCAAGGTCCAATAATTCTCAATTATTCTCCCGGCCTCCGGAGACAGGGAGAATGATGCAGAAATGACTGACCAGGCCGCCATAGGTCATCATGGTGCATGCATTTATTTAAAGGTTTAACTATTTTTGTATTAATTTTCAGGAAAACGGTGTGGCATCTGAACAACTTCGCCACGTCAATGTTTTCGTTATCAGCAATGAAATATGTAAAGATCGTTTCAAAAATCACATAGCAATTACGGAAAATATGCTTTGCACAGGCTGGCTTGATATCGGAGGCTACGATCAATGCATACGTGACTCAGGAACTCCTGTATACCACCATAAGACCGTCGTTGGTTATTCTTCTTTGGGAGTTGGTTGTGCCAGAGCTTGTTATCCAGGCGTCAATGTGAGAGTCTCCCGTTTCGTAAATTGGATTAAGAAAATGACTCGAATTAAAAAGTCCGCTTTAAAAACAAAACCAAAACAAGCATCGACAGTAAGAATTGCTTTTGACATAGATTTTGACGCACTTAAAAAGAAATTTGGCTAATTATTTATTTTTAATCATATATTGTCATTATTTAAAAAAAATGTAAGTCACGATGACTAAACATAACGATTAAATAGAACACCAGTAAAAATGATTTTCTATTTTTCTTTTACCGTGTGGGAAACGGCCGGGTCTCAGGCCGTTATCCTAGCGGAACTTGCTTTTGCATTAATCTACAGATAAGTGCAGAAGCAAGCTCCGCTGAACATGATTGTACATGACACAACATGACATGCATGTCACTCTAATCATGTCACAAACCTGATGTGCGCCAAACCTGAAGTGGTGATCCTACTAACACTAATTTAAATGGTACACAGAAATTTTGGTCCAATAAAAGTTGTTTAGCTTTTAAATATTCCTTTCTATTTCGTGCTTGACCACTCTTTCTATAGTAGACTAGCTGATCCAAAGCCTCGTCTGCGTCTACTATTGTCCGTAGTGTGAATGTATACCGCGGAAGCAAATTTTTTTCCTAAAACATGGTTACAGGAAAATGTAGACATATACTGTCCCGAACTTTTATCTAAAAACTTTTAAAGTTATACATCATCATCAGTCACAGATTTTTTTTGCGAAACTTTAACCGTTTACGCAGCAAGCTCCCAAGAGTAAAATACCCCTGATTTAATATTAGTTACTCCACTCCACTCTGTTGGTCTTAGCGTGATGATATATAATAAATCTAACACTGAAATAATTTTTCAAATCATACCAGTAATTCCTGATATTAACACGTTCAACCAAACAAACAAACATACCATCCAAGCTTTCTAAAGTTGTTAAAATAAAGTTTTACCATATTCCATACATACCTACATGTACAGTGTCTGTTTGTGTATATGTTGTTAATGAAAGTGCAAACACGGAAAGTTTTAACGATAGTACAATTGCGCTTCGTTAGTACCATATGTAGTCAGCGTCGCCATCCTCTAATATTTGACTTTGCAAGGGGATATTCAGTCTGTCCTTAATATTAAGTTTCTGTTCAAATAAAGATTATTTTTGTCTGAAAACAGTACAATCCAGTTTATGGTGAATTAAGTATATTGAGTTATAATACTGGAATTATAAAGGAAAGCAAATTTTTGACCGGGATGATTGAAGCTCTTTGGGGAGGCCCGATTATTTTATTATGAAATCGAAATTTAGAAGTAAATAAATCATTATTGGGGAAATAGAAAAAATGCATTAGGTTATCTAGGATGTATTATAATTGACCGCTAACCTAAATGAGAGATAGTTTTCTTCAGTTATTACAATATTCTATTCCAATTGACATTCAAATCGGACTTTTTGATGAAAGAAGTGATTTTGAATTTTAAATAGAACGTAATATTAAGATGAATTTTAGATTTAACGTGGTCTTTTTCAATGTATTATATAAACAACTTTGTGTAAAAGACGTTTTTCTCAAGTTTTGTAATTCTTGGCCAAAGGCATTTCATTAGTGATTGTCAAACAATTGTGCTTTTCTAAAATGTGTATCAAAATCTGCGTCAGTTAATAAACCTTTTTAAGCTCGAATGCTTTCGAAGATAAATTTAATTTTGTTTTTAAGTTTATTTGATATTTTTAAATAGGTTTTTTGTTTTTATAATAATAATTTTATTAAAAGAAATTGAACGATACTCATTGAATCGATACTCATCGAAACGCATTGATTCGAAGTTAGTTTTTCGAATTTATACTCGTACATCCCGTGTCGCGGCGGACTTAACAAACATGCATGAAACTTACACAAAGAACACCACGACTCAAAACAATTTGTGAACCTCAGAAAGTGTTATTCCATGTGGAATTCGAACCCACAACATTTGACTCAGTAGAAAGCGGCGTGGCGACCGCTTTAACCACTAAGCCAACCGTGCAAAGAATATTGTGGAAACTAAGCAATTTTTTCCATTTTCAGGGTAGTTATAATGAAAATTAAAAAGGGTAAATACTAGGCTCTTGTAAAATCTTTTTATCCCAACAATGCGTGTGGCAAGATAAAAAGATTTTTATTATTATCCTTTGAATGGTTTATGTAAATGTAACGCAATAAAAAGCTAAATTATCACATAATATACATTAATGTTTAGAGTTCTTTGAAAAAGTGCGCAATATTTGTCTATGTAATGAACGCAGAGAGTAAAACGAACTTAGATTTAAATTATTGTATAGTGTCTTGAGTCATAATATGTAGCAATCATAGCAACCACATCAAGTGTCCGTCAATGAATGACGTGGTTTTTTTTTTTTTCCTTTTTATTTGTTGCCTGCCAAAGGGACTCCACTCTGCCTAATTGTAAACATGAGCAGAACTCAGGGGTGGGGGCCACCACACTGCCCGCGATGTAGGAAGTATGGCGCTGCCGACCGAAACTGCAAAGGTGCAAAGTTGCAAAGGTTCAAGGAACTCGGTGGCTTCGTGGCTATCAATATTGCGGACCGCTCGCCGCTGCAACCGGTCGAGAGCGCCGAGCAAATACTGCGCGGATCCATTGCAGATATGGGAACAGTACTCCACAGTGATCTTGTAAAGAAGACACAGATGTTCTAAAGTTATCCCGAAGAATATTGAAAAAAAATGCTTTATACTTTAACGAAAGTGAAGTACTATTTTATGGTACTGTACCTGCCAAGCAACCACAACCCAAACTCTATAGTCGCTGGTCCGTCTTACCAGTGTTAGAGACGTGCACAGGAGGGGTCACAACACTCACAATTACAATTGTGACCCCTACTTCTGTATTCTACTCTTGCTTTCCATCAAGCAGAGTAGAGTCACTTAGGTAGGCACGCATAACGCCATCTAGCCTCAAACTGAGAAGAACTTATACTATGAAATCTACATAAAATGATGGAATACCTTTAGCGAAGCGAAACATAGAAGCGAAGCAGCTCTAGAAAAACCAAGCCTTAGTTAACATAAGTTACTCCTTATGTACAGCTATCACAATCGGTCCAGCCGTTTCAGAGTTCAACTAGAACAAACAGACCGGACTGACAAGAACGACAAACAGATAAAGATTTTAGAAATGCTATATTAATATAATTATTTATACTTTTATATGGACTTAGTAAAAAACTGTTCATATGATATTACAAACACACTGTTAGGTGAATCGAATACACATAACGATGTGCTTTTACCTACATTTATGGTAAAAAGAAAAACAGTTTCCTCTGCGTATACACTTTGTGCTATTTTGGCACGCGAGCAAATGTTCTCCTATTATGAATATTATAATAATATTACTTTTGCGAGAAAATTATATTTAACGGTGCAGTTATTTAAGCAAATGTTAGCATCAGTATATTAATACAAATACTTCTTCTGAAGATATGATTTGGGTAGATAAAATTATTCCTATAGTCTAAGTTACTCCTTGGGTCATCAGCTCTCTACCAGTGAAGGTTTCATCAAAATCGGTCCAGCCGTTCCAGAGATTAGCCGGAATAAATAGACAGACAGACAAAAATTTTTTTTGTTACCTTTTTGATGTCAGTACCGTATATACTTTGATAAGCATTTAGTAAAAAAAAACGTTTATTTGATATTACATACAGACACTCAATTTTTTTTATTTGTCATAGATAATATATAATAAAATATACATATGGCCTTAGTTAGGTATATATCCTTTAATATTCTTCGATAATTGGGTTATTTTGCATTGAAATAATTTTTAAAACGAACCCGTTCTTCCTCACAAAGAAACTTTTCGGCTTGATAATATTTGTACCTATAGATGGAACTTAGTACGAAATGAATAAATATAAAAAAAAAATTGTTTGTAAATATATGTTTTTTTTAAGAAAAGCTACGTATTATCCCAAGGTCTATACGAATAGACCTAAACGATTAAATTTTTACCGGAGCACCAAAATATCAAAAACCTTTCAGCCTTGTGGATTTCAAGTGACAAATCAAGACGGATCGTAAAGGATTTATAGCCATTGAACCGTATAAGAATTGATTTACGATACGTCGACAACACAACTCAAATGGACATCGACCGTTTGCGATTTGCCCACTGATTCGATAAGATTTCAAATAAAAAGGATTATGTTCTGAACAGTATTTTTCTCAATGATTTATAGATTAGTACTGGAAAAATACTAGGAATATTTTAATAACGTTTTGACATACAGTAATCTCTTATGCTGACTGTAAGGAACTAACTTAAATACATTTTGTCCACCCGAAGTAGGAAATGGGAATAAACATTATTATGTTTTTAAGATAAACGGTTTTATTGAATATACAGATTCGAATAATGTAGATCATGTATTATGAGGTAAATAATTCAGTAGATCCTAGGCAACAGTCATCACATACCTTTGGTAATCAATTTAAGTCATATATTATAAAAAATTTGATTGTGTATGTAGTATATCCTTCTATATTGTCGGCTCACAGACGCACGCCGCCACTCTCTATCGTCGCTAACAGTCGACTAAACTGTGTTACGACCGCACGTGAGCTGTAGATGACTTAATGCTTCCTTCTCATTCATTCACACATGGTACAGTGAGCGAATGAATGAATGACTAAGTGCCACATATACTACAGTGTACGAATAAATATTTAAATCATCTGCAAATATTCGTTTCGTAGTTTGGGTCTTTTATATGTATATTATGTGTATCTACAAAAAAAAATTTCTGGAACTTAGCACAAGCTCAGAAAGAGCAAGTATCAGATGTCCGAAATATTTGCCATCATCTTTAAGAAGTTGTTTTCATGAAATAAACAACAAAACTAACGCAAAAATGAGATAAAAACAATCTTTAAGTGTGTTGCCGTGTCAAAATTGAAGCCAATTTGTTGCAGACCAACTTAACATTTTAAAGTATGTCTACATACATCTCGGCCAAAAGACATTCACAACAGCATTAAGGTTCACCATAACAAACGCTTGCTGTCTGTATCGAACGGCTGCCACGACCTGTCACGTTGTTGAACCACTTTGTAAAGCCTACCAACAGTATGGTGGCACACGATCTAAACTCAAAAACTATGTTTTTTTATGTTTCATGCTATGCATACTTGTTTATATTCCTCCTTTCCTTTTTGCCATATAAAAATAATTTTCAAAACTAGGGCAACATGTTCGAACGCAATCGGAAGCAGATGTGTGAATACATGTGTATGGTAGTGAATGTATAACAGTACGATGATTGCAAACTTTTCCATAACTCGTTAAAAGTTATTTGTTCGGCCAATACTTTTGCATTGTGATGTTTTTACATTCACAAATATCAACTAACAAGGAATGAAAACACAAATATCAAAATCGTATCATACCTGTGAATAGATTGCGCTTTTTGTCGCCGTTTCCAATAAATTACAAACGTAGATTGAGTAAATATTTCATTTAAGCTAATTGTAATATATAAAGAGAAACCATTTGACGGATTGGATATAAAAAGGGAATGATGGTTTGTTTACCGGAGATGGTCATGATAATCTTACACTTATTTTGTTGCCTCTTGGGAACAATATAAGTGTAAGTAAGTGAGGTTCATATTTAACACACTTTCTGTTAAATATGAACCTCATAGGTATCATGTGAAAATAAAATTACACCATGAAGGTTTAATGTCAATTAAAAATAATAGTATCTACTACAAAACGAAAATTACATACTAGAACCACTATTGAAAGTATTTACTATAGTATTCGAATAATAGATTGGTACGAGGGAGTTCACTTCCTGTTTTCTGTCTTATTTGTATCGAACTCTTAATAAAATAGAAGTGACGTTCATAAATATCCGGAATTACTCATTTATGTGGCATTTCAAATTTATCATTAGCCGAACCTTAGAATTATTGTTATGGGTTCTGTACATACGTATATGAACATTTTTTTATTCACTTTTATGGTGGTCCTGAAGATTAGAATTAGTTAAGCGATAGGAATCACTGTAGGAATCAAATGTTGAATGTCTCAAGTTTTGTGAATATGTATAAATAAAAACCAAATACTTTTACTTCCTTAGCAATAAAATTAAGGAATGCTATACCATACTACCCTATTACGAATCATTATTACCAATCTATTTACACCCTATTCATTGAAATCAGTTCAGTATTTCAGCCGCTAAGGTGGAACACACAAAGATATAGATTACGATAAAGAATAAGAAAATATTTAAAGAAAATATGTAAACGGTTATAGCCCATCAAGCTACGAAATAGGAATTAAAATGTCAAAATTATCTAGTTTTTTTTTTTTTTGAATCGATGGCGATCGGAGTTGTTCATAAATGGCAAAACGAATGCCACTTTTTCTACGCTTACCTGATTTTAATATAGAATGATGTGATGAGATGATGATTCCTCTAAGTTAAAAATCGTCAACATGTATGTTAATGAACATTCTTACTTCCATATTAAAGTTTGTTTGTTATGCTTTCACGGCTAAATCGCTGAACTGAATTTAATTAAACTTTATTTGGAGAAACTTTGATTTTTAAGGGTCAAATAGGTTACTTTTTAGAGTGATAACCGATATATACATGGGTTGCATCGCGGTCCGAAGCTTGTAAATAAATAAATTTAAAACAAAACATTTTTAATTGGCATACATACGTCTGTATTGTACTGTACTGTACTGTGCGTCGTACGTAAGGGACGACGTGGTATCGTATCAGTTGTTTAGTTCCCATAATACTAGCTCTGATTAGTTTGGGACTAGATAGTACGAGCTCTGCTTAGTTTGGGACTAAATGATGTTGTCTGTCGGAAATATTTATTTACTTATTTATCAACATCCTTTAGAAGTACACTGCTGGACACAGATATATTCTCAAAACCATCACTCTAAAGAGGATTCTATTATACCTCTCAACGCAAAAATGTCACGATCACAGAAAACTTAACAATTAAAATTTTCCATAAATCAACAACAGCTTCATAAAAAACAACGTTCTTGAAAAGAAATTGCTGATTTTGTCAAAAAATGTTTTCGCTTCGTTTAGGTTGTTTGAATAGGTTCGTGCGCTAAAAATAAATTTATTAGACAAAGCCTTAATAGGTTTATTGAAAGTAGGGTTTACAAACTCATGAAGCGTTGGAGTAGACCATGGCCCCGCATAAACGATTGCTAATTTAAGGTTCTATAATCGAAGTAAGGCTTTGCCGGGTGGTACCACTTAAACACTGTTTGCAAAGGATGCTTTTGTTGATTTAAATGATTGAAATAGGAATTTAGTTTTAGTTTAATGTTCGTGGAATTGTTTTTTCAGAAATTAAGCAGATAAATGGAAGTGGAAAATTCTTCTAAAATAATGGTAAATTAGAATTTGTTTATAAAAAATATTTTAGAATTTCTTACGTCGATGGTGTTGGCACATCGACGTCCTGTTATTCATTGTCAAAGAATGTCGAATGTCTAATCTAGTTTCATTATACATGTCATACGACATTCTTTGAATAACACAATGTAACAATAGATAACCGCCTTGTTGGTCTAATGGTTAGCTTATGCGGCTGCTGATCAAGAGGTCTCTGGTTCAATTCCCAGGTCGAACCAAATGTTTGTATGATCTGTAATATTTTTTTTCGGAGTTTGGGTGTTACAAAAAAAGGGATGTTTATAGATTTATATCAGTTGTCTAGTATCCATAAATCCCATAATACAAGCTCCGCTTAGTTAGGGACTAGATGGCGTTGTGTGTTAGATATATGAAATATTTATTATCTGTACTGCAGGTCAATCGGGGTGTGAAGGCACTGTCCAAAAAACTGCCAGTTGTACACTTTTCTTGAATAAGTATATACGTATTAGTAAACATAACGGTAGCTATATATGTAGACTAGAAACTACCCAAGTCAGATTTCACAATATCCGTATAAATATTGCGTTGAAGAGATCACTGTGAACGACAAGGTCGGCTATTGTAATAGCACAATTATGAAGATGTCCGTCTATATACAACATGTCAATTCTTCTTATTTTTATGAACGACTTCCTGAGTCGGTGCGATATATTTAATGCTTAAAAAAATGCACAACAAACCTGCAAAACATATTTGATTTCATTTTAATTAACCCCATCACTGATTTAACCGCAGAATTGACACGTTGCGGCCTAAATTGCGGTTAGTTAGGGAAGTAATTGAAAACTCTTATTTCTGGTATCTAAACCATTACCGATTCAATATTTATCAATTTGAAAATGGTATGCCATATTAAATGATATAAAGTTTTAACTTTAGTAACATTTTTTTAAGCGATGATCAATTTACACCGTAGTAACCTTATTTAAAAAAAACATACCATTTAAGAATAGCTTAATGTTTATTGCCGGATTGGACGACATTTACTAGACTACGACATTACCTAAATAAACCACATAAACGGGCAACAAAATAGTCTTGTATTCCTCTCATAAACAGCTTCTGCTAACAACGATAAGTAAAATACGAGCCTAAAATATCTTATATTTATTACTATTGGTGATAGCCGAACTATACACAGAGAAAGCCGAAAATCCTCAACATATGTTTTCACTTCCTTTATCCCTGTGACATTCTTAACGCTACAAGCGTATTGAATGTGAACTTTTACAGTCAAACGTTTGTTATACGCTTACAAAAGTCACCTAACGATCGTCAATCTTTGTTCACGATGCTGTTTTTCCGGTTCTTTTTATATACGCCTATAAATATGTCGGATTTTTTGTTGAGAAAATATTGGCATATTTCATTGGAGTATGAAATTGGCGGGTTTCAGCTTTTGATGTCATCGGCTCATCCTGGATTATTTTCAACCAAATTCCAAATGAATAAAAAATAAATAAATAAAAATTAAGGAGAAGCATGGGAGGCAACAATCACTTTGGTATTGTTGTGTTCCTGGGAGTAAGAGGTTTTCAGAGCTGCTGGGGGTTGGGGGTGCTATGATAGTAGCAAGGTTCAGGACTTCAACTGTGAGGGTAACAAGCTCAGTAACAGGTACACTACTGTACTAGTAGATCTCTAATTTTGATCTCACTACCTCATAACATTAAGTGGAGTGTGTTAATTTTACCGAAAAAAATTTTCAAACTGTATTTTGTGATTTATTTAATTATTTTATAAGCATAAATATAATTATATGTTTAATTATTTCTTTATTACTATATTCTACTTTTTATTTTAGATGTTATTTTGAATTACCTGACGTTTCGACATATATAATTATTTAAAAGAACTGTGATTGCAATAAAAGTTAAATTTAGTAATAATATGATAAGTTTAGTAATATAAAATATTAGACCATTTGCCCGGGAGTCCCACACACGCCCTTCGTTTACCCCACGAAGGGTATGGTGCGAAAAGCATTCCCCGCGTAAAAAAAAAAAAAAAAAAAAAAAAAGGTATTTAATTTTATTGACCTAATATTTGATCTAAGCATCACGTCTGCGTCTCACAAAAAATTAGATTCTCACCGTATTTTGAAACATTTGTCATTGATGCTGGACTTCTTATAACCATACTGTGAAATAATAGTAAAAAGCTTGAAAAAACTGTCCGTCTCTTAATTCTCTTAGTGTAAAAGATTTTTTCAATTTAAGCGATTAGGTCAGTAGTTTTTGTTATTAGTGCGATAACTAAAGAAACAAATATAAAATGAAAACAATTGCAAAAATAAAAGCCAATATCTTTGCAGGCCATATGATCAGTGGTCTGCAAAGCCAAACGTCCGCTAGGACTGACCTGACAAATGGAATGTCAAATGCACAAGGGGTGCAAAGGGTGCGGCAGTGGGTGACACGACCGCTACCAAAATCCATACTTCTTCTTCTTCTTATCGTGTCGATGGCAACACTTTACACTATTTTGGCCCAGTGCTCGGCGACGCGGATTGCGTTTGGTCTTGCTTGGTGCAGGTCTTCAAGCGTACACGAATCTGGGCTCGTGGGGCATGTCAACAAATGGTCCATTGTCTGTGGTGACGCGCCACAATCGCATTTATTTGCGCTTGGGTGTATAAATCCCCACTTTGTCAGATTGTCCCCAGACCTGCCAACCTGGGTACGCAGCCTATTAAGCGCCTTCCAGGTTGGCCAGGGAAGTTTATCTCCTGGAGGTAGTTTTTCGGCTAAGGGGACGAAATTGCAGAGAGGGAACCTTTTACGCCATATGTTTTCTCTGGCTTTGGGAGGGTTGTTGGTTGTTGGTCTTTACTTAATATTATAAATTAGAAAGTGACTTTGTTTGTCTGTCTCTCTGTTAAGCTTTTACGGCTATACCGGTGCATCAATTTCAATAAAATTTGAAATGGAGATACTTTGATTCTTTACGGCCATCGCAAGCGTCTAGTCGCCGCGACAAGACGCAGCGTTGTTGTTTCATCGGGCGTCTCTGACGCCTAGTGTGTGGAGCTTAGAGCAAATTATATGAAGTTTGTCGGCCGCAGCCTGTCGTCACGTCAAGTCGTCGAGCTGTCGCTGTGTGTGCGCCTAGTGTTAGGAAGGACATAGGCTACTTTTATGGTATCATTTAAAACTAAATAAAAAGTTGGTAAACTATGAAATAAAAATTGATTTAAGTCGGCAATATCTTTTTATAAGTTAATTATATATAACTTGAATGACATTTTATATAATAATCAAAACAGATGAGATAAAAATAAAACATTTAATGATAAAATAGAGTTTTTTTTTATTGAAGCCTGACTGACTGACTCTGCCTGAGGAAAAGCATGAGTAGAATCCAAAAACATATGCATTGCAATGCAGTGTAATGACCCATATTATTGATAGCCGAGAAGCGCTCATAGCCGAGTGGCCTTAGGTCATTGGAAACAATCACCGAGGGTAAGCAACGACGGCGCGGTCGGACCTAGATGGATGACCGTTTGTGACATTTTATGTAATAAGCGTTTCCGTGATTCGGAGGTCACGTTAAGCAGTCGGTCCCGGTTGTTATCATAAGATAGCAGTCGTGAAGCTCAGTTGGAGGCCTTCGGGCGGCTTAGAAACATTCAACAGCAAGATTACGTAGCCACAACGTGTCTTGCCAGTCCCCAACCCGCACTCGGCCAGCATGGGGACGTATGGCCTTAACCCTCTCCTGAGAGGAGACCCGAGCCCAGCAGTGGGACGTCATGGGTTGTTGATGATGACCCATATTATTGAGATGCTTTTTCACAACTCGCTTAAATGTCCCAGGTTCGTAGTGAGAACGAAATCGATAAACTACCGATATCGAAGAATATATGCTGTAAAAAAAAATCTAATTACCTACGTCATCATTAATATCAACATATTCCTGCCCGACATATTGGGGCTTATTTTACAGACGGTTATCTCCCTATTGCCAATCCCTGGCGCCAACTGAGAGTGTTATTGCTTCCAGACGGATAAAAGGACCACCAGGGCGAGGAAACTATAATAGAGGCTACTAATGTTCCGATTAAGGAAAGGAACTGAAAACGCACAATGTTCGACAGGGCAGGGTTACATCGGATAGTATAGTTGAGATTTGTAGGCCTAACTTGTCACATACAAATATAAGAAACAATAGATAAACAATCAAATTTAACAAACGAAGTATTGAATTTACCTAAATAATATTGATGCATTCTTGGTCCCTGTCTTAGAAGGCGGTGTTCTTTTTTTATATATTTTTGAAACTTATATTTTGTTTTTCCGTATATACATTCAAAAGGGTAGATAATGCCCGTGATTCCGTCGATAACATTACTCAATTTAACTCAACTAAACTGAGTTGTTGGATTATATACTTTAGTCTCATTGACTCACAGTCCATGTTTTGCTGCTGATAAACTTAATTATATGCATCATTACATAAAATTGCACTTGGATACAAAAATAAAGTGATCTTACTCATCACACAAACATTTGTCCTGTCTGTGAATCGCAGATAGGTAGGCAAGGTAGTCTGATTATCTCATTTGGTGGTGTAGTTTTGCGGGAAGCCTACTTAGAAGTTAAATGCGGATAGCAAAGAATCTTTTGTTTTATATAGCCTTGACGGAGACCTATGTCCAGCATGCGACGTCTTTTATCTGTAATGATGGTGTTATACAAAAAGATTATACCTTCTTAATAGATTTAGTAAGGAGTCTATGTAGTATAATTATTAGACACAATCTAAAAATATATGAAAAGAACAAAAGACACAGACCTATGCTCAACCTTTAACTGCCCTAAAAAGATATTTTAAGCTCAGAGCGCTTTCTGTTCCGAAATAAATGACATTTAAATCCATACAGTCTAATATTGGACATTAGCAAAGTGTTACTGACCTAGACAAATTAAGTTTAGAATGCATGATCAGTCAGGGATCGCAACAATCGCAGAAACAATGTGTTAAGTTAGCTTAACCTGACTCTAGATGATCGTATGCTGGCAGGAAGAAGAAGACTGAGACTGGGAGTCGCAATTGAGATTAGACAGCCTATTAAATGAGAACAGAATATGCAATAAGGGTAGGCATTCTAGTTTCTAGTAGTAATAATAGATAGTAGAGCCATGCTGATTTCGGCACGAATGGGCCGGCTCGACGGAGGCAGCACTAGCAATACAAAAGACCAATCTAAAACGACAACATTCGTCTGTCGTCGTCTTTCGTTGGTGAGTGTAAGACCGGAGACCGAATGATTCAGCATCAGTCTCCTGGCCTCCGGAGACCGGGAGAATGATGCAGTAACATCTCACTAAGCTGCCATGATATAATATTTCGGGTCACCATACTGCATTGTATGCACTCACAATGAGGATGTAGCCCCTGCTCCTGGATTCTACTCATGCTTTCTATCAAGCAGAGCAGAGTCATTTTGGTAGGTTAAAATATAAAAGAAAAACAGGTTTTTACCCTGGCACGTATGTGTTGTGCTTGTGCATTTTAGAATTTTCATCTAAGTTGTTTCCTGGTTTATCCTTTTTAGACCTCTAAGTTTATTAATTTAACATAGTTGGGTTTTAGTTTTTTTGTTTATTTCAGGATCGAGGTGGGGTCCAGCAATATATGGGGCTTTTACTAAAATGGACAGTCAGCTTAAGGCGCCTTATTCTGAGCCAAACCCAGAATATGTAGTTATGGGACCCTAAATCGATTCTGTACTTAATTCGACTTTATCCCTAGAGAAATTTCCAACTTTCCCTCACCAATAACTAAATTGCAGCTTCCATCAACAAAAGATATTTATAAAAATCATTACGAAATCAGTCAAAAATAATAATATGAATACTTATATACTGATTTATATTTTCATAAAGATTTGCTAAGTTTAATAATATTTGCCAGGTTTTTTTGAATGTGTAGTTTTACTTCCTAGCCTTATTCCCAATATTATTTGGGGTCTGCTACTAGTTCAACCGGTTTTACCTGAATATCAGTTTTTCCACGGAGCGACTGGCATCGGACCTCCGCAACCCTAAGGGAGAACTGAAATTCAAAGGTTGAAATAGTTGTCAGTAAATTTGAGAGCACTGACTTTCCAATAACTATTGGCATTCAGGTTCACAACCAGGACCCACGGCTTCACGTGCTCTTCGAGGCACGGGCGTGAATCATCGCCAAATTTCCAGCCAAGGAGGCAGTTTTAGACATAATTTTATATATATTATTGTACATTATTTATTTATTGAAACATAACTAATACATATTCCTTCCTTATATAAAAGTATTTATCCTCCTTCTTACGCAGTCGGGTACGTATACATTAAATTACTGAAATGAAATCGTAGAACTTTAAAGCTAAACTTCGTAGACTATGTGATTTAGTTCGTGTCGAACTTCGAAAATACCAGAAGAAGACTAAAAAAGTCCAGCGAGAACTTTAAAACTGGTACACGGTACAAGAACTTATAATTAAAAGCTATACGTTTATTTCAATTAAGGAAAAATAGCTATCAAACACAAAATTAAAGTATTTTAGGTATTTTTCCCGTTTTCAAATGGGAAATGATATTTTTGAAAATAAATTTGACCCCAATTAATTAAGTACATTAAAAGGGTTTTGCTGGGGATTATCATGGATTATTGAGCTGTTAATGCAGATTATAGAAATGAGTAAAAGGGGTACCAATTTGTTTGAAAATTGAATAAATATAATGAGGATAGGGCAAATTCATTAAATTTAGATTTTATCTATTCTAATAGTATAAAGAGGAAAGATTTGACGGTCTGTTTCTTGTTTGTTTGAAATAAATAGGCTCCGAAACCACTGAACCGATTTGAAAAATTCTTTCATGATATCAAAATTATCTTTATAATAATTTCTTTTACCCTTACCCTTCCTCCTACCCTTCCTACCCTGGGCAACCGGTCTACCCACTAAACCCCGCGGTGGCCTACCTCTGCAGTTATGAGGAACACCAGGATCGCGTCAGCAGCTTCTGCTGTCCCCCCTGCCGTACCTCAACGTCTGAAGTACATCCCGGGGTGATTAGTTTCACCCCCGGGCAGGATGCTGTTGCGCCTCTCACCCCTCTGTACATAAAGAGGCAAAACATCATCCCGCCTTAACCGACAAGCCCCGGCCGCACCGGGGGTGTCACGTATCTCCAGTTGCTTGCAGCGGTCACATTTCCCCAGGATGTGACCGCAGCGACCCTTAGGCGACGATTGGGGAGCTAGTGGCCTCTACCGCGTCCCCTTCGCCGCCTCTTTCGAGCGGGATCAGCCCTTTCCCGATCCCGCTCTGCGGACTCCTTCTGTAGCATAACATTCTCACAGAAGGAGACCGCGGCTTCCTATCCCTCGCTACTAGCCAGCTCGGACTCCCAAGCAGGGCAGTCCTCCAGCGTGTTATGGGCGGAATCCCGGTCAGACCCGCAGTGGTGGCATTGTGCTGTAGCCTCCCGTCTTATTCGATTCAGATACTCACCGAAGCAACCGTGCCCGGTGAGTATCTGAGTCAATCGATAGGTGATACAGTCGGTCCTCTTTACCCAAGCTTCGAAGGTTGGAGCGCTGTTGGAGCCGTCTCCAACAGCGCGTTGGCTGGCACAGCCCTGAAGTATGTACAAACCTACTACTTCATACAAACTTAGTTCAACAAAATGTAAAAGAACAGATCGTTTTTAGGGTTCCGTAGCCAAATGGCAAAAACGGAACCCTTATAGATTCGTCATGTCTGTCTGTTTGTCCGCCCGTATGTCACAGCCACTTTATTTCCTAAACTTGGTCAGTAGATGTATTCTGTTTACCGCATTATTATTTTTACACAAAAATAGAAAAAAAAAACAATAAATTTTGGGGGTATATACTTACCAAACTTAGAACTGAAACTTAAAAAAAAAATTTCATCAAAACCCTACGTGTGGATGGATATCTATGGATAGGTCTTGAAAAATGATATTGAGGTTTCTAATATATATTTTTTTTAAAACTGAATAGTTTGCGCGAGAGACACTTCCAAAGTGGTAAAATGTGTGCCCCCCCCCCTGTAAATTCTAAAATAAGAGAGTGATAAAACTAAAAAAAATATATGAAAATTGGTTTGAACGAGATCTAGTAAGTAGTTTTTTTTAAGACGTCATTAATCGTAAACCGCAGTGTCTCTTTCATTCAATCAATACACTATTATTAAAACATGGAACAAACTACGGAACCCGTCATTGGCAAGTCCGACTCGCACTTGGTCGCTTTTTGCGAATACCGCAAGCAATATACCTATATTTTTTATCTCTAAAATCTTCGCGGACAATTTCTCGTTTAATGTCTGAAGTATATATCCAGGGTTACTATATTAACTAAATATCGGTATCAGTAAATCGTTTGTAATAGACCCAATAAATTATCACAACAGACCTTTGGTGGCATATTTATATAAATATTGCTTCATTACCTTAAAAGGTATCCTTGAAATAGTAAAGATATTTGACAGTTATAAGATTATTAAGAACCTTGTCCTGCCCAAATACTGTATCTGTCCTATGACGAACACGAACTTTAAAAAAAAATAATGAAACAAATGACGTAAATATATATATTTATACCACTAAACCACTGTAGTAAGAACCAATCCATCGCTAAACTAACATCATTTTCATTTTGTGGTGTTTTATTATGTGCAAGCCCAGGCTTTCAATCAAACATAGTCTAGCATATTATTATTGGCAGCCATAACTTGTAATTGAGTAGTGCCAAATATTGTTATAGAAAAAATATTCAGAGTATTATAGAAGTAACTATTTAGGTGAAGAAAAGTGGAAAAAAAACAGTGTTTTAATACGTACGCGTTTTAGTATTGCTCGGAGAAGGTCTAAAGTATACATACAATAAATTCTTATCGCGTGCGGAATGCCAACAATATGTACGAGACGGACGACTTGGGACCAAAACTGTCCAATTTCGTTCGTGATGTGTGCACAACAAACATGTATTGGGGGATGCGTGGCTACTTACACTTACAATAAGACGTCAAGCTTTTTTTTTATTTTTAGCTGAAAATATTACAGCTTTCATACTGAAAAATTGAGTTGTTGTTTGTAATTTCAAATTAATAGCTTTTCACTAAATGCAAGTATAAAAGGTACTTACACCAGAAACGCATTTTTTAAACTTTGTATGTCTACTTGTTCCGGCTATCTCTGGAACTACTGGACCGGTTCCGACGGTGTTTTTATTGACATATAACCTATACATGACATGACATGTAACTCAGGCTATTTTTTATTTAACTTCGCCCCATGTTTGTAAAGGGTATAACAACCGTGGGTAATACCGCGGGGCTCAACTACTTGATAATTAAAAGCGCTTTCTTATTTCCGTTAGAATCGTGACAACCGTTTAGGAAAACAGTTCTTTTAAATTTGAGGCCAATATCAATTTCTTTCAGAAAGAAAGTAACATTTACCGCAATTTCTATTACAGTGAATTCATTTCTGAATACATTCCATTACTTTGAAGACTTTAGATACTTCCTCAGTACTCTTACTAACTGACACTAAAGTATGACTAACAATTAAAATAAAATACTTAAGTTCTCGCACTCTTAGAAAAATACCTTCAATGAAATGCAAACTGTTATTTTAAATTTGTTGAAATCAATATGTCCAGTCAAGTAAATACTTACATTCACGCCTTATTCATTACTAGATAATTAATAAGGCGCCACCCCTGTCTTTTGAAGCCACACTCGTAACTTCAACTGTTGAATATTTTAACAAACATTTTTAATGTACACGTGTCAATCCAAGGCAGGGAAAAGAAAATATTTGATAAACAAACAAGCGCTCCTCCTTCAAAATTACTTTCCCTAACAGAATTTATGTTACGAGACTGCCTAAGACTTTTTACAAGCATTTTTATCGACATGGACATGTATTATCTTGGCTTTGTGAGTGGCAAGAAAAATAGGGAAAGAAAAGTACGATAATTCCATTTCATTTATGGTCTTGTCAGAAAAGGTTTTTGTAAAGTATTAGGCAGTTTCTTAGTTTATCACACTAAACAACCCGTTGAGAACTATTATAGCGAACCTATAGTGCGATTTGCTGCAACAGCTGAGATCATGTATGAATAGGAAGGAGTGACGACTTACGCAGGATGCCTGGCAGAAGCGGGATGCGAGAAGCCCAAACAAGATTAGATTGGTGTGCAATGGGAGAGGCCTATGTCTAGCAGATGACTGCGGTAAGTTAATGATGATGATTATATATTTTCAATTAGCTGGTGATTTTCCCATGTGTGTGCTTCATATGAATACGTCTACGTACGTTGTTATCCATAAATTGTACTGAGTTTGGGTGTTCTTTGTATACAGTTCATGTATGTTTGTAAAGTTGTAAATTCCTAATGCGGGAGTTGTATTTTTTAAAATATGCCTCTGGTGAACCTTCAGTGAAATAAATAATAATAATAATAAATATTTCGGACATCTGACACAACATCATCTAGTCCCAAGCTAAGCAGAGCTTGTATTATGGGTACTAGACAACTGATATAAATACATTAACATTTTTTTTGTAAATACATACATATTATACATAGAAAACACCCAGACTCCGAAACAAATATTTGTAAATCACACAAACAATATTGATCCGACCCGGGAATCGAACCCGAGACCTCTTAATCTGCAGCCGCATATGCCAAATACTAGACCAACAAGGCAGTCTATATGATTATAGATAATAGATGTGATTTTATGTATGTTTGTTTTATGAAACCTAAAAGTCTTTCAGCCAAACGACAAAAACATACCACATTATGTTAAAAATATGAAAATGTCCTTCAAATAGCTTATGATCAGTCTTTCAGATAAAATACATTCTTCTTTTCTTTCATTTTTCTTATATAAGTACAGACTAGTGAAACTTACAAAGTTATTATATTGATAGATGACCTGCCTTATTCCACAGACTAAAAATAAAAATGATGAACTAGTCCAAACATAACTCGTGTCGAAAACTCTTAGTCAAGAATAGCATTGACGTGGGTATAACAATGTTTGACAGAACTGCCTTAAGGGAGTTAGAAAAACATGTGCGTCAATTTGTCGTTTGTCAATAGAGAATATGATTATTGAGAGTTTATTTTATCCTTGTATAAAACAAACAAAGAGGAAATTAGGTCCTCCCTTGGTACCGGATCCGAGAACTTAAGGTCGTGTAGGTATAACTACATTTATTCTTATTTGTAAACATTTTCGAAAAAATGTGTTGATTGTGTTTTGTTTGGGATAATTACATAATTAGGTGTTCTTGATATAAAAATAAAGAAACTTTAAGCGCTATGAAAATTTCGTAAGCATGATTTAATGCTAGGCATCTAGTATTTAAGACTCAAGGGCGGCATCGCACTGCGGCTCATCGGTGTAACCGTAGGTTTTCCTAATTAGATAACACAGTCTTTTACAAAAGAATTGTCATAATTATTGTTACTTCTACATTATCTAATCCGTATTACGTAGTCTGTACTTTGTGAAAGACTAATAAAAAAAAATACAGTATACTACATCGTTACAGCAAAACAACAACTTCTGCCTTTGCAGTTAACTTGAACATCAGTTTATTAGTAAGACCACTAAATAAGGATTTTCAGTAGTTTCGTTCAAAGTACCAGAGCGTTGACCCGACTCAGGGTTCCTTGGTCAATAAATCTTTTGGGAAACAGAGGGATAGCGAAGGCGAGTAAATTAAGCATTTTATTTGATTGTGTAGGAATGTAGGTGATTCATCTGGAACTATAAACAAGTACTCTTAATATACTCTTAATTGTAGTTCTTGTAAAGATACAAAGATTCACGAAATTTAGATAATTTATTGTTTTATATTCAAAGCTCTGCTCGTGTTCACTACAAATTTCTTGAAAGAGTGCGTAGTAATTTGAAAGCTTAAAAAATGTTAAAAATAATTTTGTTGTGTGTTCTCTTTTTAGAAAGTTACCCTCAAAAATCTATGTTAAAAAAAGCGGCCAAGTGCGAGTCGGACTCGCCCATGAAGGGTTCCGTACCAGCAAGTAACATCATATAAAAGTTCTTGTAGTTCGTTGTAACTTTCATCGATGTTTTTATACTAGTGTATTGATTGGATGAAAGGTATATTGCGTGTTACGATTTATGACGTATAAAAAAAAAACTACTCAGTAGATCTCGTTCAAACCAATTTTCGTTGGTAGTTTACATGGTAATGTACAACATATATTTTTTTTAGTTTTATCACTCTCTTATTTTAGAAGTTAGAGGGGGGGGGACACACATTTTTCCACTTTCGAAGTGTCTCCCGCGCAAACTATTCAGTTTAGAAAAAAATGATATTGGAAACCTCAATATTATTTTTGAAGACCTATCCATAGATACCCTACACGTATAGGTTTGATGAAAAAAATTTTTTTGAGTTTCAGTTCCAAGTATGGGGACCCCCAAAATGTATTGTTTTTTTTCTATTTTTTTATAAAAATCTTAATGCGGTTTACAGAATACATCGACTGACCAAATTTCAACAGTATAGCTCTTATGGTTTCGGAAATAATTGGCTGTGACATACGGACGGACAGACAGACAGACAGACAGACAGACAGACAGACTTGACGAATCTATAAGGGTTCCGTTTTTTGCCATTTGGCTACGGAACCCTAAAAATTATATAAGTCCGCCCGCGTGTATCTCAATTATTGGAATAAAAAGTAGACTATGTGTTATTCTGATATATAAGCTATATTACTGTAAAGTTTTAATTCGAATCCGTTCAGTAGTTTTTTCCCTGAAAGAACAACAAACTTACATACATACATACTCACAAACTTTCGCGTTTATATTAATAGGATCTATTTTATCACTTTTAAATTTCACATTACATTTTGTCGTGTTTACCGACATACCTACATACGGTAGGAGCTGCAAACGAAGCTAGTTAACAATGAAAGTCTTTCATATATTATTTATGAAAGCTTTTATTAAAGAACAAAACGCAAGATGAAATGAAGAATAAAACGGAATAAAAGACACAAACCCATAATTTATTTTACAATATGCCATACAAATGTATAAATTAGGGATCGTGTCCCCAGTCAGCCATGGATTTACGATTTATCTTCCGTCCTCATTGGTCGCGTTTATTGATGCGAAAATTGTTCGAGAGGGCTAAACCGACGCGACGCGACGCGTTACACCCTCCGTGGATAAAGGTGATTAAAGGTCACTCGCCCGGAATTATAATCTCACATTATTTTGTAATTTAGGAAGTATATAGAAGGATATTTCTTAGAGATTAATATTGTTATAGTATGGATATTTTTCGACTATAGTTTTGTAGGTATATCCTTATTTTTATTATATTCGGTCACTAATTTTTTTTTTAATCATTGTCAATTACTTCTTATGTATTTCTTATTTGACCCCATGTTTCAGGTAAGTAATTTATATTTGTTTAATACTATGACATGTCTAGAGTCTAGACTACATCTTCGGTGGTGATTTTCTGTCTGCAATTTATTTAAACTGTAGGTTTAGATTAGAAGTCCATATTTTTATTGTATCTACTGTTAAGTTTTAAGTATTGAGATCATAACAAGAAAAAAGATAGGTAGTAGTGCCACGCTGATTTCAGCATGATTGGTCCGGCTCGACCTGAGGAGTACTACCCTCACACAGAAGACCATCCTAATAATGACAGCATGCTGTCTTATTTCATTAGTGAATGTGAGACCGGACCAGGCTGGCATGGTATGGGTCACCATGCTGCATTGCCTACCCTACACCTGGATTCTACTCATGCTTTCCGTCAGGCAGAGTAGAGTCACTTTGGTAGGCTTATATGTGATTATAAAGTCACATCGACTATCTATCAAGAAAATTTCTGAGATCCTAAAAGCATTGATGTTTTTTCCGAACTAGTAGAAAAAAAAACAGACTTTCATTTCCTCACATAGCGTCGGCGTCATAAAGTATAAGTTGTTTACAAACAAAACGGTTTTCTCTTTCTTTTCTGAAATTATTCGAAGCGCTCAAGTTTTTGGGGATTTCATATTTATGTGCGTCACGATTAATATTCTATCTTCATATATTATGGAATGTGTAGTACTCTATACGTTCAAGCAGTTCTATTGTGAAGTAGACACTCAAATACCGAATCCAATTTAGTCCCATGATATCATACAATACGATTCACGCATAAGAGGTTAGTTATTACGACTGATTTATATTCTACGCGTTTTCAGGTTATACTGTATTATTGAAATTGATGATATTGGATTATTATTGACTATCTTGGTGGCGCAGTGGGAGTGTATGCTACTACTGTGCTTGAGGTCTCGGGTTCGGTGCAAAATTGGTTTCAGAGTTTGGGTGTTTTCTATGCATAATAATATGTGTGTATTTTACAAAAGAAAAATTAGTTGCTTGTCAGGCCACGTACAGAAAAGAGTTTTTCAATTACCCATCCATAATGGTACTTGGATTTAAAATCGTATCCAATAGATAATTGTTATGTTTAAGTATTAATGAGTAAATTTTGTATGACGTTTTCCAAGCAAGCGCAATTTACAAGTTAAGCCTTTATAACTCCTTAACTAACAAAGTCATCTAAGCTGTTATAGTTTTAGTTTGAAGTTCATTATATAGACCACCATCACGAATTTTTACAGACTTTTTGAGCCAGCCGTTTAGGTTTTAGATTGGGGGGGGGCTATTTTTACAAAAAAATGCCCTTTAAAGAGGAATTTCACGCGGACGGACACCGATATCAATAAATCATCTTAGAAATCCTTTATTGTTTTTAAAATGCCTATCTAATGATACCCCACACGATGGGGTAGTTGTGAGAAAATAAAGTCATCCCTACTTTACGTGTAGGGGAGGTACCCTAAAAAAATAATTTTCATATTTTTATTGTAGCACTTTGTCGACGTAATTACAATACATATTCATGTAAAGTTTCAGTTAAAAATAAAAATAAAATTAAAAAAACTCATATAGACCCGCGCTTTCTCAAGCACATAAGAGACTCCATAGTTATTCAATTAACTTTTCTGTTTTATGTTAATCTTTATAAGTTTGGAATTTTAGTACTTACTTGTATATTACTGAACAATTCGTTTTGTACGACCGACGTGACGCTCGTACCTGTAAACTCCAAAAAACTAAAACAAAATAAATTTAAAAAACATTAGTTCCAGCAAAGCTTAACTCAACAATTACAGTTTTTAAACTCCAAACAATTTTTATCATTTATATCGTCGAGTGATGGAATAACAAGATTGTAACTCTATTTCGCGTAATGTAATTTCATATTTATCCAAAATAAGAAATATCCACCTTTATGAATCTTGGATTGCTTTTAACTACAAAGGAAGCTTCAGCCTCTATAAAAGTTAAAGGTTATGAAATATTTTTCCAAGCTAGCCAATAAATATGGAAATTTTATTTGATCAACTCATACAAAAGCAGGAGTAGGTGGTTCCTACAAATGGGTTCATACTTAATATAAATAAATTTTCTCATATTTAAGCTCTCTCTCTGACTTTGTGATTTCCCCATTGTTAGTCATTTCGTTGAATGGTTTACAATGTTTACGATTTTCCTGGAATTAAAATTCATTACTTTTCATAATATTGGACTAATTATTTTAGGCTTAGGCTTTACTGTGTCTTTGTGGTTATTTTAAACGAACACTGGACACTAATATTCTCATTGGTCTAGCGGTTAGCGTATGCGATTGTCTCCGGTGCCCAGGTCGGATCAAAACGTGTTATTGAGTTATTCTATTAAGACATTTCTGAAAACTGCCCCGTGTGTTAAGTGTGTGAGTTGCAGATGTCGATGCAAGTCGCTCCGTGGAAATTCATATTCAGGTAAAACGTTTTAACTAGTAGCCGATCCCAAGTAATCACGTGAACAATAAATGCTAGGGCGATGTTTGTTCTAAAAAATTATCAAAGAAATTTTCAAAAAATAATTTATTTAGAAGTTTATTAGCACGACTTACCATAATTGATTACGGTTAAACATTTTAATCAGCTGTCAGCTGTCGACACTTGAGCAAACATATAAAAAAATACATTCTACTCTTGTGCGTCGACACGCTCTCTGAGTTTGCCATGAGGCTTCTTAAATTGATTACAACATATGTTAAAAACATCTCCATTTTCCTTTTCCACAAAATACGCACGCTCTTAGACGGTACTCAGGTTTATAATTTGGTTACTTTATTGATTTATCACGAGGTTGAAAAATATAAATTTCGTGTATTTATCATTAAATTCATCATAAGCTACATCCCTTTTACCCGTGAATATATTTTAAAGCTGAACCTTTAAGTGAGGGATATGGTTGTTGATAATTTTATAGCTTACAGATATGTTTGTTGGTAGTGTAAGTCCTCTAATAGTAGTATCCAATATTAATAAATATTTCGCACAACTTACACAACGTCATCTAGTCCCAAACTAAGCAGAGCTTGTAGTATGGGTACTAAACAACTGAGATTAATAAATAAACTTACTTTTTTTTTGTAAATACATACATATTATACATAGAAAATATGGGCTAAGGTTTCAAGAGGCTACCCTGCCAGATGATATGGGAAAGCTACGGAAGCCTTACAGTTCAACAATTGGTGGTGGTGCAGTGGTAGCGTATGTAACTACTGTGCTTGAGTTCGGGACTAGATGACGTTGTGTATTATATGTCCGAAACATTATTTATTTATTTATTATTAGCTTTCCTCGCGTATGTCACCTTTACCATGACTTTTTATGTACCAAATTTCATTTAAATCGATATAGAAGTTTTGACGCGAAACCTCAACAAACAAACAAAGTTCCTTTCACATTTATCATGTTAGGAATGTTCTAGCTAGCATTAATCCATTCATTACTTTTTTTTATTAACACTTTCTGCATTAAATTTGCATGAGGTGGAATTAATGGTATACCATGAATTCCACCTCATGCAAATTTAATGCAGAAAGTGTTAATAAAAAAAAGTGATTGAATTGACAAAATGCCATGTCCTTACTGTACCATCCAAAGGTTGGCTGGTAGAGAATGCCATATATGCCAACCTTTGGATGGTACAGTAAGGACATGGCATTTTGTCAATGAATGCAAATAAATACTTGTTTTTTGTTACACGTTGCTATATCGATGGTGTCATCCAACGCATCCTTTTCTTTCCTTTATAAAGAAATTTCCTTATACTTTTATGATGATCACAAATAAGTTTACTGAAATTAATAAACAGCAATGTATTCTCAAAAACCTGTTAAGGTTTACCAATTTAATTATTCAGTTATTTTAATCAGGTACTATTTATTCATTGATGAATGAGTTGATCTCATGAATATTTGAACAGAGGTATTTCAATAACGTAAGAGGTAGCCACTTTATTGTGATAACTGTTGTGAATAAAACAAATATTGTACCTAGTCAAAAAAATACAGTGAATGTAGTTTCTTTTTTTTGGGTCTTAAATGGTCAAATGATTAAAAAACCCATGTGTTATAATTTATGCAACGGATTTTGTAATGATGTTTTTCGGTCGTTTGGAAAAAGTAAATGAAATGGGTTTCAATTTAGTAAATAATATATTTGATCAAACTTAATTTTTTTTAGATTTTATAGTGATTATAGTGCCCACATTATTAAAGACAAACTTTTAGTAATAAATCCTATGTTGCTGGAATTTTACAAATGTAAAAATAAATGAAACGAATATAAAAATTATAATAAGAACATAAATAGACATAAAGAACACCCAGACTTAGAACAAAAACTCGTTGATCGCATAAAGTGTTGTACCATGTGAGAATTGAACTTACATCACAAGTGCTGTAAGTTCAATTGCACAGTACTAGTAGAAAATAGTATAGTACTAGGAAGAGACGAGGTGACCGCGTGAAATTAATCAGAATAGAATCGGGGTGTTGTATTTGACTGCCTTGTTGGTCTAGTGGTAGCGTATGCGGCTGCTAATCAAGAGGTCTCGGGTTCGATCCCCGGGTCAGACCAAATATTTGTGTCGGAGTCTGGATGTTTTTCTATGTATAATCGATATCTATCGATGGAGGTACGTATTTCATACTTTATTTAATCGTTTTTTTTTTCAAACAAGCGTTGTAGGTCTATGGTTGACACTTAGAAAGACATCAATCGCGGCAAACCTGTTTTAATTAGGTAATGATGTCATTTTTGACAGCCTTGTTGGTCTAGTGGTTAGCGTATGCGGCTGCTGATCAAGAGATCTCGGGTTCGATTCCCGGGTCGGACCAAATATTTGTGTGATTCACAAATATTCGTTTCGGAGTCTGGTTGTTTTTCTATGTAAGTATAATATGTATGTATTTACAAAAAAAGTATGTTTATGTATTTATATCAGTTGTCTAGTACCGATAATACAAGTTCTGCTTAGTTTGGGACTAAATGGCGTTGTGTGTAAGATGTCCGAAATATTTAGTTATTTATTTATTATTGGATGTTTAAATCAGAAAATACACGTAAGTATTAAGAACCACGCTTATTTTAGAATGAATGGGCCTAATCTCACACAGAAGACCAACCTAAAAATTACAGTTTCGCTGGTGAGAACAAGACCGGAGGCCCTATGATGTAGAAACATCTGACTATTTGATTCAACTCATGCTCTCCATCAAGCAGAATAGAGCGACTTTGACAGAGTTAAACATAAAAAAAAACAAAATGTCAATTCATTGCATTTAAAAAGTTAAACAATTTAATGCTATTCAGTTCAAAGTTCTACAAGTCGAAAGATAAGAGTGTATAGCTCTATTACAGTATTTTCGAGTAAGCGTGAGCCATTGTAAACTTTTCCATTATCCGACCATATTTCAAGCCATTTGCGCAAAGTGAACCTGAAAGTTACAAAAGAACAATGTTATAACAGTTGTGTATCATCGTTAGGATTTTATTTTAACAACTTTTAGATTCGTAGTTCTGTATAGCTTGAAATTTGTAAAGTATGTGCTGTTATTTATTATTGATACATTGCTTGGTTATTATTTGAATTGGTATATATCGCAGTTAACTAAAGGTTAGTTTCATTGGGCGTCCAAATTATCAGCTACACCTGTTGTCTATACAACGCCGTTCAACTGTTCAAGGTAGTAGAGACACGCTGTTTTAAGCACGGGTCGGCTCAACCAGGTATGCAAAGCATCTCATTAGGCCGCCAAACTGTGACCATGCTGCGTTGTGTGTATTCACAATGAGGATGTGACTAACACTAGTGGGATCTTCTCATGACTTGCGTGACTCAGAGTAGAGTTATTTTAGCTGGTTAAAATATAAACATAAAACTAGCAAACTGAATGATTTCAGCAGTAGCGTTGAAATACAATATTTTATAACAAAATTTTAAGCTACTTTTTTGACATAGTAAGAAAACTAGCAAGATGGTCACCATATAGGAAGTAACATACCATCGAATTTAAAAGCTTTTATAAGATATAGTCATTTTACTAGTCTTTATTTGTAACCCCTAGCCCCGGTAAAGGGGGGTTAGTCGGCCCTAGCCCTATCCAGGGGGAATTGCTTCACCGGCGAGCTCTCCCGCAGAGACATGAGAAATCCCAGGGCGCCGTTCACAGGAAGAATCTAATTAGAAGAAAAAGCTAAAGAGATACTAAGTTATCAATTGTGCATGTGTCGATGGGTGATTAGGGAATTCCTCAAGAAAACTCTGTTTCAGTCTCACACACATATATATATATATAATCAATGAATTGTAAATGAACCCATACGTGACCCAGCGGCAAGCCAAGGAGATTTGTGGCACGTGTGGTTGCTCTTCTTCACACCGAAGACCTCTGCACGCAGGATAACCCACTCAAAACTAGTGAGCCCCGCCGATAATACCAGCAGGTACGGCCTATGAAGGCCACGTTATATAAGTCCTTGTACGAATCCTTGAACGGATCCTTGAACCCACTTCGGACAGCGGGCGTCACAACAGAAATATCTTCACTAACCAATATTACGACGGGCAGAATTACGTTTAAGACCACAGTAGAACAGAGAATGATCTTCTCGGGGGACTAAGGCTTGCCTTTTATATCGTATCTCAAGGTCCTTCTGGAATAAAAATCTTACCCACCTTTTAAAACTACACAACATCACCTGATTTTCAACGACAATAAAATAGACTTTTGACAATAGATAAACATAGAAGGATATTCAACACAGATTATTAATCCTGTCATAGATATATTGATGTGTGTAAACGCCATCTGACAACTCGCGGGTGAAAGTTTTCCTAAAACAAATGATAATAGATGTGCAAGAGCTACCGCTGACCTGAGAAAGATGGCGACTTACCACAAATACGTCACCGTGATGTGTTATAATTTCGAAATATTCAAATTAAACAAAAAAAGTTGTTACATATTATTCCCGTTATTACTTGGGGTCGGCTACTAGTTCAACCGGTTTTATCTGAATATCAGTTTTTCTATGGAGCGACAGGTATCCTATCTTTGGAACCCTGCGGGCGAATCAAAGTAGTTGTCAGTATATTTGAGGGCGCTGTTTACCCAATAACCAACCAATACTATCATAGATAATATAAATATATAATATTTTGGACATCTTACACACAACATCATCTAGTTCCAAACTAAGCAGAGCTTGTATTATGGGTACTAAACAACTGAAATAAATACATAAACATACTTTTTTTTGTAAATACATACATAATATACATAGAAAACACCCAGACTCCCAAACAAACATTTGTGGATCACACAAATATTTAGTTCGACCCGGGAATCGAACCCGAGACCTCCTGATCAGCAGTCGCAAACGGTTACCTCTGGACCAATAAAGAAAAACAGAAAGGAAGAAAAATTGCTTTTGAAAGAAGTCATTATAGTTGCTTACTATACTAAATGTATGATAATAAGATGTTCCTTTGCAACTTAACAGTCACAAAGCTGAACATATTATTTATTAGTTCTCTCTGTACTTCCTCTAATTTTAGACAACTGTAGAATTTGAGGTTCACTTATAGAAAAATTTCTGTGTAGATTTTAATCTCTAATAATAAATTTGCACTAATGAAATCAACATTTCTAAGCCTCTCAATATCTAATCCGTTCAACAAGATGTCTGCCATTGTCCAACTAATTGTATTAATTGACGGTTAGCTTCTCGATAACTATAAGAGTATAGGTATGTGTATAGATAATATTATCTACAATAACTAGCGGTTTTACCCGCGTTTATTAATATGAATATGGAAGCTAATCTAACAATAGCTTAAATTACTCCTTCTGCCATCATAAAATTTGCTTTTCAAATGTAAGTATCGTAATATTCTTTCATACACATTTAGTTAAAAAGTTCATTTGATATTTCAAATAAACACTACAATTATATTTATTTGTATAGATGGAAGTATTATCGTTTTTCTCTAGAACCCTTAAACCGTTTTTAGTTTCCTTTTTTTTACGTTTGGAAATCCTTTTGGACCGTCACACCGACCGGAATTTTCTATGCGGCCGGGCGGTGTGGCGGACTCGAACCGACTAAAACCACACTGTGTGTGCCCTCTTTGCGCTTCTATTTTAAAAGGAGTCCAGGGTCGAATCTCCTTCTGGACCCCTCCCAGCGCCTGCCCGCTCCTGGTGCGGGCTCCGTCCCTAAACCCTCTACCAACCCGTCTGACCAGCGTGGTAAAGTAGGCCTAAACCTCCTTTCTAATGATGATTACTGATGATGTTGATAATATAAGTTAATACAACGAATTATTGTATTAATTTAAGTATGTATCCTTGAGTTTCACTGTCAAAACTTAACTCAATGAAGCTGTTACACTTATATTACTGTAATTATAAATTATAAGCAATATTAAATTACTTCAATATTATATATACATTCGTGTACGACATAATGGAGACTACTCTGGAGATTCCGACACTCAGTAACTCAAGGAGATGTCACTCACTCATAAGTTGACGACTGTCGGAACCAGGGCATTAGCAAATCACTTCTCATTCATAATTACTGTCTCGTGGCGCAGTGGTAGCATGTGCGACTTCAGTATTGAGATTTCTCGTTTGATTGAGTATGGGTTGTTTTCTATGTATGATATGTACATATGTATTTACAAATAACCAGTATATAAATATTCTATCAGTCTATTTTTACTACTTACTATGATAACTAGGACATAGAATGAGTTCTGCTTATTATGAGGCTATATGGTGTTGTGTGTCAGTGTGTGTCATGTACAAAATATATAACTATGTATTTATTTAAGTAATCCATAGTTATAACTATCAACAGCCTTCCTTCCAGTCTTCATCTACGTAAAACAGCTAGAAGTTTAATATTTCACCGTGTATATTTAGTTAACTGAATTATGATGAAAATAGACGCTAGTTAATTAATGTAATTGGTGAGTGCTAATCAACAAGTCAATGCGAGAGACAAATGAATGGCTAAATAAACCCTTTAGTAATTACAGTGGTTAAATTGAATAATACTATGAAAGCCTCCAGTTGTTTTACTAATACTACTTGACTAATTGTCAGGTATTCAATTTTGTCTTATTAGAAACAATATACGCTAATTGCCTTTCAGCAGTCAATTGTTCAATTGATATTTGTATTAAGGGTGTGTCATGTTGAGCATGTTAAGTTTTTTTTACCCACTTGTAGACTCGTAAAGTGAGCATTTTTCTGTCGTCTAATCCACCGCTTGGAATACTCCAATTAGATATATGTTTAAAATATACTGAGGGTCGCAAAGAGAATGATTTCATTAAGGTATCCGTTTTTGTAAACAGAGTCTCGGATCTTATGATCTTAAACATAGAGACTCTTTCCTCTCTAAAAGCTAAATAGCTGGCTCGAAATATAAAAAAAATTAGATGGTAGTCAATGTGAAAAACTTTAAAAGAAAACTATAATGAAAAAACAACTTTGCTAGTTCATTAGTTATAGATACCTAAAATGCGCTTATCGGAAAACTTCGTATAAAATTAACTCATTAATAAGTAAATATTTAAAAAAAACGTAAGAATTCTGTATGTTACATGATTCAAATCTACGTGCCAGTATGGGTGACTTCAGAAAGTTTCAAACGAACTTAAAGAGACATCTAAGCATTTAGGTGTCCCGTAAGATTGGTAAAAACAACAATATCACTGTGTGTTACTTCAATCTGAGAGGACATTGTTGAAAACAGCATACACCTAAAAGTGCGTTGGACAGCATTAAATTTAAAGCTGTAAAATACAAGCTTATCATAGATTCACAAAAATAAATTATAGCAAAACCGTCAAAGTGATCAAATCATCATCATAATCTAATAATGAAACATAAACGCTGACAATTACCTTAATATGTTTTAATGGTAACATTAAAGTTATTGTATCATAAAGCTTGAAAATACAATTAAACTAATTGAAGCATTCAATTGAAGCAAACAATTAGTTGGAGTGTTTTCAATGACATAAGCTTCAAGTATGCTTAAACTGGAGCTGGGATTTATCTACAAAAAGTCAAGCTAAATTAATAATATTAAAATAAAGGTTTTTTTATAATTCTAGCACTTTATTAACATAACTAATGACTCAACTCAGCTCACCATTCTCAATCAGCGGCGGCCTAGTGAGATTTCTTTTTCTCGCCCGGTGCTTTTTCTTGAAGAACCCGGGATCCTAGAGGTAGCTCAGATATTGACAAAAAACATCCGCCCTGAGGTAAAGATACATCCCTACATTCACGAGAAAGTACTCCTCAAGCAGGTAGACGAGATAGTGGAGATTACCGGAGATATGTCGGTAAGGCGGTGTATTTGTGTCTCCGTTAGTAAAAGTATGGGCTTCCTTGAGACGTCAAGGGTGGACGGCGCTGAGGTTTGCATGGAGTCGAATAGAACGGTCAAAATATACAAGTGTCAAGTGCAAAATATAGTATAATATAAACAGCCCACGCTGCGTTAATACCATTAGCCTGTCAGCTGTCTGTCTTCACCTTGATTGACAAAATTTATATTAACGAAAGCGAGACCCAGGGAAAAATAAACAACACAATACAAAAACACGAACTCACGTATTCGCTCCATTTCATTTGGAATCTCTTTAAATATTTTCTTATTAGATTTGAAGATTGCTCAGTGTTTCTTTTATCGTATTTTTAAGGCTGAACTTCAGATACAATGTCAAATCATAAGCACGGATGCTGATGAGCACGTCGTGTTGTCGAACGTGCCCTTAAATAAGTTATTAGGACAAAATTATCAACAGAAATCATAATTCAAAGTTAATAATAATAAAAAGTTTATCATTGAATATATTTGTTAAGACAATTCTATTAATACAGTGTATAATAAGAAAATCGTACATTTAAATCAATATTAAATGTTATTTCCATTGTTGCTTATGTAGTTAGTGATTGCAAAAAAAAAACAAGTACGGTTAAGACAAATGAAGGGTTACCCTTTATTTAGCTTATCCGTTATTGGAATTTTTGGTGTGTGTACTCGTATGGTCCACCGTAGCGCCTAAAGTACTGAATTGATTATAATAGCCCATCCAGACTCTCGCTTCGCGCCTCGCTTCGCGTCTCGGAGACGAGTCTCGGCTAGTGAAAGAGACACGAGTGTTAGCGATCAACACTCTCGATTTATTCAGTCGCCCGCTACGTTAAGGCCTTGGTCACACTGCGATATTTCACCACACGTTTTTTATTCTCGTAATTATGTAACACATTTAATATTATCGGTAAAAAATCTGTGACTTAAACTGACTGTATAAAGTATGGTTATGTTCGTAATACGGAATAAAATTTGCGCGTTTCGCTCCATCGTGCAACGTCAGTCAGTGTAGTTCATGATATTTTTTGATACGTCTGTAACGCCGCCTTAGTGTCAGATAAATTAAAATTTTAGTTCAGTTGTAAATTTTACACGTGCGTCTCAGACGAGAACAGAATTAAACTGACAGAAGTAGTATGAAATTTTATTCGTGTACTAGGTGAAATACCGGACAGCCCCTAATCGCCTCGCCGACACTGACACGAAGCGTAGCGACAGCTAGGCGAGGCGAGGCAAGACGAGCGGGCACGAGCGCTCCGTCCATACTCTCGCACTTGCGTTGCCTCGTGTCGCCTCGTGGAGAGTCTATATTAAATCAGCAGTGGCATGGGCTGCATATACTCATGTTTTTCATTGTAAACAGTACTTATTCGTGATAAAATTATCCAAAAAGTTTACTATACTTTCTACTTTCCGACGTTTCAAACGGGTTATACCGCTCGTGATTACGGGTAGACTCTTGGAAAAACATGAGTATGTATAAAAGTCGTGAAAGTTTACTGTTTTTTTTTTCCCTTATTTGTTGTAAACTGTACGTGCGAGCAAATTCATGCACAACCATAGCCTAAGTTTTATGCTGACATCGACGCACAGCGACGCAATACGACTTTACTAACAAGCCAGCCCCGAACCGTGCCATCTGTCGCACTATTGCTGTAATCGATATCAATACAACTATAATACATACGAGTTTGTGAATCTAACACAATCTAACACAACTATTTGTTACCTTTATTTTCTAATATAGGTAACAAATAGTTTCATTCATTTAGCAAACGAACCGTACATATACGAGTGCATAGTAAGATTATTTTGACTTTATACGTATAAATGTATTACATTATTTAATCTACTTTTTCACGGGACATATCTAATCAATTGCAACTGTTTTAACTGCGACTTTTATACATACTTATGTTCTTTACTGCATACGGGACTTATTCGCGATAAAATTAAAAAGTTCTTCTTCTTCTACTTTCCGACGTTTTGAACGGGTTATACCGTCTACCCGTGACCAAGAGCGGTAAAAAACATAATCAATTGTAGTTCTTAGGATCACTTATTAAGGGCCACCGCAGACTAGCTACTTTTAGCATCGGCGATGGGCGATTTGGCGACTGCATCGATGCTGCATCGCGTTTTAGCGACTTCCTGCGTTCGATCGCGGTATCGGAAACGCGCGTTTTAGCGACTGCTCAGATGCCAAATCGATGCTACCGGCATCCGAATGTGTGAGGAGAGTAGCGTTCAGCTGCTGTGTCGCGCTTCTAAAAGGCGACTTAATATCCGCGTTTGGCGTTTTTAAGTGTGCGGTGTGGAGCGTTCTAAAAAGCGACTAGTTGCCGATCGCCGATACTAAAAGTAGCTTGTCTGCGGTGGCCCTAAGTCATGCGCGCTGATAGCCGAGTGGCCTTAGGTGATTGGAAACAATCTCCGAGGGTAAGCAACGACGGCGCGGTCAGACTGTATGTTACGACCGTATGTGACCATATGTTATGAACCTTTCCGTGATTCGGAGGTCACGTTTACCAGTCGGTCTCGGTTGTTATCATACGATAGCAGTCGTGAAGCTTAGTTGGAGGTCTTCAGACAGCTTACGATATCCTACTGCAAAATTACGTAGCCAAAACGTGTCTTGACAGTCCTCAACCCGCACTCGGTCAGCGTGTGGACGTATGGCCTTAATCCTCTTATGGATTGATAATAATAAAATCAAGTCATTAATTATTTTATTCACGAATACATTCACATCAGTCAGTCTTGTTAAGTAAAATTCAAATTTGGTCGGTTCCGTGACCACCTAAATTGGAAAGTTATAAATAAACTTGGAATATCACCAAGTTCGACAGCACTCAGCTCGTTATTACTTAACTACTTAAGAAGTATTTGTGGAATCTGCCAGTCCGTCTCAAATAGTATTATAAAATTAGAGTTTATTTTCTAATAAGTACTTAATTGATTAGAAGAGCTGTCAGCTAATAAGCTGACGTAATAGTAAGGTTCTATGCCGGCGTAATTTACCCTTAAAGCCCGACACGACGTGTAAAAGCTTAATAAGCTTTTAGAGGTGTATTATTTTATTTAAAGCATAATATGTGAATATATTTATAAAAATAATAACCTATCTCCTATCCTCAAAGATTTATCTAATGTGTTTGTAGTAACAGTGAGTACAGTAAATATTTATGCCGGTTTTTTTTTTTTTTTTAATTTCATCATCACCTCAGTGCCGTATGCAACTGTTGTGCTTGAGTGAGACCCCAAGCATTGCAGATGCCTGCATGTTCAAGTATGTTCAGAAGTGCAGTTGTTTTTTTTATGTATAATATGTATCTATTTACAAAACACGACGCGGTTGCCTAGAGGTATTTTTTAGGACTACGAGGTGGGAAAATCACTTCGGATCTTCAGCTCCTCGGGAACTCAAAATCCGGGAGTATGTGTACTCAAGACCGGCTCAGAAGCTTGGCTCGGCAGCGTGAGGAGGCCGATAGGAGGTCCACGCAAATCGGCGCTCCGTAGAAGGCCATGAATCGTAGCACAGCACCGTAGAGGCAGCCAACTTCCTGCCGTGGAAACCCCTAAATTAAGGAATGGTCTTTGTAGTGGGCCTGCCACCCCCCAGATTCGGGGGTAAATAAACAGGTTAACGGTGTAAAAAAAGGAATTTTGATAGTGAAAATGTTAGTGTAGTTATTACTTACATTTTTATAGCGCACTTAACTTAAGCCGATGTTTATTTACTTTTATACGATATCCAAATAAGCAGGGAAGCTTTTAGTTTTATGGCATTGCAAAAAGTGCTTCAGAAATGTTGTTTTGGCTATTAAAATACAATTTACCTAGTGTGAATTCTTGGTATATTGTAGCACTTCCACGCCTCTATGGGACTCGCGTTTAACCGAAACGCAGAGTGTATAAAAATCGGTGACATAAGGATAACATCACAACGAATTTCACAGCCAGCTAGACTCAAAGACAGTAGTCGACATTAAGGCCGCGGTCTCACAACGAGAGGGATCGTGGCTGCTTTGGTGTCGACGCAGTGAGGGATGCGGCAATGTAGGGTTACTAAAGCTGTCATTTGAGGTTGATCTTCTATGTAAGGATTATTAGTTGGTGCTTACAACAGTGTGGCTCTACTGCCTCTAAAAATATTTCTATATTACATTATATACTACTAATCCAAGTAGGTATATCTGTTTAGAACATGACATGATATAAAATACATTTCAAATATGTTTTTTATCTATTTTTTCAACTACAAGGTACCACAGAGAAGCAGGGCGAGATGCAGTCAGTATTTCATAAACATATTTTTTTCATATAAAATGGCTTTCATATATACATTTTCCTGCAATACCACTTATAATTTTGACAAAAAATCTCGATAAGCGCGGATCTGACTCGCACACCGGTGATTCTGTAGATTCGATTGATTGTGATATAATAGATTGGTGATTCGGGAAAAATGTGAAAACTATCATCATCATCATCATCAACAGCCTTTAACAGTCCACTGCTTGACATAGGCCTCTCCTTGAAAAGGAGTTATTGGACTACTATACCACGCTGGCATGTCGGGTTGGTTTCAAGTTTTCCTTCTCTTTGCATTGATGTTGTCTTGCGTAGTTTTAACTATTTTCTCTTTTAAACTATAGTTCTCAAAAAAATTTCCATTTTCAATTTGACTGACTTTTTTATCTCCAATCAATGTAATTTAATTATTTTCCTTTAATCATGTAATTTAATTTAATTAAAATTTGTACTATAATACTTGTTTCAATTAAAAGTAACCCATAAGTTTAGATTTGGAAAATAACTTGCTTATACGATGACGTACATTCATTGTGTTATACTTTATTTTCAAAGCTTCAAGAAGAGATTGCACACCATGGAAAAAAGTCAAACAATTTTAAAACAAAGATAGAAAATAAATTTATCCTGGAAGGGGTCCTGTCTCTGTTTTAAGAACCCTAAAATTGTGCAAACATTGTCACCGAGATGTTTGTGTTTACCTTATCTTCAAAAGCCTACAAAACAGTAGCTTAAAACCACTTCACAAAATGAATAAACATACCACATCATTCGATCCGCTCTTTTAGATCGCTGGGAAACTGATATTGAATTTATTCGCAGCTATACAATGCGGTAAACGACAACATTCTAAATTAATCCTTATGTATACAGAGTGAAGTTGCATTATCAGAAAAAAATGACAAATTTATTTTATATGCGTAGTTTAGTTTTGTTACAACTCTTTTGTTACTAGAATGATTTAGTTATTAAGTTTTATGAATATTGTAGTACATTACAGACAGCTGTCGTTACTAATCTAAACATTTACATTACATGACTTCGATTTCGGTAAAAACTCATTTAAAACTTGGATTGAACTTTGTATAATGCATTAGTAATATTTTTAACTTACCTTCTTGTAAATAATGCGCCAAAGGCACGTCAGGCCACACATAAAATAGCTTTCCGTAGTCACTCACAGTAGATTTAAAATTGCGTCAGTAAAAATGTTATAACATTTATGTTACTTATTTTTTCGTTAGTGCACGAAGTTTTCCAAGTAAGCTCATTTTACAGGTTAGGCCTCTAAAACGCCTGAACCTATGAAGTTATCTAAGCCGTTCTAGATTTTCTTTAAAGTTCACTACATAGACTATTATCATGTTTTTTTGTTCAGATTTTTCGCGCTACTCGTTTAGCTTTAAAGTTGAAAGGAAAGAAACTCGCAAAAGGATAACAACCTATAGCAAAAATCGTCTTAGCAACTTCTTAATGTTTTTTCTTAGACGTGAGATAAGAAAATTATTTGTAATTCAAATTTTTTTCTTTATGGATATTTGATTTTAGCATATTGTGGACGTAATAAAACACTTAATCATTCAGAGTTTCATCTATCTAGTACTAACAGTTTGAAAGATAATTTGAGGACGGACGCACATGACGAAACAACAAGGGTTTCGAGACGTGAATTACGGAACCCAAATGATTAATTCGTTAACAAATAATATACATAGTTTTTTTATACATATGATATTGAATGAAATTTTCCACAGACTCAATAAAGATCGAGTATCCGAACGCAATATTCACACAAGCGATACGAAGAACCGACCGAGTGAGCGTTCGAAATTCAATTTTAGAACATTTTTATTCCAATTTCAAATGTACTCCTGGACATGATGGAACATTCGAGTGGCCTCGCTTTTAGTTTGCTCAAACTAAATCCCTTAGAAAGGCGCTCTTATTGAACGTTAGTGAAGTAGATGGTTCTATCATAGAATATTCTGGGTTTAATATTGATGTACGTAGAATAAGTCGATTTAAAATGCAAGTTTTAACTCATTCTTTTTTATTAAACATGCCTGCCAAAGTGACTCTTCTGTAACTTATTTAAAGTAAAATAAAATAAAAATTTATTTGTTGTTTATATTTAAGAAATTATATATACGAAACATTTCTACCAACATATACAAATACATCGTATATTATTATCACTTAAAAGATTGAGGAAGTAGAGCCACGCTGATTTTACCGTGGCAGTACTACCCTCATACAGAAGACCATCCTAATAATGACAGTTTTCTTGCTGTTGAATTTTGTTGGTGAGTGTGAGACCGGAGGACCAATCATATCACATCAAAACATCTGACCAGGCCGCCATGGTATGGGTTACAGTGCTGCATTGCCTACCCTCACAATGAGGATGATGACCACATATGCCTCCATACAATAGCTTCATGCGACTTTCACCAGATTCTCGGACCACTTTAATCCATCAACGCTGAGTCTTTCGGTATCAATATTAATTATTTATTAGCCTATTGCAAAAAAGTGTGATTTAAAAAAATGCGATTCATGACAGAAATTCCTTAAATGTGTTAAATAGTAAAGAAATAAATGAGCATTGAATTATTTTCATAAATTTATATTTTTTTAACGTCTTACGATAATTGTTGTTGTCTGAGCTATATGAATCTACAGGATACGCTAAATTTCAAAAGTTCCACCTTTTACCCAGACCGATAACTTCTTTACATTAAATAGTTTAGCTTTGGAACTTGTAAAAGTTTCTTAACTTGCATTGTTCAAAGTTCTTTGTGTTTAAAAATAGTCATTTGCGATAAGATGAGCGGTTTGCCTCATTCTAGAACTTGTAATAGCTTTCTACCTTCTATTACGTACATAAAACTATTTATACGAAGTTTGCGTTAGAGTTATCATTGTTTTTTCAATTAAAATTGCTTACATTGATTTCTTTAAAATAAAGCTATTTTATTGCGTAATTAAGCATAGGTAGACCAAATAAAAAAAAACAACAATCCATAAAGTCCCACTGCTGGGCTCAGGTCTTCTCTCAGGAGTGGGTTAAAACCATAGGTCCTCAAGCTGACCGAGTGCGTGTTGGGGTCTGGTAAGACACGTCGTGGCTACGTAATCTTGCCGTTCGATGGTTTTTAAGCTGCCCTAAGGCTTTGCACTAAGCTTTACGACTGTTATCTCAGAATAACAACTTGGACCCATTGCTCGAATCACGGAAACGCTCATATAAAACGGTCACCCATCTAGATACTGACCGCACCGTCGTTGCTTACCCTCGATGATTGTTTCAAACCACCTAAGGTCACTTGGCTGTGAGCGCTTGCTTTAGCAGATCACCAACTAATGAAAATCACCTTTTACCCACCGGTTCAGAAATCACTAAATGAAAAGGTTATTTGTATCAATAAAACAATATTATACGGTCAAAGAAAATAACCACCAGTTGATGGCTGGTGGTATCCGTGGGGATTTCCGCATGGGAACAAAAAGGATAAAGGAAAAAAATAAGTATACAAATGAAAACGATTGAACTTTATAAAATACAGAAACCTTTTTATACCAAATAGGTTTAATACTTTAACCAGTAAATAGCCAGTTTCAGCCACCACGTTTGAAAATCATTGGAAACAATATGGGATGTATACTTACTTTTTCAATTTCCTTTGTAAGATCAGGATTATACATGATCATGGGATATAGGACAGAACCCGTTTACATCTACGTTTGAGTCATTTCACAAATTGGGTCACAAAACTTTATATGTTGTACTAAACATTTGTGGCTCTGTGCAGTTTTAAAATAAGATATTATCTATATATTTAACAATTTACTAGATCAGTGATAAGTGAATGTGTATGGAATTATCGGAAGAGATCGTCATCGATGAACATTTATCAACCAAATTGATGTTATCATGAAAAGGGGCCATATGAATAGCACCAGGAATCGACTAGCATGTATGAAGCGATTCGTTGTCGTCAATGCTTCGTCCACATTAATTAATCGCTTCATACACATAACACAAAGAGGGGAGTCACTCCCGTAGTAAGTTGATGTAACTCTATATAACCTAGGTCATCGGCTCAGATGAGGCATAAAAAAGAAAAATATTTAAAGATACTTTTCAGTCAAATGCTCAGTTAACATATTTCTTCATACAGAACAATCAAAGCAATCCATCTTGTTCAAGACTATTTTATATTGGAAAAGCATTTAGTTAACCTTAAGCAGAAGACAAAAAATGCTTCATAGAAGAGTATTGGAGACTGATAGAAAACGGCATTGAATTCAAAAATAAAATAAAATCTTTTTCTTGAAATTCATATGTTATTAGATGTTTCACATCAATACATAGCATATTTGTATTTAAAATGTTTAAAAAAAAAATCGATCAAAATACAATCAGAAATTCAGAAAAAAACAATTTCAGAATGTGCCCAGTGGGGCACATTCTGAATTTGAATATTATTTTGTATAGTTATATTTCAAGATGTCCTGGACTCTACTTAATCAAGGAACTATCATTGGTATGTTATAAAGAATTTTTTTGTTAACCACTTTGTAGAATAGTTCTAATAAAAAGTTGCAAGAACTTTGTATTTCTGTTGTTAAATCTATTAAAGGCACAGAAAGATATTCAGTATCGTAGCGTGCCGTATCAACTTTGCTCCAGTAGAAGAATTATTAATATTTTACTTATTTACAAGAATGGTAACTCTTTATACGATATACGATACACTATGATACTGCATTCTTCGTTTTATTCATTGTTTTTTTTATCCTTTTTTTTCTTTTGCACGAATGTCATAATTTATGAATTGTGCTCATTTTTAATAAACCGTGAAGTTTTATATCCGAGTTGTAGTAACAAATTAATGGCAGTCTCTTGTTACATCTCCAATATTATTTATGGTCCTGCGGGTTTCACCGCTGAATTCATAATAGTACAATCTTTTTTGTTGTTCATGTTTCAACCATTTTTTCCTTTTCTTATTGACTGTTAAAAAGTCTATCTAATATCAAAATTATTGAAAGATTATTTTATTCCAAGTTTACGTCTACACAATAGATGCAAGTAATAATTTCCACCCGTGTGTCTGTCGGTTACCACAGTAAAGAGGAGCCTAGCTCTTCCTCAAGAATCAAAGTATCTTCATTAAAATAGAAATCTGCGGGATTGCTACCATGTATTTTTTTGTTAACGAGTATCCAATATTTAGGTAGTAGTAGTAGTAGTAGGTGGCGCTGTTCGCCTTGTTAACATCGGCTCCGTGTTAATAAAATATTTAAAATAGTAAATAACCAGGAATTGATAAGAAAGTGACATTTAAGTGCTCAACTAAGGCAAGAGATGCTGTGATATTGTTATCTCGTTACGAAACTAAACCATTATGATCTTTGTGTTATGTGATAGTGATCGGCTTCGTTAAAAAAAAAAAAAAAGTACATCTAAAGAGCTGAGAAATTGACGACAAAGGTAAGCACTTTGGTTCCGAGACCACATCGACAGACTGAAATGGTTAAATAATGTACACAGTGAGAAAAATATCAAAACGAATATAAAAGAACCGTTATTTTACAACATTTAAAATTGATCAACAATTGCTGTCAAAAACAACTGTCAGCTTTGTGTCATCTATTCCCAGATAGATAACGCCACTGTACATTTATAAGATTTAAAAATTTGCAAATAGCGCTACCTGCTGACACAGTAATTGAAACAATAATTATTGATCTCTGATCTATATCACCAAATTTAGACTACTCAAAAATAGAGGTCGCTACTGTGTGAAGTCGCTGTTGCATATTGGAATTTGGAAGCATAAAGTCTGAGAATGTTACTATTAGAAGGCGACAAAAAACTAGACAACCTGATTTGAATGTGTCCGATTCTGTTGTGGACGATACGATGATTAATTCATCTTCTGAAGACTTGAATATATCTGTAAGAAGTATTCCTGAATATTCATCAATTAGTTTAACAGAATTTCATGATCTAAAGAAAGATGTCATACAACTGCGAGACGAATTGTCGATTGCTCATGAAGAGATTATTAATTTAAACTATGAATGCAATAAACTTAGGACAGAACTAATTAACAAAAACAATCAAATAAAATTATTAAAAAATGTATCCTTAAATACGTCAACACGTGAGTCACATAATACACCACAAAATGTTATAAGCACACCAACACATATTAGAAAAAGTATATACCGGCCCTCGTCATTACATTGTGCCCGTAAGAAACTGTTGATCCAAGATGAAACACCTAGAGGTAGAAAGATATTGTCACAGTCAATAAGAATCGAAACGTCGCCTAGTACAACTTTCAGGAGTAAACATCCGGTGGAGGAGGCTCTCAGCGAAGTTAAAAATCGGAAACCATCCGCCATACCTAATACAACTAAATCTGTCATTAAGGGACAAAATCGTACAACAGATGGCGCTACAAGTACAGAAAAAAAGAGAATTTACATAGTGGGTGATCAACAGGCACGGTATTTGGCTCGACAAATGCATAATGACATGAACATTAAGCGTAATTATTCTTACAATATATTTGGATTAGTAAAACCACGGGCTACGAGTAGTGAAATATTAGACACATGTAGAAATATTAGCAGACAACTTACCAGCAATGACATAATAATCCTGTCTTTTGGGTGTAATGATAAATATCCATATCAGTTTTTCTCAAATCTTAACAATATACTTTATCATTTCCGTAACCTAAAAGTATTTATTGTTAGTGTCCAACACAATCCATACCTTAATGAACGTTTATTGAACCAAAACATAAAATTGTACACTAGAAATTGTAAAAGCTGTGGTTTTGTTGAAGTTAGTGGTAATATGTATTTGTGCGACTACCTTAAATTTGTTAATATTTTGAGTTTTAAATTGCAGGTGGAAGTAGAATGCCTATTGTATGCTAAGAAATTACAAAATACGAATTGTTCAGTGCAAGCAGAGAGCTCTTCTCACACTAGATTAGCCGTGGAATCTGGAGCTATCCCTAAATTGAGTAAGGCCACTATACCATGCTACTATAAACCAAAACAAACACAATTATATATTGTTGCGGACTCGAAATGCCTTGATTGTACTGCTGAATTAACAGAGACTAAAATAAAATTAACCCCTACCATAAAAAAATTGACCCCTACCATAAAAAAAGGAACAATACCGTACTATTTTTCGCGATCTAGATTAAAGTCGCCAAAAAATCGCCACAGTCAACCGATAAATGACACTCAGGACGGTAAGTTTTTTCGTCCATAACACTGAATACTATTTGACTATTTTACATCAAAATATTGCGGGTGCCCTAAATAAAACTGATGCTATTGTGATAGCATTATCAGAATTGTCAGAAAAGGGAAAAGATGTTGGTATTTTATGCCTAACAGAGACATTTATCCAGAGAGGTACTGAGCATATGTTGAGGCTACCAGGATATAAATTAGCTTCATCGTATAGCCGTACTTCAAAGAGGGGGGGTACATGTATATTAGTTAAACGTCAGATAGACTACAAACCTGTTGTAAACATAAATGACTTGGCTTGTAACTTTAATTTTGAGTGTACAGGTATCGAATTGACATCACAAAAATTTATAATCATTTCTATATATAGAACCCCAAATAGCAACCCCTATATCTTTATTGAGAAGCTCGAAGAAATGCTTTTACGAATAATGCGTAGAGATAAAAGGGTAATAATATGTGGCGATTGGAACATTGACACATTAAAACCAAGCAAAATAACTGAAACACTTAGGAGTCTTCTTAAAAATTTCGATATGGTACTACATATAAAATCACCAACACGTCAACTAGCCTGTCTCGATCAATTTGCTACTAATATAAAAAAAGGAATTGTAAGTGACATACACTATCTAGCTTTATCAGACCATGAAACGGGCCAGACTTTAACGATAAAATCACATAAAAAACGTGAAGTAAAGTGTTGGTACGATCAGGTGAGAGACTATAATGATGAAAATATAAAAAAATTCTGTTTTAACCTTTCATCGATTAGCTTCTCAGAAATATATAACAAATCAAACTTAAATCAATCTTTCCAGGAATTCCATCAATTATTAACACTATTTTATAACCTCCATTTTCCTACTCTAACAATCAAAAGAAATAATAAAAGAAAAACAACATCATGGCTAACGAGAGGAATTAAAAAATCAACTGCAGTAAAAAGACATCTTTATTTTAAATATAAGCTATCCGGTAAAAATAAGACACAAAATAAAAAAACGTACAAAAACTACAATAGAATACTAAAAAAGTGTATATCGAAGTCACAACAAATACAACATAAAAAATACATTGCTACTAAAATAAATAAATGTAAAGCAGTGTGGGATATTATTAATGAAAAAATTGGATCTGATGATGTAAAAACTGACATAAACACAATTATAAAAGATGACATGACATACGATAACCCTGTTGACATATGTGAGGCATTCAATAGTTATTATATTAACTTTACACACGACATAAAATTCGATTTTAAGATTGAGGACATTAATAAAACTTTGACCCAGTATAATAATATTGATACAATTTTCTTAAAACCTACGAACGCTATGGAAGTATTCACAACCATTAATAGCCTTAACAATACTTTATCAGTCGGCCTCGATGAAATTAGCACAAAAATAATTAAAACTTGTTCAAAAAATATTTGTGAACCTCTTAGTCATTTAATTAATATGTCCTTTGAAGAAGGCTCTTTCCCAGAAATTCTTAAAAAGTCTATTGTTAAGCCACTATTTAAAAAGGGAGACGTAACAAATATAAGTAATTACCGCCCTATTACACTAATACCCATTATTTCTAAGATATTTGAAAAAATTGTCTTAAAAAGGCTTTACGATTTTGTTACCGAAAAAGAAATTTTAAAAAAAGAACAGTTTGGATTTCGAAAAAATAGTACTACATCTTTAGCGTGTTTTAGCCTTATTAAAGAAATTACTGAAGCGATAAATGACAACAAGCCTGTAACTGCAGTTTTTTTAGATATGAGCAAGGCATTTGATTTTGTTCATCATGAGACTCTACTCCATAAATTAAGTCGATACGGCATAAGGGGTAAGGCTAATGACTGGCTCAAAAGCTATCTTTCAGATCGGACACAATGCGTTGAAATAAAAAAACTTGAAAATGATACTAAAATTAGTTACAGATCAAAATTTCAAAGCAACCGACTAGGTGTTCCACAAGGTAGCGTTTTGGGTCCATTTTTGTTTCTACTTTATATTAATGACCTACCTAATGTCACTCGACATAGGACTGTACTGTTTGCGGATGATATTACACTTATAATAAAATGTCAAAATAAAGATATATATGAAGAAGACATAAATAGCACTCTCGGCGACGTTGTGCATTGGCTCTGTATCAATAATCTTAAAATAAATCTACTCAAAACGAAAATGATACAATTTCAAACTTATAGACAAAAAAAACTTGATCTAAATATAATTTACAATAATACTAAAGTAGAAGAAGTGGATTCTACAACGTTTCTAGGGATAGTCTTAGATAAACATTGCAGTTGGAAGTCGCACATTGAACATGTTTGCGACAAGTTAAATAAATTTGTTTATGCCCTAAAAAGAATCCGGGAAACGGTTTCGACAGATGCAGCACTCGGTGCTTATCATGGCTATGTGTCCTCTGTACTTGCATACGGCTTACTATTGTGGGGAAATTCAGTTGAAATCGAGAAGGTATTTCGTGTACAAAAGAAGTGCGTGAGAGCAATATGTGGGGCATGGTTTATGGATAGCTGCAGACCAATTTTTAAAAGGTTCAACATTTTGCCACTGGTTTGTATGTACATAAGGGAACTCTGTGTTTTTGTCAAGCAGCATCCTCAATACTTTGATCTTCAATCAAATGTAACAAAAAGAGATGTTATACCTAGAAATGTGTACAAAATTTATCAACCAAGGAGTAAACGAGAAATTCATAAAAGAAACTCCTACATAACTGCCATTAAAGTATACAATAAATTGCCAAATGTTTTTAAAGATCTGCCCCTAAAAATGTTTAAAACTCAAATAACAAAATGGCTACTTGATAAATGTTTTTATAATTTGAATGAATTTATGACATATAAGGAATGAGTACATATTGACATACTTTTTGTGTTTTTTTTTTTTTTTTTTTTATATTATTCTCTTTAATGACTGACAATAATAATTATTCTGACATCTTTTAAAAACTGCATACATTAATTTTACTATTGACATCTATTAAAATGACAAAATATTAATTGAACTATTGTGACATTTAATTATAATCTTACCATTTGAACTATTTATATCTGTAATTATTATGTGGAAATGTACGGAAATTATTGTGCTCTAGTAATATTTAAAAAATATATATATTATTGCATGCTTTTAGTACAATAAGGGATTAAACCATTTGCACACCATTGTTATGGTAGAATGTACTTGATCCTTGTAAAAACGTTATCACCTGTTCTGTACTACATTCTTGCAAATAAATAATTTCATTTCATTTCATTTGGGGACAGACAGTTCCAGAGTTTAGCACAATTGAGAAAAGAACTTTAGAAATATAAAAAGTATGGCAGTTTTTATAAAATATATTCGAAATTAATTCAGCTGTCTCTCTGTTACGTTTTTAATGTCAAATCGCTGCACTTATTAAGGAGTTCAGAGATCAGTTCAGAGATCACTTACTCCGTGATCGTGGCACTGTTACAAGCTCCAGATGTTTTATAGGATCTGAAATATCACAGCATGATTTTTATGGATTTGTAAATGCAATCTGTAGGTAACAGCTGAAATTAACATCAAATAAAATAGAGATACAATAAAGACCCTATTGTGGTATGATAAGTTATGAGAGTTTCCCTGATTATGTCACTGATGTAGGTTACGTTAAGCAGTCGGTCCCGGTTGTTATCATAAGATAAAGAGACCTTGGGGCTTAAAACAACTAACGGCAAGATTAACCACAACGTGTCTTGCCAGACCTCAACCCGCACTCGGCTAGCCTGACGACTTATGCCCTAAGCCCTCTACTGAGAGGAGACCTAACCCCAAAAATGTTGGTGAAAATATAACTATAAAATATATAAAAACTAAAGTATCTATATTCTCGCTTCTCTTCTGTCGTAAAAAATAGTCGAAATTCTAAAGATTTTACATTCTAAGCTTTTTCTTTCTTACATAACGAAATTAAAAACTGTTAGAACGGTAGTAAAAGTTTTAAATAAATTATGTTGTTCCGCTCTTAGTTAGTTTATTTAATTAAAACAGAGATCTAACTTCGAAAGGAGAATTGTAATAAAAAAGTTAATTAAGACCGCTTAGAAAAACTTTTTAGAGATAGCTAACACTAAGAAAGATTTCTTTATTACGGGTACTTTATAAATGTTTAACAAATTGATTAGATTAATTTTTATCTTGTAAAGATATCAAAGTTATAGTACTCGTTTAGAAAGATTATCTTAAGGACCAAAATGGTCCTTAAATCAATTGCACTGTTATAATTTCATTCATGTTAAAACTATTTTTTTAAATATTATATTAGCTTAACCCTTAACAGTGAAAGTCCAGTCGAAATTGGTCCAACCGTTCCAAAGGTTACCCGGACCATAGACAGACAGACAAACATTTAAAAACTGACTTTTTGATGTAAGTTTCGTAAATTTTATCATCTGTTTTTACCTACTTACTGCAAGCAGACGCTTCAATTTAGTTTATTTGTATAGATATCTTTATGATCAAGTTTTATCCAACTAGGAGTAATATATGAATCAGAGTATTACCCATTAGAAGATAGTTTTAAATCTTAACCTTCTTCTTAATTATAAAGAGCAATATAAGAAACGCCGTTATCCTGGATTGTAAAAGAGCCGCATCGTTTCTTAGAGATGTTCAACTTTTACTGCTCTGCCCCGTAAAAAAGGTAATCTCTCTCTCGGTTTTATTGTTTTTCCTAACTGAAAATAGAAGTGAATTATCTAACAATAAAAAAGCACTAGAAAGTACACATACGAAAAGTCGATATGTATTATGACAAAATATCTGTCCAGGATTAATTTGTAGTAATGATTTTCCAACAATTTTAAAATAATACGTTTAGTTATGTTTTTACATATTTTTTCCTTTCTTTTAATTTACCTTCCACTAGAGGTACGGTCTTTTTATGTCAATTAATTAATCAATTCAATTATCAATCAATCTCTCAACACGTCATTTCAAAAACAATTTGAACATTATTGTGGAAAAGCCCTATCTATCCTTTTATTCTAACGTTCTATTGTGAGCCTACAAAATCGGTTGATACGGCAGTATTCACATCCGCCGTGTGAATGAATAACAAGTTAACAGCAGTTGAAAAGGCTCAGGATTGCCCACACTTAGTGCACGCTTGGCCGTGCATGAAATTGAGCACATTCGCGCTACCCTCGCACCTCACCTTTACATACAGATGAGAGGCAGAATTTCAGTTGTTATTCCAAACTAGTGTAAAAGCTTAGTTATAATAAGCTATCATAATTTTGTTACTTTTAATTTCAGAAAATAATATTTTGTTTTTGCTTTTAGCAATTATTAGTGTACGTCGAGATTTTAGGTAATGAATAATTAGACCCTATAGCTTACAAAACACCTAGAAGATATTTAGATACTTAGTAACAGTTTAATTTCACGTATTTGTTTGTTATATTTTTGATATTTTTTTTGGAAACTTGTTTGATAATTCATTATTATTAAACTTATGACAAAAGGAGATGGTCCAAAATGTATGGACCAAAAACCCAGAATCGATTGGGACTAAATGGGTATCAGTAGTTTCATTATATTGTACAATTCACCCCACCGAAAGCGCAATGCCCAAATCAATGGGGTATAAGAGCTATAGACTGACAAAGTCTATAAAAAATCATGAGTTACTTGTGATTTTGATCAGTTTATAGAATATGAGCAATATTCTAACGACTATAACGACAGGATTACTATACTATTGTTTACTATCAACCATTTATGTTTATAATTATTACTCATCATTAAAAAAAAACAATTTAAAAAAAAAACGAGCTTGCTAACTGACAATTGCTAACTAAAGAAATGACAAGCATGCAAAAGAGTTGTTATTTTATGACGCCGTTTTACCGAATTAATATATGTACTAATGCTTGTATTGGACTCTAAACTAAAGCCGGTTCCAAAAATAACGGGTCAGTCACATAAACCCGAATATCTCCCGAACTACGTATGCCATCCTAATGAAACGAAGACTGTTCAATTGAGAATTTAATTATACAGATAAAAAATAAAATAAAACTTAGTTACACCCACAATATTAATCTTAAATTAAAAAAAAACTAAAGTAGTCATATTTTTCTTAAGATTACATTTTTTTTATGATTGTTTTTTTGCTGTTTTTCATCACTTTCTTCATTTAATACTTTGTATTGCCTCCACGAGCTCTTCTGACAGCTTCCAGGCGATTAGGCATGCTGTACACCAAATTTCGGAGCCGGTGCTGAGGAATACCTTCCCATTCCTCCACCAGTGCTTGTATGAGCTCGGGAAGCGTGATTGGTGGGGGGTTTCGACCTTTCACGCATCTCTGAAGCTCGTCCCAGGCGTGCTCGATGGGGTTTAAGTCCGGGCTTCGCGCTGGCCACTGCATGAGTTCGATACCGACCTCTTCAAGGTAGTCATGTACAATTCTGGCGGTATGGGGACGCGCATTATCATGCATTAATATGCCATGCCGGTCCATCCTGGCCATGAAAGGACCTACATGTTTATTGAGGATCTCTTCCACGTACCTCTCTGCATTTAGAGTTCCATTTTGAATGAGCACCAGCTCGGTGCGGGCCTCAGCAGAAATCCCAGCCCAAACTTGTACGGAGCCTCCACCGTACGCCACTTTTTCCTCCACACACGCTTGATGGAAGCGCTCCCCTGGTCTTCTGTACACCAACTGCCTACCATCATGCTTATAAAGCATGAATTTAGACTCGTCCGTGAACATTACCCTAGACCAATCGTCTAGTGTCCAGTTTAGGTGTTCGCGCACGTATCTCTGTCTTGCAATTCGATGTCCCCGTTCCAGTTTGGGGCCATTTGCGGGCCTCAATGGTTTCAAATTTGCTTCAGCAAGACGTCTTCTTGTTTCTTGTTCTTGTCTTCTATTTGAGCGCTTAAATTGCCACCTCCAAAGCGAATAAAGTGAGTTTTTAGACCAACAGCAGTTTGAAAACGATTTCGGAGCATTGTAGCCACCAGTTGTCTGTCTTCCCTGGCCGTTGTGCATCTTGGTCTGCCATTTCCTGGTCTTCTAAGGTGTGATCCGGTCTCTTGGTACCGCTGGACTACCCGCTGAACAGTCGACAAAGATACACCAATGTTTCTGGCTGTTTCACGCTGGCTCCGCCCAAGTTCCAAAAAAGTTAGGATTCTGGTACATTCCTCTAGCGTGACTGCCATGCTTCACCTCACAGAATAATAATTATGCACGTGGAAGACGTTCACGATATTTTTTTTTGTGACAGAATAGAAATGGAAAGCATCCATAATGACATGAAACAAAAATTTTGTTTTTAAAAATAGTCATTTTTTTAAATTTTGTTTTTCTAATGAAGTTTTTTTCATCAACCAGTTTAAATAATATGCTATTAGAAGCGCAACTAAAAAGTCTTTATTCTGTTTTTTATTTCATTGATCTAGCTTTTACAGTTCTGGAGGTATTTCAATTTTTGTGACTGACCCGTAATTTTTGGAACCGAGTGTAGTTGTACCTACATTACTGCTCGACATAGTGATTACTGAGTTGAATGTTATAACTTTTACAGTAATCTTATTATGGCTATTATGGTTGTTAATCAGTAATAATTATCGTTTTTGTAAAAATTGGAAACTCATCATCAGTCAACAAGTAACTCATGATTTTTTCATACATATTTTGTCAGCCTCTAGCTCATACACCCCAGTGATTTTGGCATTGCGCTTAGGGTGGAGTAAATCGTGCATTATAATGAACCTACTGATACCTATTTAGTCCCAATCGATTCTGGTTTTTTTTTGGACCATCTCTTTTACAACAAATAAGGAAATGCATACTGTTGAATTGCAGTCTAAATCTATTACGCGTTATAACTAAAACTTTTTGCGTTTATAACGCCTTTATAAAAAGCTATTTGTAGAGGTGCTGTTCAAAGTTTATGTTGTAAAAAGTTAATCTTTAGAGCTTAGAGACATCCCAGTTTGAACTTAGTAAACTAAATAATTAAATATCGTCCATTATATAAAATTATTATCGTGTCACAATATTATCTGCCACACTCCTCCGAAACGGCTTGTTCGATTCTTGTTAAATTTTGTAGCTTTATTCAGTAGAAATTAAACTGTTTTTATACCACTAGAATTCGAGTAAAACCGGGGGCATCAGCTGTCTATATACTAATATATATAAAGTAAAAACTTTGAACCCATTTTTACGGAAATTATTGTGGTAACGGAGGAGTATGAAACTTGTCACAATTAAATTTCATTTGAAGACGAGCACAGGAATTAAAAAAATAAATAAAGATAAATTAGTAACTGAATTATAGTCGAATTTTGACCAATGAGCACTCACTGTTTGAATTTAAGCAGAATACTAATCAGACCGTGAAATAACCTCTAGTTATAAAACAAAATACATAATGAATCTGAAACTTCAAATAACATTACCTCTCCGAGAATTACGTTAAATAGTCAAAATTTATTGTATTGTAAAATAACTAAGCTAATTAACAAACTGTTACTCTGATTCAAATTAATTATCATTGTTTGCTTAAAACTATAAGCTAGAGACGTCGTTTGAATTAAGTTTTACATATTATATTTACGATATCTTTCTTTTTCATTTGTTAAAACAGTGTATTTTACCTACATTTTCATTCAAACCCGTAATTTTGACTAGACTTCGGAGGTACCACCATCACATGGAAGGCTAAACTAAAATGATATAATTTCTGTCGTGTTTCATTGGTGAGTGCGAGACCGGGGGCCCAAGCAGACAGAATCATCTCATTAGGCCGCAATAGAGTGGGTCACTATGCTGCATAGGCTACACTGACAATGAAGATGGGGACCACTACTCCCACATTTTTCACGCTTCTATTCACGCTCAAACTAACATTGTAGCGTCGCCTTGGCTTAATCAGTGATTATAGAATTATAATCTAACAATAGAACCTTAATAATGTTTCCACTTAATTCAAATTAATTATGATCGAATTTCGACCTCTTAGCGAACACTAGTTGTTGTTATTATTTCAACATGTAAATATAAAACAGAATAGCAAAAAATATATACAAGTTTTGCGGCAAGCTATCAACAACACGTGTCGCGCCAATTTGCGAGGGTACACAAAAATGTTATGCAGGCTAACTCAATTAATCGACCTTTGAAACCTTTGTGATGATGTCGGTGTGGTAAAGTGCTTTGAAACAAGTATCCGGGAGTTCGTAATTTAAAAAACTGGTGTAATATTTATTTTGCTCTGATGCTGTAGCTCTAAAGGCAGTCTATCCATTCCTTTGTTGAATGGCTTATTTCTTTGTAAAGGTAAAAGTCCTTCTTTTTATGTTCTTACAGCTTTTAAAAGGTTTACGGGCCATTGTTCTATTGGAAGCTACGGATGAGAGTTTTACTTGTCGGATGCTTTTGAAGACTTTCAGTAAGGTATTTAACTGTCAATTATTAAATGTTTTTCTATTCAAAGTAATGAGATCTGTTAACATAGCTATTGTCATGTGATTCGTTTTTATTGGGTATCTGGCATACTAGACCGTGGTTCTTTACGCGTATATGTCAGTTAATGTGGTAAAGAGTATTCCATGTCCATCCTCAATGATCAATGTACTTCGATGCCATGAACGCGTACTTTAATCCAACGGTAACGGAACGATATTTTATTATAAACTAACTTCGCCTGCATCGATATCGGCAATCCCGGTAAAAAGTAGCCTATGGCGTTTCTCAGGCTTAAGAATATCTGGGTACAAAAATTCATTTAAATCGGTAAAGTAGTTTTTGATTTCATCGCGAACAGACATACATACAGACGCAGCGGAGTACTTTATTTTATAGTATGTAGATATTAGTATAGAGTATAGGTAAGTATCTTCTTTTATGTTATGGCTTACTTAATTTTTATTTTATTCAGGAATGAATAAAGACAAAATACTAAGATTTTGATGTATACAAAATACAATAAATGTAGAAAGGAAAGACAGAATTTTAAATGTAAACAAAGTCTTCGCCTATCCATTTGCAAACAAATCAATAGTTAGGTTCGACTCCAGGAATCCATTTAGCACAGTTAGAATTCCTAGTACCGGCGAGTGTACTTTCGCAATAGTGCGACACAAAAGCAATGCTTTTAGTGTCCGAACAACTAAAGTTATTCACTGTGTTTCTTACGGAAATGTTGTAAAATCATTTATTGAGAATAAATTTCTTTAAACTTTGCTGTTATAAGTAGGACAAAATAAGCTTTCTTTAGCGGTGTCAGGTAAGTAAGTGTCGTCATCACATCACATCAACAGCCCTTGACAGTCCTCTGCCAGACATAGGTGTCTACTTAGAAAGAAGGTTTTGTCCTACTATAGCACGCTGCACATACGGATTAATATTGCCCTACGTAGTTTGCTCCCTAACTCGCCTTATGCCAATGCCCAAGCTAGCCTACTGGTCCTCAATTTACTTTAGATCAAAGAATGATTTATCTACTTTACTAAAACTATGGCGACTTCCACATACATTGCATGCAAAATACGCACAATAACGCCATCTACTGAAGAAAAACTGAACCACGGAATAACTATACGGAGTAAGTACTAATCCTGAATCGCGATATAGACATTGTCGCGTCAATTAGCTTAAATACAATACCCCAACATCACGATCACCTCGCCTGATAGGAGGTTCCTTTCTTTATGTTGGAGGATCACGGTATACTCATTACTCCACAAAATTACAATTGTGTTATTAAATTCTCAAGCATTTCTGAATACAAATACAACCTTTGAAAATAGTCCTTATCAATTGTTACTTGTGTTGTTGTAAAGTTACAGCATACAATAGAAAAAAAAAAAGTGAATTCTAGAAATAAAATCAGTGTCGTAAAAATATCATAACTTTGTATGAATAAAATATTAACCTTTTCATATTAAAAAACAAATGGGGGTCAAAATAAGTAAGGTAAAGCTTGATTTCTAAATGACTATTTTGTTTTTGTGCAATTTCTGTAACTACAATTAATAAAAACAGAGATAAGAGGTATCATTACGAGCCAAAAAGCAAGACCGCTCTGAATCCAAGTGGTAATTATGTAAATGTGGTACTTACTGAATTAATTTTCTTGCCATTGTCATAGTAAATAAATAATAAATAATAATAATAAATATTTTGGACATCTGACACACAACATCATCTAGTCCAAAGCTAAGCAGAGCTTGTGTTATGGGTACTAGACAACTGATATAATTACATAAACATACTTTTTTTTTGTAAATACATACATATTATACATAGAAAACACCCAGACTCAGAAACAAATATTTGTGAATCACACAAATAATATTTGTTCCGACCCAGTAACCGAACCCGAGACCTCTTGATCAGCAGCCGCATACGCTAACCACTAGACCAACGAGGCAGTCAGTTATTATTTATCAGTAATGATTACGTCCAGAAGTTCATCATCATTATTAACAACTCATAAAGCCTCACAGCTGGGTTCGAGTCTCCTCTCCGGGTCTGGAGGGTTAAGACTATATGTCCCCAACTTGGCCTAGTACTGGCGACTGGCAAGACACGTTTTGATTACGTAAATCTTGCCGTTGGATGTATTTTAGCAGCCCGAAGGTCTCATAAGCTTCACTACTGTTATTATAACAACCAGGACCAACTGCTTGAACACCGATTCACGGAAACGCTCATAACATATCATGCCATATGCGATCACCCATCTAGATATGGCCGGGCCGTCTTTGCTTACCCTCGGAGTTTATTTATAATTACCTAAGACCACTCGGCTGTGAACTCCATAAGATAGGCTTTAATTTTCATTTGAAATGATTCATCAGAATTATTTAAAAAGATTATAAATGCCTATAACATGCAATATAATATGTATAGCACAAAGATAATATAAGTTGAGTCAGTTGCGTGCGAGTATATAGATATTTGGATATTGGAGAGGCCTATGTCCAGTAGTGGACTGCGATATGCTGACGATGATGATAATGAACATAAGTTGCCGTTATTAGATGTGTATTTAAAAAAAATCTACAAATAAAGTTCAGAAAAAGTAGTTTTAGCTATCACAAGATTCATATCAATTTAGTCAGTGTGCCCTTCAGGTGAAATAACCAACTCAAGCTTCAGTGAAGTGTAAATACTGTCAAGATAATCTACTCGTCACAATGTTATTTTGGAATGTTATATGTGTATTTTACCTCTGAAACTATTACAGGCATCTGACATCTTTAGAATCAAAATATAATACATATCATATTTGATTGATCTAATGTACAATGGAGTCTTTGCATTATTTGGTTCGGCATTTAAATGAGGATACACGCATCTTGGATTCTACTAATGCTGTCCATCAGGCAGAATAGAGTCATTTTGGTAGCTGTAAATATGTGACTCTCAATGCTACAAGTACTCAAAACATGTAAAGAATAATTTCTGAACTGGTCGTTAAGAAATATTATGTTAAACATAATGTTTACACCACAAATTATTATCTTTTATTATATTTTAGTATCATTATACTTAACGCTCTCTTTTTTAATAACTACCCTGCCAAAGTCTTCTCTTTACCTTGCCTGGTGGAAAGCAAGAGTAGAATTCGAAAGCAGTGGTCACATACTCATTACGAAGTCAAGTAATGCAGTATGTTGACCCACACTAATGCACTTTTTTGAGATGCCTCTCCTTCTTATAAATAAACTGACTAACAGAAGCAGTCTTCTTCTTCTTCCTAGCCTTATTTCCAATATTATTTGGGGTCGGCTACTAGTTCAACCAGTTTTACTTGAATATCAGTTTTTCCACGGAGCGACTGGCATCGGACCTCCGCAACCCTAAGAGAGAACTCAAATTTGAAGGTTGAACTAGTTGTCAGTAAATTTGAGGGCATTGACTTCCCAATAACGATTGCCTTAGATGTGCATGACAAGCGAGTCCGACGGCTTTACGTGCTCTCCGAGGAACGGGCGTGTATCAACGCCATACTTCCAAACGCGGGCTGCTTTTATAGACCAGTGCTTATAATGTTTGAAAACAAAATAAATTATAGTAGGATGAAACCCATTGTAAAAGGAGGAGAATAGTACAAAAATTAAAGGAAAAATAAATTACGGGCGATCTGAGGTCGGGAAGGGGGAGAGGGGGGGGTTTTAAGGGAAAAAAATGGCTTATCTCGATTTCCTGCAAAACTACAAGTCCTATGGTAAAAAGTTAAATGGCAAAGTTGTAGGTAATAAAAAGATCTACATCTTTTGCATTTACACTTTTTCACATAACCTCAAATTTTATGTGAAAAAACAAAAAACCAAGTTTTTGGTTTTTTATTTTTATCTTTTACAAATAAAATTATTTTTTAACGAAATTTTGTGAAAAATTAGCTTTTCATGTCCTAAATACACCGTAATTTATTTGATTTGAAACATCTATTTTTTCACCTCATTTTGACGGAATACCGAAAAAAACCCTAATTTTCAATCGAAAATTCATCCGTCAAAATATCAACTTTTTAAAAAAAAATAGGGTGTTTTCTATTCGATAAAATCTCTACTTTCCGATGGTGTAAAAATATATATATATTACCATAGTAAATCTTCTCAGAAAATGCAAAAAATGAAAAAACTCGAATTTGATTTTTTAATCATTATTGAGATATTTATTAAAATTTACACTTTAATCACTCGATAAGCGTAAGATTGCATGTTACAATGATAAACAAAACTATTGCAAAATTGAAATATACTACTTTAATTAACAAACAAATAAATAATAAAGTTAATATTAAATGAAACATCTACAATATTTTGAGAAAGTTGCAGAATCTTCTTTAAAATATATGCGTATATGCCTATTTATTACTATTTTAAGATAATTTAATACCTGAGTGACCTACGAAAATTTTAGCTTAAACCTTTAAAAGCAAATTATAGCTCCAAGTGTAAACATAATTGTGACTGAGGATTTTCACCGTACTGTAATGTGTACTGCATAAGTTGAGCATTACCAAGCCTGTGTTGGAGAAAACTCAGATACAGACAGCTAGCTGTCTAGACAGATTCAGTCAGCTAGACAGATTCAGTCGGTCAGAAGGATTCAGTCGGCTAAACAGTTTCGAACGGTTAGACAGTTTCAGACGGCTAGAAACGTAGAGACGGTCAGAAAGTTACAGACGGCTAGACAGATTCAGACGGACAGAAGAATTCAGTCGGTCAGAAAGATTCAGGCGGTTAGACAGATTCAGACGGCTAGGCCGATTGACCGATTCAGGCGGTCAGAAGGAATCAGTAGGTCAGAAAGATTCAGGCGATCAGAAGGATTCAGCCGGACAGAAAGATTCAGGCGGCTAGACAGATTCAGACGGTCAGAAAGATTCAGTCGGTCAGAAAGATTCAGGCAGTTAGATTCAGACGGTCAGAAGGATTCAGTCGGTTAGACAGATTTAGGCGGCTAGACAGTTTCAGACGGCTAGACAGATTCAGTCGGTCAGAAGGATTCAATCGGACAGAAGGATTCAGACGGTCAGAAAAATTCAGGTGGATAGACAGATTCAGGCGGATAGACAGATTCAGACGGTCAGAAAGATTCAGGTGGATAGACAGATTCAGGCGGATAGACAGATTCAGACGGTCAGAAAGATTCATTCAGACGGTCAGAAAGATTCAGGCGGTTAGACAGATTCAGGCGGCTAGATAGATTCAGACGGTCAGAAAGATTCAGTCGGTCAGAAAGATTCAGGCGGTTAGACAGATTTAGGCGGCTAGACAGTTTCAGACGGCTAGACAGATTCAGTCGGTCAGAAGGATTCAGTCGGTCAGAAAGATTCAGACGGTGAGACAGATTCAGGCGGCTAGACAGATTCAAACTGTCAGAAGGATTCAGTCGGCAGAAAGATTCAGTCGGACAGAAGGATTCAGACGGTCAGAAAAATTCAGGTGGCTAGACAGATTCAGGCGGATAGACAGATTCAGGCGGTCAGAAAGATTCAGACGGTCAGAAAAATTCAGTCGGACAGAAGGATTCAGAAGGTCAGAAAATTCAGGTGGCTAGACAGATTCAGGCGGATAGACAGATTCAGACGGTCAGAAAGATTCAGACGGTCAGAAAGATTCAGGCGGTTAGACAGATTCATGCGGGTAGACAGATTCAGAAGGTCAGAAAGATTCAGTCGGTCAGAAAGATTCAGGCGGCTAGACAGATTCAGACGGTCAGAAAGATTCAGCCGGTCAGAAAGATTCAAGCGTTTAGATAGATTCAGACGGTCAGAAGGATTCAGACGGTCAGAAAGATTCAGTCGGACAGAAGGATTCAGACGGTCAGAAAAATTCAGGTGGTTAGACAGATTCAGGCGGTTAGACAGTTTCAGACGGCTAGACTGATTCAGACGTCAGAAGGATTCAGACGGTCAGAAAGATTCAGACGGTCAGAAAGATTCAGACGGTTAGACAGATTCAGATGGTCAGAAGGATTCAGTCGGTCAGAAGGATTCAAGCGGATAGACAGTTTCAGGCGGACAGAAAGATTCAGACCGTCAGAAATGTTCAGGCGGTTAGACTTTCAGACGGCTAGACAGATTCAGACGGTCAGAAGGATTCAGGCGGACAGACAGATGCAGTGGTTTTTATAAAGATTCAGACATTCTGATTCAGGCGGACGGACAGTTACAGACAGATTCAGGCGGTCTAATAGTATATTTCTATTTGCAATATTTTTGTTTAGCACTGTAACATGCAATCTTACGTTTTTCGAGTGATTAAAGTGTAAATTGTAATAAATATCTCAATAACGATAAAAAAAATCAAATTCGAGTTTTTTCATTTTTTGCATTTTCTGAGAAGATTTACTATGGTAATATGTATATATTTTTACACCACCGGAAAGTAGAAATTTCATCGAATAGAAAACACAATTTTTTTTAAAAAGTTGATAGTTTGACGGATGAATTTTCGATTGAAAATTAGGGTTTTTTTTGGTATTCCGTCAAAATGAGGTGAAAAATAGATATTTCAAATCAAATAAATTACGGTGTATTCAGGACATGAAAAGCAAATTTTTCACAAAATTTCATTAAAAAATAATTTTATTTGTAAAAGATAAAAATAAAAAACCAAAAACTTGGTTTTTTGAATTTTTAACATAAAATTTGAGGTTATGCGAAAAAAGTGTGAATGCAAAAGATGTAGATCTTCTTATTACCTACAACTTTGCCATGTAACTTTTTTCCATAGGACTGGTAGTTTTGCAGGAAATCGAGATAAGCCATTTTTTCCCTTAAACCCCCCCCCCCCTCTCCCCCTTCCCGACCTCAGATCGCCCGTAATTTATTTTTCCTTTAATTTTTGTACTATTCTCCTCCTTTTACAATTTTTATAATTTATATTCACTTTTGTTATTTTAAGAGGCTTCTACCCTGGTCCATTAGGAATATTCCTAAGAAAAACCTAAAAACACTCTTTGACCCGACCCTGGAACCTGAGACCGACCTCTAGCAGTTGCATACGCTATCCACTAGACTAACAGAAGCAATCTATATAGTATTATTTATATTGTCATAAAACGTTACAAAAAATAACATATCCCTTTTTTACTGTTACGACCCCTCAGTGATCTAGATCGCATTAGGTGCGAAATGGGGTCCTTTGTTGTAGATCAGGTTTTTGTCTCGGCCCATCAACCGATAGTTTAGACAAAAACCTAATCTGGCAACACATGTCATTTCTTTGAAGTTACTTTGTGATATGAATATTCGTTATTTGATTTCTTTGCCATGGAATTTTTAAATTGTATTACTAACTGCGCCCGCAGTGTTATCCGTAGTTGTTATTTTTATTAAATGAAATTATTTGGGTCTACTTTTTATGTGGTTTTATTAAGAAAAATTCTGGTTTCACACGTTTTTACAATAAACTTAACAGAGACACGCCATATCCTTTTTCCGCCATTATTGGAAGAGGGGCAAGAGCAGAGAGCAGTGTACAACATTTTTTTCATGTGTGTGTCCATAGACAACAACACTCTATTACAAAGACAATCAATAATATAACACCTTCTCCTATTTTGTAATTTTCTCAAATTTACAAAATACAAAAGTTTTAAGTTTTAACAATTTTATTAGCATGAAAATTAAACTTAGTTTGCAACAAAGGCTTAGTAAACATATCTGCTAGTTGCATATTAGTTTGACAATAAAGAATATCAAGCTTTTTATCTTTATAGTTTTCATGCAGAAAGTAGTATCTTACATCAATATGTTTAGACCTCTTATTAAATGCACCAGATTTTATTAAATGGATTGAACTTTGATTATCAACAAATAAGTTTATCTTTACATTTTCACAACACAATTCGCTTAACAAAGTTTTTAAATAAATACACTCTTTACAACACTCAGCAGCTGCAATGTATTCAGCTTCTGTAGTTGATAAAGCCACTATGGGCTGTCTCTTTGAACACCAAGATATTGGCCCATCTGATAATATGACAAATCCAGTTGTACTTCTTCTTGTATTTGTACAGTTTGCATAGTCTGCATCGCTGTATGCTCTCAATTCTTTTATGTTTCCTCCCTTTTTATATAAAATTCCCATACCTTTTGTATATTTCAGGTATTTCAGAATCTTCTTAGCCGCTAATATATCTTCTTTGGACGGGTTTTCTACCTTCTTACTGGCTTCATTTACTGCTTGGCTTATGTCTGGTCTGGTTCTGGTTGATAGGTATAAGAGACCTCCAATTAGTTCTCTGTATGGGAAGTTGTTTGTAGAAACTGGTCTTGTGTGGATTGTCTTGTCTGTATTACCAGGTATGCTGCATGGTTTGCAATCATTCATATTGAAGCTACTTATCAGGTTTTCTGTGTAACTTTCTTGACTTAGAAATATGCCCTCATCTCTGATTTGTAGTTCATAACCAATATAGTTTGTCGGATTCATGTTTATCTTGATATCAAAGTCTTTCTTGATTTTCTGGAGAATTTCTAATAATTTCTGTCTGTCTTTAGATACTGCACACCCGTCATCAACATAAATTGCTAGTATTATGGATGAATCATCATTTGTAAATACACATTGATCTGTTTTTGTTGGTCTTAAGCCCATTTCTAACATTGTTTTTGTAAATCTTTTATTCCAAGTAACTGGAGCCTGTTTAAGGCCATATAAAGCTTTCTTTAATCGACATACTTTATCTGAATCATTATTGTATCCTTCTGGAATATTCATGTAAACATCTGTTTCTGTAAGCTCACCATAAAGAAATGCTGTCTTTATGTCAAAGGTTAATATATTACAGTTATTTGAGGCAGCAATGGCTAATATTGCTCTCAATGCTGATTGGCTAATTACAGGGCTGTATATGTCATTTACGTCAATGCCATGTTGTTCAAATCCTCGTACCACCAGTCTAGCTTTGTAGGTGCCATCCTCTTTTTGTCGAAATACCCATTTATTACTTAAGACTTTCTTACCGTTTGCTTCTTTGCGGTCTACGATTTCCCAGGTATTGTTACATTCTAAAGATGCCTTCTCCGAATCTATGGCTTCTTGCCATTTATCTTTCTCTGATGATTTTAGTGCTTCGTTATAGGTTAGTAATACATAGTCATTCAAGTAGGCTGGTTTCTTGGTTTCTCGCTTTCTTCTTTGATTGTTCTCACTATTTGTCTGTGATATTTCCTCTATTTCTAAGTCTTGATTTTTTGTTGGTTCTGTTTCTATGTCTTGATATTCTGTTTGTTCTGATTCTGTTTCTTGGTATACTGCTTGTTCTTTTTCTTGTTTTCTGTTCTCATTTTCTTGCAACTCATATTCTTGTATTTCACTATCTATGTTTTCATTTAAGAATATTTCTGTGTTTTGTTCTGGTTTATTATCTGTTTTCAATATCGTTATGTCTCTTGCATATTCTATTTTCCTTGTTTCAGAGTCCCACAGTCTGTAACCATTATTGGTATATCCAACTAGAATCATCTTCTTACTTCTTGGTTTTAGTTTGTCTATTTTGTGTAGTTGTTTGGAGTAAACAATTGATCCAAACTTTTGGATATTTGATATATTTGGCTTCTTTTTATGCCACATTTCATATGGTGTCTTATTGTTCTTGTTGGACTCTGTTGGTAATCTATTTATTATGTATGTAGCGCAATAAACTGCTTCTCCCCACATCTCATTGTTGAGTTTTGAATCAAATAGTAGTGCTCTTGTTTTTTCTAAAAGTGTTCTGTTTAATCTCTCTGATTTTCCATTTAATTGCGGTGAGTAGGGTATAGTAAAGTCTAGTTTTATTCCATTTTGTCGACACCAGTTCATAAATTCTGCGGATTTGTATTCACCACCATTGTCACATCTTATGGTTGAAACCTTTTCTTTCAATTCCTTTTCTGATTCTTGAATATATTGTTTTAAGTAGTAGCTTGCTTGACTTTTTAATTTGAGTAAGTAAATTTTAGTAAAGTGTGTGTAGTCATCTAATATTGTAAGAATGTATCTGTTTCCATCATGAGTTGGTTCTAGTTGCCCACAAATATCTGTGTGTATTATTTGTAGAGGTCTATCAGCTCTTGTTCTAGTTGTGTTGAAAGGAAGTCGGATTTGTTTGGACATAATGCAAGTCTCACATGTTTGTTTCTCAATGGTTTTATTTCCTTGTATTGACATACCAACCACCAGGTTAGGAAGGTTCTCTATAGTTTTTTGTGATGGATGTCCCAGTTTTATGTGCCAGTCTAGAGCTGTAGCTTTTTCACAAGTTAATAAAGATCTGTTTAATATATCTACTGTGAACAATCCATTTTCTTTGTTTCCTTTGAGTATCAGGTTATTATTTTTGAATATTTCTACTTTGTCCTGGGAAAACTTCACGGTACCACCATTATTTGTGATTGAGTTCACTGACATCAGGTTTTGTGTAAGTTTTGGTATATACAAAGTGTCATTTAAATCACAGTTATTTCCAATAACATTTCCTTGTCCTTCAACTTTCATAGTGTCCCCATTTGCAGTAAACACTTGAGCCTTGTTCTGTTTGTAGCTTGTTATTAAGTTTTTATTGTTAATCATATGACTTGTGCAACCTGAATCTACAATAAATGTTGTGTTATCTGAACAACCCTTATCTGTGATGCTGTTTGATAAGAAGGCTGTATTTCTTGATTTGTTTTTGTTATAATAGCACTGATCTGTTGTATGATTTGTCTTCTTACATATGGTGCAATGTTTCATGCGACAATCTTGTTCTTTATGGTTATATTTCTTGCATATCGCACACATTTTACAATCTGCTTTTAAATGGCCAGGTTTTTGACACTTATAGCACTTTAACTTGGTTTTATTTTCTGGTTTCTTGCTGTTTACTCTGAAGGTTATTTGTTCATTTGATTTTGTACTGATTTCTCTACGGTTTTCTTCTGCCAATAATCTGTTTGTCAAATTTGTCAATGTCTTCTTTTCATCTGGTGTACTTTCCCATGCAGTTATGAAGAATTGTAGGGATTGTGGTAAACAGGTAAGTATCTTGGAAATGACCATGTCATCATCAATTTTTTGACCCAAGCTGTTTAGTCTCATCTGTAAACTCTTGATGTTGGTTATAATTTCATTTATGGTTTGATTTTCGTTTTTATAATTGAAAAACTGTTGAAGCAGAGAACCCTTGTTTCTTTCTTCGGTGCCTTCGAAGACCTGGCATAGCGTGGTGTACATTTCGAATGCAGTTTTGCAGTCAATCACGTGCATTTTAAGTTTTTTATCAATCGAACCGAGTATAATTCTTTGTGCCTTTGCGTTGAGGGTTTCATAGTCCTTGATGTCCTTTGTGTCTTCTTGCATAACATTTTGCAATTTCAAAGCATTAAAATGTATGTTGATTTCGAATTTCCAGACATGAAAGTCCTCCTCGTCTGTTAATTTTTCGATGTTTAGTTGCTGTTGTTCACTGGTATTATTTGCCATGATTCTTGTTTTTATTTGCTGGTCCCATAACCTTTTATTAAATGAAATTATTTGGGTCTACTTTTTATGTGGTTTTATTAAGAAAAATTCTGGTTTCACACGTTTTTACAATAAACTTAACAGAGACACGCCATATCCTTTTTCCGCCATTATTGGAAGAGGGGCAAGAGCAGAGAGCAGTGTACAACATTTTTTTCATGTGTGTGTCCATAGACAACAACACTCTATTACAAAGACAATCAATAATATAACAGTTATTGTAACTTTACAATAAAAACAGTGGTTAACACCAAGGGGTGAAGCTAGGCTACATCATCATTTATCTGTCAGTGAAAGTTTCATCAAAATCGAATCAGCCGTTGCAGAGATTAGTCGGAATAGTACAGTGAAAAAACAATTTGAAATTTTATATTTGAAATTATAAATTGTCCGTTTGTCTTAACCTTTAACTATGGACGTTCCATTTTTGTTACACTACTATGGACGTGCGGTCTCATAGACCGCTATCTTTACGGGCTGGTTTCTATCTTGATGAGTAAGTATTGTATCATTTTTTTGTTAATACTCAAGGAGTATAAACAAAAAAAAAGAGTTACTAAATGTAAATCAATCATCATACTAGATGTAATTTTAATGAAAAATTTTACGCTAAATATAACCTTTTAACAATCTGGGGCACTTTTTAGACTTTTTAGCTTGAGATCACTTTATAGGTGTATTACCCCCGGAAAATGTCTTCTTTGGTTAGCTTAACTTTTTTTTCAATAAAATATAAAACACAAAGAACATAAAGAACTAAACAAAATCTTCTCAAAATTACACCCTTACAAGTGTAAGTCGAAGGTGGTTTTGTAGCCTATTTGTAGTGATTTTTATCATAGATCGTTTTTTGACATTTTAGTTTACAAAATCTAAAACAAACAAAATTAAAGTCAGCGTAAATTTATAACACAAACGTCTCACAGACCGCACTCAAAATATAAAGCGAAATTACTCACGCAACATTCAGCCGGCGACGTAGCCTGTACTCTCAATGGTCGTTTCACCATCAAAACCGAAGCTACTGAGGTCGGCATAAGCGTAGGGTACGCGGGAGGTGGGGTGCACGAGAATCGCAAAGTGCAAGCGGCCTGTGAGACCGCACGTCCATAGTTAAAGGTTAAGGCAGATAGCTGATGATAAAATTAGTAACTAAGGCTACTTTTTTAGACTAAATGTTGTATTTTATAATCATAACAGACTTTGTATTAAAAAATCACGATCAAGACACTCTCGCTAAATAATTTATAATTTTTCTTCCTTAGCTTTATTCTGTATTAGATAGGAATAACAAATGATCCATAAGAATCTTGGACTCGATCGTCGACATATATTGGAACTTTTAAAACACATTCTTGAAATAAAACTCACCTTCATTTTTATTCCTTAATTAATGTACTTAAAACAATTTTCACCTACCCAATTTTACCTTATGGCATTATCAAATATGCTAAAGCAGTCAGGTAAAAAATTATTCTAAGGCCATTGAATCCAGACAAATTAATGAAATTGAAATTTCTGTTTGTAATATCAAATAACCAGTTTTTTACTAACTGCATATCAAAGTATATACGACGCTTGTTTTGTTTCTGTAAAAGCAATTTTTATAATTTTTGTCTGTCTGTCCATCTCTCTGTTTGTTCCGGGTAATTTTTGGAACAGCTGGAATGATTTTACTGATAAAAAGCTGTAGACATAAGGTCTGACTAAGTCTATTTTTATAGACTAGGTAGTTTCGCTCTGCGTCTGATTCTCTGAGGTAAATCGCGAGTAACACAACGGGATTCAACTAGTAGTGGAATAAAATCACAAATAAGTATTATTTTAAGAATGAACTCACACTCCGCGGTGATTATCGCGATTTTTAATAATAATTGCCGGTAACACCGCGTGAATCAGCCAATAGTGGTATAAAAGTGTGCATAAAATTTAAGAATGTACTCAAACTAAATCTATACATTTTGGTTAAACGGACCTCAGAGATTAACAGTTGCCCTGGCTCCCAAGATTCTTATCGATCATTTGTTATTCCTATCTACTACAGAATAAAGCTAACGAAGAAAAATTACTTCTTCATGTTATTATATCCTAACATCGTTTATCATAGTAATGATAATAAAATTGAGTAAGCTTATATTTTTGCCTTATCTTTCGTCCTTTCGTATTTTCTTTCATAAAATTAAAGCCTTAGTACCTCAATACTCTGTGGTGTATCAAACAATGAATGTGGTAAGGGCGACACTAGACATAACAATATATATATATTGGTAATAATAATAAATAAATAAATAATAATAAATAATAATTTAAATAGATGGAATAAAATGATTCACCAAGAAAAAGCTTTCAATTGGTTTATTCCTGCACTAGTCAAGTTGCAAACGTTTTTTGATTTCCATTTTAATCTCTGTTCAGTTTCTCTATTCTCTTGTTTCATTGGCTAATATTTTGTTTTGATCACGTGACTGAGTGACATTAGCCAATAAAACAATAGGAAGAAAGAATGGAAAACGCAAAACGCTTGCAACTTGGCTAGGGGCTGATTACATTGAGGCTTTACCGATCCTGAAAATTAGTTTCTTTTTTCAAATGTTTAAATCTGATGACTGTAACTTTCAAATGATAATAAGACCTCTACACTTAAATCTGGATTTTTCCAGATTTAAGTGTAGAGACAATTAACGACTTTCTCAAATGTTATAGGACTATTAAACTAGAACCATTAAAGTGACCAAGGTATTTATTATATTAAAAGACTAGCGTTTGTCCGCGACTTCACCTGTGCGTTATTTAGATAACTTTGATTGCCCTTCGCCTTCACCCCCTTGGAAGTAGAATTTTCCAAAATCTTTTTTTGTGCTCGCTTACGAGATTACAACTTCCTGCGCTCAGTACTTTCGGTTGTGGGTTGTCTGTCAGTCAGTCAGTAATGAAACTATTTAATATATATTGACTAACTGATGCCCGCGGCTCCGCTTGCGTCCTAGGGGTATGAAAAATAGATGTTGGCTGATTCTCAGATCTACTGAATATGCATATAAAATTACATCAAGATCGGTGAAGCCGTTTCGGAGGAGTATGGTAACTAACACTGTGACCCGAGAATTCTATACATAAGATTATTGACGATTAAAGTTTATTTTTTATTTAAGACTGATAGTTTATTTGCTTGAACAAAAAGACAAGGCGGTGACCGTTCGTATTCTTAAACCACACGTGAAATTATCTTTTCTGAAATATTACAATTCAGTGAAGGAAGACCTTTATTGTGATAAATTAGAATTCACTATCTTTGGCGTCAACTGAAATTGATGTTTAATGCCACCGAACAGATTTAAGTTTCAGCAGATATTGGATAACTTAGATCATTACACAACAGACTATTAAAAAAAATCGGCCAAGTGCGAGTCGGACTCGCCCATGAAGGGTTCCGTATTAACAAGTAACATTATATAAAAGTTCTTGTAGTTCGTTGATTAAATGAAAGGTAAATTGCTATTTACGCTTTATGACATATTTAAAAAAAAACTACTTACTAGATCTCGTTCAAACCAATTTTCGTTGGTAGTTTACATGGTAATGTACAACATATATTTTTTTTAGTTTTATCACTCTCTTATTTTAGAAGTTAGAGGGGGGGGGACACACATTTTTCCACTTTAGAAGTGTCTCTCGCGCAAACTATTCAGTTTAGAAAAAAAAAATTTTAGAAACCTCAACATCATTTTTGAACACCTATCCATAGATACCCCACACGGATAGGTTTGATGGAAAAAAAATTTTTGAGTTTCAGTTCCATGTATGGGGACCCCCAAAATGTATTGTTTTTTTTCAATTTTTCTATAAAAATCATAATGCGGTTCACAGAATACATCGACTGACAAAATTTCAACAGTATAGCTCTTATCGTTTCGGAAATAATTGGCTGTGACATACGGACGGACAGACAGACAGACTTGACGAATCTATAAGGGTTCCGTTTTTTGCCATTTGGCTACGGAACCCTAAAAAAACTGTGCCCGTCACTTGCAATGACTTAGCATAACAAAACAATCAATAGATAATAATAAAATGCTAGGAAGCTAAAGCAACATTGTACGATCACCAAAAAATACGTGTTCAAAGGAATAATATAGTGGAGTACTTGGATTAATATTCTCCACCAAATTGTCCGAAAGCTTGTTGAAAGTAACATTTCAATAGTGGTTGAATAAGTGTGAACAATCTAGAGTGTAAATATTTAATTGCCAATTCTATTTAACTTACAGTTCAACTTTCTTCGCCTTACATTAAATATTTACGCTCTCGATTGTTCACACTTATTCAAAATTATTATAACAAACTCGCATTTACTTATATCCCTTTTGATAATTTGCTATACCATAAAAACTTTTAATGAATATTGCCAATATTAAAGAATAGAAAATTTAAGTAAACCAATAACCATTTTGCGAATCCACCAAAACCAATAAAGGAGAAAGAATACATGTACTTTCAGATAGGATATAAGCATTTTAGGCTGATAATCGTAGCCAATACTAACTATTTATGGCTTCTTTATTGCTCTGCGGCTACTAAACTCCTTATCTTGTTGCTTATTTTGTTGCGAAATACTGAACAAACGGATTTATTTAATCGGCCTTTTATTATACGCCGAGGTAATCAAAATGTTATGGGGTTTAGAATTGCTCCTGTGACGGGGTTAAATCTTTTAATGGATAGAAGAAGTTGCTGTTTATCACCTTGAAGTGGAAGAATTGTTTGACATTATTTAGTGTTAATTTTTCAAAATAGTTTCATATTTTTCAAAAAATAACAATTGTCTTCTAAATAAAGGATTCTTGTATCTTTACGTCCAGATCCAAATCAAATCCAAATAAGAATAGAAGCACCATTCAATCTAGTTGTCTAAATCAAAATAGTCTTATTATGACGAACTTAAGCTCACTAAACCTAGTTGTTTGCGAAAGCGCCGTTAGCTAAGGGCTTAGGTACATAATAGAAGGAAAGACCCGTACTCTCAGAAGACTTAAACCTACCAATTAGGACAAGGCTTAAATATACTCGGTATGTAGTTCTCCAGTTATAATAAAAGGAAATATATATAAACGACTAGCTTTTCCCGCGGCTCCGCTCGCGTGTTTGTCATTTATCGCGGCAAAGAGTAACTTCATTATTCAAATTTCATTGTAATCAGTGTACTATTTCAGCGGTAAATGCGTAACCGACGGACAGATAGAGTTACTTTCGAATTTATATTATTGTGGATAGTTTTATTTAATAGTGATACGATTAAACAGTGCTCTGTAATTTACGAAATATTTTATTAATCTTCAAACTTCCTTGAAAGTTCTTTCTAACTTTTAACTGCACACATATTAATATAGCATTGGGTTTTGCATGTTCTAGATATATATCTATATATATATATACCTCGTTATCTAAATCATCATCATCAGCCTATCGCAGTCCACTGCTGGACATAGGCTTCTCCCATTGCACACCACTCTGATCGATTTTGGGCTTCTCGCATCCAGCTCCTGTCAGCCATGCTGCGCAAGTCGTCACTATATAGCATGTATATAGCATTGTAGTATATGCTTCCAAAATCCAATTACCTAATTTCACAGTAGATGGTCTTCAATATCAAAGGCTTTAGACAATGACACGATAAACTTCGTATGACGTCATAAAAAGGAACGTTATTAAATAATTTTTGCAAGCAGCAACAAGTCGCAAGGACTTTAAGTATTCCCCAGATATATGAGCTAGGTGTATAACCTATTCAATGTTTCAAGTACTTAATTAATTCAAACCAAATGTGGGCATGTAGGTATTTTTGCCTATGCTCATATAAGATAAGATAAAATAACATAAGATGAACAAGATCAGTCCATCATCTTCTAAAGTTTATTATTCCCAAATTTATTTGGAGTTGGCTACCAGTTTAAATGAGTGAAAATCTGTTTTCCACGAGGCGATTGGCATCAAACCTCCGCAATCCTGAGAATGAACAATGTTACCATTCCAATGTATCCCGTACTTTCCATGTCCTATGGCAAGGAGCATCACTGCAAAGAAAAGGGAAATTTGAAACAAACCCTATACTAATAAGTCTGGCCAGCGTCTTATAGTACCTAGACCAAAACTGCCTCTAAAAGAAAAGATCTATGTCCAGCAGTTGTCTACTACAGGCCGTTGACGTGATGACGATGATGATGTGATATGGTAGCAAACTAGTATACAAGTTACCTGATGTGAAGTAACTAAAACCGCCTGTAGATACATGCCTGTGACAGAAATCATAAGTTTATTCAGTGTAACCGTCACCAATTTCAATATAATATTAATAATAATATTTCGGACATCTTACTTTTTTTGTAAATACATACATCTTATTTTATTCTTATTTCTGTACTTGTTTGAACCTTACAGTGTAGTATTCATTTCTTGTGTCACTTCTACAAGTTACTTGAAGCTGACGCTCTGTCAATTGTGTTTTTTTTTTTTATTGATTATTGGGTACTCCTTGTCTGTCTGTTAAGTACATTTATATATTACTTTGTATTAATGACTGTTTTGTACCAAAATAAATGAAAAAAAAAACTTATACATAGAATATACCCAAACTCCGAATCAATTATTTGTGAATCACATAAACATTTGGTTCCGACCCGGAAATCGAAACCGAAATCTCAAGCACAAAAGTCGCATACGCTACAACTTCGCCACTCAGCAGTCAACTCAAATATTGTCTTTCGGACATGTTTTAAGAAAACTACCGGCTATGAATGAAGCCTTTTCTAGACTCAACAGGTAGTTTTAGGTTTTCACTTTTGTCTCTGTAATTGCATCTCAACCAACAAGTAATAAGAAAACTATTTTTTACTTAACTTCAAATAATTTTGTAGGTTTTTATTCCGTGTTTATATTTTTATGTACTATTATGCACTATACAGTACTTACCATTATATGTTCAACCAACGAAAACAACCCAAGAAAATTAATATAGTTCTCCTACGAAAGACGTGACAATAATCCGCTTATATTTTTGTATGAAGTTTTTACATTAGACCGCAAGATTCAGGGGGAATTTCTTTTGTTGTCAATGTTCTTGTACATATATCTATCTTATACAGAAAACCTTTGTGTTGGACGTTGACAATATTTAAGTGCACTTTTAGCTTTATTGATTCTCGTAATGTTTTGAAAATTTGTATGTTGTCCTTTAATGCCTTTTACTTTTACTTTAGTCCTACCCAAAGATATTAAATAAAGAAGAGGCAGATATGTTACCAGCGCGCAAGTCGTGAAGACTCAAATACACTACAATTGATGGTCTTTTAATTAGTCTGCATTAAACGCAGTCACAGGAAAACATGTAAAGTGCAAAAAAAAAATCTTATATGTAGTCCTACCAAATTGATTATATTTCTGATGGAAAGCTTAAGTAGAATTCAAGATTGGTTGGTCATAATTCTCAGTGTGAGTACACACAATGCAACACGGTGGGCCTCACTCACAGTGAGATGATTCTGCATCATGGGACCTGCGGTCTCGCACACAATAATACGAATTGTTAGGTTATACTCGTAGTACCACCCCGGTCGAGACTACCCATTCGTGTTGAAATCAACATGGCTCTACTGCATAAGGAAAGTTTCTAGTGTTATCAATCTTTTGAACAGTTTTAAATTCAAGAATGTACCTGGGCAAGTGAGCTTACCGCTCTCATAATTATAGTGAATGGCGGCGAGTGAACAGGATTTATAAACGACAGCAAATAATCATATGAAGAAGGTACTTTTTGATTATTTTAACCGTTAGATTTTAACCGTTAGGTTTTAACTGTTAGGTTTTAACAAGGTTGTAGAGAACATTATTTTTTTTTAACGCTTGCCAAGGTGACTCCACTATGCGTCATGTAAAGCATAAGTAGAATCCAAAAGTGGGGGTAGCCATACTGAGAATGTAGGCAGTATGGCTACCCACATTGTGACGGCCTAGTGAGATGCTTTTTCACTCCCCACTTAAAGAACCCGGGATCATAATAGGAAGGAAATACATGAGCATATTAGATGTTATCACATCTGTCTCCGTAAAAGAGGACTTGAACTAGAGTCCACCGTCTAACTTTCCATTTCAAACTTCAGTCTACCTTGTTGTGAAGAATTCTCTTAAACTAATGAAATATTGAAGTGTTTGTTTTATCAAATGGATTCTACTTCATTTGAACTTGTACGCTTGAACGATAATATTTATGTATGATTATTAGAACTTAAAGTAAGTAACTTTTAATGAAAACTCATGAGCTTTAATTCTGTTCAGATAAAAATGTTTAACTACGTCTACTTCTGACAACTATCATCCAACTGTCCAACTCCTGGTAGAGCTCCAAACTGTTTATATTAACAACTTTTAAGTTCACAGAAATGACTGTCTTCCGTTCGTCTGTACAAAGATAAATTTACAGCTGTTAGTTTTTCTACCCACATCTCGGTTCGAAGAGTGTTTAAAGTTATGAATGTTTCACCGATATCACTTTTTAGGGTTCCGAAGTTCATAACTCGGAACCCTTATAGATTCGTCATGTCCGTCTGTCCGTCCGTCCGTCCGTCCGTCCGACCGTCCGTCCGTCCGTCCGTCCGTCCGACCGTCCGTCCGTCCGTCCGTCCGTCCTCGACTTACCGTCCAAACGGTAAGTGCTAGAAAGATGAAAGTTTGCACGAATACGTGTTGTAATTACGTCGACAAAGTGCTACAATAAAATTATGAAATATAATTTTATTTGGGGTACCTCCCCTACACGTAAAGTGGGGATGATTTTTTTTTCTCGAGGCTACCCCATCGTGTGGGGTATCATTAGATAGGTCTTTTAAAAACAATAGGGTTTCCTAGACGATTTTTTGATTTAGGTATCCGTTTGCGAGATATTTCACTTTAAAGGGCACTTTTTTGTAAAAACAGGGCGTCCCCCCCCCTCTAAAAGCTTAACGGCTGGCTCAAAAAATCTGAAAAAAATCGTGATGGTGGTCCATCTAATGAACTTTGAAGGCAAACTATAACCGATTAGATGACTTTCTTAGTTCAGGAGTTATAAAGGCTTATATGGTAAAATGCGCTCACTTGGAAAACGTCATACAAAATTAACGTATGAATACATAAACATAACAATTATCTATTGGATACGATTTTAAATCCACATACCATTATAGGTGACTGAGGAACCCTTTCCTGTGCGTGGCCTGACACGCACTTGGCCGATTTTTTTTATTTCGAAGACTACCAAAATGTAGATATGAGACTCACTGAATTCACAAAAAAATTGACAAACACTGCGGAAGGCCATATCAGGGTATAGGTTTAGCAAAACTTCTTCAAATCCCATATGGGACAACACTTTATGTGATCCATATATCGTTGTTCTGAGTCACATGTATCTTCCTAATGCGGAAGTTGTCTTTTTAAAAAGAAAATTCTATCCTATTCTAATCCTGCGGCACACGGAATTCCATGATTTAAATATCAATGTTTAATTATGTATTATTTTCATTTAATATGTCATTTTTATGTATTTTCTATTACATTTTCAATGAATGAGTTTGCTTTGCTATATAGGTATATCAGATTCTGATATTTTGTCTGATTTGTATATTTGAATAAAAATAAACACGTGACTTCCAAAATAAAACAATTTTTACCGTCCATAAACATTTATTAATATAATTTATCATTTTCCATATTCCAATATTAGTATTAATACAATTACCATATATTATGTCGATCAAAAAGATACAATATATGAATCAACTTAGAGAGGAATCTATAATATAGGTTTTAGTAACGTATATTATTTTCAACTCCTATTCAAGACCCGTATAGAGTATTTTAGAGATCCGTTTATAAATATTATATGAATGTATTGACACATTAATAGATATTTTAAAAATCTAAGTTGCCAATCGCAAATACAAATGGCTATGTTTTATATATCAAGGCTTATTATAGCGTCTTTCACCAAGTTTTTCATTACAGATACTCACTTATGACTAGAACATTTATTTTAAAAGTTACAATTATATTTTTTTCTATTTTGTAATGATCTCTACTTCCTATTGACATAAATTTACCACCAAGTTAGCAGCTACTGCTTTATCTACGATTATCTTACTTACTCTACATACATACATGATTATAGAATAGTTGAACTGCCGTCAAGACGACGAGCCTCATTGAAATCAAAACCAAAACTAAATGTGCAAGGACCCGTCGCCGGAGGCAGTTACCGGTGTCTGATTCACCGAGCTTGGCGTCGAGGCGTACTGATTGGGCAATAAGGCTGGGTGATTGCCCAACCACGTAGGCGGACACTCGGCAAATCAGAGAAAGAAAAAAACAATAGAAATAACTCTAATCAGAACTAAACCGTTACTACAATTTTGTATATCATATAAGGTCCAAAAATATTTCCAAATTAAAATCTAGGTCCCTGTTTTCAATTCGAATTTCTACGTGATTAGATTGAAGATATAATGATTAGAAGAGAGGGTAAGAAACTTAATAGGAAGTTAAACTTAAGGGGTCCGTGTTTAAACGCGTGAGTTGTCGCATCCGATGGAGCGGCGGTCAAGTCGGCTGGTGGGAGTTGGTCGTCGCTTCAAAGGAGCCGATATGCCGTCATGGTAGACTACCCCCATTTTTGGAAGAGGCCCATGCGTTGACAACGGCAGTTGGAGCCCCAGAGGTTGCACCTGCAGGATGACGAGTGGCAGCAGTCTCCGGGGCGGTGGTCGCAGTTGCCTCCCCGCCGCACACAGGCACGCCTGAAAACGTAGATCAGCGACGAACGTCTGAAACCACATTTTTGAACGCTAACCTAAGTTTATGTATAAGTGAATGCAACTGATTCTTGCATTTACTTGATGTTTTAATGCCACCTTTTAATGTGCGGATAGTGAAGCGACTGATAAAGGTTAGGCTCATGTGAGTTTCTAGAACTTACTATACTCTAGTATTTAATCTGAATTGCTGAATGAGTTGAAACCATAATTTAGTGTCATTTTCGAATGACCATCGACAACATTACTTCTTAAATAACTTAGGTCATAATCTAAGCTAATTTGTAACATGATTTATTACAGTTAATTCACTTATTTTGCATAATAATTAAAACAAAAGTACCTACCAGGAGACTATTAAATTTTGTAATCAACACTCTTTCGTCATAGAACCCTTTTGGCTTAATTCCCGGGTCCCTTAAATTATACCGGATCTTTAATTCATATTTTCCAACCTACTTTAAATAATATTACGTTATTTGTTTTAATCCTGTAAGCTATTAACCGAAATTAATTTATAATTTACGTAAATAGAAACAGAACTCACTTCCCAACATCCTGCAGTAGTTGGAGATCAGCTGGGTCGTCTCCGTAATCTTGCAAGTTTACTTCGACATCGTCTTCGCCTGATAAGGAAACAAAAAACTAATCATGTATTCATGTCATTGATATTTCATCATTTCTAAGAAGAGGTCTGGCCTGGCCCGTCAGGCCAGCGTGGTACAGTAACTACGCTGGTTAGACAAATTGGTAAAGGGTTAGTGTTTCTTCGCCTCGCAAGAGAAGTAAAGTGACAATATTTTATTCAATGCTTCCAACAATACTGTATGTCTTACTGTGTGTAATCCAAACCGAAAGTGGATTAGGGAATAACGTTAACATAGTATGGACAGTTCACGGATGGCCACTAGCTAAACTAATTAATCTATTTGTCGATGGCGGAGTGACGAACGGTTTGTAAATGTTAAAGTTCAGTTGCACAGATAGCAAGCACCCTTTGTTCTTAATACGTTTCTGTTATCTTCAGGTGTATTTTTTTATTGTTGTATCAAAATGAACTTCTTTAATATAAGCATTTTGTAGCTGATTTAGAGCTTATATGATGATTGACGGCAGATGTTTTTAGTAAAAATATTTAAAAGCTACTAGTGAACTTGTCGAGTTTGATTCTATGCGATTCGTTAGTTTAAACTTTGCTAGGGTTCATGATGATAATTTAGTTTTAATATCAATAAGTGAATAGAAAGACATCTTTTTTATTAGCTAGACTTATATAAAGTTTTACATTACTTTTTTCTGCATTAAAATATTATCAAAAATAACTTGTATTTTAAAGAGATTTGCTTTATACGGTCAATAATGCCTTCAAATAAAAGTTCAATTGAACTGTATAATATTATATAAATACATGTTACTTTCAACTCCTCTATTTTACTTATGATGAAATTCCTTGTCAAATAGTTCAACTTACCTTGGGCTATTGTCGTTGATTCTGGATGACAAGTCTCACGACAATAGGGTACGATAACTATGTATGAGAACTAAACTAATACAAATCAAAACAACTAACCTATTTATCAGACGCACAAATAACTTCAAGATATTTCATTTGCTCTGAAATCGAACATCTCTATTTGGTCCTTTTAATTCATGGGTTCGGTTTCATATTCACATTCAAACACTTTGTGACATTGTCTGGTCAAAGTTAGGTATGTTTCAAATTGAAATACCATCCATCTTTTTCGATATGTTACGGATGACTTTTGCAATCTGTTATGTGCTTTTTTGTTGTAGGGGTTTTAAACACAAAAATACTTAAATGTTATTCATGGTTGTTCAAATATCAAAAGTTAGAAACATTTTGTTTAGTCTATTTGGTATAGTTAATAAAAAAAGTTTTACAAAATACAAACAATTATGACAAATGTAGCCATTATTTTACTTTATTTTTTAACAGTAACACAGTTCTTAAATACTGTAAAAAAAAATGTAGTTTTTTTAAAACAATAATATGAACACCACTAACACCAAGATGATAAAATTATAAAGAACGACAAAATATTCAGAGAACTAATGTAATATGGCGCTCATATTTAGTGTGCTGTTTTATTAACTTATCCAATAAACACACAATAAAACTCAGATGTTATACCAGGATCAATATAAGAGGCATGTGCCCACTCAGCGGCGAGCAGGACTGCCGCAAGCGCGAGCAAAAATGCGCCGGCGCGCGGCATATTGCCCGCGCACCAACCGCTGCTTGCCTGCAACATAATGCAAAGAAAATACATTAACGTAATATAATAGTAAAAGTTTTTTAGCATTGGGGGACCCATATTTCCCTAAACTATGTCACAATCATCATCAAAAACAGCCTTTAACAGTCCACTGCTGGACATAGGCCTCTCCTTTGAAAGGAGGTTTTGTACTACTACGTTATTTGCAATTGACTTAGTAATCGAAATCACTATGGTCTTCCACTATATTCTCACTGCGTATGTCTCACGGGACTCCCAAAAGTCTGAAACATATTGAAAGATTCTACTAGATATCCACCAGCATTCATGGACCTCAAAAACATCGAGAAAAATTTAAGCGAATTCAAATTACGACGTAGTTTAACAGATAAGTGTTTTTGAAGAACCTTTTGGTTAACAATCGATATTCTAGATCGTGGATGACGAAATGATAAAATACCAGAATAACCTACCCTCGGATTAACAAGCAATGAGTGAAAACAAATTGAAGATTTTCGTCGCAATGGACTTCGACAAGATCTAACAATAGCAAGTTCAAAACCAATAAAACAAAACAACTTCAAAAATTAACGAAACCTGAACAGTAAGAGGAGGCAGGCCAGGTGAAGTGAGAATTTGCGCAAGATGGCTGGCAGGTGCTGGATGCGAGAAGCCTAAAATCGATCAAAGTGGTGTGCAATGGGAGAGTCCTATGTCCAGCAATGTACTGCGATGGGCTGATGATGATGATGATGATGATGAACAGTAAATGCAGATATACTGTTTTAAAGGAAGTCTTAACTAGTACTAACATATTACACGAACGCAGTAAACATTTCCTATATTTGCATAACGACGAAAATATGGAAATTCACCAACTATGTAATTGGTATCAACAGCCTGATTCAATATTTTATGCATATGCCATACTCTGGCTTATGCCAAACATCAATATCGTAAACCAAGAACTATAAATATGCTGCAATAACCATGAAGCCATGATGCAAATCACGATTTTTTGTAGACCAGCTACGAAAGTTATACGTAATACACTGCTACGCATTTAGCCTGGTTGCTACGAATGAGCTACGAGGGGCTTACAGTCGTCCGGCACTATTTCTTCCAGGTTATTCTCTTTTTTTGTGCTTACCCGGCCGTTAAGCCTTTTCTTTTGTAAAGAAAGACAAACGTCTTTCGTCTTTTTTAATACATTGGTAGGCTTCTTAGAATAGTGGTGATGAATTGCAGTAGTTGAATAAATTGTCTTAACTTGGTTGGCTATCTCGTTTGTAGTTTATATTAAAGCTCTCTCAACTCTTACAAAAAACATCAAGAAATGCCCTAATAGGTCTACTAAACACTACTAAATCCCCGTATCCTTCCTTCTCGTAGGACCCTAACCTTAATCAAGTATTCATAGCGTAGGTGTCTTAAAATATCACATGACGTACATTTTAAATAGTTAGAGTACTTTCACACGGGCGAGCGAATAAAATAACGTTTTTGTCTCTGCAATTACGTAAATTATGGTCACCATGTACGTATGCTTTTGGCTGTTATTTACGAAAATTAGTAATTTAATTGATGAGGCCCTCGATAGCGTGCGGTTAGTAACTCATTTATCAAATTGCTGCGATCAATATACGTTGGTATTACCTTATACGGGAACGTTTGAAACTCATTTTTAATGATTTTTTTGTCAGCAACTATTACACCCCGTGTTCGTAGTTATTTACAGCAGTGTAGGTTTTTTTTATTAGTTTCCTCCTTTCCGTGGCGTTTTCCTCAATGCAAGGGGTCGTGACCTCTATAAATTATACCCCGGAAGATCATTCTCCACTTGATTCGCTTCTCAGCTGTGTAAATAATTTCGTGGACATTTTGTAGGGCGGTGAATCTGATATTTCATATCTAAGAAATTTTTTCTCTTGACTTCTTTCCTTATTCCAAAATGGCTTAGTTTTTTTTACTACCTATATTTTTGTTAGTTTTTTATTTTACATCAACACGATCAAAGCCTGTGTTGCGGTTTTCTTTTACTTAAAGTTTTTATAAAAAATAGTATATGTAAATAGAAAAATATTCAAACTATGGTAACTAATAAAAAAACAAATTTGAAAATCTCCAGTGTGATAGACCTTAACATTACCTCTAAAGACATTGTCACGGATAATCCTGGGTTCGGATCAATAAGGGTTTGACAAAACGGCTTAAGGAGTCTGTGATCCCAATTTTAATAGAAGATTTGTGTCATTTTAATATTCATAATTTTGTTAGTTTCTCTTAGAATATTTTATAACTTACCGGTTTGGATTTGTTAAACAATTCATTTTTGCTTTGTAATATTTATAAGAATTACTGGTCACCCAATGGTCAGGATTCGATCATAGTTCTTTTATTTTGTTTGTGAGTGCAAGACCCGAGTCCCAATGATGGAGAAGCATTTCAGTAGTCCGTCATAGTTTTGGTCACCATACTAAATTAAGAATGGTGACCAAAGCTGCAGATAATGATCTGCAGTCACTATGAGGTGACTACAGATATTACACTGTGGCAAAGGCTAAAATATAAATTTACTAAATAACTATAAACAAAACTATAATAAATATAAAGTGTTGCATTTTTAGATGCGTCATTTTGAATCAGTTCATATCGTGTAATATTCTGACAATGATTTCAATATTTTTCCTTCTTATTATGTAGATAATCACCTAACCATTTTTTAGATAAAATACAGATGTCGTCAGCCTGAATTAAAAAATTATAACAAAGAATTTATGGGATATCAATATTTGAATAACTATTTATGGAATTAGTTTTTTGCCAAAGTTTGTGATTGATAATTGAAAAGCATAATATGTCAAGATTCCCTAATTATAAAGAAAGTACAAAATAGAGAAAAGTAATGATAAAAAAGATAAAAAATAAGTTCAAGGTTAATCTATAGAAGTAAATATCCGTGTGGTGACGGATTAAGAATACAAAGTGTCACCACCCCTATTCATTCCATGGGTGTCGTAAGAGGCGACTAAAGGAACAAAATAGGCAGCTAACATCACTGCCAAGAAAAGGAAAACTTGAAACAAACCCTTACCAACCCGTCTGGCCAGCGTGGTATAGTAGGCCAAAACCTCCTTTCAAAGGAGAGGCCTATGTCCAGCAGTGGACTGTTAAAGGCTGTTGATGATGATGAAATAATATTGAAGTGTCTATATGTAATACCAAATTTATAGTTTTATATATTATTAAATACATATTATGAAAGTATATAATACATTACTTACACCAAAAAACATTATTTTATTTTTTTGTTTATCTGTCTGTTCGATCGTTCCCTGACGTTACTCACGACTTATACAACAATAATATGGAATTCCACTGAGGGACTTACTTAGTGCGTAATATAATTCGTTCTCACAAACCTCATCTATTTGATCGAGACAAAGAGAACCAACTAAGTTCTAAAAGTATTCGAACCGCTTATCAAACTTGTTAACCGTAAGTTCTTAGAAGATAGATATAGTTTCACAACTTTGATTATATCTTCCCCTTCTGATTGGATATATCGAGGCGTGAAATCGAGATCAAATACGACTCACTGATTGCAAAACCAAACCGGTTATTTTATTGTCTGGCAATAGTGGTTCGATTATCGCCAGTCCGAGTACCATTTAATCAATAGTCATTGGTTATTTCCATTTGACTTGGTTATAGCTTAAGGTAAGCAGAACTGGCTTCTTTTGTGTAGAATATTTCCGTGGAAGAAATTCGTACTAATGTTGTAAATTTGGAAGTAACTTTATCTGTCCGTTACGCTTTTACGACTTAACCTATATACCGACTTCAATGTATGTAATGAATTTGGCATAACTTTACATCTTTCTGCGATAAGTAATAAATACGCGGTCGTAATCGAGGATAAAAGATAGTTTCCTTGAATTTTTGTGAACTTGTATTCTAAAATATGTTCAAAAATGAAAATATAAAGTTGAATTTATCGAAGAAAATTCAAAAGTATTATATTCATGTTACTTCTTTTTTACTTTACAGTTTCTAAAATACGTCTAGATTATTTGAGAGCATAAAAACTATGTACTGAATATACAACACATAGCACTTAAGTAACTAGCTAAATTTATTTTACAAAACACAAATACTAAATACAAAGGTAACCTGAAATATAACTTTTGTAACAGATGCGGTGTGCGCATTGGCCAACAGCCATATTCCACTAACTTTACACAATTCGAGAACGACTGTTTACTAGAACTTCATTTAGTTGTAGGTACTTTGTCGTACACAAACTTTCTACATACTAGATTTTCTCTAAAGTTAATTAGGAACTAATTGGCGTAACCTGCAACCCCATAAAGGGTTTAAAGTTAAGAGCATCCAACTGGATTCGTTTTAGTACGTACTGTAATGGAGTTCTCATGTACCACTAAATCTATCGAGTTAAAGGCTGTAATGGTTTGTGATGTCATCCGTGAATAAAGGAGACCCCTTTGAAAGGTGTTCATCAATTGGTGCAGGCACAATAGGAAGTCCCCTCGAACCAATGTCATTTATAAATGTTTATTGCTATCAAAGTTCCATCGGTACTCTTTTATCAAACTAAGTTGAGTTCGACTTTCAATCGACTACTTTATAAGTGAAATTTTAAAGAGAAAGTGATATTCAAAAATAAACTGTTTGAACCGATTGGAATGAATTTCGATGTACAGATAAATTATACCATTCACAAGGACATAGACTACTTTTTGTCACAATAACCTATAAATATGCAAGCAGGTGGAGCCGCGAATTCGAAGATTGAACTAGTTGTCAGTATATTTGAGGGCACTGACTTCCCAATAACGATTGCCATAGATGTTGATGACAACCGGGACCGACGTGCTCTTCGAGGCACAGGCGTGAATCACTGCCAAACTTCCAAACTCCGGTCAGCTATTAGGAATTTCCTAAGAAACTCCCAAAAACACTTTTTTGGCCTGACCCGGGATTTGAACGCGAGACCTCTTGATTAGCAGTCGCATACGCTAACCACTAGAAAATCGAGGCAGTTAGATGAGGAACAGATTACATATTTCAAATGGCTTTCACAAGATACCAGTGTATCTAGCCTTTTGAAATATGTAATCTGTTTATATAATACTAGCTTTTGTCGTTGTTTGTATGTTGGTTATTAGTACGTATCTGTTATTATTTCTAATTAAAAAGTCTGCGCTCTTTTTCTAGATGATTTGGAAGCTTCTAGAATGATTGAATATAATTACAGTGCTGAGCTTCCAATGCCAAGCAATTAGCATTATTATTCTATGAGGCGGTGTTGACGGTCGTCTGGCTTCGGAACTCATGAAAAATGTAACACCGGTCGATGATTGTGGGCGGACAATGTATAAAACAACTGTCCTGAGTACCTATTTAATATTTCTAGATATCTTATCGATAAGATAAAATATTAACTACCATTATAACTACAAATATAACAAATACACTTAATCGTTACTCTTTAGCTCTAAGTGCTCAACATTTTTGGATAGTGAATTAAACGATTTGTAAAGTGATCAAAAAGATTATATCAAATAAATTAAAATAAATACAAAATTGACATTCAATTGTTCAAAATTTCCTCTGCAACCTCTCTTATTTGCAGCATTAAATTTATACTAATAGTAATATTATAAAGCTGCAGAATCTGATTGAAAATTAGGCTAAACCCAATAATCTTACGATCGTAACACTTTTTTTTACTTACATTTATAACATTAGAAGAGATTATACTTGTAAGTAAACCAACTTATAACGAAGCCAAAAGTATACGGTACCTACTCAATTCGTTTGAACGCCTTTTTACGTGGTTCTTATCTTCACCATCTGTGAACCAATTTCAATAACTCTTTTTTATTGACCTGGGTACTCATGGGTAACATAAATCAAGCCTAAGGGATGAAAGATAGAACTTGATAGCGCATTGGCGTAATTAATGTCATTTTATCTGATATTATACATGGCAATAGAAAAACTTGAAATAAATGTTTTTTTCCTTTCTAGAATGTATTTGCGATTTTCTTTTTGTTTTTTTTTTGTTTTACTTTTTTATTTCAAATTTTTTAGTGCCTTTATAATATTAATTTTTTTGCAAAGTATATTTTAATTAACATATAATTAACCAAGCCGACCGTAATAAATAAGTTGTCTGAACAGACAAGTATATCATAGAAATATTACAATTTTCGAATAAAAGCGGACAAAGTTACTATCAAATGCTATTCATTATTATATGTTTATTATTATTTATGTTATTTTACTATTCGGTTTCTGTTGTTTCCATAAACGTTTATTACGAATACTGATTTTTTAATTAGCAAGTCACGATTTGAAATTTATAAAAAAAGTCCCCAGACTCCGAAGTCTATATTTCATAGCAATACATGTTCTTATTTTGCACACAACTTAAAGCTACTTGACATAGCCTTCGTTTCAACAAAGACGGCTGTTGACGAACCATTCATATGTATATGAATTCACAGGTCACGGAGTTTGTGAGAAATTAACACGCTGACTAAAGCCAGTCTTGGTGCTGGAAGACGGAGATATGTTAGGCGCCTTTATGAAGTGTTATATTAAAATATTTTTAATATTTTGACTTGAAGTTAGGAAGTAATGATGAACATACTGGATGAGAGAAGTTTTGAGAAATAAAGACTGACTTCAGCCAATATCTTATTAACACTACAAAACAGAAAGTTTGTATGTATTAACTGTTTTTAGACTATTGCGTCTTTTACACATAGTTGATGTTGCATAGCAAGACTTGTTCGCGATAGAATTATATAAAAAGTCTCGATACCTTATATTTCTTGACGTTTCGGACAAGTTATACCGCACGTGATCTCGAGCACATTGTAAAGGCAACTGAGTTCTCATTTTCATGATCAGGGTTTGCTCTTTAAAACCTTTGAATTAATTTTCTTTTTCTTAGCCTTATTTCCAATATTATTTGGGGTCGGCTACTAGTTCAACCGGTTATACCTGAATATCAGTTTTTCTACGGAATGACTCGCAACTGAAATTCGAAGGTTGAACTGGTTGTTAGTGAATTTGAGGGCATTGACTTCCCAATAACGATTGCCATAGATGTTCATGACAACCGGGACCGACGGTTTTACGTGCTCTCCGAGGCACGGGCGTGAATCACCGCCAAACTTCCAAACTCCGGGCTGCTATTAGGAATTTCGTAAGAAAAACCTAAAAACACTTTTTGGCCCGACCCGGGATTTGAACCCGAGACCTCTTAATTAGCAGTCGCATACGCTATCTATCTATTAGTCTAGTGGAAACCCTTGAAATAATTTATAGAACAAAATTCTATATTTGATATATCCTTGTTATTTTATCACGCAAATATACGCTGAACATGAAAAATTATATAATATTTTTTTATAGTGTTATAGTAATACATACGTTGATTTTTACTTAGTTTACCCGAAGGATAGTTACAAAGTAACTTTAATATTTTTAGATCAGGATTCCTTATACTATGCAAGTATAATAAGTGTCTCATTTATGGCAGATATAATTATTGTAAGTATACTCAATTAGATATCACTAATGAAACAGTACCTATTAGGTTTTTGTAAATCCGAAATGGTGGCAGTACCAATATTTGTAAACTCACTCTAGTCGAATAAGACATTTCAGTAAGGTCACATCTATTAATCCGAGCCATATGTGCCAAAGCATAGCTTTCCCACGCCTACAGAAAATATCTTAAATTCACTATTTATCTCTTCGTCTATACAAATAGCGCCGATCCTATTCGACTATATTGTAAACAAGCTACATAGATATAAGCCTTAGGAGATGCCAAAAAAATTTCAAAGGAAAGAAAGACCCATTACACAGTGGGCCTACTTGATCCAAACGAATCAAAAACAGGAAAATGAATCCGAAACCGCCGACTATTTTTCTAAGCCAATTCCGCAGGCCCCGGGTTTCTTTAATGTAAATACAATTAACTTAAATGACACGAAATACAAATTAAAGTTAGGGTCCTTTCTTCTTGCAGAACATGTGCTTCGGTTAATCAATGATTCTATTAACTTGAAGTTAAAAATGTATGAAAAATATCGTCATATTTAACTGTCTACACAATTCATTCGTTTTCCAAATCGAGAAAATTTGTAACCTCTTGAATTTCGATTTTAAACGATTTTATTGTTTGAACATTACTTCTTAATTCAACGGTATTAGAGCTTGAAATCTACGTAAATAATTGAAATTATTTACACAAAAAGGTTGTAACGACGATTTTCTTCGGGCGTATTTCAATTACAATTGCTTTTAGCAAATTACGAACTTAAGGACTTTTATGGTATACTTAGAGCGATACAATTTATTGAATAGAAAATAACTGCTCAATATGAGCTTAACTTTAAACCTATAAGAAAAGGTTATTTAAAAAAATATTTATACTCCGTATCATTAAACAAAGAAGACGAAAACGTATATATATTTATGTGTAAATTCTAACTTTCATATAAAAGACGATTCGAGCTAAATTTAAAGCAATCCGTAAGGATTCAATAATTCATTTAACACTATTACTTTTTCTTCTTTCATTAGCTCTTTTCTATCTTTAAGTTAGAAAGTGTTTTACAGTATTTTATGTCTTTTATGTATGTACATATTTGATTCGTAAAATTAAAACTACCTGGAGAAATTTCGTAGTGAATTGTAACTTTCAATGTGTATACAAGACGTTCTTTGTACGTACTTACAATCTAAAAATATTCGGCTTGTACGACAGTCCCTTGCCTTAAAAAGGTTCGGTCTACGTAAAGTTAAGCCCATAATATTATTATACTAAAAAGGCAGTGGACATTTTTATCCACTTAAATTTAAGAGGGGTTTACTTAACAGTGGGCTGATGTAAGCTTTACCCGAAACAAATGTTGCTAACTGAAAAAAATAATGAAGTTTGGATAGTATTCAAAGAAAACGAAAAATCGTCGTTAACGTTAATCTTATTTTGACATGAATTTCAAGTTTATTTACAATGAAAATTTTATGTTGTACTTCTTTCGAAATAAAAATATGCATTTAAAATAAATTGCTTCCTGCACTCCTCCTCCACATAAAATATAAGTGTACGTCATACTCCTCCGTCCATGCAATTTTTGTACAAAGGACAAAGTTTTTGCTTCACGTATTAATATATTAATATTCCATATGCTATTATATATTGTGTCAGGGACTCTTGTTGCCGAAAGTGCTTATTTAAAAGACGCTGTTACTCCTTGTCCTATTTATGGAAGCTATTGTTAAGACCTCATTTCGAGAGCAGACTCCCCATCAAGATGACACTCCGTGCCTGTTAAAGGAAATAATGAAGGATGATATCATCTTAATATGTCTAAGTACCTCCAGAAGTAGATAAATTTAACCATGTTTTTAATGTACTAGATTTTGCTCGTAGCTCCGCTTGCATATATATGTCGGTCATCGCAGTAAAGAATAACCTCTGTCCTTCCTTAAGGTTCACAACGTCATCTAGTCCCAAACTAAGCATAGCTTGTATTGTGGGTACCTAAACAATTGGTATAAATACACATACTTTTTTGTTTGTAAATAAATACATACAAAACACCCAGACTCCGAAACACACATAGATAACACTAAATATATTTGGTAGAAGAAAATAATATACCCACTGAATACTAAAAACGATAATTACACACTAAATTGTAAGACACATGCTATACACATTAAATATTATATTATTTTAAGACTTTTTACAATTATGTACCCGTAATTACGTTGACCTTATAGGAGTATTTAGAGTACATCTGTAATATAAGATAAAGCAAACCGATTTCAAGCAATTACTTCATTGTGTAAAACCTAATCACCTGAGCTCACGAAACACAGTCTTGTTATCGTTTCGAATCACGTTCGTTCTTGTTTCCCATTTGCACGTTTGCCACCTATAGTATCAAGAAAATAACATTTCAATATTCTTAATTTGAATACTTAACATAAAATAAGTATGAAAACTACACAAAACCCCAAGCATTATAATTAAAATATGTTTTTATAGCTTTGCGGCGAGCGTCTACCCCACTTATTAACGAAAAAGGTCTTTGTAATTAAGGCTACACACCCCGAGATATTATTAGCAGTTTTTATCTCCACGCAGCTGGCGTGAAAGACATTTCTTATACTTTTAAAAACAATGCTTTTGAATTGAAACTTAATTTGTTAAATGGAACGAAAAGGGTATCAATTTTCATGATCCGAGTCTTTTCAGAAGCTCCTGGTAAGTTACTTAGTGTTAGTTAGTAACTGCGAACATTCTGAATTGTACATGTGAGCACTTTGTAGTCACTAGTAGCATAAGTTTGTTTGTTGACTGGCGGTTGTGAGTATGTCATGCTCGCTCAAAAGCCCTGCTGGCGGTGGCGGGTGTAGCGGGTCGTTCGGCTCCCTACGATATGGTTGAACTGGACGATGGCTGGTGCATAGGTCATGCTCGTAATACGGGCGCCGCCAGTCGGGGCTGGTCATCTCACAACTTCTATTTATTGTTTAATTATTTTTGGACACTACCTGTGTAAATAACAGCATCGTTACATTGTGCTCACATTTAATAAAATGCCTTAAACAATGTAACCAAAAATTGTAAAAACAATGTTGGAAAAGAGTGTCCATGGAGTTTCTTGTCTGTTCTTCTCCATAGGATCTACGAATTACGAATACGAACAGACGATTAGCTTCACGACTGACTACTGACTGACTACTTGACGATTTTAAAGTGCCGTTGTATGGTTTACTTGAAATAAAATGGTTTGATTTGATTTGATTTGAAAAAAGTATAATTTTTACATTTTTAAGGTATTTTCAAAATACACACGTACAGTCAGCGTCATAATGATATTGGCGTTCAAAGTGGTCAAAATGATGTGAAAAACATTAATTCAATTTGATGTTGGCTCGCAAGGTGCTCAAATTGTTGTACGCATTCAAAGTGGTCAAAAGATCTTAGCAAGCAGTTGTCAATAATATGTTAGCTAACAGAGTGTTCATATTGATGTTAACAAATAGGTTGTTCATTGGTTTCTAAGCATGCAAACTAGTCAAAAATATCTTAGCAATAAACAGAAACCAACGTTATCACCCACAGATAGAGTATACTTTGCAGATTCATTATTACTTTTAAATGTTTGTCCTTTTTTGTCTTCAATACCTTTCTCATTCATTTCTTGCATGACGTAATTGACATGTCTTTTGTTTCGAATGTTATTAAAAAACATAGTCCAATATTCTATTGAATCATAGGTAATCTACAATATTATACTGAGAAAAGGAGTATGGATGTAGGTATATAAATGAGATAAAACCAATTGAAATTTCTTTGATAAAAAGTAGAATTAATGATACGATTATTTATTTTCGGGTAAAAATTCTCATTTGATTCGTCTTCTTGACGAGTACTTTGACACTCTAAGATGGTAACCAGGGTCTGATGATGGAGCTGGAAGGTGGCCATAGGAACTCCGTAATTAGACGCAACCCCATCGAAATTGGGCTCATTTTATTCGTCTTTACGAGTACTTTGATACTATATGGTAACCAGGGTCTGATGATGGAGCTGGAAGGTGGCTATAGGAACTCTGTAATTAGACGCAACCCCATCGAAATTGGGCTCATTTTATTCGTCTTTACGAGTACTTTGATACTATATGGTAACCAGGGTCTGATGATGGAGCTGGAAGGTGGCCATAGGAACTCTGTAATTAGACGCAACCCCATCGAAATTGGGCTCATTTTATTCGTCTTTACGAGTACTTTGATACTAAGTGGTAACCAGGGTCTGATGATGGAGCCGGAAGGTGGCCATAGGAACTTCAGCAAATGAGTCGATGTGGTTGCGATTTTGGTTTTTTGTATAAGTTACATATTCATCAACTGTTCGGCTTTGTAGAACGTATTTTAATGTCCTACAATCTACGCAATGTATCTTGTCATATCGTAAAGCTCGTAGGATTCATTTAAGCTACACGCCGGGTACAGAAAGTACCTATTATAATCGAACGGTCAAATAATATTAAATTTTTACGCAGTTCATTATAAAGTCGCTCGTATTGTCTGTCCGCTCTGATCATTTAAATTACGCAAGGTATTTAAACGCGGTTTTCATCATAATTAAAGTTATCTTTTAGGGAAGATTTATTAATGTGATTATATTAGTGTACTAGATGCGCCCCGCGGTGTTACCCGCGTATCATTATGGTTGCTATGTAAATGTGTTATGCCTAGCAACCTGTGAAGTTTTGACAGGAAATAAACAGTGATACATTTTGACATCTACAATTTAATGTATTTTTATAATCACCTAGCTTTCGCCCGCTTATCTCGATTATTGCAGTAAAAAGTAGCCTATATGTTATTCTGATATGTAAGCTATATTACTGTAAAGTTTCAACCAAATCCGTTCAGTAGTTTTTGCGTGAAAGAGCAACAAACATACACACATACATACATACTCACAAACCTTCACGTTTATAATATTATTAGGATTCTAAAGTAGGATTATTTTAGTGGAACTCATATAAAGTCAATGTTTCTTAAAAACATAATATTTTTTATATTATAGCCAATACTGACAAAATTTTACGAGTAACATAAACTAAAAATAACCTACAGTAATAATTTTGAAATTTTAATATGATTTTTTTTATAATTTATTTGTTAATTTATTATACCAACACATATTTTGTATAGGTAACTCATTTCTGCATTTTAATTCCAACAATAAGCTTCTCAAGTAAATGGCTTATTCACTTGCCTTACAAATATTATAGTCATAAATTCAGCTTCTGTGCTAGATTAAGCTAATGTTGGTTGTTTTTTACACTTAAAAGATATGACACTACCACACTTCTTAAATATGTATCCAGTACAAGACTTACGGTCCACCCAATATCATATTGTGTGGACCGTAAGTCTTGTACTGGATATTTTCATATTCATGCCCATTCAGCATTGACATAACCCTTATACGAAAAAATGCTTGATTTTTTTCAAGTATTTTAAAATATGTTTTAAATGTTTCCAATGTGTTTCATTGTAATTATTATTAAACTGGTCTAGAACCAGTAACAAACATCATAAAATATATCTGGGCGGATTAACGTAGATAAATAAACTAAAGTTCCTATTAATTGCTGGTAAGGATACTGAGTACAATGAGTGTCTCTCTTCTCTAGCTTCAAATTTACTTCCATTGGTGTACTGACTGGGTTACAATTTTTCATGATAAGCCTAGCTAATAAATGATCTACAAATTGTTCCTTATCTACAAAAATCTCATTATTGTTTTATCTGACTCTCATTCCTAAGCATTGTCTAATATTTTCCAAGGCTTTTATTTTTTTTTAGGCAATTTAAATTTAGATTTTAACTTAGTCTTAAGGTATTCAATTTACAATTACAAAAAATAAATAAAATTGACAACATACAAGGCTATATATCATCCTGACATTATCAATATGTTTAATAAATAAACAAGGTTCATTGATTGACTTCCTATACCCCAAGGTTTGTAAAAAATCATCCACACGCTTATACCATGCCCTAAATGATTCTTTCAATCCGTAGATTGCCTTTGAGGGGTTCGAAGTTTATGACTCGGAACCCTTATGGATTCGTCATGTCCGTCCGTCCGTCCTCGACTTTCCGTCCAAAGGATAGGTGCTAGAAAGATAAAACTTTGCATGAATATGTGTTGTAATTATGTCGACAAAGTGCTACAATAAAATTATGAAAAATATTTTTACTTGGGGTACCTCCCTTACACCTAAAGTTGGGATGTTTTTTTTTCTCGCGACTACCCCATCTTGTGGGGTATTATTAGATAGGTGTTTTGAAAACAATAATGGATTTTTAAGAGGATTTTTTGATTTAGGTGTCCGTTTACGAGAAACTCCACTTTAAAGGGCACTTTTTTGGAAAAAAATCTGGATAAATTCGTGATGGTGGTCTATATAATGAACTTTAAAGGAAAACTGTAGCAGATTAGATGACTTTATTAGTTCAGGAGTTATAGAGGCCTAAGTTGTAAAAGGCGCTTCCTTGGTAAACGTCATAAATTAACACATTAAAACGTAAAAATAGCAGTTATCTTTTTTTTTTTTTTTTTTTTTTTTATATTTAAGCCTGCCGAAGTGACTCTACTCTGCCTGATGGAAAGCATGAGTAGAATCCAGGAGTAGGGGCCACCATGCTTATTGTGAGGGTTGGCAATGTAGCATGGTGACCCTTACCATGGCAGCCTGGTTAGATTATTCTGCATCATTCTCCCGGCCTTCGAAGGGCGGGAGAATGATGCAGAATGATTGGGCCTCCGGTCTCACACTCACCAACGAAATACGACAGCAAGAATGCTGTCATTATTAGGATGGTCTTCTGTGTGAGGGTAGTACTAGCCGGGTCGAGCCGGCCCATTCGTGCTGAAATCAGCGTGGCTCTACTACCTATCTATTGGATACGATTTTATAACCACGTATCATTATGGGTGACTGAGGAACCCTTTAATGTGCTTGGGGGATTTTTTCATTTAACATATTTATTTAATCAAAATATCTACCATTATTATATATACATTGCTGCCATCTAATAGGAATGTAATTTATGTCTTTGCGATAGAACTCAAGTGATCTAGATTCTACAAACTGTGTGAAAGCATTTTGTACTGCCTCCTGGGAAGAAAACTTTTTATCACGTAGAAAATTGTCTAAATTACGAAAAAAATAGTAGTCCGTTGAAGCAAGGTCTGGCGAATACGGAGGGTGACGAATGTTTTCTAATTGCAATTCCTCTAGAGTTGAAATGGTTTCTGTCTGACACGCACTTGGCCGATTTTTATGGTTCCGTTGTCAAATGGCAAAAAACGGAACCCTTATAGATTCATCATGTCTGTCTGTCTGTCTGTCCGTCCGTATGTCACAGCCACTTTTTTTAAATTTAATGCATTCATTTTATGACATTCCAAATTGTATAGTAAACTCATATGTGTTTACATCAAGGTGAGTTATGTCTAGATTATATTTAACACTCAATACAAGCAATAGTCTTATTGTAGTGACGGTCCACTGGTGAGAATGTTTCTGTATAGTCTGTGCCTGGTCTTTGTGTAAAACCCTTGGCGACTAACTGACCATAATATCGCACATTATCACAACTGTCCACTTTTTTCTTGAACACCCACTTACACTTAACCTCTGTTGTTTGTTTTGGCTTGTCCACTACTTTCCAAGATTCGTTTTCTTCAAATGATTTTAATGATTCCTCCTGTAAAGCTTTACACCCTTCTCTTGATTCTAACCCATTTAAAGCCTATAAGAGGCTATAAAAGTTATATTGGCTGGTCTACACATGGATTTGTACCGATTTCAACACACACATTACTATAACTAAACCTCTTTCTTCCTCTAACATCTTTAGCGGGCTTAGTACTCTGTATTTTTTAAACTCGCTTAGTGATACACTGCCAAATGTTTCTCCTGAAAGACTAATGTCTGTGTTTGGTTCTTCCTCTGTACTGTCCTCATTGTTACTTTTCTTAGTTGATGGTTCAGAGTCCGAATTATCAGAAGATGACTTTGGTTCTATGCTAATCACTATAATCAGAAGATGAGTTATTGTTATCAATTATTACAGTTTGCATATTATCCCGTAACGATTCCTAAATCGCATTTACGTTTGGATATACGTTATAAGATAGGATTTACGTTAGACTTTTTAAGGTATACAATAATGTAGTACATTATTTTGATCTATCTCGTAGGGTACAGCCAGCGGTTACAATGTAAACGTAAAAAATGGGTTTATTTACGACATCACATTAGAAACCTCTAAAATTGTCAATGTTTCTCCAATATAATATTATGCATGAATTATACATAAAAACCTTCCTCTTGAATCACTCTATATATTAAAGAAAACGGAATTAAAATCCCTTGCATAGTTTCAAAGCTCTCAGTATTTATAGGGACTGACAGAGAGCGGAAGAGACTTTGTTTTATACTATGTAGTGAAACTGCAAAGTATACTCTATCTGCGGGTGATAAGGTTGGTTTCTCTTTAATGCTAAGATATTTTTGACTAGTTTGCACGCTTAGATACCAATGAACAACCTATTTGTTAACATAAATATGAACACTCTGTCAGATAACATATTATTGACAACTGCTTGCTAAGATCTTTTGACCACTTTGAATGCGTACAACAATTTGAGCACCTTGCGAGCCAACATAAAATTGAATTAGTGTTTTTCACATCATTTTGACCACTTTGAACGCCAATATCATTATGACGCTGACTGTACCATGTTAATTTTTACTATATCAAATGAAAGTACGTATAAACTTAACATAATATAGTTGAATTAAATTTGATTGTATATTTTTTTATCATGCCTAAATCCAAATTCTAAGCAAATAATGGCGATCTTATCGAATTCCTTACAAGAAAAAGTGATTTAGTATATGACGACTAACAGCTACTTACATCATAATATATCATCTTTAACAGATGAAATAAATATTTTTGTTCTCAATCATAATATATTTAACTAGCTTTTATTTGTGGCTTCACTCGCGTGTAGGTTATGGCGGAAAAAAGGCCTATATTCTTTTTCAGGCTCTAAGCTATCTATGTACCAAATTTCGTTTAAATTGGTTCAGTAGTTTTGGCATGAAAGCGCCAGAGACAGACAGAGTTACTTTCGCATTTATAATTACTGTCGGTCAACAAAATTCCTACAAATTGCCAACTAAATATAATATTACACCAATTCAGTAACATTTATTTGCTCCCAAATATTTGTAAAATAAATATTTTTACATTAAAGTAGGCATAGCTCAATTTGACACAGGTAATAAATTTCTAAGAGACAAATGGACCGTTCTTATTGATACTATAAAATTTTACTAGGGCTCTCTACGAAAATCTAAATTTAGCAATGAGCCTATCGTTCTACATTACTTTGAACAATATTTTATTTAAGGTGACGATTTTGTTATTTTTATTTGTAGTAAGTTGCTTTCTTTTTATATAAATATAATAAAATATATTTCGTCAGTGCCCTCAAGTATGCTGACAACTACTTCAACCTTCGAATTTCAGTTCTCCCTCAGGATTGCGAGGATCGATGCCAGTTGCTCCGTGGAAAAACTGATATTCAGATAAAACCGGTTGAACTAGTAGCCGACCCCAAATGATCTTGGGAATAAAGGCTAGGAAAAAGCTATCAAAATCGTGTGATAAATTAATACTGTTTTATGTAATGGTGACCGATACTAACCGATAATAATTACTTACTAATTTAATTTAGATGATAGAAATGATTCTGGTTATAAATTAAAACATTCACTGAAAGTACTACTTAAAGTTTTTTCCAAAACAAATTACTATTTTCTAACTAATAGGTAGGTAACCAAAGTTTGTGTATTAAAATGTTTAAAACAATGCAAAAAGATAGGTATATCCTCCTTTTGTTGTTAACCCAATTCTTTTGTTAGCTCACATTATGAGACAATTTGTTCTGTGGCCACAATTCAACACAATTAACTTCACTAACAGCACAAAAACTAGAACCAAGCAAGTTTCTTCTATTTCCCACAAAAATGAGCTTTAAGGTACAGAAAAAATGTGCTATTATTCCAGAAACGGCTTCAAACGTACTATAATTTTATTTGTCTCTTCTTTGCGGCATCTCATATTTGTGATGCAGATAAATTGTAAAACTTTCATGCCTTTAGTGTGGTCCTCGTATGAGGATAGCAATATTCATTATTGCTAATACAACATTGTGCTACTGGTACATTTGAAAAAAAACAAAACCCGTTGAACTAGTAGCTGACCCCAAATAATATTAGAAATAAAGGCTAGGAAGAAGAAGAAATTGTAAATACACAACTCGATGAAATCATTTCAAAGACCATTTGATTCTATTTCAACAAGAGCAGTTCTAGTAAATATTATTCATTTCAAATTCAGATAGTGATGAATAGTGTTTAATTAGACCTGTTTCAGAGAGCGCGTGATGCATTGCTTGCATCAATACCGCTTTGATTTTAGTGAGCTTTGATAGATGTTTTGAACATCCAAATGTGATATTTTGTGGCTGCTTTTGTTAGGTAATATGGGTTTATTATGGTTTATTTAGTCATATATAAAATATTTAGAATTAAGGCAATTACTACTAGTACTATAGTGCCATACTTTCAACGTCTAGTACGACAGTTTTTAGCAGCATAGTTCTAATATATTTGCCACTAACTGTATTAGAAAAGATATTAAATGAGATATAGATTTATTTTTATGTTTAGAATAATATCCTGGAATAGTCTTAAAACATTTCATCTAGATGTCGTAATAACAACAGTACCTGGACCTCTCCCTCTCCACCTCTCTCAGGCGCATAGTGATACCCCGTGTGTTTTAGTCGGTCCGATTCCCACAGAGACAGACAGACAGAATTATTTTCGTATTTCAATATTAGTATGGACGTCTAGAATATCGAAAGGAAATCTGCTTATGAACTACCTTATTGATATAAAAACTCAGTGTAGTAAAAAATGTTTTTTACCATATTTCTGGCCAAAAACCTTCATAGTATAGTGGATTACGATCCCAAAACAGTTAAGAAGGAGTTTCAGGTACAGTAAGAATTAAGAAAGATGTGACGATAGTCATATTTTTAAGAGTGTCTAACTACACAAGTTTTGACACAAATAGGTATGCAATAAACGGAGCTAAGTTTTAATAAACTTACCACGTACTTCACACTTTATACCCTCTGAAAAGACTTGTACAGGTAGTTACTCAGTAACCAAAGTAATACACACGTGTACGTGATTTTGAACTTTATACATTTAGATAGTAAATTGGAATTAGTTTGACCACGTCTAATTCGACTTAAGTGTCTACGTGGTTCGGAGCGAACGAAAAGCTATTGCAAGTGTGCTATGTGTAATAGCGCGAGCAATATTTACTGTAGATACGACACCGAAACTAATGGTCATTAAACCTGATCGGTTTTCAGAGCTCTTAGTTTTTGGTAGTCTTATTTTTATCACCATCCATCTATTCAATAACTTTTCCATATAAATAGTATAAGTGCGAAAATAACTCAGTTGTAAGTACGTTTTTAAAGATATTTTAGCAATTATTACTGTGTTTCTTGAAAACTAAAGAAGATTAAATTTTACCGCCATTATACGAGAGTGGTGAAGTCTTTTACAAGTTGTGATAATACTTTTTTGACGGAGACATTTTTGTCATTAAAAATACACCATAAAATGCCATTTTAATCTTAAAGAACATCTTAGCTAACGAATATATTTTAATTATATGGAAACCAGGTGAATGCTATGGTTCTATACATCTATACATACTATATACATCTATATAATACAAATATGTATATAACTTGATAAAAAAAATGTAGTTTCCAATGAATAACTTTTCACTAAATGCATACAATATTTACGGTACGGCACTTACATTATAACATCCATTTTTGTTCTGCTGTTATTCTTGGCCAAGCTCGACATATTAGTCAAACAAGTCCATCAAATACATCTTCAATTGTATGTTTATCACTTGAAATCTTTACTCTTCTATTATGTTTATAATTTCGAAATTAAGTTTCGAAAACAATTTGATTACTGCATTGTAAATATTTCTAAATATATTTATTGCACACCTGATATGCCTTTCTTTCTTATTTAATTACAGAATTTTCATTTAAACTGTACTACAAACGATACTTGATTATTGAGAGTTTGCCGATTTTTCCCGATATTTTCTTGTACGATACTTCTAGTCGAAGTACATCTCGAAACTACTTAGCAAGTAGTTTCGAGTTGTTTGCAATGAGTTGCCGGAGACACGTTGAAACGAGCAACTTGGTTATTTCTAACACTTTTATAAATAAATGTGTCCACTAGCCATTAGCCATTTTATACTAAATATAGAATATAGATTGTAACGAAAAGATCTTTTTTCTTTCAAAGTAATATAAAAAATCGAGAAGATGATGCGAGAAGTGTGTAGTGGAAGAGGCCTATGTCCAGCAGTGGACATAGGCCTCTTCCACTACTACTACTACTGATGATGATAAACATTCCATTAGAGTCAAATATTACTCAAAGTAGGTTTAAACATACTTAGTTCATCGTTGGAATTCAGTTCGTCCTCAGGGTTATGGAGGTCAGCTGGTGTTTTTTTTTTTTTTTTTTTTTTTTTTTATATTTAAGCCTGCGAAAGTGACTCTACTCTGCCTGATGGAAAGCATGAGTAGAATCCAGGAGTAGGGGTCACCATGCTTATTGTGAGGGTAGGCAATGTAGCATGGTGACCCCTACCATGGCAGCCTGGTTAGATTATTCTGCATCATTCTCCCGGCCTTCGAAGGGCGGGAGAATGATGCAGAATGATTGGGCCTCCGGTCTCACACTCACCAACGAAATACGACAGCAAGAATGCTGTCATTATTAGGATGGTCTTCTGTGTGAGGGTAGTACTGGCCGGGTCGAGCCGGCCCATTCGTGCTGAAATCAGCGTGGCTCTACTACCTACAATTATTTATTAGCTGATATTCAGGTAAAACCGGCTGAACTATTAGCCGGTCTTAAATAATCTTAGGAATAATAAAGGCTAGGCAGAAGAAGACTTCTTTGAAATATGTATTATTAGTTTGTTTATATTTCTGAATATATATAACAGGTATATATAATACATAAATCACAGAAGAGTCACGTTAATTTCAGCACAAATGGACTCTCTCAGCCGGGGCAGTACTACCCTCACATAGACCATCTCAATTATGACAGCATTCTTGCTGTCGTATTTGGTTGTTGAGAGTGGTCTCACAAGACCGGAGACCAATCATTAACAAACAAAGCAATAAATAAATGAATACAATCCATTTAGACCTTGCAAATAATAAATGGTGATTCGTTGAAACAAATATTTAACGATTAAATAAATGTAAGGTACGAAAAACGGTATAAAAATAGTAAAAGAAATACTCAGTTGATTGGAGGAGACTGTATCGAGCCTATTTGATTAAAGGCTTCGAACACCAACAAGCCTTTTGGATAAGTGATAAAAAGAGGTTTGCTAACGAGTGGGGTGTATTGAGAAAAAAGGCCCGCATAATCTTAGCAGATACAAGAGTGATATTGCAAGAGGTTGAGGTAGTAACAATTTTAGGATTTTATTTTCCAATTTTAAAGATAAATTAAATTTATTGATCTTTCTACATACTATTTTCATAGGAGATAGTAGTGCATTTGAATGAAAATACTAGCTTGAGGTGATGCATGTGAATGAAAATTCGTGATGAGTTTAGCTTAGCTAGCTTAATAGAATATATTGTAAGCTTGAAATAATTCCATCCCGGAAAAGTTCCGCTGAATAACAATAACTATAGTAAATCAACTGTTTAGATGTTGACACAACAATTTAATTTCAAACTGAAAATTTCTGTTACTAATCACTAGAAACGAGCGTGTATAAGGGTAAAGGTAAGTATCGCTCTACTTTTCATGTTGACTATTTGAATAAGTTTCTTGAAAAAATAAGGAGCTTGCCGGCGCTATGGGAGCTCGTTGAATAACTGAAATTGTATTAGGTACTCGTATGTGCACTATAGGAAGTGATGTTTTGAATAATCTGTTCAAACGGTGCAATGTGTTAAGCAAATATGAGATCCTTGACATTTTTAATGTTAAAATTGTTATTGATATAGGTGTTATATTTATACTTGTAAATTGTAATTTAGGATGAAGATTGTCTGATTTTACTACCGTAAATTTTTGTTTGAGGGGAGTTATATTCCAACATCTTAATATTGTTTGAAGTAATTGATAGAATTTGTACAGAGATAAGCTTGGCCAGCATATTTCAGATTTGAATCTACTATCTAGCAAGTAAAATACGAACAGTCATTATCTCGTTGAGATCAAGACGTGATTAAAGGCATTGTAGTGATATGTTTTAGGGTAAATAATGTAACCGTATGTCGGTATAAATATACATACCTTAGTGAATGTTAGAGTAGTAAACTAGTGTCAGAATAATAAAGATGACTCCCAAAGAGAATACAGTGGATGTGATTCGCTATGACCCATAAGTTTGCTATAACCGACTTCGAAAAAGAAGGAGTTTCTTAATTCGACTGTATTTATTTTATGTTTGTTACCTCAGAACTTACGATTGAGTGAACATATTTTGATATCACTTTTTTAATTTGAAAGCCGGTGCCTCCCATGTGGTACCATGATAGTAAACAGGATCTGATAAAAGGATCCTGAATAATCGAGGCACACCTGTCACGACGCACACAGTTGGGTACTCGGAATAGTTTTTATTTCAAGTCGGTTTTTTATTAAACTTATGAATATAATATTTTATTTAGGGTCTGTGCTATGTACTAATATGACGAATGTGACTGTTCATAATTACTGTTATTTTCAATTTGCTTCATAGTGTACATTAATTTGACTGCACTGAAATAGATTCAAATCCCACATTATATAAAAAATTGTGGGATCAACCAATTACAGTTCTAAACCTAGGCGTTCTTTGTGTTCATTTCATGTATGTTTGTGAAGTCAGTGTCAGGTGCAGCAGTTGTATACTATTAATGCGGGAGTTGTATTTTTTTATAAATAACGGGAAAGAGACAATTAAACATACAGAAATTGAACACAAAGGTATTTTTATAAAATTTATTCAGGTAAACTATATTTGCACCGTATTCTTAAGCTAATTAAGAATACGATGCAAATATATTTTACCTGAATAAATTTTATGTCAAAGCTAACATTATAATAGTATATTTCGGACATTTTATACACAACGCCATCTAGTCCCAAACTAAGCAGAGCTTGTATTATGGGTACTAGACAACTGATAGAAATAAATAAGCATACATTTTTTTTCGTAAATACCTACATACATCTTAAACATAGATAGCACCTAAACTCCGAAACAAATACTTGTGAATCACTCAAACATTTAATCCGACCCAGGAATTGAACCCGAGACCACAAGCACAGCATTCGTATACGCTACCAGAGCACCACCGAGAAAGTAAAAAAAAAACACACATAACAGCAATTATAATAACATTGTTCAAGTCTTGCTTGAATTGTTTATTTAGCTGTCGTAAAACTGTCACAAGTAGCCATGCAAATATACTTTTATGATAAATGTTTTAAGACACAAAAAGACAACAGTAAATTATCTATAATTTTGTTATGTATTTAGAAACATAACATGTTTTATTTGGATAAATATGTAGCCGGTCAATGATGATAACTTAATAACGTAAGTGGTACTCAAACTTATAATAGTAGTAGATTTTTGTACGCGATAGTATACCTTTGGGAGTAAAATATATATACTCGTATTCATGTATATTTACTCACATGAAGTGAAAGTTTATTGTATCACCTTTCATCGAAGGTTAGAGATTCGTAAGGTCAGACTTTATGACAGCGGCAATTTGAGTTACAGGTGTGTGACTCTGACTTGTTCATCGTATTACTCATAATCTCCTGCTTGAGTAGGCTACATGTTCTGCTCCCTTAAAGCAAGTTGCAAACCTTTTTCGATTTCTACTTTAATCTATTTCACTATTCTCTTGTTTCATTGATTATTGTCACTCAGTCACGTGATCAAAATATAATATTAGCCAATGATACAAGAGAATAGAGAAATTGAAAAAGAAAAACGCTTGCAACATCGCTAGGGGGACTGTTCTGTTCTAGTTCCGTTTTTGATTACGGCGGTCAGTCTCAACGGAGACCAGCCAACTACGCAGGAGATATAAAAGTGCAGGAGTGTGTGCGTAAAAATAGGTGAACTTTCTGTTCCTTCCCTGTCACTATCCGAGAGGACGGCTATCCAACACGACCGGGGACAGATCAGGCGCAGGACCGACGCCTTAACGTGCTCTCCCTGCAAGGGAGTTAAGATTTCAACTTCTAAACTCCGGACTGTTACTAATTATCCGTTAATTCAGAAAACTCAATACCACTTTTTGAACCAACTCGAGATTGGATCCCAAGACCTCTTGAGCAGCAGTTGCATACGCTAGCCACTAGACTAATGAAAACATAGAAAGAGGAAAAAAAATCCTTTGTGCGAGAAGATCAGTGTTGTATTAAAAACAAAAGCAGTCAACAGAAAATATAATAAAAAGAAGGTGACGGTTTTTACAAAGAAAACCTGCGGAACGGAGTACCAACCAAGCTAATTATTTTCAGTCAGCAAGAGAAAAAAGAAAACGAAAATAATACAGATGGAAATTTCAAATGCTAATATTCTAATGAGACCCTAAATTTATGACGCGAACATCTTTTCTGCTTCATCTTAAGTCTTTGTTGAAAAGTACTTTAATTATTTTGAATGTACTCTTTTCGTGACAGTTGTTTTTAGACCGTGGATAGTGATTGTCGACGTCAAATTAGAATGAGAACATTTTCATTTCCATTAATTAAGACTAACTTGGAATTGAACATATTTTTCATCAAAGATAAAGATTTATTGCTAGTGTTATCGTTAAAAAATAGCCTTAGTTATGCCCTACGTGCTATCTGCCAGTGAAAGTCACATTAAATTCGGTCTAGCAATTACAGAGATTAGCCGTTAAGTACAGAGATTATTCTGTAGCCACAACGTATCTTGTCAAGTATCAAGTCCCCAATACACACTGGGTTGTTAATGATAAAACCTACACCATTATTTAAAATAACTATAACTTTACAAGAACCTCTATATAACACTCTAGAAAATTTGGACGTTCATTTTTCAGTTCTGTTAATGTTATTGAATTTTGCGTTCTTGGGTTTGACATTTATTAGGTTTATGAGTTACAACGTTTTAGCAGATTACTTTTACCGCAGATGCCGTTGTTTTTAACAACGCTTCAAATGTTTTCTGTTTTGATCTCACTTTTCGATTGGATTAATTTTGGTAAGTACGAAGACATTCGTTTCCTTTATCTCATGCTTGCATGATAATACTAACTTTATATGTTTGTGGCACTCCAAATAATTGGTTTACAAGACAAGACTACCTCCTTGGTCTAGTGGTAAGCGTATGCGGCTGTTGATCAAGAGGTCTCGGGTTCGATTCCCGGGTCGGACCAAATATTATTTGTGTGATTCACAAATATTTGTTACGGAGTCTGGGTGTTTTCTATGTATAATATGTATGTATTTACAAAAAAAAAGTATGTTTATTATTTATGTATTTATATCAGTTGTCTCGTACCCATAACACAAGCTCTGCTTAGCTTAAGACTAGATGATGTTGTGTGTCAGAAACAAAAAAAAAACAAAACAAACAAAACAAAATACGTAAAGGAACTTGTTGTTCGTTATTTATGATCATATTAAGGCCTTGTGAAATTATTTAAAAAATATATGAATATGTTAAAAGACTCTTTACTTTAGGTAAAATATACTTTACTACTCATGTTTACTATACCTAAAAGGTTAAAAAATATTTTCAAATTAGGTCTCGGTATGTCTATTAAAAAAAAAATATTTCAGCAGAAGAATAGATTCCAATGAAAGTTATATATGAAGAACTGTAATTCAAAGAACAATGGGTAATTTTGTATGGAACCTGTACCCACCTTTGTAGCATTTTAGACTAGGTGTCATTTCGAAGAGGCATAATTGACTAACTCAAAAATAAATGAACGAATGAATGAATGGGAGATCGAAGTTATGATAGCTTCTTTATTACATTTTTAATTGCCAAGTCTTATAACAATCGCACCTTTTTCTGTTCTGTAGACCAAATAAATAACCAGTCGTTTTTTCTGTCTAAAGAGAGACCAACTTAGCTTCCTACCGTTCGTTTTTGATACGGAAAAAATATTAAATAAAAACCATCAATCTTAAAAATTAGTTTTAGTATTGATGGTTTTTAGTAGTTTTATTACAAAAGACAGCAAAAACATCATTTTTAAATCGTGTTGTTACTCTCAATGATTATATCATCCCAGGCACTTGCCGGACCTGTGTTAAGTAAGTTATCTAGGTGCCTGCCAACACCTAAGTACCATATTATGCTAACAGTGTGGGCACAGGCACCTAGAGTTCTTATACCCGTCATGCAGGAGCATTAATAGGCTTCGATGGCTTCTCTGCCCTGGACATTCACTTTGATCAAAATATATGTGTTATATATTTTATTCGATACGTGCCTCGATAATATGCGGCCTCTAACTATGGAGCAGTTTTCGGTCACTAGCCCATGCTGCGACATATTAGGGCTACGGCTAGAAGATACCTCTACCTATTATATATACCATCTCCACCTTGCAAATGCTCGGCAACATATGATCTAGCGAGCTTTAAGTGGTATGTTCCCAAACTGAATAGAATGACGTCTTCTTCTGTCAATTGCTACTACTCACTCACGGATGGTAGCTATATGGTTGCATACTGAATACCAGTTACGACACACCGACGCTGGCGCATAATAGTTCGAAGTACCTAACGTATAAAATCGCAAAAACGTCAAACGTGCGTGGGTCGATTTTACTAAGGATTTTTGACATTTTCAACGTCGAATATCTTTTTTCCCCCGCAAGCTACAACGTTGCCCCCATAAAACAAATATATATATTTTCAAAGACCTTTCTAATGGTACCAATTTCAATTTGCTACATGGGTGGGTACGTTTTGTTCCATGTTCTTTAGAAATATTATATCTATGTCTATACATATAAATTGAAGTGTCTGTTTGTATTTTCAATCAAAACCTTATCATTAAATGCATATGAAAGTATATACACAACTTACATCAAAACATCTTTCTTTTTAAAAAGTTCGTCTATTTCTTGTTGGTACCGGCTACCGGAATACCGCGTTAGTACTTAAAAGAAAAAATATTTTCTCAAGCTAGACGTGATGGAGCAATTTTATTAACTGAGTTAAATACATTTTTACCATCGTACAATTTATTGGCTTACCATTTCTCAATCAGGAAGCCTACCGACGTTTTCCTTTTTCTTAACTAGGACGAGTTCATAAAATAAAATTCACAGAAGTTACAGACTAAAACTGATTACCTACAAAAATAACCATATCTTTTAAGTTTGTTTTCGGGACGTAGAATGTTAATGAAACTTCTGTTCTGGCTTTTCACAGGAACTAAAACGAACTTGACTATCTTGGGAAAAGATATAACCACATTTGAGCACCGTAAAAGAAAACAATGTTACTGAGGTAATAAAAAATGTAAGGCATACTTAAAAGAAAAGATCGCACTTTTCGTTGGTTCCTGGAATAACTACGCTTGGGAGATCGTTTGCTTTTTCTTATTAACTTGTTATTCTTAAAAGCTGTTTCGTATTTTAAAAAGAGTTTTTTGTTGAATTTTAAGACATAATTAGATTAAGACATATTTTCTATATAGCTTCTTTAAAAGTAATTTTCTTAAATCGTTTATTATAGAGATTATCACATAGAATTTTATAGCATCCTTGAGAGGACTTTGCAAGTTCGGGCGTAAAAGGAGCTTATAATATATCTAACAAGCCACACCAAAACGACAGTTTAAAATGTTCTAGAACAAGGTCATATTGTAAGTATAAAATTTAATGAAGGGAATAATAATAAGTATATAATTTTAGGAGAAGAAATAGTGAATTCAAAACATGTAACGTAACAAGCCACGTAACTTCTTAACAGCCATTCAGTAACCATTTCTGTAAGTAAATCTACGGGAATCGGTTAGCGGAATAATATTTTATATAACCTAACCAGACCAAAAAAGTATATTAAGTTACTCCTTATATCTTTAGCTATCTGCTAATTGCTGTATTGCTGGTACTTATAGCTCAGGTCTCCCTATATTATGTACCTGGAGGCGCCAGCGCTTACCTCGTTGTCGAAGCCGCCTGGGCAATCCTCCGTTTTGCGTTTTTCTGTGACAATTCTTTCTGGACACGATAACGTTTGGCGGTATTCTTGATCAACACAGAGTCACTGCACTTTTGAGTTAAAAATTGTCACAAATTTATAGTCTTTTGCGTAGTTTTGAAATATTGTTCGCGCGCGCGGTTGAGTTCATTCGAAGTACTTTTTGTCAACTGTCGCTGGCGCCATTTGGGAGAGGGGAGGGGAAGTGTTGCCAGGAATATGTGTTGCGTTTTGAGGCGTATATATATATGCGATGATTTAAGAAATATAATGTGTTGACACAAATTAATATGAGTGTATAAAAATAACAAATGTGGCGCAGCCAACTTCGGGGGGCCTAGAGGTTTCCTCTACATTGCGTTAAAACTAAATGAGAATTGAATTACCTTTTGAGAAAAAAACTTAAAATTAATACATTTGAGTTAAACTTATTGCGTAGGTAACGGGCAGAGCCGAGTAACTGGACGTATATAAGTTCCAGAACAAGTCTTCACTTTAGCGACGCGGATAATACTATCTTTTCCGGGGAAAACCTCTATGACAACAGCGAGAGGCCAAAACATAGGATGCGAGTTATCATCTTTTATTATGACTATTGTTCCCACACTCAAAGGCTTAGAAGGAGAGTTCCATTTTTCGCGTTGTTGAAGTGAAGAAAGATACTCCATGCTCCAACGTTTCCAATAACTTTGGACTATTCTGTTTAACAACTGATAGCGAGTGAGTCTATTCTCTGAGATAGTGAGATCAATATCTTCTGCGGGCAAATATTTTAAAGGAGTTACATTTAAGAAATGACTCGGAGTTAATGCGGATGGATCAGAAGGATCTGATGAAAGAACGCAAATTGGACGGCTATTCAACAGGCCTTCAATCTGTACTAAAATTGTATTAAATTCCTCATATGTGAGAATTTGAGTTCCGATAGCTTTGAATAAATGAGCTTTTGTGGATTTAATATTTGTCTCACTCAAACCATTGAAGTTAGGTCCGTAAGGCGGGCTGTGTTGAAATTGAATTTTATGTTGAGTGAGATAATGACTCAAATAATTTTGATAATCAGTGGACTGTATTAATTGGTAAATTTCGTTTAATTTGCGCTTTGCACCAATAAAATTAGTGCCTCCGTCGCTATACAGGATCGAAACAGGACCTCTGCGTGAGATAAAGCGTTTGAACGCCGCGAGGAATAAGTCTGAACTTAGGTCAGAGACCAACTCTAAGTGGAGCGCTTTAGTCGTGAGACAAACGAATAGGCAAATATAAGCTTTATGGCTTTTTACTCCTCGGCGTCGTATGTGCGTAATATAAAAGGGTCCTGCGTAATCGACAGCAGTATGCACGAATGATTTAACTTGCGAAACTCTAATCGAGGGAAGATCGCCCATCTGGGGGATCGTACTATGCGGTTTAAGCTTAAAGCATGAATTGCATTTATGCACTCTTTGGCGAATTAAATTTCTGGCAGAGAGAATCCAATATTTTTGGCGCGTTAGAGATAATACTAATGCGGGACCAGTATGTAAATTTGATGCGTGATAATGATCGACTAGAAGGGACACTATTCGACCTTTAGCCGAGAGCAAAATTTGGTGCTTTTGATCAAAATCTAAGTGGGAGTGGGTAAGTCTACCACCTACTCTTAGTATACCTTTATCGTCGAGAAAGGGGTTAAGTTTTAACACGGCTTTACTTGGACAAGGTTTGTTCACTTTAAGCGCATTAATTTCTTGGGAAAGATATTCCGATTGTGCGTAGCGTAATGCGTAATTTTCTGCGTGTTCAAAATCATTTGTAGTTAAAGAACCGCGAGACTTCAATATTTTTAAAAAGCGAAGTACGTATACGAGCGAGCGAATGAGTTTATTCCAAGTCGAGCAGCGTTCGGCTAGATCGCGAATGGGGTGAGTAGTTTCTGTCAGAGCAGAAGTTTGTACGTGGAGAGAGGTACTTTTAGTTTCTTGAGATTCCGTATTTTCATTGTGATTAATTTTGTATTCTTTTACAGGCCAGGTATTTACAGGAGCGGATAACCACTGCGGACCATGGAACCAGAGAGTGTTATTTATTAATCCTGTTGGAGTTACAGGGCGCGAGACTATATCAGCGGGATTTTCTACACCACGAACGTGAAACCAGTGGGGAGCGGGTAAGTATTCATTTATCTGAGCGATGCGGTTAGCTACAAACGTATGAAATTTATGCGCAGGCGAATGAATCCAGGTAAGAGTCACTGTAGAATCCGAGAATGCGTATATTTTATTTATTTTACAGCGTTTACTGAAGACAGAGCGGACCGAGTCTATCAACTTTGCGAGTAGAACTGCGGCGCAGAGTTCTAAGCGTGCGAGAGTTTTGTTGGGGGTAGAGACTTTGGATTTAGCGGTAAGTAATTTTACAGATTGAGCGGTCGCGTTTTCATCTGAATCGACTCGTATATATACAGTAGCCCCATAACATTGTAGGCTAGCGTCTGCGTACCCTATCAAGGTTACTCTATTAGTAGAAGTTATGCCAATATGACGCGGTATTTTAATTCTTGAAAGTTGCGGGAGTTCTTTAATAAACTGCGTCCATTTTGAAAGAATGCAATCAGGCACTTCAGCGTCCCAGTCGAGTTGTAATTTCCAGCATTCCTGAATAAGCAGTTTCATGTAAGCAACGACTGGACTGATGAGACCAAGCGGGTCGAACAAGCGTGCGGTTACTGAAAGGATCGAGCGTTTAGTGCATGTCTCTGGGACATCGATATTTGTTTTGAAATGAAAATTATCATCATTAGGTTGCCATTGCATACCTACGATCTTGGTGTCTGCGTTGGGATCATCGTCGAATTTGACAGCGAGAGGGCTTTTATGAGCGTTTGGAATGCGCGATAGGAATTGAGTGTCATTTGAGATCCATTTGACTAAATTGAATCCTCCGGATTTAAACATGGCGGTCATTTCCTTGTAAATAGTTTCAGCGGTATCTACGCCATCGACAGAGCTAACGTAGTCATCGACATACATATAATTTTCAGCCTCATAAGCGGCGAGCGGATATAAGTCACGACTGTCGGCGGCTAGTTGACGCACTACGCGTAAGGCGAGATAAGGTGAGCTAGACACGCCAAAACAGACTCTATTAAAGTGATAGATATCAATCGGCGAATCTTTATCGAATCTAAAGAGAATCCGTTGGAATGAGTGATGTTGTGGAGAAAGTTTGACTTGAAAATACATTTTTTCTATATCTGAATTTATTGCGATTGAGAACATGCGGAGATTGAGAAGCAGATCAAAGATACTACTTTGTAGAGTCGGGCCTACATACAGTAAGTCATTAAGTGACTTGCCTGAAGTGGTCTTACATCCAGCGTCTAAAACTACGCGAATTTTTGACGTTTCCTTTTCAGGGCGATACACAGCTCTATGCGGCATATAATAAACTTGCGTGTCTTGAAAATTATTTGATACCTTGGACAGGTAGCCTTGATCAATATACGTTTGAATTGTCGCATTATAATCGGCGCGTAAATTATGTGAGTCGAGTTTCTTTTCTAGATTTAAAAAACGACACTTGGCTATAGAGTAAGAATGCCCCAACTCGGAGGGCGAGTGTTTGAACGGGAGATCTACCGTGTATCTACCGGTATAGTCGCGCGAATACGTAGATTGAAATATTTTTTCACATGCTTCGTCATCGGGACTAAAGTGTTTTTTATCGGGGACAGATTCTATCTCCCAAAAGCGTTGCGTTAATTGACCGAGAGAGACCGCTTCTGTTTGACAGAAGAAAGTCTTTTTAGAGTTATGAGCGTTAGACGTAACAGAAGTATTCTGCGCGAGAGAAGCGTGAGCGTTAACATTTGGCGTGAGCGAGTGCGAGCGACATTGGGCCTTTCCCATGGCGACATATCCGAGAGTGGTTTGTATACCTACGACCGAGGAAGTCGGCGAGGTCGATTTATGCGAACCGAGTAAAAGTGGGAATAATTCGTTGCCTATTAAACAATCGATTTCACTGGGAGCGTAATAAAGGTCGTCAGCCATTGGCAAATCTTGCAGATGAGTTAATTCCGTCGTATTAATTTCAACGTTGGGCAAGAAGTCCGTTATCGTATCAATAACACGAGCGCAAACCGTGTAAACACAGCGCGAGTCGAAGCGGGAATGCATTTTAAATTGCGTGATTCCGAGAGAGTAGTTTTCTATTTGACCAATACCTCTGACCACAGAGGGCGCAGGCGTTATTGTTAAATTTAAGCGTTCGCAACAAGCTTTTGTAATGAAATTACTCATAGAACCGGTGTCCAAGAATAAGCGTACGCGATGAGCTTTATTATTATTATACACGTATACAGACGCGGTAGGTAATAATACTGTAGTATTATTGTTTGAAATACACGCGGGAACAGTGACTGACATCGCGAAGTTATTGTTTTCAGCGTTTGAATTAGCGCGCGAAGTGGACGACTGCGGCTCTGATACGGGAGCGTCATAAGTGCGAGCAGAGTTCACGAGCGGCGGGCGCGGCGCAGGCGGCGGCTGCGAGAGCGAGTGAGACGGACGATTCGTGCCGTCGATCGGCGCTTGGGCAGAGCGGTCGCGCCGCGCTGTCGATACGCGGTGATAACTTGGCACGTTGTTATCATTATAATCAGCGCGCGGGAATCGAGATGCGTTTGAATTATTCTTATAGTTGTCATAGTGTAATAGCGAATGATGCTTGCGATTGCAGATCGAACATCTGTTGTTAGATTTGCATATATTTATGTGATGAAAGCCTAAGCAATTTATACAGAACGAGTGTTGACGAACAATGTCGTTGCGAGTTTGCGTGTTTTGTTTCAAAAAATGTTCACATTTGAACAGCGGGTGCGAATACACAGAGTTGCACACTTTGCAAGGAGATTGAAAACTCTTTGAAGTTTGAGGAGGAGCGTTTTGAACACAGAATGATTTTGTTTTATACATTTGCGGTGCGGGTTTATTATATTGAGTGCGGTTATTCGAATTATATTGAGAATGAGACGTCGATGGAGCATGGAGTGCATTGAGCTTACTTTGTTGGGTTAGAAATTTTTTCAGGTCTGAAAATTTGGGAATTTCTATGTCTCTATTAGACTGTTCAAATAAGTCAAGCATAGGTTTGCTAAGCTTGCTTAAAGCGATGTGAGTTATAATGAAATCTGACAAGTTGTCAATTTTCAAGCGATTCAAAGCGGCTTCGGCTGAACAAAAGTTTTCAAGAATAGTGTCAGCTGATTGGCCGGGCTTTAATTGTAACATTTGTTCTAGATAGCCCGAGGCTTGTACCCTAATATCATGGTATTTTGCTAGAAGAGCTTTCCATATGATTTCATAATTTTCAGAGGTAGCGGTTATGCCAGAACATACATTGAGAGCTTTGCCGGAGAGGGCACCGGTCAAATACTGAACTTTTTCAGCGAGTGTGAGATGAGTATTGGTGTGTATGACACTGAGGAAATTTTCATAGAATACTGGCCACTTATTGGGCGTACCATCAAAACTTACAAGTTGAAGCGGGGGTAATTTTGTATTAAAGCTATTATTTTTATTTCTAACCTCAAGCTCCTGTCTCAGAGTGATTTCCGTTTGTTTTATGAAACAATACAACTCATCAAATGTATTATAAATGCTATAACTCGGCTGAGCCTCAGGATTTATTTTAAGTTTCTCAATCATAAGTTTATCTACAGTTTCAATGTAATCTGAGCGCGTTTTGTCAACAGACTGAGCCCTAGATAGGAATAACGTGCGTGTAACATCGTCGGAAACCTTTAGGCTTAAGTTATAAATATCTTGAATTATTTGAAACAAACATTGTTGTTTTTGTTCTAAAAAGATTAACATAACATCTTCGTTACTTGTTTTATCAATTTTAGGAGGCATCTTGGAAAGAGTATTTGTAGTTATTTATGCGTATTTAAGTAATTTGAGTCGAAAAATGATAATAGGTAAAATAATTGATAATTACTAAATGGCGGTGAAATGATAATTCAATATAGCGGGTCGGTTGGTATTTGCGTGAGCGGCGAACAATATTATAAGAATGATTTTCTGAAATATGCAATATATACCAAAAATATTACTTGAATCTTAGAGAATGAGTATGATAATTGAGTTTTAGAGTGTTATAATTGCAAAATAACAATATATATGTGTAATGCGAATGAGTAAAGTTTGAGCGTGGCGGTGCGTAGCGTATTTTTCAATAGATTTTTGCGTAAATGATATTTGAGTGTGAGTAATTAGCGTGAATATATATAATAAAGGGATAAATGGGGGATTAGACTTGGAGATACGGATCGTAAGGACCAGACTGGAGGCGCCAGCGCTTACCTCGTTGTCGAAGCCGCCTGGGCAATCCTCCGTTTTGCGTTTTTCTGTGACAATTCTTTCTGGACACGATAACGTTTGGCGGTATTCTTGATCAACACAGAGTCACTGCACTTTTGAGTTAAAAATTGTCACAAATTTATAGTCTTTTGCGTAGTTTTGAAATATTGTTCGCGCGCGCGGTTGAGTTCATTCGAAGTACTTTTTGTCAACTGTCGCTGGCGCCATTTGGGAGAGGGGAGGGGAAGTGTTGCCAGGAATATGTGTTGCGTTTTGAGGCGTATATATATATGCGATGATTTAAGAAATATAATGTGTTGACACAAATTAATATGAGTGTATAAAAATAACAAATGTGGCGCAGCCAGTACCAGCTGTACAAAAAATTGTGAATTACTTGTATACATTGAAAATTGTACTCCAAAAGTTGTAAGCATGGTGTGGCAAATAATAAATAAATAAATAAATTAAAAGTATCGTCAAATTTAGTCCAGTCAAACAGATAAAAAAAAATTTTTTTTTTTTGAGTATAGTATTACTAAAACACTTAAATTATATATATATATATTACAAGCTGACACTACAGTTTAATTTATTTATATAATGGATGTATGAATGGGTAATTACATTATACTAAGAATCCATTTGTGTCATTCTAAGGTAGGGAATATTCTGACTTAAATATAATATTATTAATAAATAGTACACATATTCATATGTCTACATATATTCAGGAATTCTGCTTGGTAACACAGATTAAATAAAACAGTCCCCTTCCCCCACTCGGGGTGAGATTCCGGCGAAGCTACGCTCTACCGAATTATAAATTAAATGTGGAAACCGAAAGAATACAATTTACCCAAATATTTCAACGTAATTTACAGTGGGTAATAAATAAAATTGTTATCATAACAATTAAAATTATAACACGTCCTATTTATTATTTATCTAGTACTACTCAAATTTGTAATGCCATGTACTGGAATTTACAATAAAAATATGTCTACTACGCTAAATTAAAAGTTGAAAATAAGATATATATTTTCATTAATGAATCCATAGCATAGGAATCCTACTTAATATTATAAGGAAATACTTTATGGATGTATGCATCCAGCCTCACAAAGTATTATGCACATACATCCAATGTTTGTTAATCTACTGATTTAGATAAAACTTTACAGCACTGTAATTTAAACTTCAGAATGATACAGGCTACAGTTTAATAACATTTTGTACGCTATAAACGATGGCGGAGCCGAAGCCAAAGCTAGTATCATAAACGAGAAAGTTTCTATTAATGTTCGTAACACTGACGCAAAAATAAAAACGGCTGTATGGATCTGACTAGAATTTGGTATAAAGATAGAGTATAGACTCAAATAGCATAAAAGCATTTTTTATTCCTACAAAATATAGTGTTCCCGTGCGACGAACAAGTTATAACAACAAAGGTGGAGCTAGCGGATAACATTAAAATTCAGACAAGACAGGGACCCTTTAAAGCGGAAGTTTTAAACTGATGGAACTAAAATAGAATTACACTTCATCACCTTTACATAAAAGGTTTTCAGCGAATATGAAAAACCTTAGAATAATCAATTCACTCTAAAATTACCTACAAAACACTTTTTCACAAAGTCAACATAGAAAACGTGATAATGTAGAGTAACAATTAATACACACTTAAGTAATGTAAGTACCTATTATGTGGTGAGGTAATAATCATATCTTAATTATTAAACTTGATTATCTCCCTCACGCACATTAACGGTTGTAAAAAAGTTATGTGGATAACGGCACATGTCTGGAAAATTTCAATGCCTTATTACTTTCAACGCGAGGGCGGCCTTCTGATACGTTTAATGAGCCGTCCAGCTTAAGTGGATTATACCTCGTAAAACCTAATTGGAATCGATTTCTTATCCACCTATTTTGATAGCATTAAGCGCCTTTATTTAGACTGATGTCTATTTTTAGCTTGAGTCAATGGTTTGTTGACACTTTATGTACGTCAAGACTGTAAATCTATAAGCCTGTAAGGATAAAGGCTTATTGATCTTCGTTTATGTAATAGATCGCTTTTAAAATGTGAAAATCTTTCGTTGTTGAGTGTGAGACCAGAGGCTCAAGCATTCTGCATCATTATAATATAAATGTTTTTTCATTAAATAATTGTTAAAAAAGCCGAGTGTGCTGTCGTCAACTGTAATGTAACATCAACTTGATTCACAATTACTAAACAATTGAAGATACTAACGCCTTTCTAGACCTTCTTTTAGTTCACTTAGTACAATTTTGAAACAAACAGAGCTTACTAAGTGCACTGCTCTTATTGATTTCATCATCATCATAAGCCTATCGCAATCCACTGCTGTCCTTTTTTTGACTATTGAAAGTAAATAGAAAGTGGCATTCTAAATTGCTATATGAACGAAATTAATTTCTGCCAGAATTTTACATTCTTTTCACAGCGTATTAAGATTTCAAATGTCTATTTATTTTTAAAACCAAGCTATATAAATTTAAAATAAGTCGTAGGCGTATAAGTTTTTAAAGTACAATTAAACGTATGAGCACCAAATGGTTCTCTTATGATGGCCCTCGCGACTGGTAAGAAGGTATCTAAGTAGTTTAATCTAGTTTAATAAAAAAATAATTTGATATATTTAATTCTACCAAAGTTACTCTACTCTTCCTGATCAACAGACTGCACGGTTGGCCTAGTGGTTTAAGCGGTCGCCATGCCGCTCTCTACTGCGCCAAGTGTCGTGGGTTCGAATCCCACGCGGGATAACACTTTGTTTGATTCACAAATTGTTGTTCTGAGTTTGGGTGTTCTTTGTGTCCGTTTCATGTATGTTTGTAAAGTCCCCCGCGACACAGGAATTCATATTCCTAATGCGGGAGTTGTCTTTTTAAAAAAAAAAAAAAAAAAAAACATCACAATTCATCACTCTCCCGGCCTCCGGAAGCCGGAAGAATGATGAAGATGATTGGGCCTCTGGTTTCTCATTTACCAACGAAAGACGACAGCATGAATGGTGTTATTTTAAGTTGGTCTTCTGTGTGAGGGTAGTACTGCTCCAGCAGCCAGCCCATTCATGCTGCAATCAGCGAGGATCCACTATCTACATGTTTAAACATTTACTTTGAGTGATTGAATATAACTGTTATTTTCTATTTCATTATTTTTAATTGCTGGAATAACGTTAAACAAAATACCTAAAACAACATGCAATTAATTAAAATATCTAGTCTACATAGGCTAGGCATCATTAGGTATAAAACAAACAAGCCTTAGGAAAGCAATTATCGTTATCGATAAGCCCAATTTCAGCTATTGGACTACCGCATAGAATAATCTACATATCTCTATAAGTTGTTAATAATGAAACGTTTTAGGGCTTTAAATTAGGAGGAAACTAATTAAAACATTTTTTTAATTAGTTATATACTTTTTGCATAATAAACTTACACCAAGCGGTCATATCTAGTAGTCAACCTCTAGCGGAATTTTCTAGTTAGGGACATGGCAGATGCACTTGTACAATGTATAATGAGTTCAGACGCATTCATGAATGTAACATTTGTTTGAATTTTATTAAAATCAAATTAAGTAGTTAATACAAATCAAACGAGCCCACGCAAACTCGATGGGGTTATGTCGTTTTATCGCGGAGCTCCATTGGCTACCTTCCAACTCCAGCATCAGATCAGCTGCGTAACATCAAATATTGCATTGGCACGCACTATACAAATGCGTGCAAAACTTAACCTTAACTGAAAACCTGAAACTGGGTCAAATGTAACTTGCAAGACTTCATTACAGCCAAAGGAACATGTGCACTAAATTAAAGCATGTAAAATACATAAACGCTTACACAAATTATTATTTGTGTAAACAAAATAACGAATGGCGTGACGAGATCACGAAGCCGAAGATATTGTTACTTGGATATTAAATTTAAAATATCCTATACTAACTAAACCTGGGCCTATACTTAATAAACTTTACAAATACAACTTAAACCGCTACACATTTAGGGCCACAGCACACTAGCTACTTTTAGCATCAGCGATCCGCAACTAGTCGCTTTTTAGAAGCTAAATACGGCTACCGAACGATCTACACTGCACACTTAAAAACGCAAAACGCGGAGATTGAGTCGCTTTTTAGAAGCGCAAGACAGCAGCTGAACGCTACTCTCCGCACACATTCGGATGCCGGTAGCATCGATTTGGCATCTGAGCAGTCGCTAAAATGCGCTATTCCGATACCGCTAGGGAAGTCGCTGAAACGCGATGCAGCATCGATGTAGTCGCAAAATCGCCGATCGCCGATGCTAAAAGTAGCTAGTGTGCTGTGGCCCTTAGTCTAACTCCCCATGTTGTTTATCAGAAGTTTGTCACGTAGTACACTGACAAGATTAATTATTAATGTAAATTTACACTGTCTGTTTATAATTAATTGAATTCCTGGAGTACCGTTAGCATAGTTACATGAAATGTATAAACAGATATATAAATTATATACATATGTCACGCAATTTACCACGTTATCTGTACATATCGCGAGTGTATCTGTGTTATGAATGAAGTAGGGACAGTATTAAATAATTGTTTGGCCTTGTATTAGAACACGTGTGATGTAGCATTACATTACTGGCTAGTTAAAGCAAGTTTGCTTCTATAGTTATCAAATTTATACGTCGAAATATAATATATACCTGTTTCATTGCATGTATTTCGTCTGAACACAACCTAATTTGTATAATTAAAGTGGAAGTCCATATTTTTGAGGACTGGCTCTTAATTTACTTGCATAATAGCATACTGTAGTGTAGTTTCATTCATAGAAAAAATCGGTCAAGTGAGGTTTGAGCCACCCCTAAGGCCAAGTTCGGGATTGCCCAAGTAGTGGAGCGTATTTAACAATCTACAAATCCGAAGCCTTGTTTATTTACATGCTTCGTAGTCAGCCACTTGATCGACTCAACTTCATAGTAAGAGGAACATTAGGATTTCCATACTAAAGACGGCTTTCATTTTTGATCGGTTTCGAGCCCGATATAACCACCAACGGGTTTTTCCAAACCAGGGGGATTCCCGCAAATAAAATAAGGTGGATAACGGCTTGACGGGGAACTACTAGCACAGTAACAGAGCCTTTAGTAAATTGTTTCACTACATATTTGTAAGGAATAAATACCTCCTACTTTCCGACGTTTCGAACGAGTTATACCGCTCGTGGTTACGAATAGATTGATGTGACTTTAGCGACGCTTTCGTGATGTGCAATTTGTATCTATGTCCCGAGTACAGCAAAAAACATGAGTAAGTGTAAAAGTCGCGAAAGTTAACTGTTATTTTTTACCGATATCTGTTTCCAATTCATTACTCGATTTCTGAACGTATTATAGGTAAATATAAAAAGACTGTATATGCTAACAGTGGCATATCTATCTAATGCTATATCTCAGCGTTATTACGTGAGTGTGCTGACATAGAGGTCGACAAGCACGAAGGCATTAATGACTACAGAACTTGCGACACTATCAAACTTTAAGTTAAATTGGGTTGACTGTACCAGACAGTTCCATTAGATTATATTACAAGTTTAGGTGTCCTTGACCTCGATGTTTGTTAGAATTCTATAAGTACCTAATATAAGGACATTTTCAATGTGACCTTGCGTTTAGGTACGCGTTTAAAGGTCGAATACAAATAATAAATGTCTGTAAATATCTATACAAATAAATAAAATTGAAGAGTCTGTTTGTAATATATCCAATATCCAATGAAACATTTTTAGGGTTCCGTAGCCAAATGGCAAAAAACGGAACCCTTATAGATTCGTCATGTCTGTCTGTCTGTCCGTCCGTATGTCACAGCCACTTTTTTCGAAAACCATAAGAGCTATACTTTTGAAACTTGGTAAGTAGATGAGATCTGTAAACCGCATTAAGATTTTCACATAAAAATAGAAAATAAAAATCTGCCAAGTGCATGTCAGGCCACGCACAGTAAAGGGTTCCTCAGTCACGTGGATTTATAATCGTATCCAATAGATAATTATTATACTCCAAGATCCCAGAGCCGCCGGACCTACGTCATTTGTGCAAAGCTGAAATTTTCAGGATTATTAGTACAATGTCTTGATAAGATGTACATATGCGTACCCATTAGCTTGAAAGCGGGGCCGTTTGTGAGATAGCGCGAAGTACAGATGGTAAAAAACCTTACTTACCTACGTTAAAGGTGCAAAGCTAGTATTTACAATTGTTTTAAGAATATTATTTAAAATTAAAATTCATTACTGCCAGACACTTTCGGTGGGCCATTACTTCTGCCACACGTCTTGAAAGTTGTGAAAGAATTAGGTAAACTACGTTATAGTAGCAAACCTAAATTTTATATATATTATCTAAGGTAGGTACTATTTTAAGACCCTTTGTATGCGGCCAGACCAGTCCGAAGGGCCAATCATCCCCCCAGATACCTTTAAATATTTGTAGTAATTAGGAAGCTGAGGTATATATTAACAAGACATTGTACTAATAATCCTGAAAATTTCAGCTTTGCACAAATGACGTAGGTCCGGCGGCTCTGGGATCTTGCTCTATTATGTTCACGTATTAATGTGTTAATTTTGTATGACGTTTTCCAAGTGAGCGCATTTTACAGGTTAAGTCTCCATAACTCCTGAATTAATAAAGTCATCTAATCATAATTATAGATATCATCATTTTTTCGATTTTCGATCATTTTTTTCTGAAGTGAATAGTTTGCGCGAGAGATACTTCCAAAGTGGAAAAATGTGTGCCCCCCCCCCTGTAACTTCTAAAATAAGAGAGTTAGAAAACATATAAGTTTTATATGATGCTACTTGTTGATACGAAACCCTTCATGGGCGAGTCCGACTCGCACTTGGCCGCTTTTTTTCACCAAATGCATATAATGATAAATACGTTATTAACATCAAAAAACAATTTTAATTTTTTAGACTGTGTGTGTCTGTCTGTTCCGGGTAATCCCCGGAACCGCTGTGTTTTGTTGATGGGACTTTCATTGGTAGAAAACTCATGACCTAAGAAGTAACTAAACTGCAATAGGCTGATACCGTGACTGTGTTTTAAGATTAGGGTTTTTTTATTCCAAACTTATTATTACGTTTATCTTAACAACGGAATATAAACCTTAATTTTTAAGGTTTAAAATTCAGTTAGTTATGAAAGAATAAATATTTATTAAAGGATACGCAACAATGCATGAGCACTGCTGTGACACTGAACCGTAGTGATATCTATTTTATATGTTTATTTTCTTTATCTTTTTCTTATATTTTATACTTGTTTTGTAACTAATAAACATGTCTTAATTTCATAGTTTCTTTTATCCTATAGAAACTAATCTTTTTAAAACATATTTTTCTTGAGTTTTATTAGACTCTAAGAAGTGAAATAAATTTCGAACTTCAATCTATGTGTCACTCTAGATTCTAGATACCCAACATTTCAGCATATTATTTTGATGATATGAAATTTCAAATAAAGCTTTGAGTAGACTTGAGACATCACATTAAAGGATATTTAGAATATAAATTGTAACTTGTTTACTAGTTGTGGTCGCATACGTAATTTACAATCATTTTATTAGTAAGCGGTTTACTTCAAAATCTATTTCAAATTAAAATATTTATTTAGAAGAAACTATGAATTCAATCTTACATAAAAAAATGCACAAATGTTAAAATTCAATCCACTGTCAAAACATTAAACGAACGATTTTGTAAAGAATTTTAATTTTAGTGTTTCTCTGTGTGTGTTCTTTGTAACGATATAAATACTTTTTTAAAATGGTACAAACGTCTGAACTGCATAGATAGTAATTTATACGAAGCTAAACATTTTAGTGTTATAGAATCGTTTCGTTCGCGCAGTTCTTACTACTACTATCTTACTATCTACTTATAAATACATTATTTAATTCAATTAATAATATAAAAGCTTGTTTGACAGTAAGAGTTCTTTTAGCGCATTCAAATAAAAACTTGTTTTTAAAATGGGTTTTCAACTTTTTACCGACATTTTACTCATTTTCGAATTATTCTTAACAAGCCCTTTCTTCATTGATACCCATACTGTCTATTGTCTTGTAGTATTATGTGTAATATGTCTCTAAAAATAACTAGTCCGCCATCTTGGATACACCACCATGTTGGATTTAGAATGACGTCAGTAAGTTAACCTTCCATTGTCATCTAGATTGCACTTGTTTATAAAGTTTCAGGTCAAGTGGTTATATATGCTTCAAAATTGAGTTACAAGTTTTTACTCGAACAAACATACTTTGTAAGTTAAATAAAAGCTTGTAATACAGTGATGGATTGTATGAATTTTTTAAGAGTTAAAATATGACATTCGTGGAGTAATTTAGTCATCGTAGAAATCTCGACTTCCAATTCGTCCATCCCGGACATTAAATATCTTTGTTCCACCTAAATTACATAAAAATTACACTCGCAATAACTTTTTCCTACGCTCACCCAATATGTATAACAAAGACTTCCACAGCATTGATCTCTTTAATAGCTCTTTGAACACTGTCAAAAAAATGTCTAAGCTTATGTTGTTAACATCTACTTAGTTATTATAGTTACTTTATTCTGATTTCTGTACTTGTTTGAACATTATAGTATAGTAGTCATTTCCTGTCTCACTTCTACAAGTTACTTGAAGCTGACGCTCTGTCAATCGTGTTATTTTATTTTTTTAATTCATTATTGGTCCTTGTCTGTCAGTTAAGTACATTTATATATTGCTTTGTAATAATGACTGTTTTGTACCAAAATAAATGAAAAAAAAAAAAAAAAACATCATCATTACTGCGTCGGTTGCACAGTGACAGTGTATGCGACTGCTGCTCTCGAGGTCTCGAGTTCAAATTCTCGGTCGGACCAAGTACTTTTATGATCTACATATATTTGTCTTAGAGTTTTAGTATTTTCTATATATAATATGTATGTATTCATAAAAAAAGTGTTAAATTAATAAATCAGTTAATCTAGCTCTCACAATGCAAGCTCTAATTGGGTTTAAATTAGTTGGCGTTGTGTGTCAGATGTCCGAACTGTCTGAAAGTAGTATTACAAGCTGTGTCTGCTTAAATAAAAGATAAATTAGATTAATTTTATTCTTGTAAACAAGACGATAAGGTTAATTAAATGTTTACTTATTGTTTTATCTAAATATTATATAATACCATCACTATATTAGCTGTGCTGTAGGTAGTCGTAAAACAATTAAGTAGCTTTGACAATAAAAATAATTACAAAAATGTATTTGGTGACAAGACATTTTTGTAGGACACAATTTTACTTTTTCACGAATTGCTATACGCAAAGTAATTTTTTATGTGTACACATTGTACTGAATGCCTGAGGGAAACGAAAATTGAAATGAAAGAAGTGGGTCCTTCGTGAGTTTAATCAAGGACGGATCCGCGTTGTGATGGACTCCATTTAAATATGTCAATAAAAGTTAATAATGTTTTTATAAATATACAAAGCTCTGAAACAAATATTTTCGTGAAAAAGTTCTACGGTTTACAAGATTTATGTAGGCAATAGATAGACTTTAAGTTAATTCTTTTTAAATTAGAATCGTAGAGAGACACCCATGAGACTTACATAACCGAATTTATACGGACAGTGAAGGATTAGCTTGGGGACCACGAACTAAACATAAGTGATATATGACGCTAATGTGGCAGTGATCGAACTTTATACGAAATTCGAAACTAGTTATAAACTTTGTACGGAGAAATATAAATATAAGTACCTAAAGTATCACCGAACTTGCGTAAAGGGAAAGAAGTAAAACATAATTGAATTGACTCGTAAAAAAGTAATAATCTTTCTGAGTGTTTTTTCGTAACGTATCTTTGTGCATATAAACTCATCATAAAATACTTTGTCCAATATTGATATTGTACAGTTTTTCTGTAAATTATACACACATAAAAGCGCATTAGTTTTTAAAAAGGTTTATTCGAATTTTTGCATCGATCTGTATACGATCCGTCACGACCGGAGTGGTACTAGATTCTTACAGAAGACCAATCTATAAATACGGTGTTCGTGGCATCGTGTTTCGTTCATGAGTGCGAGACGGAAGGCTCAATGGTGTAATATCATCTCGATGGACCGCCATAGTGTTGTCACCATGCTTTATTGTCTGACTTTACTATCTAAAAACGTCTTGACAAATAAGTGATAAAATTGTCGAACTGAAATCCAACCAGTTTATAAAAAAATGCGAAGGCCCTTGAAATCTCCAAATGCAACTTTGTGCTTATTATATATTCAGGTGATTATGTCTCCTTCAGTAAGCCATCCGACTATTGACAGAAATAGATGAGTGACTGAACTCAACTCCTTGTCTTTATTATGTTAGTTTTGTGTAGATTTTCCTGCAACACATCTAATGTCTACTTTTGATATGGTTTTAGATGTATACAAAGAAACAGATAACACTTACGACGAAGAGACCCAGTCTGAATCCAGATTAACTGTCTTTGAGTTTAATGGACAATGAAAATTACTTGATTACCTTGACTAAGAAAGCTGTCAGCAATTTTGGTCAGTGATTACAAACATTGAATGTGTGAATGAATCATCTCATATGGTGGTATTATAGAAATCTTTTAGTAATAAGAATGACTAGCATTATTGATACTCACTTTAGAATATTGGTAATTATTTTGCTAAATAAGTTTCACAAATTACCTTGAAAAGAAATTGTGTTATTATTTTATTATAGACATTTGAAAAAAAAACTCGTGTCGATAAGCAAGGAAAAGTATGTTAATTTAAACATTAAATTATAGCATTTCACGTATTTTACCGCCAAAGAATTAGCTAATGTATTCCTCACTTTCCTCTTTAACATTTTTTAGTTGCTAACTTGCCAATTAATTATTGTAATCTAAGAATACGTAAAGTACAAGGATATAAGGACTTTGAACGAAAAAGTTAAAATACAAGAAACAGGACAAGAGATAATTAAAATATAATTAACCGATAAAAGTTGTAAGGCATAGAACAACACAGACCAAACGGACCGGGGGGACTAGCAATAACGTCTTTTTTCCGATGCAAAACAGTCTCTCATTTCACACATATGCTCATTTGAGCTTATTCTTTGACAGACGGGAGCTCCCGCATATTTCTACTCTCTACCGTTTTTCTCCTTGTTGTAAGATCACAAAGAAAACTGTACTCTGTGTTAAAAAATGTTTCTAATAATTTACGTAGTTGACTTCTAGGGATAGTGCCATACAAAACTGGTTTCTAAAACCAAGCAACATAAACGATTTTATTTATTTTACATATAATAATTAACTTAATTAAAAAAATTTTAACAGAATGTTATATATTTTCTAATTATTTGCCCACAATGGTTTTTGGAGCTAAAATATTTGATAGTAGCCAACAAAACAAACTGGTTTAAAAAGTTGGCTTGAAGCTAACATCGAGTGCCAAGTTTTCTCGTCTTATATTAAATTTAGAAGAAAATATTATGACCAGCCAAGTTACAAACGATTTCATTTCATCCTTTATAACCTTTGGGTATAGGAAATGGTTTACGTCCTATTCTCAGACCTACTAAATATACACACAAAATTTAATATGAAGTGATCTAGCCGTTTTGGAGGTGTATGGCAACTAACATTGTGAAACGAGAAATTAATATAAATAGAAAGATGTAAATAAATAGGAAAGTCATAAAAAGTTATAGTTACATGAAAATAATAGCCGCCTTACTACCATCGAGTGTTGTGGGTTCGTTTCCCCACAAGGATGTTTTTTTGTAAAATATGCACAACTATCAGGGTGTTCTTTATGACCTTTGTTTTAATGTTTGTAAAGTCTCTAGCGACACATACCAGATGTGTTTTAAACCATGGTGGCTGTTTAAATTCCACGGGTTACGTGCTTTATATTTTTGTTATCATAATCATATGTTCACAACTTGTACCTAAAGCGTCTATTTTTGTACAGATTAAAGCGTGTGCTATTGACCCAAAAAAATACTAAAATAATGCCACGAAATGAAAAAAAATCTGTTTTCAACACTATAAAGACCCAATAAAGAAATATAAAACTGTATTTTAGCTGTTTTATTAAACCAAAACCTAATTACTTGAAAAATCAATCAATTTAATATTGTAATAAATTGATATTCTACCTTATTTGACATATAACTAATTCAATGTTGAGAATGGTCGAATTTGTTTAGTTAATACCTTTAGAAAATGGTAAGACAACTTACTTAAATGTTCCTACTAAAAAGAAATACATTTATTTAAATGTTCAGTAAGTTGTTTTAGTGACTAAGTATGAATACAAGATGAGAGGGGACAAATAGAATCATTGTTCATTTCGATAGCTCACCATCCCATTCGAGTGGCGCCCTCGAGACTCGCGCGTGGTTCTCAAGAGGGGAGAAAGGTTGGCTGACTTCAAGTGGAAGTGTCGACAAAAATGCTAATCAAGAACTATGCGGTCATCGACCTCGATAATAGGTTTATAAATAAGTATTCTACTTGTTCTATAGTTGCAGAAAAAAATTATAGATCAGCATTAGAAGCAGTCTATTAGGTTTAAGTAAACATCGTTTTGTAAGTGAATTGTTTTGCTTTTGTTTTACTTAAACGAGACAGTATACTATAAAGGATTATTACTGGTAATTAAAATGTATTCCTTAATAGTAAATTAACATATATATATAACTGTTCCGTGGCTGACTGATAGAGACAACGCACAGTTAATAGTAGTAATAATTCGTAAATAAAATACAAATCAATATTTATGTCAGTTAAAACTGCATCGTTTCCGGTATAAAAGTATCTATGATAATGACAGTATTGCCTCGTTGAATTGCAACGAATATCCTTTGCATCAATATTTTTTATTTGACAAACCTTTCTTTTAAATATTTAATTATTCAAGGTAGTAAAGTCACGCTGAGTTAGTCTCGACCGGAGCGATACTATCCTCGCAAAGAGGACCAACTTAAAATGAAAGCGTTCGTGTTGGCGTATTCCATTGGTGAGTGCAAGACTGGAGGCCCAAGGATACAGCATTATCTCACCAGCCTGCCATTAAATCTGCCTGTCTGTGTTAATCAATATGCTGCATTGGCTACATCCACAATATATAGGATGGTTGCTGCTACTCTTGGATTCCTCTCATGCTTTCCATCAATTAGAAGAGTATTTTGACAGGTTTAATGTCGAGTAAATGTAAGCAAATGACAATGAATTGGCTATTTGACAAGAGAAATAATTTCTTTCAACTTTGAACAAATTTATTCAGAAAATCTTCTTACCGATTGTTAAGGCCTTTAAAGAGAGAAAGTATTTAATTACTTTATTTCGTCAAGAAATTGTAAGATTGCTTTTAAAGACATGGACAAAAAACCTCAAGCTATGAAATTCAATGAAACGATCTGATTTTGCAAAGAAAGTCTTTTGTTTGAATTTATTTAAAAGCATAGCCCTTAAAGTTCAAAGTATTAGCAATTTAAGTTTACCTACAAAGAAAAATTACAAGAATGGTCTAATCGATTTGAATGCGTTGAGTGGTAATCTGTGGTTAGTACTATTTCCTATAGCAAATTAAGAACTTATCAGTTTAAAGAATTACTTCAGAAACGTGTACGTCCATATGGAACCGTAGACAAAAGCTACGTTAGTTATTAATAAAGTCGAAGGAAATCATAATAAATGAAATTGCCATTAAAATATGGTACCAGCATGACAAACATGGAAAAAATGACAAACCTCCTTTATAAGGAGAGGCCTATGTCCAGCAGTGGACTGTTAAAGGCTGTTGATGATGATGATGATGATGATGATGACAAACATTTTGCTGTCTAACTACCTAACTACCTGATAGAAACATAACATATAATCCGGCGTGCCGTAGTCAGATGAGTGTAATTATAAACAACATGACCCGAGAATCAAGATATTCATATACTAGATAACTCGCTATGCATCATATTTATCGATAAATTTACCTTACGTTAATAAATTTTAATTATTACGTAAGATTAGTTTAATCGCTTCTAATTTCATCCGCCCCAAATTCATTATCGCCAGTACGTTTTCTTATCTTCTGTCTTGTTTGAAAAGAAGCGAGGAACACTCAATTTTATACAGGATAAAGAACAATTATTTATCCTCCATTTATTTTCCGAGCCCTTGAGCATAAAACAATTTCAAGTCTCATTAAATGCATCAAAACAGTGTTTTGTGGCGATAAAAAAGTCGTTCAAGAAGACGTGAATGGAATATGAAAGCGTAGTGTATGGAAACAATACTTACCATGTTCATAGTGTTCTCACAATAGATGACAGACATGGAGGATAAATTTACTCATGTTCTCGATATATTTTAAATATTAGTTGTGGTTAATTTGATACCTCAGTGTTCAATTCATTGTTTCAAAAATGAAATAGTGAGTTTTGCTGTTCGATTCTATTAAATTTTTTCAACTGAAATGCTTCCTTAAGATATAAGGAGCATCATCATCAGCCTGTCGCAGTCCACTACTTGATATTGGCTTCTCTATTGTAAGCCAATATACGCTAATATACCAACTAAAATAGCTCAAGTAAAATATTAAATCAAATGTGTAGTCTTATCGATCTAACTATAAAGCTAATCCTTGTAAAAACCCCGTTTCAGTATTACATCATCCAAAATATATATTTATACATACATATCTACATTATGTGTCATGCACATACCGACGTTAAAAAACAAAAAAGTCACGCAAACCAAACACTAACACTAGCCCAGTATTTCCCAACTTCTAGTAAACAACCCGTTTAAAAACTACCTACATCCTCGGTAAACCAGGTTTACTCATTCACAATACAAGAGCGTCGGGCCTTCATGACACGGCACATGGGAAACCGGAACGTTCCCGACTCTCACTGACAATAGCATCCCCCATTTCAAACGTCAACTCAAGACCACTTTAAAAAACTATGTCAATGTATAAGGCTGCATATATATAATAAGACTGCATGTATTTAGAATTGCATAGATTTTATAGGTTGTTAAAATTAATTACGTTACTTTTATATAAAGTGAGTAGTACCTCCTTCGGAAAAAGTAAAGGGTCTTTAGAAGAAAAACTTCTTGCGGGTTTTTTTGGGGTCTTCACATTTTCCATTTTCGTTCACTTTAGCGTTTGTAAAAAATATTTATAACTTTAAAAATACGTATTGACCAAATACCTAAAAGTTAAAATACTAAACCTACAGGTATTAATTTTCGTGCAAAGACAAAACAGATCTATATTTGAACGAATATTTTTTTAATAAATAGAAAAGATTAAAAAATCGTATTGAATATAAAATATTGGTCATGAAACTTTATTAACACTCTAAACAATTATACATTAAACTACAGAGTATTAAATTAGTTAATACTACACGTGAGAGATTAACCCTCACCTGTAGTAAACTAAATTAGTTAACACTAATTGTAGCATTAATTAATTTAGGAGGGAACGGAATAATTTCATGATTAATTCAATACCAACTGTATTAATCCATTACAAACTGTAACATCGTAAGCCAAACTGTGAATACTGTTTGTTTGTAATATTTTAATATATAAAATTCTCGTGTCACAGTGTTAGGTACCATACTCCTCCGAAATGGCTGGACCGATTTGTATAAAATTTTGTGTGTATATCGGGTAGGTCTGAGAATCGGCCAACATCTATTTTTTAAACCCCTGGGTTTTACCTGGCATCAGCTAGTTATTTGTAATTAAATGTTAGGTTCAGCTGAAATTGAACTTTTCGTTAAATAAAGAACTAATTTGATTACAGCAGCAGAGTATATAAATTTTAATGCAATAGAGTTCTTAACGTCGATTTGCCGAAACATGAGCTTTAATGAAATCAAGACTGAACTCTTTGACTTGTTGCGCTATATGTGTCCATAATTCTCACACATTTTAAAAATTGTTGTGACCAAATAGCACATGCAGGAATCATTTTGTGGTACAAGATTAGTCTTTTAAAGTAAAGTGGTATTTAAAATTTGATGGTATGCTCGAATGTTTGTGTGACCTACAGATATTCGTTTCAGTGTTTGGGTGTTTTTGTGTATAATATGATTTACAAAAAAAAGTATGTAAGTATTCTCAGTCAATCTAGTTTGAAACTTTTTGGAGTTGTGTGTTGTGTGCGTGAGTGTGGTGCGAAATATTTATTTATTTAATTTAATATTCAGGCTATTTAAAAAAGTTAAACGAGTGAAACATGGTTTTAAAACAGCTAATTAAGGTAAATACAGGACGAATGTTTTGGCAATTAAATCGATAAATGACATCATCTACAGATTTGGAGCAGCATTTCTTTAAGTTCCATTTTTCGATAGATTAGTTTGTTTAGAGTTTTAAATAAAACTTTCTTTTGGTACTGAACTAAAGATGCATGCGTATTACATACTGAAACTGGGTAGCGATTACAAACTGACCTTTAAGATAAAAAAGGGCTGTAAACAAATGAAGTTAAAGTATATAATCTAATACAATATCTGAAAAAAGAAAAAGCAAAATACATATATGCTTAAAATCAAGAGTTTCACATCAGTTGAAATTTCACCTGCATATAAATGTTTTTATACATTCCGCTTCGGTATATTTCCAAGTTTTATAACCTTTTCAGACTACCCTCATATTATCTTCTTTCCATACCTCAAGAGATCCAGATATTCTCGAACAAATGAAATTATCACCGACAAAATTCCACGCTCGAGCTCGAAAGGTTAGCATGCAAATACACGACGAGTTCGTAACCAAAAGTTCCATAACTTAGTTGTTTGAAACTTAGTTAGCTAAGTTTACTTACTGAGGCAAATAAGTTTTGAGACTCAAGGGCAAGGTATACAACTAGTTTTTCCGGATTCCGAATTTATTTAAAATTTATTACGAACTGATAATCTCAGTTCCAATGTCAATGCATTTTAATGTACACTTAACCTAATTTTAAACTCAGGTTTAGCTGCAGAGGAGAGAATTTCAGATACGTAACTTTATACATGCATTCAATAAATATTAACGGTTTCAAAGTTTAACGTGGTTTTCACATAGAACTGACTCCAAAATGAATATCAGTCACTTTAAAAAAAATATCAAGTTAATTTAAAATTAAAAACTGTGCAAGATTCTAAACAAAGCGTGATTTACGATAATTTATTTTGGTATCTTACAATAAATTCTTCTACTCATACTCAAATTTACAAAGAAGCTACTACCAGCTGATTACTTTTCGTTCACATGAAAAGAATTGAACTTACATTTTGATGTGAACAAAAAAGATAGGATGGATTAGGGTTGCGGAAACAGATTGCTGTTTGTGGGAAGGCCCGTCATTGTGATTGTGACATTTCTTAGATTTCTACTGGAATTTACATTATGATGTATTACTACCCCCACATCATAACACCGTGTAGCTTAATAATTATGAAACCTTCAGTGGTTTAGTGATTTATTAGTAGTGGTTTGGCAAAGAAAATATATTATATATATTTATTTAATTTGCAACAAAGATGCAGCTTTGATTAGTTGATGTAGATTGAGTCGATCTTTTCAGGTCGTTGCAGAGAGGTGTACATTGGTACCGAAGTGATATCACGAAAACTGATTGTAAGCATTTCTGTCATTGTTGTGACTGAATGAGGTTACCGGAGGCATTTTTATTTTCAAGCCACTAAAGATTACCCATCCAGGTACTGATCACGCTATCGTTGCTTACCCTCGTTTATTGTTTTTAATTACCTAGACCAATTTAGTTATGAGCGTCTCGTACATCATCAGCCTATCGCAGTCCACTGCTGGACATAGGCCTCTTCTATTGCACACAACTTTGATCGACAGCAATACTTTTAGTGCGTCGAACGATACGTTACAATTAGTAAGATGTCAAAACAGTTTAATGAGAGTTTACTTAAATTTCGTTTTCTATATTTATATCGTTTCTATATAGTGGTATAGTAGGCCAAAACCTCCTTTCTAAGGAGAGGCCTATGTCCAGCAGTGGACTGTTAAAGGCTGTTGATGATGATGATGATGATGATGATGATGATATTTATATCATTGTTAAGTCATAATAACGATTAGGGGGCTGTTTATAAGCGCCTAAACAGTTCTAATGTCTGTTTTATGTGTGTTTACTCCTTGGTGTGCAATAAAAGGATATACTTTGTTGACAATATCAATAATCATATTTTGTTTGTTTTGAGAATACGAATTCACAAATTCTTCTTAACCTTAGGGGCATATTATTTAATTAAATTTTGAAAATTATTTACTCAGGAGAATTAAGAACTTTACTGACTTTTGTTTGTAGATCCCTAGGCGGTATACATAAAAATGATATTTGAATATTAAAAGTTTTCTTGCTAACGTAGTCTACAAAACACATTGTAACTTAGGTATTTTGGTATCATTGGGTTTTTTTTTTAATTTATTTATTCACAAAGTTTACATTTTCTAATCTAAACTAAGTAGTGTAACGAAAACCAGAAAGGTTTCTTCGTACACTAACATCCGTCAATGTACTCAATCGACACAATTACAATATTCAAAAACAAAAAATGCACACACTTTGATTATAAACATGTATATAATCAAAGTGCACACAATACGAAATAATAATATACACAAGTAAGTGGGTATGCATAAACTAGGACTAGTAATTCATACGCGGTGACAAATAACTTTACATTCTATCTATATTTCAGACTACCTGCCTTTTTGTTAGGGTTCCGTAGCCAAATGGCAAAAAACGGAACCCTTATAGATTCGTCAAGTCTGTCTGTCTGTCTGTCTGTCTGTCTGTCTGTCTGTCCGTCCGTATGTCACAGCCAATTATTTCCGAAACTATAAGAGCTATACTGTTGAAATTTGGTCAGTCGATGTATTCTGTGAACCGCATTAAGGGCGCGTTTACGATTTGTACAAAATTAAGCTGTTTTTCGGTGCAATTTGTGACTAAACTAAACCAAATTGAATATAACAAAGTACTAATACTTATAGACTATTTCTTCATCTTCAAATCCAAGGGACAATTTTTTTGAAAATTGTAGTTTTTATTATTGTAAAAACGATCTTCCGTAACCATTTTCCATAGTATTTACGATATTGAGTTGAGTTTTGGTACATTTTTTGTTCTACAATCAACCTATTTTAGGATTTCTAAAAATACTGTAAGGAGGCATATATAGTCAATTATAAATCCGAGGAAAAAAATTATATAAAAGTGTCACAGAAAGTCGCAGAAAAAATAACAACCGGAGTTTATATTTTCACATATTTTGCTATTACGGATGAATCGTAGTCGGTTGCAATAAGGGTTATTTTATTTTTTTGAATCTCTTTTGATTTATTGCATAAAAAATTCGTAATCTCAGTCTGCGCTCGGCCGCCGTTGTGAGTGGACACTGTTTCGCCTGTTTGCATTAGCTCGCGTTGAAAACATCGCTCTACAAATTCAAAATATTCGATAAACCAAAATAGGTTGATACTTGACAAGGTTAGATTATTTTCTATTTACAGATTTTTATAACAATATTTTATTTTGCTAAAACTAAGTAGTATTTTGTGAGTTCGGGCTCATTTTGAAGAGACATTACCTCCGGCTTAGGTGGAGTGACCTGAAGGTGTACTTCAGTGACTGCTTATGGAACTCCTAGACGAGTTGACATAGTCTTACCGAGTTTGGGATCGTTTTGTTAGTTATGATGAGACCTTACCTCCAGACTTGATGGAGTGACCTGAAGGTGTACTTTGGTGAATGCTTATGGAACTCTTCGACGAGTAGAACTAGGTGTGTCGAGTTTGGGCTCGTTTTGTTAGTTATGATGAGACCTTACCTCCGGACTGGATGGAGTGACCTGAAGGTGTACTTCGGTGACTGCTTATGGAATTCCCAGACGAGTTGACATAGTCTTACCGAGTTTGGGCTCATTTTGTTAGTTATGATGAGACCTTACCTCCAGACTAGATGGAGTGACCTGAAGGTGTACTTCGGTGACTGCTAATGGAACTCCTCGATGAGTAGAACTAGGTGTGTCGAGTTTGGGCTCGTTTTGTTAGTTATGATGAGACCTTACCTCTGGCTTAGGTGGAGTGACCTGAAGGTGTACTTCGGTGACTGCTTATGGAATTCCTACACGAGTAGAACTAGATGTGCCAAGTTGTGGTAAATTCTTATGCTTGTTATTATGCATTCTACTCGTTTATCTTGTTTATATTAAAGTGCATTTTGTGAACTTTCATATTCCAATTGTTGTTTTACTTGCCGAGATATAAGACATTTGGAAAAACATAAATGCTGTTACCAAATTCAAGGTCAGCATCGTATAACTAGGCAAGAGACTTGTGTGTTTGCTATTTGGACAGGCCCTGGCAAAATAAAGTACCAGTGCATATAAAAAGATCCATAATTTTGGAAGGAGAAAATGGAACTATTTTTAGTTCGATTATACAAAAACTGTCTCCTCCCGGAATAGATTGACCCTAGAATGGCAAGAAATATGGAGCTAAGAGCACATTCTTCACACATTCAAACAAATATTCTACAAATAAAGAATTGATTACGTGTAATTTCGTGTTTCAATATTCATCGAAGTCCACCTTCAGGTCCCTTCATCAAGCCCGGACTTACGGTCTCATCATAACTAACAAAACGAGCCCAAACTCGGTACACCTAGTTTTGCTCGTCTAGGAGTTCCATAAGCAGTCACCGAAGTACACCTTCAGGTCACTCCACCTAAGCCGTAGGTAAGGTCTCATCATAACTAACAAAACGAGCCCAAACTCCGTAAGACTATGTCAACTCGTCTAGGAGTTCCATAAGCAGTCACCGAAGTACACCTTCAGGTCACTCCACCTAAGCCGGAGGTAAGGTCTCATCATAACTAACAAAACGAGCCCAAACTCGGTAAGACTATATCAACTCGTCTAGGAGTTCCATAAGCAGTCACCGAAGTACACCTTCAGGTCACTCCACCTAAGCCGGAGGTTAGGTCTCATCATAACTAACAAAACGAGCCCAAACTCGGTAAGACTATGTCAACTCGTCTAGGAGTTCCATAAGCAGTCACCGAAGTACACCTTCAGGTCACTCTACCTAAGCCGGAGGTAAGGTCTCATCATAACTAACAAAACGAGCCCAAACTCTGTATGACAATGTCAACTCGTCTAGGAGTTCCATAAGCAGTTACCGAAGTCCACCTTCAGGTCACTCTATCTAGTCTGGAGGTAAGGTCTCATCATAACTAACAAAACGAGCCCAAACTAGGCACACCTAGTTCTACTCGTTGAGGAGTTCCATAAGCAGTCACCGAAGTACACTTTCAGGTCACTCCATCAAGTCTGGAGGTAAGGTCTCATCATAACTAACAAAACAATCCCAAACTCGGTAAGACTATGTCAACTCGTCTAGTAGTTCCATAAGCAGTCACCGAAGTACACCTACAGGTCACTCCTGCAAGTCCGGAGGTAAGTACCTATTACATAGAAATGAAAAAATAAAGAACTTTCAAAATATCAATTTAGGCAAGTTGACATTTATTCCTGCCGCTATCCGACTTGCACTTGTGTGTGTAACTTTTGTCAACGTAGTAATTCGATTCTATACCTATCAATTTTGTAAACGCGTCCTTAAGATTTTTACATAAAAATAGAAAAAAAACATTATATTTTGGGGGTCCCCATGCTTGGAACTGAAACTCAAAAATTTTTTTTTCATCAAACCTCTACGTGTTCATCTATGGATAGGTGTTCAAAAATGATGTTGAGGTTTCTAATATCATTTTTTTCTAAACTGAATAGTTTGCGCGAGAGACACTTCCAAAGTGGAAAAATGTGTGTCCCCCCCCTCTAACTTCTAAAATAAGAGAGTGATAAAACTAAAAAAAAAATATGTTGTATATTACTATGAAAACTACCAACGAAAATTGGTTTGAACGAGATCTAGCGAGTAGTTTTTTCTTAATGCGTCATAAATCGTAAATCGCAATTTACCTTTCATTCAATCAATACACTAGTATAAAAACATTGATGAAAGTTACAGCGAACTACAAGAACTTTTATATGATGTTACTTGCTGATACGGAACCCTTCATGGGCGAGTCCGACTCGCACTTGGCCGCTTTTTTTATTATGGTTGCGTTAGATAGATAATGCTTAAATATTATTTGTGAAAGAAGTGTACCCAAGGGGTAGCACAAAAAGTAGGGGAAACAGATTAAACGAATAAACACAATAAACAAAACAGAATAAACCGGAATGGCGTAACCATTCCGGACCAGCAGTCGAAAGACAAGCTGGAAAGGAGAAGGGAAACCGAGCGCCGAATCAATAAATAGTATGGAGTTTAAGTTTTAAGTTGAGTGTTTTTTATATATTCTAATAAAGGCTTATTTTATTTTATTTATTTTTAAAAATAGTTTACTATATTCAATAATATAATAATAATACATTCTGCTTTTCAGTTCTTTCGGTGGTTCAATTTTTTGCTAGTAAGTTTTCATTTCATTTCAAAGAACTATGAATAAAACTCCCAGTGTGGCCTATTTAGCTCGTCAGTATTGACTTACACATTCAAACCATAAAGGAAATTGTGTATTGAGGACGGAAATTGAGCAAAGAAGGAGCAAGAAAATTGACACACTTTTGCCTACAAATTACATTGTGGACCCATGAAACAATAGCAATTATTCTAGTATAACGGAATTATAATAACATATACTTAAAAATTTCTCATACACCCTCAATACACACACATTCTAACTCACAGCCTTAAAAACACACCCTCACACATAATAATAATAACTTCATCGGCCAATTTTGGTCAAGGCAATCTCTTCAACTCCGTTCAGACTGTCTTTGGTGTATTCGTACACATAATATTTCTAACTAAACAAACTTATTGTGTCTCTTATTGTAACTCTTAAGCTGTTCTTGATGCCTTTGGAATGAAACTGAGTAGGTACCAACTCACAGCTAGCGCTATTTAGAGAGTCAATGCTGTATAGCATTTAATATTTCACTTTTTGTCACATTAGATAATAATAATTATTATTTATTGTTTCAATATAAAAAATACTTTACTAATACATAGTTTCATATATTTTACAAACAGCAATCTGATTCCAGACCAGGCGGAACATTTCCCATTGTACCTAGTCCCTTTGTTGTATTGTAGCTGATAAACATACTTTAGCATGTATTTCTTAATACATACATCACATCACATTAACAGAATTGAATAGTTCACTGCTGGACATAAGTCTCTCATTATACATCAGAATCATCTCACTAGGCCAGCATAGTGTGGGTCACCGTGCTGCATTTTCTGCATTCACAATGATTAATAGTGATCGCTGCTCTTGGATTTGTATATCAGTCGGAGTGGAGTCATTTTGACAAGGCTTTAATATTTATAAAATAAATATAATAATAATATATTATATTAGACCTCCACACACATAAACGAGTAATATTAGAAACATGATGTATAAACAAAAGTTTCCAGGAGGGATTGTTTGGCTAATAAATACCCAGGGATAAAAACAAAAGATTTATTCAGCCGTAACGATGAAAGTTTTGCAAGCTTATTATTTGAACAGGCAACGTCAAAGTTTATTGTGGGGGAGTAAACAGTAGTTTGAATTCGAGTGCCTAAAACGAAATAATTACAAAAATATTGGACCACCTTTTACGGTTTTTGAAACGTTAATTATATATTTCTACGTTTTAAGAGTGATTATGCTTGCATCATATAACTCGTGCGAGCTAAGATGGCACCTGGGTCAAAGGGAAAACTTAAGCCGTTCTGTGCCCCTCTGTCGTCTTGCGAGTAGTAGCATCACTATTACCGTTGCATAAATCTTTCCATGACAATTATAGTTTTTTAGGTATTACCTAATATCTTTTAAATCGAGCACAAATTTATTTAATTAATATATCATAAAACTCGTCTGAGTAATCCAATTGTTTTAAGAAAGTTGACTCGAAAAAATTATATTAGGTATTACCTAATATCATTTAAATCTCTGCGCGTAAAATACATTCGGATAAATAATGAATGAGGCCTGCTTCCTATAAGTATGCACGTGAGTTTTCTTAACTCAGTTCGTAAAGTACCACATAAGATAAAGTAGTAAGTTATGAGAAACTACTTAGTGCAAAATAATTGTTGAAATTTAAAAAAATACTAGACTATAGTAAAAAAAATGCGCTTTAAGGACTGTCATTTGAGTCAGGTGCCATCTTAGCTCGCACGAGCCATAGAATGACGGTATACTCGTTGTATCTATATCTTCTACACTTCCAGTGTCTTCTACACTCTCTACAAATAAATAAAATTGAAGTGTACGGTTATATTTTGCAAATTATGTAACAGCATTTCACTAAATGTACATGAAATGATATACGATACTAATATTTTTATTCCTGTTTGCTCCGGCTAATCTCCGTAACGTCTGGACTGATTTTGACGGTACTTCCACTTGGCATATAACTGATCATATGAGGACTAACATAAGGCAATTTTTTATTAGCTTCGATAACAACTGCAAAGACAAAATATCAGTAACATTGTTGTCAATAAACTATGTACCTTTAACGCACGCCAGGGAGTGAACATGAAACAAACATTAGAACTGCTTAAGCGCTTATAAACAGCCTTATTTACATAATCATAAATACAAAATCATGAGATAAATAGAGAATAAAAGAATTGAATAAGTGCGAGTCGACTCGCGCACCGAGGGTTCTGTATAAACCTGTAGGTAATAACTTAATAATTAATTTTAAAAAATGTGACGTAATAAGCAAAATTGATCAAAGTGAGCATTTCGAGAGGCCTATATCGAGGGGCAGACTGCGGTGCGCTGATGATGATGATGAACTAAAAATTTAAGGTTTTAGAAATCTTTTCTTTACGTGTGCTAAAATCAGCAAGTCAAATTTCAAAATTCTAGGTCGACTGGAAGTATCCTTTAGGTTTTGTTTCCCTTGCGAGTACTTGTAGTTGCGAGTTTCAAAATTTGCGTCTTAAATTGCTGTTTCTTAGCTGTAATAAAATCAAACTTCTATGTCAAAGTATTGATTTTATTACAGTTTAAAGGCAGCTTAAATTGAACTACGAATTTGATATGAATTTCAATTTAATATCTCTACGCGCTCATGAACTTACGGACCCCTAAAAAGTAATTTAGTAAATTTTAATGAAGCATCTATAAATATTGGCATCATCATAATAGCCACTTGTTTTCAAATTAAAGCTTTTCAGAGGATGCGCTCATCTGACACTACATAGGTTTCTCCTTAGAAATCCCTTCTGAATTATGGCCTACTAACTTCAATGATTTTGAAAGTGAAATTTGTTGCAAACGGATATCTAAATCAAAAAAACTTAGTCTTAGAAACCCGGTAATGTTTTTAAAAGATCTATTTAATGATACCCCACTTACACTTTACGTGTAACGGAGGTACCCCAAATAACAATATTTTCCTTATTGTTATTGTAGCACTTTGTCGACATAATTACAACACATATTCGCGCAAAGTTTTATCTTTCTAGCACTTTCCGTTTGGACGGTAAGTTGAGGATGGACGGACGGACTTACATGAGGAATCTATAAGAATTCCAAAATATAAATTTCGGAACCCTAAAAACATAATAAAAAAATCATGTAATCTTATAACAATAAACGTACAAAGTACGAACCACAAAAAAAATCAACGTGTAAACCAAATTCAACCGAATAAACTTAGAACGTATTTTATACGTGTAATATTATACGATGACCTACTTGGCGCGGCGGTCGAACATTCGACTCCAATTGCGTCGCGGTTTCGATTAATAAATAATATAAAATTGTTCATCGAAAAAATATATGTTCTAGAGCAACCCAATTTTATTGATAGATAGGAAACCTAATAAAAATATAATAAAAAAATAAATAATAAAAGACGTCATGCTTGACGTTACGCTAATAGATTTTTGTTTTTTTTTTAATTAGTTACACCTATTTACACATTATTTTAACTCGTGATATAATTTAAAACGTGTAGTTGTAGATACCAATTGTTTGTTAGTCTTCATTACATTATGTTTTATGACTTTTACGACTTTTACACATACTCGTGTTCATTTTCTTCTATCATATATTTTGCAGTGTCCCAATTATTTGAGTCCGACGCAATACGTCTTCACATACTGTGTTATATATCATTATCCATTGTCTTTACACACATTATCTACTTTACCCATATCATATTTCCTTCACACTGTCAATCCATCTTATCTTTTTCCTACTATGTATATTCATCTGTTAGGTCAAACTAGTTTCTAAGAAATATCTTTTCAAAATAAAGGCAGGGCTGGGCTTATTTTATTTGATAAACCGTTTATAAGTAATATCTTACAAAGGCTTGGCTGTTAAAAGCCTTATGATGTACAGACCCGGAATAAAGCCATTATCTACTATAATTACAGTTGCGTTACATAAACCTACGGAAGTTAAGTGCTTGAGTAATGGATTTACCTATTTGATGTTAACAACCTTTATGAAATTGTACAAGCGTTGTTAAAAAACACATAGAGGTGTTTATAAAGACAACTTATTATAAAGTTTTCTGCAAGACTAATGTGTAAAAACACGAGTTATGTGTAATAATTTTGAGCCTTATTATGCAGTTTTAAAGTCGTTAATCATTGTACCAAAGTTTTTCCAGGAAGCTGCCATCATCACCTAATAAATCTACATATTATAAAATAGGCCTGTGGTTAAATTACGGTGCAGACAAAGTGTTATCTTCTTTTTAAGATTGGAAGGCATTTTATTAACTTTGTAAACTTTTAAAGCATTCTCTACCAAAATATCTTTATTGTTTATTATTACATTTTGTCCGCGACAAAGGTATCTGAACGCTGGCGTTGAAAGTCTCTTTGGAGGTGAAATATTTGCATTGAGAATGTTTTTTTTTTTTTATTAAACATGACGTCATTTAAATAGATTTAATTAATATACTTTTCTAAAAGACAAGCCTAACATTGGGAACATTCCTGTGTGGATGGGAAAATTACAAACACACATGACACTCATACACACAAAGAATACTCAGAACTAGAAGAACAATTTGTTTATCACAGGAAATATTGTCCCATGTAATAATATCTAAATAATCGGGATCCTGAATATCAAAATAACACCCTTCCCTAGAAAAAAACACACTGTTGTGACAGGTGCCAATAACTCTATTGTTCTCCTGTTATATGCGGATTCTTTGATATGTGTTGTAAAGGCAAACAAATACCTTTAAGGAAAAAAGTTATTTTTAGGACAAAAATGAATATTTTCACTCTCTTAAATGCAAACAAGAAACAATCAAAGAAACAAATAAAATATTTTGAGCTTAATAAATAATAGTATTTAACCGAGGAAATTTTTATTCATATTGAAAGACGCAAACTATGTTTAAAAGTAGGTTTATTAAATCATTTGCGTCGTCTTCTGCATTGTTCAATGCAAAATTATGTTCAATAATATTTCTAATGTCTTAGTAATATGACGAATATAGGTGAACATAATACGATATATTTTAAAAACCCAATGGCTTAATCTTTGGGTTTAATCTAGTGAAAGAATATATGAAAAGCCAATGTATGTTTTTAGGGTTCCGTAGCCAAATGGCAAAAAACGGAACCCTTATAGATTCGTCAAGTCTGTCTGTCTGTCTGTCTGTCTGTCTGTCTGTCTGTCTGTCCGTCCGTATGTCACAGCCAATTATTTCCGAAACTATAAGAGCTATACTGTTGAAATTTGGTCAGTCGATGTATTCTGTGAACCGCATTAAGATTTTTACATAAAAAAAGAAAAAAAAACAATACATTTTGGGGGTCTCCATACTTGGAACTGAAACTCAAAAATTTTTTTTTCATCGAACCTATACGTGTGGGGCATCTATGGATAGGTGTTCAAAAATGATGTTGAGGTTTCTAATATCATTTTTTTCTAAACTGAATAGTTTGCGCGAGAGACACTTCCAAAGTGGAAAAATGTGTGTCCCCCCCCCTCTAACTTCTAAAATAAGAGAGTGATAAAACTAAAAAAAATATATGTTGTACATTAACATGCAAACTACCAACGAAAATTGGTTTGAACGAGATCTAGTGAGTAGTTTTTTTTTTAATCCCTACTTAATATTATAAATGCGAAAGTACCTCTGTCTGTCTGTCTGTTACGCTTTCACGCCTAAACCACTGTATCGATTTTGATGAAATTCGGTATGATGACAGAACTGAACTTGGGAAAGGACATAGGCTACTTTTTACTCCAATAATCGAGACACAAAGACCAAAGCTAGGTGATTATAAAAATACATAAATCGAAGATGTCAAAATGTATCACTGTTTACCTCCTGTCAAAACTTCACAGGTTGCTAGGAATAACACACTTGCATGGCAACCATAATGATAGTTTGTAAATGACATATAGACCAGTAGACCAGAGTAGATAATTTTTGAAAACAAATAAAATTATAGTAGGATGAAACCTATTGGAAAAGGAGGAGAATATTATAAAATGAAAGGAAAAATAATTTACGGGCGATCTGAGGTCGGGAAGGGGTAGGGAGGTAGGTTTTCGGGTCCTTTAACCGGGGCGTGAAAAAGCATCTCACTAAGCCGCCATAGTGTGGGCCGCCATACATTATTGTCCGCATTCGCAGCAAGTGTGGTAGCCCCGACCCTTGGATTCTGCTCATGCTTTCCATCAGGCAGGGTAGAGTCAGATTGGATGGAGGCTAAATATATACAACAAAGGGTAAAAAACGGGTTATCTCGATTTCCAGCAAAACTACAAGGAAAATAGTTAAATGGCAAAGTTGTAGGTAATTAAAAGATCTACAACTTTTTAGGGTTCCGAAGTTTATGACTTCGAACCCTTATAGATATGTCATGTCCGTCTGTCCATCCGTCCGTCCGTCCGTCCTCGACTTGTCGTCCAAACAGTAAGTGCTAGAAAGATGAAACTTTGCATGAATATGTATTGTAATTACGTCGACAAAGTGCTACAATAAAATTATGAAATATATTTTTATTTAGGGTACCTCCCCTACACGTAAAGTGGGGATGTTTTTTTTTCTCACGGCTACCCCATCATGTAGGGTATCATTATATAGGTCTTTTAAAAACATTACAGGTTTGTTAAGACGATTTTTTGATTTAGGTATCCGTTTGCGAGAAATTCCACTTTAAAGGCAAACTTTTTGTAAAAACAGGCCGTCCCGCCCGCCGAAAAATTTGTGATAGTGGTCCATATAATGAACTTTAAATGAAAACTATAACGAATTAGATGACTTTGTTAGTTCAGGAGTTATAGAGGCTTAACTTTTACAATGCGCTTACTTGGAAAAGTCATACAAAATCAACGCATTAATACGTAAACATAACAATTATCACACACTTGGCCGATTTTTTATAATATCATTGATCAAAACACTATTATTAAAACATCGATCAAAGTTACAACTAACTACAAGAAATTTTATATGATGTTACCTGCTGATACGGAACCCTTCATGGGCGAGTCCGACTCGCACTTGGCCGCTTTTTTTATATTAAAAAAAACATGAAAAAGTTAGTAGGATAAGTTCTGTTAAAAATAGGAATAACTTTTATACTTTTTATAAAAAAGGCTTTAATTAAATCCTTTATTAAGAGATAACTTCTTTACCACGAATAAATCCGATCGAATTGATATGAATCGAGATATACGAGAAAATAGACAAACATACAAGAAACAAAGATAAAGGACAACCAAACTCAGTTTGGTTAGTTAATTTCTGAAAGCATATTTTAAAAACCCTTTATCAAATTGCTACTCTACGACGAACAGATAAATATCAATTTAAACTAACCGTACCAAATTATTGCGTGTCAATAAGTCACAATAAGTACGTATGATGTAATTACCCCAATACGACGAACGCACGTGTTAAGGTATTAACAGATTTTAACATTAATTATTACCAATTACTGAATGAAAACCGTTAATAAACTCTCAGAGTAATTGAAACACACAGCAAAGTTTATTAAGCGATTTTGCGCTTTGTATTATACCACTAAGTTAGCCACATCTAACTTGCTTCAGCATCAAAAGCTTTTACGAATAAGTTTATGTTAATACTGTCCTGTATAGGAAATATTTTCATAGGCTGCAAATTCAGTAGATTTAGCATTATTACATACAAGTGATTTTTAAAATTTTATCTTTTTACGATTAACAAAAATAAATTACGATAAATTAGGGGAAAATATTTTTATAAACCGATCAGTTTCATTTTTTAATCGAATTCGTAAATGTGTAAAAGGTCAATTAATAATTTTGAACAGTTTACATTGAACAATGTGTTATGTTGAGTGACCGATCTAACGACCATTTCGAATGCTAAGTAATGTTTAATCAGAAAAAAGTTAATATAGGCTGTTCTCTAATTTATACCTCGATTTAAATAAGTTTGAAGATGCAGACAAAAAGTACCATCATAAATCACAGATTTAGTGGTGAGGAATAAGATTTAGAAGTATTAGGAAAGTGGGTAGAACATTTCAAAAAGGTACACTCAGTTAACACTCAGTTAAGTATCATTATCTTATACAACCCGATGTAGTATAAAATTAGAGATTTCGTGTCACCAAATTACATAACTCCCGTTTAAAACAGTCTATTTTTGCATCAAAAACCAAGTCAAAAGAGGCTCTCACAGCAGCACAATTCAATAAACAAGTCTCTAACTTAATAATAGACACAACGGCCTACTAAATAGCGCTTTGGGTAGCTCGACCTTATTACTCTTGTGTGGCGTCAGATGTGTGACGTAACAGAAATTTCACTCATATAGTTATTTCGATACTTTTTCTTAGTATCTATATAAAGGTATTAATTTACTTTCTTGGAATAACCCATTATGACTAGAAAAGGATCATTATGCCCAAAGCCAAAAGCATCAGTATTCACCAAATAATTAAGCCGTCTCCTTACTAAGAACCTCTTAACGTAGGAAACCCCTAAACTTTAAGAGAAATCTAAGCATTAAGGGTTGGTAAAAACGCAAATGTAAATAAGTATGTAACTGCCTAACTTTCACTAAGTAGCTCCTTAAATTTAGAGGACGTTGTTGATATCGGCAATTATCTACCTGCGTGAGTACCTGCAGATAGAAAACTCTAACTTGACAACGTATTTTTTTATCTATCTTGCCCAGGATCATTATTGTCAATCTTTAAACGTCACATTCATTAAAATTGGTGAATATTTTGGGCACTACGGTGAAACATTCAAACATACATATACTGGGAAAAGTGGCCAATGGTAAAGCAGTAGCCGAGGCGAGCGATTGTAGTATCCATACAATAAAACCAACATAAAAAAACGTACATTTCAGTATTCTGGTTCCACTGTGAAGGGTATAAACGGGACTTCATAAATAATTCAACGGAAATTAGCATCGTAAGGCTTAAAAAGTAGAAAAATTTTAGACAACATTTTCATTAATTAGTAACGGAGGTGCTAGAACTATCTAATTTGTGTGGCCTTTTGTTCAAATGTATAGTGATCTTGTCTGGAGTAAGAGATTTTAAGTTGGGTTTTCAGTTTTGTCAAGTAAATTCAGTTTTGTCAAGTGACTGCCTTGTTGGTCTAGTGGTTAGCGTATGCGGCTGCTGATCAAGAGGTCTCAGGTTCGATTCCCGGGTCAGACCAAATATTTGTGTGATCCACAAATATTTGTTTCGGAGTCTGGGTGTTTTTCTATGTATAATATGTATGTATTTACAAAAAAAAAGTATGTTTATGTATTTATATCAGTTGCTTAGTACCCATAACACAAGCTCTGCTTACTTTGGGACTAGATGATGTTGTGTGTAAGTTGTCCAAAATATTTATTATTTATAAATTTATTCATACAAAACATGTTAATACATGTAAATGGCGACATTGGCGCTGTCGTGTTTCGTTGGTGAGTGAGAGACTGTTCGCCCAGAGAGGCAAAAATGTATGATGATTGACAACCACGTCTTCTGGATTCTAGTCATTCTTTTCACCAGGCAAAGTAGAGTACCTTTGGTGCACTCATAAATGAAAATGAACATGTTTAGTTTATATTTTTGTACATTTGTAATTTAATGCATCAAATGTCCACTTTAGCCCACCAAATTTCCGTACATAATCTCGTACGAACTTTATGAAGTCTTAGAAATATGATAGGGTTCGCTTCGATAACGATCTACTGACATGTTTGAGGTATTAAGTAACACCACTTAATCCATTTATATAAGCAATATCCGTTTCCTCCTATTATCTACCCGTATCGCTTACCCTATTCAATGAGCTGCCAATATTCTCATTTTCACGGTAGACAGCAGTAAGTTTGTTTCACGTTATGGGAGCAACTTATTATTGTTGCTGAATTATTAGGGTTTGATTCTTCTTTAAATCTGTCTTTGGGAATAGAGGGGTAAATGTGTGTATTTTTTTAAGCCTATCAAAGTAATACTATTCTGCTTGATGTAAAGATTGAGTAGAATCCAAGAACTGGTCGCCATCCTCATTATAAATACAGAATGGTGACCCGCACTATGACGGCCTATTGAAATGCTTTTTCTTCATTGGGTCTCCGGTCTGGCGCTTAGCAACACGAATGCTGTGAGAGGTTAGTACCGCCCTAATCGAGCCGGCCACATTGTGCTGAAATCTTGCTACTATATGCTTAACATCAAGAGTTACTGGTCTCCCATCATCGTCAATCATCATCAACAGCCTTGAACAGTCCACTGCTGGACATAGGCCTCTCCTTAGTAAGGAGGTTTTGGCCTACTACACCACGCTGGCCAGACGGGTTGGTATAGGGTTGGTTTCAAGTTTTCCTTCTCTTTGCATTGATGTTGTCTGGCGTATTTTATCCCTTAGTCGCCTGTCACGACACCCACGGGATGAATAGGGGTGGTGACACTCTGTATTCTTAATCCATCACCACACGGATCGGACGGTCTCCCGTCTTCGCCTTATACCAAAAACATCGAACTATAATTAACTGTTTGGGAGTGGTTCTCATAATGCAAGTAGTGGAAGGATATACAAGCAATCTTACATTTATATATGCCATGAAATAAAATTAAATTTGTAGAAAAAGCAACAAAGGAAGTTATTGCATTTAAAAAAAACTATGCATACAGCTTAAAATGTGTCAAATTGCATTTACTGTTACAATCAAACGTTTCAAATCTATATACGGATTCCGATTAAAAAGTTCCCCGTTTGTAAAACAACGTTCATAGAAGTTGAGGACTCCTGTTCAACGAGTTACAAACAACGCCGGCTCATTTTCATGTTAATTAGCCAGCCGTGCTGTTTCTCATAAAAGTTTTAAAGTTTCTTTGAACATGATCGTTTGAACATATTAGGTTTACGTGTTTTTAAATCCCGTGATTAGTATTTCTAGGAGTTTTGTACCTTAATCCGGTCTTTTACTGATATTGTTTGACACGATTTTTCCCTAAAATTTTATTTGCTCATTCTGTGCCACTAATAACCTAAAACTATAGTTGTTTCATTCTATAATTGTTATATAGAGGATATGAAGTATCACAACTCCTGATTATGATGAGGGTATCGTTAGAGACGACTCAAGAAATGAAACCACGAATTACAAAAGCACTGCACAGAGAACGAAAACTTGATACAAACCTTATACCATAACATCTCAATAAGTTTAGTAGAAGAGGCTATATCAACACAGGATTATTAAAGGATATTGATGTAATGGTAAGATGATAATATAGTTGTTATTTAAAGACTCCATTGTCTTAATGAGCTACGAGGCTATTGTTCTTGGTTCCTCGAACTTTATTAAGCCCTGTAGTAAACGACATAAGTTCCATTAGCGGTATTAAATGGACATACCATTTATTCTAAGTAATCGACACCTGAGATAAAGAGGTCCTCAAGTTACGCCCACAGACTAGATAGTGGGGCGTGGAGGACTCGGAACTAGATGAAAATTTTTTTTGTAATGAATTAATTATCTTCAAGGTGGTGTCAAGAAACGCTAGTCTAGTTTAGAGTAGTTGTTTCTCCATTTCTGATATACTCCACTCCACACGTTACTCCAGAAACCATTAATACCTACGATCCTCAAAAACAGAAATGTTTTCTGAATTGATAAATAAAAGTACTTAAACAAAAAAGTTCAGGCAAAGTGAAATGATTATCGGACGGTATCCGCTTTTGAAAATTCTTTTAAGTTCGTTTTCGGTTGTTATCGATAAATAAAGGTACAAAAAAGTTTGAAACAGACGCGTTTGTACCTAAACATACCGATAAAAACAAAAAAATTCTGCCAATATTGTTGCGGAATAGCGATAACCGTTATATTTTTGAAGTCCACTGTTTTTACGTTTATAGAGATTTATGGTTGAGCTCACAAGCTAAGCGCGCTGTATTCAGAAAAATCTGCTTCAATTTATCTTTAATGTACATGATAAATTACTCACTCAAATTCTCATTTTACCTTAAACATATTTTTGTTAGTACAGAAATTAATAAACCAATAGCTGTGGTGTGAGAATCTGCATATGTGAAAACTTTAGAAGAATTGATAAGTCTATTATTCACAGATTTCGTAATCACCGCCAAACTTCCGGACTCGGCTACTATACATGGAGATAAATACATAAACTGTATAAAAAATGAAAAGTTAGAAACTCAAAAAATATTTATGAAAAATCACTACTATGAAAGAACTAGAAAGTTGGAGCGAAGTAAAAATAGTAAGTTTCAAAGCCACAATTGAACACAGTCTGTGCAGAAGTTTCAAGAACAGTAAAACTGACATCACGTTTGGAATCGACTGTAGCAAATTGATTACCCCTATTATTATTCTCCAGACGTTTCAGCCGCGATCAGGTAGGCGACTATCTCTCATTTGTAAAAGAAATTGTCGTTGCTAAGGACTGTGAACAGAGCTTAGTTAAGACCGCTGTGTAAAAGGTATCACTATTTCATTTCATTATTAGTCACTTTATTTTAAAAATAAATGACTAGTTTAATAAGAACTATATTGTTTATACCTGCGTTAGTTAGTAGAAGACCTAGTAGGTAATACGGTGAAATATGCAATATTTTCTGTAACAGGTACTAATGCACGGTATCAGTTAATTATCATTATTATTGTCATAGTTGGATTTCAATCTAAATGTGTTCATTTTTTAAATTCTGTGTTGCAATTAATTACAAGAATATTTACACTAACTTTTAAACCTGGTTAAATTGCAGAAAATTTTGTATTAGATCAGTATTTTTATTCAGCATATTATTTAAGTATTTTATAGATTATTAGAATTTAAAACGGGGAAAGGACCTTCATTCGTTTACTGCAATAAGTACATTGTGACGTTCACAGACTATCACGATCTTTCTATTTTATAATTATATATTATTTAAACATATTTATTCTACTCTTTTACTCCAGTAGTAGTCCCCACCCTCATTGATATTGCAGACACTGCAGCACGGTGACCCACACTGTGGCGGCCTAGTGAGATTCTTCTGAATCATTGGGCCTCGACAACGAAATGCGAACGCACGAATGCTGTCATTTTAATTTGGTCTTCTGTGTGAGGGTGGTTGTAGTACTTCTACTCCTGACAAACTCAATGGTTTCCTACTCCTTTTGCTAACTTACTATAATGATGTATATATTTTACTGACCTGTTGATCTAGCAGTTAGTCAAAAGTTGTGAATTATACTTCAATTCAGGTCAAAGTAAATAAATATTTCGGACATCTTACACACAACATCATCTAGTCCCAAACTAAGCAGTAGCTTGTAATATGAGTACTAAACAACTGATATAAATAAATAAAACATACTTTTTTTATAAATACATACATAACATTGAAAACACCCAGAATCCGAAACAAATATTTGTGAATAATTTGGTCCAACCTGGGAATTGAACCCTAGACCTCTTGATCAGCAGCCGCATACGCTAACCACTAGATCAACAAGGCTGTCAATAATCGTGTCATGAGCACAATCATTTATTTCGTATCTATACTAGTTAAGTTCCACAGTCCTACCCGCGATATTGTTATTGTGAATCGCGAGTAGCGGTGCGGAGTGTTTGCCTTAGTTACTTTTTATAAGTTATTTGCCAGTGAAAGCCCCGTTAAAATTTGTCCAGCCGTTGAAGTCCAGGCAAACTGTTTTTTTTAATGTGAGAACTGTAAATACTTTCAAATGCATTTAGTAAAAATTGTTCATTTGATATTTCAAACAGACACTTCGATTTTCTTTATTTGTATAGATTTAGTAATATTTGAGTCCGTATAATTAGTCTGGTTAATATACAGAGCTTTAAATCAGCCGGCGGTACTTAAGATTTTGAGATATTATTATAACTATGATTATAACTAGCCTGGACATATTGCGGAAGTTTTTTTTTACATTTTTATGTTACATTGCCAGTCTATTCCACTTTTATTTATTTTCCTCACAATGTGCAAACTTGATCTAAATTTTGAGACTAAAATTGAAAAACTTTAGGGAAAACCCATTCTTATTTGTAAAATAAGAAAATAAATACTAAATAATAAAGGCCAATACCTCCTTTTCAAGGAGAGGCCTATGTCCAGCAGTGGACTATTAAAGACTGCTGATGATGATCATGAAAATACAATTCGAGATACGACGAAAAATAACGTTTCAATTAAAATTGATGATTACATCGTTATATTCGGTAATTAAATGCTATGAATAGATATTTCTATCGATTATTGATAAACCCTTATGTTGAAAAATCTTCTTCCAGTATTTCAATTTTAACTTTGCTTGAGAAAATACAAACTTTAACTTGAAAATTTCTACTACTAATAATGAACAAATATACAAACCATTAACACGTACACATACTTATATATGTACTTATGTAAATAAAAACATACTTATGATTAATATACCCACATACACATAGGAATAAAAAACGCCTTCATAGGAAATTTAAATCTATTTCCATAATAAACCAAACGGATCGCGTTGACAGAACATCGAAATCGTTTTTGGAAAACATTTACCAATATGTGATTTATAATTAATGCGAGAAAAACCCTCATCCAAATGCATGAATTCAGATCTGAATGGCTAATTTGAATTTTCTCCCTATTCCTATCGCGCTTGATAATCGAAAAGAAATCATGTTGGGAATATATCACCTAGATACCCATCTAAAAAAGCTATAAAAGAGGAAAACACAAATATCTTCAAATATTTATGACCACAAAAACCAACCTAAAATGTACACTAGTGAATGAACACTAGAACCAGTAGCAGGGTCACCTAGAACTCGTAAGATACATTACCTAATTTAGAAATTGAAACTGAACGTCCAATAAAGATAATCCATATTCAAACCCACCAACCGAAGAACACGAATACAAAACCTAAACTTTGACTCACCGAAATCGCCATACACAAACCACGACACTTACGCTACTCCGAAAATATAAAATAAACTTCAGCCAATCAGACAAATTAAAACATACAACATTTGCAATGAAACTTTGAATATCTTAGAATTTTAATTTGAGAAACTTTGAAAATACGTACGCGCGCGGTCGTTGTTGACGGGTGTTGGAAGCGCCCGTGTGATCGGGACGCGGTTCGGGGCGCGATTGAACGCTGCGACACCGCTTCAGCCCTTATACAGGCGCGCTCAACCCCAAACGCTATAGCGGTGGGCGGCACCTCACAGAGCTGTACATTTTGGTAATTTTTGATTTCGAATAACATTGTAATGTTAGCTGTTTGGATTAAAGAAAAGAGATAAAATAAATCTACTAAAGTCATCGTAATTTGTAAAAGCTGTAAAAGTCATACCTATTGTCAGTCGTAACAAAAATCTATAAATTGATTTCATTCTCAACAATATTTCTCGTCAAACACTGAGGTCATTTTTATACTTGTAATAGCAACTAGAAACCTAAATTCAATTTTAACTATTCGAGTTTCTCTTCACCTAAAGTTTGTAAGTGCAGAATTTCTTATAATTATTATTTTTATCCTTTATACTAAAGGTATTATCTACTCTTTAAGAATATCTAAGATTGCCATCCTTGTCGCACAAACGTAGGTTGTCAACAAAATGTTATTAGTAGTCGTCTGCTTGGGCTGGCTAACTGGAAAAACTGTCGAGTAGCTGAGTGGAAAACTAAAGGTAAAGTTGCAACCTCATGCAGCAAGATTGAGACCACGTTCAATATTATACAACTTATGTGTCATCGTAGGCTTTATAGGAATTTTGAGATCTATTGATTAAAAAATAGCAGTGTTATCGAAACCCCATAGTCAGATAATTCTTTAATATCGTTTTTAGAACATTTTTGTAATCTACCTATTACATACACTTACAAATTAAATGTATAGTGATGTTAAATAATCACCGAGTTAAACTCACTCCAGTACCTATTAATAAATTTTTAAAAGTTGTGTGATTCAAAATTTAAATAAAAAAATGATAGTTAATTTAAATGACCTATCACTTGTTTCTGTGTAATATTGAACTTAGTTTAAGCCATTTAGGGGTGCCATCTTAGCATATATTAAATAGCCATGGAAGTGTATAGTCCACGCCTCGGACCATGTAGTACTAGGAACTAAATTATTTGTCAATTTATGTTATTGCCAATAATTATGCTGTCCAATGTCGGGTCTGTAAGAAATCACAAACAGTATACCTCGAAATAGACTTTCCATGTTCTGGTATATTCGTTAGTATAAATAAAGTATTTCTTCTCGTTAAATAAATATTTGTTACAAGAAGGAACAGAGGAGAATATTGTAATACGGGTCAGATGGCAGTGTCGCAAAGATGTAGTCGCCTCGCCCAAGGGTATAGCTTCGAACTCAGTGTGTTTGGTCTCGAGAAGAATGGACTGTATGTTAGAATATTATACTTCTTAGAATAATAAAAACAGCCAAATGCGTTTACGAGAAAATAATTATTATTATTTCTTGGTACATTCTACTCGTGGCCGTTTAATCAAAAGCTAGGCAGCCACAGTATGTGATGATTTATGATGATGACCGTATTTATGATGAATTTGCATTTTTAATAAAAAGATTTGCTGAGCGTGTCATACAGCGCAATTGTGGAGGGATAGGTTTCGAGTCCCTACAATAGAAAGAGATGATCCTCTGACCAGGCGAGGTGATAATTGATTGATGTTAGGGTATTGTAAATATGCTGAACGGCGTGATGATTCATATATCGCGATTCAGGCTTGTAGTTATTCCATCTAGTTTCTCCTACATGGTTCAGTATTTCTTCGGTAGTCATAAAATATATTATTAACAAATCATATTAAATGCTACAAATATCATAAATAAGAAAGTTTGTGAAGATAAATGTATGGATGGTTGTTACTCTTTCACGCAAAAACTAATAAACGGAATTATATAAGAAACTACACAGTTTTATACATAGACCATATATGAGAATAACATATATACTTCTTTATACCGCGATAACTAATATAACAGATACGCGGGTTGAGCCTTGGGAAAAACTACAACCAGATACAGAAGAACTAATTGAAAGTTTAATTATGAATTCTTGATGTATGAACATCAGGGTTGTCACACTGAAGGGAGCTATCTACAAACCTAGGTACCACGAAAAAAGAATTGCGCTACTACGACTACTAGTTCTATGTTCAGGATCATCAGTCTAATAGATCAACAGACCAGGCAGCTAACAACATTGTCATACTAACACAACAACTTACCAAAAATGGACCAAGTCAATAAAAAAAACGTGTGGCCATCTTTTTTGATGACGAAAGAATTTTTTGTGGTCATCTTTTTTGATGACGAAAAAAAAGCGGCCAAATGCGAGTTGGACTCGCCCATGAAGCGTTCCGTATCAGCAAGTATCATATAAAAGTTCTTGTAGTTCGTTGTAACTTTGATCGATGTTTTTATAATAGTGAAAAGATTGAATGAAAGGTAAATTGCGGTTTACTATTTAAGACGTATTAAAAAAAACTACTTACTAGATTTCGTTCATACTTTCGTTCGTTCGTTCGTACATACTCGACTGTAGTTGGTAGTTTGCATGGTAATGTACAACATATGTTTTTTTTAGTTTTATGACTCTTATTTTACAAGTTACAGGGGGACACACACTTTTTTCCACTTTTGAAGTGTCTCTCGCGCAATCTATTCAGTTTAGAAAAAAATGATATAAGAAACCTCAATATCATTTTTGAACACCTATCTATAGATACCCCATACGTAGGGGTTTGATGAAAAAAGTTTTTTGAGTTTCAGTTCCAAGTATGGGGACCCCCAAAATGTAATATATTTTTTCTATTTTTATGTGAAAATCTTAATGCGATTCACAGATTACATCTACCTACCAAATTTCAGAAGTATAGTTCTTACGGTTTCGGAAAAAAGTGGCTGTGATATACGGACGGACAGACAGACAGACAGACATGACGAATCTATAATGGTTCCGTTTTTTGCCATTCGGCTACGGAACCTTAAAAAGGTTTACACGTAATTAGGGTAACACACACTATACATTTAATTAAAAGCCAGGAGGTGTTCATTGATGTTTTAACCCTCTGGTTGAGTAAACGCGTCTGTAGAAGGTTTTATATTAATTAAAAGGCCCCAGGCTAACTCAGATGATTCTTTGTTTTCTATGAAAAACAAACATAGGGGTGAAAAAGTACTCGTTATGCTGTTCATTGTGGCAATTCTTGTATTTGTATTAAAATTTTTGTATTTGTTTACTCACACAATAATACATAAAAAATTCAATATCAGTTCATTAGATCTAAATATTACTTCTATTATCTCACAACTGAATATATTATATATATTATAATAGTAGATAATACATTAAAACGCGGCAATTAATACAAAATTCAATCATCAGCCTTTGTAACCTATCTGTATATATATAATTCTTCTGTGAGTGTGTATGTCACTGAACTTCTCTCAAACGACTGGACCGATTTTGATGAAATTTTTTATGTGTGTTCAAGGGGATCTGGGAATGGTTTAGATTCGCAATTGGACCCGGTAGGTGGCACTGCGATCAAGTTCTGGAATTTTAAAGTTGGGCGGTACGAAGTTCGCTGGGTCAACTAGTATATATCTAAATTAGTTGTAATATTTTACTTATTTATTTATATATGCGAAACAAAAAAGACCAAATAGAAAACGTTCTACGAGTATTATTATAACGTATCTTAGTTTAGAGATGAAGCTAAAAGTTAAATAGCTCGTAGTTTTTGACTAGATTTATTTTCAGTATAAATACGTCACTACTTTAACCTATGCTTTCTATTATGATCTTTTATGGACGTACTTGCTAGGCTATCGTAGATCTTTAAAATATATTTACGACGGATTTTCAATGCTCTTAGAAATATTCTGCCTCGACTGTAGAGCTTGAAGCTTAGAAAGTTTATGAAATAGATAATTCTTGTGATAGTATTTATATTATAATACTTCTCCGCGGCCATGGCCGCCCGCGACTTGGCATTGGTTATTTACACATCCTTTTTAAGTGGTCCACGCTAAAATACTTTTTATTATAAATTCAATAATTCTTATATTTAAATACCATTTTAAAATCCTTCTGCTCAAATTACTTTAACTTTAATAACATTAGATCTTCATACAAACTACCATACCCCGATAACAGTCCTCAAGTTTAGTTGGAGGTCTTCGACCGGCTTAAAAACATCCAACGGCAAGATTAGGTAGCCTCAATGTGTCTTGCCACTCCCCATTCCTCACTCGGCCAGGGTGGGGACGAATAGCCTTAACCCTCTTCTGAAGACCCAAGCCCAACAGAGGAACATTATGGGTTTTTAATGTTGATGTATCTTATATAAGGAACACTTAAGTTATTGCAGTATAAACTATACACTTTGAAATCTCATTAAAATAAACATAAAAGCTTACTGTAAGAGAATGTCGCTAAAGTTGTGACACTGATTTATTGTTCTATAACTGTATTTAAACTATTCCAGAACTCAGGATTGCACAGGATGAAAACAATTGCATTTCGTAGAGATTGCGTAACAACATTTACAGTTTGAAGTTGTTAAAGGAGATGCAATTTCTCCGGCGTAAAATACCTATTATATTGCTGTCATGTTAAGGAAAATCATCTAGCGGTTTTCATACGGTTAATAGTGAAAGATCTATTAATACATATTTACAGTCTGCGAGGTGGAAATTTTATATTATTTTGCAATTAAGAAAGACTTCATTGTGCGAAGAAACATGTTTCTTTTTTTTACGCAACGTCATCAAAACCCAAACTAAGCAGAGCTTGTACTATGGGTAGTAGACAATTGATATAAATACAAATATACTTTTTTTTAATACATATTTGCAGATCATACAAACATTTTGCAGACCACTTGATCAACAACAACCACTGAATCAACAAGACGGGCAAAGACTAATTCAAAGTCAAAGATTAAGACGGATTAAAATACAAAGATACAAGCTAATTCTACACAGCTAATCACTTGTCAAAAAGAAGTGTATGTAGTATTTTATGTAAGACAGAGGCTTCGCAAAAAAATATCAGACCGAAATGCAAATTAAACGGTTTTTAAAGGGTTAAAATGTAGAATTATGGTTATTAAAAAAACATATGTGTGGAGGGCTGGAGGCTTGTTATAAGAAATTTAGTTGTTTTATATATTTATACAATTTGTTTTATTAGTTCGTAAGCTGAGTTTGTTTTTAAAATTAAATAAATAAATATGTAAAAGGTAAAGAAATCGTGGTTGCGAAGTATTCAGGTGCGTATCAGCTCCGTTGAGCAACTGTTCCGTCTGTCCAATGACAAAGAGGAGTACAGAAAGCTGATAGGCACTAGAAGAAGAAGTCAAAGGTAATATCTAACACGTTAATTTATTGGAATAAAGATTGACCTTTTCTTCTTTCGAATATTGCATAAAACTCAAAATATAATATTTACAATAGTGAAAATAATTGAATGAATCTAAACTAAAATAATATTGCTTGAAAATAACAATCAAGATCGTTTTGTTTACTTGTTTCTCAAAGGAGTTTCTCATGCATTTAAACGTTCATTTTATGAGACTGCTAAACAAATAAAAAGGTCGTGTTTTGTGTAGACTACTATTTGTTGACTTTTTTAAATTATATGTGCTCGTAAAATGTTATTAGCGATGAGGTGCATAGGATTTAAAGATAAGGAGGTTTATGTATACAAAAAAAAACTTTCATCGGCATACATAAGTATAGTACAATATATATTGTGTATACATTCCAGCTAATCTCTGAAATGACTAGGTCGATTTTGTCATTTAAAAAAAAATAAAAAAAAAAGAATAAAATTAACATAACCAAAACCCGCGGAATGTAGCTAGTCTAAAACAAAAATTTGGTTCGTCACACTACGTGTATTCCGTAGTGCTGTCGTAACATCATTAGGATGGGATCTTGTCTCCACGTCGAGTTCAGTAATGGATTAGGATTAGTATGATGAGGCTCATGTTAATGGACGTAGGAAATTACTTGGTACAAAAAATATTTTTATTATAATATATTACCGACGTAATAATATTACCCAACGTGAATATAATGTGAAATAAGGTATTATGCTATTCTAACTTGTCACACCTTCTTCCCCTGCACCACAACACGTTTAAACTTACCCTTTTAGTCTACCACGACATCTCAAATTAACCTGTTCGGCTTTTCTTCCATTCCAAGCCGTCAAACAAATTCTGGAACTCACAACCAATACGTATTTCCCGCCGACTAACTTTTCCGGTTCTTTAAATTGGAGCGTGAAAAATTATTCACTAGAGCGTCATTTATTTATTTATTTAAAGTGATAAGTAGTGTAGTTAGACCAGTGCTTTTAGTGTTTGAAAACAAAATAAATTATAGTAGGATGAAACCCATTGTAAAAGGAGGAGAATATTGCAAAAATTAAAGGAAAAATAAATTACGGGCGATCTGAGGTCGGGAAGGGGGAGAGGGGGGGTTTTAAGGGAAAAAAATGGCTTATCTCGATTTCCGGCAAAACTACAAGTCCTATGGAAAAAAGTTAAATGGCAAAGTTGTAGGTAATAAAAAGATCTATATCTTTTACATTTACACTTTTTTCACATAACCTCAAATTTATGTGAAAAATTCAAAAAACCAAGTTTTTGGTTTTTTATTTTTATCTTTTACAAATAAAATTATTTTTTAACGAAATTTTGTGGAAACTTAGCTTTTCATGTCCTGAATACACCGTAATTTATTTGATTTGAAATATCTATTTTTTCACCTCATTTTGACTGAATACCGAAAAAAAACCCTACTTTTCAATCGAAAATTAATCACTCGAAAAACGTAAGATTGCATGTTACAATGATAAACAAAAATATTACAAATCGAAATATACTACTATAATTAACAAAATAATAAATAATAAAGTTAATATTTAATAAAACATCTACAATATTTTGAGAAAGTTGCAGAATCTTCTTTATATTATATGCATATGTGCCTGTTTATTATTATTTTAAGATGATTTAATACCTGAGTGACCTACGAAAACTTTTAGGCCATCAAAAGGTATTTCATAGAAAATAACTCAGCCTGCACGTGTAGTTTTATAAAAGATGTCGTACACTGCTCTGTTTTACAGCTGCTAGGAAATAGCAAGTATGTAAGGCCCAGACCTGCCTTGCCCACTTCTCTAAGAAAAACCTTTTAATAGCCAAAAAATTTTCATAGGTCACTCAGGTATTAAATTATCTTAAAATAGTAATAAATAGGCATATAAGCATATACTTTAAAGAAGATTCTGCAACTTTCTCAAAGTATTGTAGATGTTTTATTAAATATTAACTTTATTATTTATTATTTTGTTAATTATAGTAGTATATTTCGATTTGTAATATTTTTGTTTATCATTGTAACATGCAATCTTACGTTTTTCGAGTGATTAAAGTGTAAATTTTAATAAATATCTCATTAACGATTAAAAAATATCGAATTTGAGTTTTTTCATTTTTTGCATTTTCTGAGAAGATTTACTATGGTAATGTATATATATTTTTACACCATCGGAAAGTAGACATTTCATCGAATAGAAAACACCCATTTTTTTTCAAAAACGTTGATATTTTGACGGACGAATTTTCGATTGCAAATTAGGGTTTTTTTTCGGTATTTAGTCAAAATGAGGTGAAAAAATAGATATTTCAAATCAAATAAATTACGGTGTATTCAGGGCATTAAAAGCTAAGTTTCCACAAAATTTCGTAAAAAAATAATTTTATTTGTAAAAGATAAAAATAAAAAACAAAAAACTTGGTTTTTTAAATTTTTCACATAAATTTGAGGCTATGTGAAAAAAGTGTAAATGTAAAAGATATAGATCTTTTTATTATCTACAACTTTGCCATTTAATTTTTTCCATAGGACTTGTAGTTTTGCCGGAAATCGAGATAAGCCATTTTTTTCCCTTAAAAACCCCCCCCTCTCCACTTTCCCGACCTCAGATCGCCGGTAATTTATTTTTCCTTTAATTTTTGCAATATTCTCCTCCTTTTACAATGGGTTTCATCCTACTATAATTTATGTTCACTTTTTGCTATTTTAAGAGCTAAAAGCACTGGTCTAAGTAGCAAACTTACCAAAACGTTTGCATGCCTTGAAGCTACATATTAAGATTTACAAGTAATAATGTAAATTCTTAGAAGTGACATTAAATCTTTTTATCTTTTAATTTTCATTTATTACGACCATACCATACTACAGACTATTCTTACAGATACCCAATTCAATAGTGTGGAACTAAAATAATAAATATAACAACATTTTACATTCTTACCCCTAACAATGTTAAAGCTAATTAATACATATATCATTGTCTATTTTATCACATATGATACTACATTAATACTAAGTAAAGAAAATAAATAGTGACAGTTTGTATAAAACATTGTATTGCCCAATAATAACTTTTCATTAATTAAAATTTAATATTGACATGACCGAAAATAGCATTAGGTTTGTCAAAGAATATCTCTGTATTTAGACTATTTTGGAGAAATAAATTTAAGTATTTAATTCCTATATCTATACAGCTATCTCGTATGTGCTTGAGGAGTGTCCCACGTTGATGAACAGATGAACAGTTGCACAGTCATACAACTAGGTACCAGGTTTCTATGCTGCAAAGTCTGCATTCGCAATGGATATGGTCAGCACTCTTGGAATGGACTCATGCTTTCCACCAAATATATTAGAGATAATTTGGCAGGCTCTACTTAAGTTAGATACGTAGGTATAAGGATAAAAGTAGGTTGTAACTGAATTCTAGGTATGTTTCCTTAATCTTTTAGACTATCAGTTTAGTTGGTACGTATTTAATAAATCAATGTTCAGGAAGCACCAAAACATATTGCAAACTCATTCACGATTTAGCCACGATGTATGAAACCAATGAAATGTAACTAATCCATATTGCGTAAGTGATTTTGCTATTTCTTAAACTCATTAAGAAACTAAGTCTTTCTTTCATGTTACACTTCCCATTTCAAGATTTTTATGTGATTTTATTACATTTTTCATCGAACTCAACGGTGGCCTAGCTCTGTTACTCTATGAACTGAAACAAACAAAACAAAATTGATTTTATTTAGCGTATATAACTATTATATTTAACTAGATTTAATTGGATTGGATGGAAAGTAGAGTTAAACAATTTTAAATAAAAAGAAATCATACTGTCTTATTTACAATTACATTTTATGTAAATATCTAATATATGGACAGCAAATAAAAGCGTTGAGTGAACATACATTTTATAATGAATTATCTGAATCCAGCGGTATCCACAGATTAGCCCAAAAAATAAGACAGACCCTTTGCAGTGGTGTTTTTTGTGTATAGTTTGCACCCTTAGTTGGCTTTTATGACCCCCACGGGATGAATAAGCGTGATGACAATGCATTTTCCTTTTAAAAGTAAATGAATGAAATAAAAAGATTAAGAAATACCTTTAGTAGATTACCCTACTCCCAGTTTTTCTTCAAGGAAAAGTTATTAATTGGAAATACTTGCAAAGTTTGACACTTTTCTTCGATTTATTGTTTCAAAAGAACAATATCTAAAGAACAATTTCGTGTAATTTTACGACATCTAACTTTTACAAGAAAGCCCACCATTGAAACTGAAAAAGTGTACTAATCAATTTATTACAAAGTTTCTTTTTAAAGTAAACCTGCAAATAATCTTTTTATACAGATAAACAATATTATACTAAAACAATATAGAATGGTATCTTATCTGTATCAAATGAATAAAGTCTGTTTATTCGAGTATCGAAAATCATATTTGTTTTACTTTTACCGTGTTTTACAGTTTCTTTATGGTACACAACATATACAATAACTTTGCAGGTAAATCTCAAATTTCAATAACTATGTGTTAACTTTGAGGAGGGATATGCTTTTCTAGAGTATTATATTTAAAAACATCTATATGTGCTCAAATTAAAGTACCAGTGATACAGTTATAAATAGCTCGTACGATCTTATTACTGACAACTCTCTCTGCTTTCATTAAGAGATTATTGTATGTAACTTTTTTTTAGGTCGAAAATTTCGAAAAGCTTGAGTTGAATAAAGAATTTTATTTGATAAACTTACCGATTTGTGTTTCGCAGAGCACATACATATGTCTTTATATAAAATGTATATAACTTATTCCAGATTCTGTCACGTAGGCTATATAGTCCTTGCCCGCAAACCCTTTGATACCGGTGATTAAGTGCCTCGCGCAGAATAATAATAATAATAATATTGTTGTATATTAACGTATTTTGATTTCTGATTGATTCCATATTATATACATGATATGTAGAACACGAGTTATTTAAAAAGCTTATTTTCCTTATTTCAATGTACCTACTGACCTTAATTTCTTAAAATAAGCCTGGCTTATAACACGAAATCTTTATTTCACAATTAAATTTATACAGTTCTCAGGTGTTCTCTCGAGAGACCAAGATCAAATACAAGAGAATTAAATGAACTGGTTTGACATACTTTCATTAGTTGCGAGTCTGGTTCTCAGTAAAATATTATATTTTAAAGAAGCAGCTAAGATGTCTAACTAACGAGTAAGTTTCATATTACCTTTATTATTAGCCTACCTTACCTTCATTATTATTTTATTAATATTATTAAAATGTCCTGCATTACATTTGCATGAGGCGGACTTATCTTGTTTTGGTTTCAAACTTATTACGCTATCAATTTCAACTTCCTATACTTTTAATATATTGAGTATTCCAGCTTTCTGGTACACAACTTATAGCAACTTTTTACATTCAGATAGGTAATAATTATTTTGATCTCAACTGTAGGTTGCAAAAGAATACTCAAATACTTTCATTTATTGAATGCGTACATGTATATTTCACAATAAAATCCGAAACTATTAAAGCGATGTTTTATGTTTTTTAAACGTGTGTTTTTCTGTTGTGCCTAAGATAGAATAGTTAACATCACGCTTGAACCAATAGGTGCCGAGCTGATTAAAAGAGATGCAGACGATGTTGTTTTATTCGGCTAACATTATATATACATACATAGATACAGCAATAATTTTGGAAATGTTTGAAACTGACTAAAATAAGAGCGACAATATGATTCAATATACATATAAGAACCTATAAGAAAGTAAAAAAATATATTATTGTATTAATATATTATGCCGTACTCGTATTTTTATGTCATTATCTTCACTTTATTTGGCAAGCGCAATTGGAACAGATGTTAAAAAAATAAAACAGCGAAGCATACGAGCAGCGGGTAAATAGCGAGCGGAAAGGCTTAATTTTAATTTTCACTGTTACGGAAATAAACCACCCTAACCCACACATACGTAGCACCTGTTGGTTTCTGCAAACTGCAAATATATTCTTCTTTGCAGTCCATAATTGAATGCTCTACTAATTTATCTCTAAGTGCTATGTTATGAGTTTGTTTTGTAGCGAAGAACCAAACGAGATTGTGGGATCTGTGTTTGCTTCTGAATACCTGAATGTATTCCAGATCGTTACAAAACTACATTCAAGTGGAAGTCGGTCGACCATGTCTCCAGACGAGTCGGTGCCGATGTGGTCGCTGAAGCTGAAATGAGCTAGAGTGGAGATCGCAATAAGGCAAACGGAGTGTAAGGCGCCCTGCAGCACTATGGATCGAAGATTTGTAGAAAATGGCTGGCAGAGGACGGGATAATCGGCGCTCCTATGGGGAGACCTAAAAGATTTTTTCTCTCTTAGATACCTACTCTGCTTGCGTACATGACAACGTAATACAATGAGGAATCATTTATAAACGTAACATCTAGAATATATATTGTCTTTATGATATCAAAATAATAATGTCCTACACGTGATATGAATATACATTATATTAAACTACCTATTGCCCGCGTCTACACCCGCGTGTATATCAGTTAGAAGGTAAAAATAACAATCCTTTCTCAATAATTAAAGTATCTTCATGAAAAATTAAATGAAAATCGATTAAGTGATTTAGCCATGAAAGCAACAGACTTGACTTCAAATTTGTATGATTAGTTTATATATATAACAAGTATTTTGCTCTATTTGTGAGTATTTTTGATTGACTAGGTTGCAGGTTCGATTCGAACACATGCAAAAATATGGATGAGAAAAGCGATCAGTTTTCCTGCGTTATTTTTGTTTATTTATGAGCCTACCAAAGTGACTTTAGTCTCCCTGATGGAAAGCATAAGTAGAATCCATAAGAAGTGGTCACCATCCTCCTTAAATTGAAGATAAAAGTGCTCTCCAAGGCACGAGCGAGTAACACCACCAAACTTTCATACTCCGGGCTGTGACTAAGAATTTCTTGTAAGAAAAATCCAACAACACTTTTGGCTCGACCCGGGACTCGAACCTGAGAACAACGACTAAATTAACATATAATATTAACATATTCCTATTTAAAAGGTGTTCTATGATTTAGTAAAACGTTTTTAAACCTGCCTTTGTACATGGAAAATTTGTAAATAATGTACGCAATGAGCAAATGAGCTATTATAGAATAACTCTTCATTGAATTTGCACAATTTATACCGCACTCATACACTCTACGCTCTACTAACTTAACTCTCAGCTTAGCTAGACACAAACTAACTGGAAAACAACAACACCAACTATACTAGGACACTATTATTTAAATTAAAATATAAGATATTATAGTATGCTATTTATTACACATTGGATCCTCCGACCAGCCGAGGTGATCGTGCCTGGTGGGCCACTTCCAAACAGTTGATGTTGGGACGTTGTATACATGCTAATCAGCGCGAGAATTTCTCTATCGCGATTCAGGATTAGTAGTTACTCCGTATAGTTCATTCCGTGTTTTCTTCATGGTTCAGTGTTCCTTAGGTAGATGGCGCTATTGTGTTTTGCTTGTTGCAATATGTGGAAGTCGCCACAGCATTTTACAAGAATACCGTAGTGTTTATGTTACTTCTGCGGTTACAATTTATTACAGTAGTAGTAGGTTTCTTATTTATGCAAGGTTTCACCTTAAACTACAAATACGACCTTAGTTTATATTTTCTTTAGGGAAGACTTTTCTAGTTCGCTTTGTATGCGACGTAACGTCTACGTGATCGCAGATAAAATGGTTTCCATGTGGAATAAATATTTCATTTTATGACAAACACACGACGCTCCTTTCATAGAATCGCTACTACTATTCTTACTTTTTACTATTTTCTTTCGGTGGTTATATTTAAAACGATACAGAAAGTAAAAGCACTTTGTTGTGTTCATATAAGTAATGTTGTGTTTTTTTTATTGTGTGGTAAATCTCTTCGAATCGCTGCTTCCTTGGGGACTTCATTATACAATATAAGAGCCAGAAGTATGTGGTACTAAATACGACGTCAATAGCGGGCCTTATATTCCCTTAGATCTTTTAATGTTTTACCAATTTTACTGAACATTCTGACAAAATTGTAAAACAAGAAAACGTTAAAAAGACTATAACCCGAACATGCAACCATTTTTGATGAAGTATCTTTATATTAAAGTCTATTTTCACCCAGGACATCATTACAAATCTATTGTCACTTCATTTTTTAAAATCGATTCAGTAATTTAGTCGCTATTATAAACACGTTAAGGGTACATTAATCTCTTTTATATGGAAAATATTATACCTACTATTCTGGTATATTTTTCATATATATATTTTGTTCATTAATATACTTATTATTAGGTAGTAGAGCCACGCTGATTTCAGCACGAATGGGACGGCTCGACCGCGGCAGTACTACCCTCACACAGAAGACCATCCTAGTAATGAAAACATTCTTGCTGTCGCATTGCGTTGGTGAGTGTGAGACCTGAGGCCCAATAATTCTGCACCGTTTCTCCCGGCCTCCGAAGGCCAATAACCAATAACCAGGCCACCATGGTATGGATCCCCATGCTACATTTCCTACCCTCAGAATGAGGATGGTGACCCCTACTCCAAGATTGCTCATGCTTTCATTCAGGCCGAGTAGACTCACTGGGCTTCATTAAAAAAAAAGTCACTAATCATTTACTAAAATTATCATGTAGCCAGATGTCAGCTTCTTACCTTTTCTATAATATGATGTAATAGCGTTTGCCAGGAACGTGTATGTCGGCTATCAGGACAGAAAGTACTCTATGTATACCTGTGTGCGATCTCTCTCTATACCTTAATTGATTCAGTGGCTTAGCCGTGAAAGCGTTACTCTTTTATAATCAAAAAATTATATGTTCCTCGTGTACCTATTTAGTCAACAACTACTATTAATACTAAGTTAATTTGGCAATGAGTACTCGTCGTAATGAGTAACCCTTAACTGTAAGTGCTTTATTTGATCAACTTATTACCCACACACTGAATATATCATTGTCTTCCGCGACTGATTTCGATGAATTTTGGTATAGAAATAGATGGAACCTTGGGAAAGGACATAGGCTTTTTACCGAGATTACCGAAATAAATGTGGGCGGAGCCGCGGGCAAAAGCAAGTTTAAATATAAATAAAAAAAATATGATATTATACTCACGACATCATCTAATTCCAAGGTTCTATACGTACTACACTATCTACCTACCTACCTGCTACTGATATTAAAACATTAACATACTATACAAATATTTACAGAGCATACATATATTTGGTCCGACTCAGGAATTGAAATTAAACCTCTTGATCAGCAGCCGCATACGCTAAGCACTAGACAAACATGGCAGTCAATTAAAAAAAACCATATCCACGTGCTCTTGTAGTCTCCTCCACAATATCCTAAACAATACTAGTACTAGTAATCATTAGCTTTGAAAGAAGTAAACATACCCATAGCTATAAAACAGAAATATATTTTTTGCATTTAGTAGAGTCATGGACATTTAAAGGACACAAAAAATTGGCCTCTAATTCAATGTAATACACTTGATATCTTTCCCAAATATTTTTCCATTACAACAAAATGTAGACATGTGAAGGATACACAAAAAATAAGCTAGACAGATTATATTTCTTATTCGGAGTATTTTCTCATTTCAACAGTATTTCACGAAGCTTTATTCGTTCAATTTGTTTTTTCAATGAATTTTTTCTTCACAAGTATCAAAAAAAACATTACAAGCGATTCTTGTATAATATTATGTTTTATCATTAAGTTAGAATGTTCGGTATTTTTCAAACAACGATTTCATAATATGAACGATAATTATATTGATACTTAGGAGTATATTTTTATTACAACATATTTCAACAAAATATTTTGTTTTTTTTTTGTTTTGTGTTCTCATAATACTTGTATATTACATTCTTGAATTTTTCAGGAATTCACAGAATAATTTACCTTGGATACAGTTTGAGTCTAAATGAAAAGTATTAGATGAGTTAAAAATTCAGTAAAGATAATAAGTAACTCTGCATGATAATATTATACGCCAATAATATTATAAAATAATATTATTTTAATTAACTTTAGGCATTGCGTTTGTTGTAAAGAATACAAATAGGCTGTGTTTTGAAAACCGAAAGTTACAAACAAATAAGTAGTCATACAGACGAAGTCAAGATTAGTTTAAATTATTAATAAACTATAAAAGTGCCACAATCGTAGCTGTACCCGTAGCTATTAAATGCACCGTACGCCCGTAGCACGCCTACAATGCTAGTTAAAGCTACGTCGTAGGCAAGCTGACCATCTTTGCTGCATGAGACGGAATTAACTATGCAGTAAATTAGCAGCCAGCATACTCTGAGAAATTTCCTATGTCTCGGTCAGAATGGACCTACAGATCCTACACTTTGAATTTCTGAAGCTGAATAAATTTATTTTGACTAATTTGATAGCCATTTCTAGAAGAATTCAGTGAAAGAGTGTCTTTTTATAAATTCTCGTCAAAGTCAGAACATACACTACTGTTCTCTACGAAAAAATATTATATGGTTTTAATATCATTAATATTTCATTTGCATAAATCCTGAGAAACACTAAACTAAACAAACGATAGAGGTGAATAAAATTGCTTGATTCCTTTTTCTCTATTTAGATCCAGAGAGTACCATTAGGCTTATCCCGGAAAATGTTTGATAATAACTTCCCTTGTGAGATTTTCTTACAGGCTGTAATTTAAATAAGCCATTAATTAAGTACACACCGAACAAGAATTCATAAATAAGTTTATTGTTGTGAAAGATATTATATAAACGCGTACTTTTTTCTTAATATTTTCGAAAGTGTATTTTATGGCAAATCATCTTACCTTTACAAGCGTGAAATTGAAATAAGATATGAATATTTATGTTTCAGATGCTACTTATTAAAGTCTTTTTAGAATTCATCGAAATTTGTTCCAAAGTACTAAACTGGCTTCTGACGGAGATCATCTTTTCATTAATCAACAGACTGACAGAAAGACAGGAAAATTAAATTAAAAAGTGGTTCTTTGATATAAGTAACGTATTTATTTGTTTTTAGACTTCCACGACTTTTATACATACTCATGTTTTTGCTGTAAACGGGACCAGTCTACCCGTGACCACGAGCTGTATCGAAAAAACGAAAGTTCGTAAAGTAGAAGGTATCGTAACCTTCTTAATTTTATTGCGAAAAACTCCCGTTCACAGCAAAAAAAAACTTATTTACTTCCATATGCCTTTAGTAAAAACTGTTCATTTAATATTATAAACAGACACATCAATTTTATTTATTTGTATACATTTATGTATAGATTTAGATGTCATCATAATTATCGTAATCATCATCAACTTATCGCAGTCCACTACTGGACATGCCGCTTTGGTCGATTTTAGGGTTCTGCCATCCATCCTGAACAAGTTGTAACTCCACCATGCTTGTAGACGTCCTAAACTACGTTTGTCAAAACGCGGTCTCCGCTTTAGAACTCTTCTTGCCAATCGTCGTTAGTTTTGTGGCTAATATGACCTATGCTAAACTATCACAAACGAGATGTTTCTCTTCACTTTAGACCTATACTATTACTATTATATATTAGTTATAGTTAATATTACTCAACTAGTTTCTATTTTATTAGTCTTACAGAATGTATATGCTTTTATAGTAAGTTTTCTTGTAAAATTACACAACATCGTCACATAAGTGTATCGATCATACTATTTGTGACTGCCTGTAACAGGGGAAATGTGTCAAAATAAACGTAATCCATATGACATGATTTATAGATGATCCTTTTGATACATACAAAGTGTGTCGCAAGAATTTTGTTCATTTTATTAAAGTCTTTGTCATATTATGAAAATATCCTGTCGGGTATCGTTGTCAAACCTACATCAGATAAGTATAATAATGCCCTCACGGATGTTGCCCTAAGCGGTCATTGTCCTACCTGCCTGTTCGTCGAGACATTCGGATTCTTTTATTATTCAGTTACTTATAGATATTCCTCGTTGGTCTAGTCACTAGACCCACTACGACTCTAGTGGTTAGCGTATGCGACTGCTAATCAAGAGGTCAAATCCCAGATCGGGCCAAAAAGTGTTCTTAGGAAATTCCTAATAGCAGCCCGGAGTTTGGAAATTTGGCGGTGATTTACGCCCGTGTCTTGGAGAGCACGTAAAGCCGTCGGTCCCAGTTGTTATGAACATCTATGGCAATCATTATTGGGAAGTCAGTGCCCTCAAATATACTGACAACTAGATCAATCTTCAAATTTCAGTTCTCCCTTATGGTTGCGGAGGTCCGATGCCAGTCGCTCCGTGGAAAAACTGTAATTCAGGTAAAACCGTTTGAACTAGTAGCCGACTCCAAAAATACTTGGAAATAAAGACTCGGAAGATGACTTATAGATATTCCTAAATATTTGGCACTTATTTTTAATAAATATGAGAAGACTTAAAGTCCCAGATTTAATGGGGGGCCATTACTGCCTTTACAGGCCTAGCCTTTACTTAATGGCTGCGGTTGGTGGACTATGGATTACGGCTTGATTGCAAAATTGCGATCAGACCGCAATATATAATTTAGGTCGATTGGAAGTGGAGGCCAGGCTTCCCCTAGGATAGAGTCCAGATAGGTGCGGCGTCCATACTGGGGGGGCTTGAAATAACATGGTCCAGTATCGTAAGTTTTGATAAAATAGATACTTAAAAAATATAAAAAAATCTGTTATGCGAAATCTAGTGTCATATATTATTTTTCAATCCTTAGGGAATTTTACAGTTTCCAAAAAGACATTCAGTAAAACATCAAAGAATCAAGTTCTACATAATACGAAAACCAAAATATTCAAACTATTTTTTACATTATTCCCTCGTTAACTATTAATAATATTAAGAATGTTCTTTATTAAAAATGTTCCATAATTCTCAACAATAAGGATTCCTTAAAAATGTTGTGAAAATTATTTGGCTTAAATATATTACATTCTGCCGAACATTTTATTACCAGAAGTTTAATTAAAAAGCCATAGCAGGCAGAAGTCTTTGTTACTTTTTTAATTTCTTACAGCTATTACTATTATTCAACATTCAAGTTTTTTGTGATTCATATCATGTGCATTTGCTAAGGGAGAACTGAAATTCGAGGGTTGAACTAGTAGTCAGTCAATTTGAGGGCACTGACTTCCCAATAACAAATGTCATAGATGTTCATAACAACCGGGACTGACGCGGCTTTACGTGCTCTCCGAGGCACGGGCATGAATCACCCGCCAAACTTCCAAACTCCGGGATGCTATTAGGAATTTCCTAAGAAAAACCCAAAAAACCCTTTTTGGCCCGACCCGGGATTTGAACCCGAGACCTCTTGATTTGCAGTTGCATACGCTATCCACTAGACTCTAGACCAACGAGGCAGTTATATATACCTATGTAATTAGTAATATAATAATATAAATATAGAAAAGACAAAATAAATAATAAGATAACAGATTTTAGAATTTCAACATCAGTATAATCTAAGACATGACATGATGTAATTAAATTATATTCAATCCATGATTACTTTTAAAGAATGTTGCTCAACCGCAACTTTCTTTAAAAGTAAAGTTCTGAAAGCAATATCGAACAGCTTTGTCAGGTGTCATGAATACATTTAGCTTGAAGGTATAAAACTTTTCCCATCTCCATCAACAGGTTCCTTCACTAAACTATTATTTATTCATAGAATTTATTCACGACAGTGCTCCCTATGATATTTTTAGTTATGCATATTTGTTTACTGAAATAGGGTATATATGGGTATAATTTATTCCTTTTACTAGACAACCTTCAGTAGCAAATGCATATTATATACTTTTAATAGCTATTCGAGAAGCTTTATAACGCTGGTAATATTTTTCATAAGTTGGTATATTTATAATAGAATGCCTTGTTTATTGAGATACAGAAAATCTACCACATTTATAAAAAAATACTGTTTTGATTTCGATACAACAACCAATTGAAATTTACATACTTACTAAAGATTTTCCAAATAAGACATATTTTGTAACTTATTTTTCGCTATAGTTGTTGCATCGAAAATGTTTTATAAATTAAATAAAGTTACGATATCTTCTGATTCCCGATGTTCGAATTTATTGTTATACTTATCAGTACATAAAATTTACTTATATCATAATAATGTTAATAAATTTCTCAAACTGATTACAATACCACTTCAAAATGATAACAATCACATTAAATTATGATAAACTCTGCGTGAATTAATCGTATTCTAACTTCAGCTTGAAATTCGATACAAATAATACATACATTATCATCTTAATAATCAGCCTATTGCAGCTTACTGCTGAACATATTTCTTATTGCACGTCGCTCTGATCGATTAAGGTCTTCTCGCATCCAGTTCCTGCCATACACCTTACGTAAGTCGTTACTCCACCTGGCCTGTGGAATATCGGATACTCAATAACAAAAATTAATAATAAAAAAAACTCATTAATAAAAGCAATCCCGCAGATTTCTATTCTAATGGCCTGTGGATGTCCTACACTATGTTTACCGAGACTCAAAGACGTCCAATTTACTAACACTCTTTTGTAATATAGCTAAAGCTAAAATATATACCAACTACTGAAAATATGTTTTATGATTCTGAAAGAGGTAACAAAAAATATTCTTATATAGCCAGTTTGTTTAGTGTCGAGATTTTATTTTATTTGAGGTCTATTTGCGTTGTATTTAATCAAAGCTCAAAGAGAAATCAAAGTATTTTTATTCATCCAAGTAAATCCTACTCCCAATAGTTACGAACCTAAAAACATGTTAGATAAATAAAGTAGGCAAAATTCAATACTCAGTAATTTTGTTCCACGAATTATTTTTCAAAATCTCAATCGATAAGCCTGATAATGTTATGTTAGTATTATGATTGTCGCAAGGCTGTATGTATATTTAAGCTTTGGTTCGGTTGTTGTAGTAAATAGGGAGATAGGCCCATGTCCTTTAATATATATCTGATGCATATTTTTAACTTGATACATTGACTGCCTTGTTGGTCTATTGGTTAGCGTATGTGCCTGCTGATCAAGAGGCCTCGGGTTCGATTCCCGGGTCAGACCAAATATTTGTATGATCCACAAATATTTGTTACGGAGTCTGGGTGTTTTTTCTATGTATAATATGGTATTTATAAAAAAAAGGTATGTCTCCGTGTGGTGACCGATTAAGAATACAGAGTGTCACCACCCCTATTCATCCCGCGGGTGTCGTAAAAGGCGACTAAGGGATAAACTACGCAAGACAACATCAATGCAAAGAGAAGGAAAACTTGAAACCAACCCTATACCAACACGTCTGGCCAGCGTGGTATAGTAGGCCAATACCTCCTTTTCAAGGAGAGGCCTATGTCCAGCAGTGGACTGTTAAAGGCTGTTGATGATGATGATGATGTATTTATATCAGTTGTTTAGTACCATAACATAAGCTCTGTTTAATTTAGACTAGATGACGTTGTGTGTAAGATGTCCGAAGTATTTATTATTATTATTTATTAAAATTGTAACTAAAATCTTATACCTACTAGTATTTATTTAAGGTAAATAAGTATAAAAGTGAAAACGTAAGCATTATAATAAGCACGTTAATAAGTAAATACTAGTCATACAACTGATTGTATGACTAGTATTTATTCATTAACGTTTATTGTCCTGTTTATTTATCCATTAAAGTTTATTGACCTGCTTATTCTGAAATAAGCAGGTCAATAAACTCAGAACCAAGGAGGCTAATGTAAATATTTAGTGCTCATAGAGAGAGGTATATAAAAATAAAAGCAAGTCCTGTCAGTTTTTGCTACCCTGGATTGTATTTAATCCTATCTGCCTTACTATTACTACTGAAAAGCCTTTACAGTACTTTTATGAGATCAAAAGAAAATAGACACTAGTGGAAAAGAGGATTGTTGTAGATTTGTACCAATGTTTATTCACGTAATAGTTGAGCCGAGTCTAGGCTCCACATATTACACATATAACTATAGGTCTTTAGGCTCATGCCATTTTTTTTCGTAACGAGGCTAGAAAATAATATGAGTTCTCATAAAACATATTATTGGATCATAGTAATAGACAAATGTACTTACATTCTGATAAGGTAGACGATGAAATGAGTCTTTTTGTGAGGCGTATGTGTGCGATTTATGTACTTACTATTCCGCTGTTCTGCCCACGCTTTGTCGGTTATTGTGGTATAAAGTAGCCTATGATCTGAGACTATCTGTGTACCAAATTCATTTCAGTAGTAGTAGTTCAGTTGTTTGGGCATAAAAACGAGACAAACATACAGAGCCACTTTCGCATTTTACGAGCACTAGTAAGGATTTATGGAAAAATAGTGGTGTAATATGTTAAAAATACCTTTGGCAATGACTTCTAATCATCCATCAACAGTTTTTGATATTTAACTGCTGGGTATAAGCCTTAGAAAGAAGGTTCTGACTTAATATATAACGCTGGTCAGACGGATAAAAAGTTTGTGTCAAGTATTCCTTGGTGTTGTCTTGCGTAATTGGCTTCCTTATTCGGAACTTACGACACTTATGAGGGTAGTGAAAGATGTTATAACGGATAACCCCTATAACATTATTCTTCAGCAAACGTATTCTGGTTTTCAAGGAACGAGTGAGGTTATTGAAAGACAAATCATCTCGATACATGGTATCTAATGGACGGCGGTAGTGACCCATCTGCTAATTTGACCCTCAAACAATAAATAAATGTACTGCTGAATGAAGGACTGTCTCAATGAGCGCGAACTATCTCGGTCTTGGACAGTTTGCATACATCCTCTGCCAGCTACTCTCTTCAAGATGTTATTCCATCGTGTCGCAAGGTGCTTTATACTACGTATCCTAAACACGGTTTAAACTCTATTACATTTTGACTCCAGCGACCAACGGAGCCGTGATGTTGACACTCGCCTAAAAGAACAGCCTACTAATATGATCCTGTGGCTAGTATATTGTGTAAGGCCAATAAAAGTCGTTTACTAATTTATCAAAACGTATCAACAACTTTCAATCACTTTAATCATTTAATTTAAACTCCTTTTGAACTTCGGTATCAATTTTACTTTCAGTTCACTATTCGTTTAGTTATCATAAATCATTTGTCATCATTATAAACTTATTGAAATGTGTCTAAGAATAAACTTCGCATAAATCATAAAAACATTTTAGAATAAGAATTAAAATAGTTTAAGTCTCAAAGTAATGTCTTTTAAAGTTGAAAATCGTTTGTAAAATTCTTTGAATTTCTCTTCTCGAGAAAATCACATTAGCCTTTGTGCATATAGAACTTAAGCATGTGTAAAATCTGTTGCGATGAGGGAAGAAAGTAATTACACATTCTACAAAACAGTGTTGAAAACTGCTTATTGGAGTACTTTAAGCCATTGTATGGAACTTATAATTATTGCTTCCATCTTACTTTTATGAATCAATCCAACACCTCTCTGTAATAAATAGTGTCAGCATGCTGCATTGTCTGTACTCACAATAAGGATGGTGACCCCTACTCTTGGATTCTACTCATGCTTCGCATCAGGCAAATTGGATTCATATTGGTGGGCTTAAATGTCTAAAGAAAAGTAATTTAAAAAATTATAGATTTAATTTTTTTTATTTAATTTAAAACAAAACCAAACAGACCTGAACAGAAACAGAAAAACATCAAAGAATTGGTAACACTTTAGTGACAGTCTTCAATATAATTAATTGAGGTCCTTGTTTACTCACTTAACTCTGACATCAAGGTTTTACAAGTTAAATTGTCAATTATGAAAGGATCAAGTGAATTCGCTTGGCGGAAAAGCCAACTCAACCAAGCGATCTGTGGGTGTCTCCTTAATTGAGTCTTAATAGAAGTATTTATTATTCTCAGTAGACTGTTTCAAATTAATGTTCATTTGGCCCGCAATTCGGTTGTTTACTACCATTGTTATTTTCCTTAAAGCTTATACTACAGTAATGAAGTAAAGAAGAGATTATTAACAATCTAATTTGATATTTACGTACTTAGCAGTTGAGTTTCTTTACGAGTGTGTATGAATTTGATTGATACGTCTTGATACAACAATAATATTAATTGTAGTTGTAGAAAATGGTTTAGGAGGAATAGCAATCATCATCATCATCAAGAGCCTTTAACAGTCCACTGCTGGACATAGGCCTCTCCTTAGATTTTAGCCTACTATACCACACTGGCCAGACGTGTTGGTATAGGGTTGGTTTCAAGTTTTCCTTCTCTTTCTTAGTCGCCTTTTACGACACCCGTGGGATGAATAGGGGTGGTGACACTCAGTATTCGTAATCCGTCACCACAACGGAACAGCAAAGTTCTTCTTATCTGTATAGTTTATAGCTCTTTTAACATTTACATTACTTTTTAATTTCAGACTGCCTTGTTGGTCTAACCGTTAGCATAAGCGTTTGCTGATCAACAGGTCTTGCGTTCGATTCCCGGGTCGAACCAAAAATTTGCATGATTTGCAAATATTTGCTTCGGAGTTTGAGTATATTCTATTTATAATATGTATGTATATTATGTTTGTGTTTATAAAATACAGGTTGTGGATATAGTACAGTATGCAGTATAGAAATAAATACGTGTATACATACGTTAAATTTAAAAATCAAACTAAGTAGAGGTTGTACCATGTACCATGTACATGTAAAAATACCATGATAAAACCCAAAGGCTAAAAATACATAGAACTATGGATACATACAATCATTAGTTTAACAGGGTTAAGTTACAGGCATTACACATAATTTTACAGGTATGAAAAGTTCTAGTGTTATGTGACCATATACAAGTATTAAATAAATAAATAACTAAATTAAAACTCTGTTAGTTTTCCGAAACAGTTTATGCCGGTTGTTAATGAAAATCACTCATTTTATATTTCACGTCGTGTTAGGAAAGGTCCCTTTATCGGTCCCCAAGTATTCAGGAAATAAATTAATGAAAAGAAATTAGGAGGTGAGGAACCTTTTGATTACTGGAGCGAGTGTTTGAAGGGACGGCTTATATGAAGTGGCGTGTTATGAGTTCTAAAGCTAAAGTTTTATATACCTAATAACTTACATTTTAGTATATTTTTTTAATTTTAAGCACATCACTGGCATAAAAAGTAGGATTTTTTTGGAACAAACTTAATCGTAAATAAGTAATTATTATAAGGGTAAGCACCTAGGGCGCGGTTAGACCTAGATGGGTGACCGTATGTGGCATGATATGTTATGAGCGTTTCCGTGATTCGGAGGTCACGTTAAGCAGTCGGTCCCGGTTGTTGTCATAAGGTAACAGTCGTGAAGCTTAGTTGGAGGCCTTCGGGCGGCTTAAAAACATCCAACGGTAAGATTACGTAGCCACAACGTGTCTTGCCTGTCCCCAACCCGCACTCGGCCAGCGTGGGGACGTAAGGCCTTAACCCTCTCTTGAGAGGAGACCCGAGCCCAGCAGTGGGACGTTATGGGTTGTTGATGATGAAGTAATTATTGACTTGTCATCTTTTTGTTTGATATTTTAAAACCCAAATTTTACATAAATATCCTTCCTGTGGAGGAACAGGTTTCGTGTTGTCATCAATGTGGACATTTGTGTATATATTAATTGTGACGAGAATTTCTATATCGCGATTCAGAATTAGTTAGTCTGTGGTGCAATGTTTGTTCGGTATATGGTTCTGTTGTATGTTTTTCGCTTGCACAATATGTGGCAGTCATCACACTTCCCACCTACACTTAGATGTTCACTTGTAATTTAATCGCTTTGATTTATGTCGAATTGAAACAAACTCAGCTGACCCGCTGGCTCGTTATGACAATCTGTTAATTATCGAAAGACCATTATATCCAAGTTTAAAATATTTTGTAACTTGTTAGGTAGAAATATTAAAAAAAAAACAGTTAATTTATGAATTCTAAGAACAACTTAAATGTTTTTCTAACAATGCCATGAAATATGTAGTATTATGTGTTCGCATATAGTGCAAAGCAATTATTGGAATTCTTGACTGTCTCGTTGATCAAGCGGTAAGTGTATACGCCTGCCGATTCCCGAGACGGTTCAAAATTGACATTGAGTTTTTCTGATTGTAAAAATGTTAAGGGTATCGTTTCCATAATTGCTCGAAAAAGCACTTACGGTTATGACAAGAGAAACAAATTAATTCATTATTTGACAGTAAAAAAAATATCTCAGTTTCTTAATAAATCAATCTATAGAGAAACCGAGTAAAGTTACTAATACGATTATTTATTTTCGAGAAAAAAATCATCAACAGTGACTAAAATCACCGAAATCGACCTTTTCTGTTTGGAATCAATCTAGTATTATGTTGCTTTATTTGAAATAAATATTTTATTAGTTGCAAGAAAAAAGTACAAAAAAGAGATTAAGCATTTAAGGTTTCTATTAATTCTCACCAGAAAGTCATAATTTAATCTTAAACATCATTAATTTTTAGCGGCAAAAGTTCCATACATTTTAGTATGGAGAAATAATTTGCAATAAAACAGAGTTCACGCGATCTAAAAATTCAGTGTTCTCCGAATATTCAAGGCGAGCGCACGCTCGTTTTTAGCTCCACACGCACTGTCACGCACACAGAGATTTGATTGTTTACATACGACGACGTGACTGTGTGTAACTTTTGATAATATTTGGTAGGTCTGAGAATAGACACACCAATCTTTATATTTTAAATTATTATTAACCAACTTCAAAAAAGGAGTATTATTTGTGTTTTTTTTATTGTACATTCATTGATTACTCTGTCAATTGTGGACCGATTATTAAAATTCATTTTATATGACTGCCTCGGTGGCGCTGTGGTAGCGTATGCGATTGAGGTCTCGGGTTCGATTCACGGGTCGGACCAAATGTTTATGAGATCCACAAAAATTTTTTTTTAGGTGTTGGGTTTTTTCAGTCTTAGTTTATAGGGAAACCCTAAAATTTTATAAGCACGTTATAATACGCTCCTATAAATAGTTATTATGTACATATATATTTTTTATTTTGTAATGCTATTCCAGACGCAATATCTGGTAGCCATCATTTCATAATGATGAGCTGATGGTGGAAGATATAACTTTTTAACGGTCAGGAGTTTTAAAATTATTATTGACTTTTATTACTTTCTGACTTTTATTATTTATTGACTGCCTAGGTGGCAGTAGTAGCGCATGCGACTACTTTGCTTGAGTGAGGTTTCGGGTTCGATTCCCGTGTAGGACCAAATATTTGTGTGATCCGCAAATATTTATTTCGGGGTCTGGGTGTATTCTATAGGTAAGCAACAAAAAAAGTATTTTTATGTATTTATATCAGTTGTCGAATCAATAATATAAGCTCTGCTTAGTTTGGGACTGGATGATGTCGTGTGTAAGATGTTCGAAATAGTTGTTTATTTATTATTGTAATATATATCATACTGCCTTGTTGGTCTTGTGGTCAGCGTATGCAACTGCTAACCAAGAGGTCTAGGGTTCGATTCCCGGGTCGGACCAAATGTTTGTATGATCTGCAAATATTTGTTTCGGAGTTTGGGTGTTTTCTATGTATAATATGTATTTATGAAAAAAAGTATGTTTATGTATTATAAACTGCGAAATAAATTTTTACACGAATATTTGGTAGATGATATTCTGTGTCATTCGTCTGAAATATTTATTTATTGTTATTTATTATAAACTAGCTTTCTGCCTGCGGCTTCGCCCGCGTGGAATTCGTTTATATCGCACGACACGGTAAGAGTAGATGAAACAATCTTACCTGATTTTATGTTTGATAATAAGGAACTTCGACACAAACTTTCGTCCCCTATTTCAAACCCTTCTACCTTTATTTTCGCGATAAAAAGTAGTCTATGTTCTTTCCCAAGTTCAGTTCTATCTTCATACCAAATTTCATCAAAATCGGTTCAATGGTTTAGACGTGAAAGCGTAACAGACAGACAGACAGAGTTACTTTCGCATTTATAATATTAATATTATTAGTAGGGATATGTGTGTTACCTTTAGTCGATCTTTCAAGATGTTCAGCTGATGATAGAAAGTAATACTACTCAATGGTTTGGTCTTGGAGAATTATTATTTCACTTTTATACGTATGTATAAACCGCTAGTCGTATTTATGTTTTACTAGCTTTTGCCCATGGCTCCGCCCGCGAGTGTGTCGATTTTCGTAAAAAGTAGCCATGTCCTTTCTCGAGGTCCTATATATCTCTATTTCACATTTATTTTAGTAAAATTATTGCGTAAATGAGCCGTTTGCATTAAATATATTAAAAAAAAACACAGTCCTCTGCCTCTTCAACCTGTCTATTAAACTCAAAACATAACGTAACTTAAAAACTACTGCACCGATTTTCATGATGTTTGCAGCAATGGATAGATTGGTTTTAAAGGAGGGTATAATTTGTCAAATTTTAAATGTTTTATAAATACCTATAAGACCACGTATCGTTAAACACACATAATAAAATCTTACACTGAGAGTCACTAGTGTAAGATTACGGCCAATTACGGGTGCGACCTGGATGAACGCTCTGACTGCCTCGTTGGTCTAGTGGTTAGCGTATGCGGCTGCTGATCAAGAGGTCTCGGGTTCGATTCCCGAGTCGGACCAAATATTATTTGTGTGATTCACAAATATTTGTTTCGGAGTCTGGGTGTTTTCTATGTATAATATGTATGTATTTACAAAAAAAAAGTATGTTTATGTATTTATATCAGTTGTCTAGTAGTACCCATAACACAAGCTCTGCTTAGCTTGGGACTAGATGATGTTGTGTGTCAGATGTCCAAAACCTATAATAATTACGTTTCCTCTAATATAAACTGAAATATTAATAAAAAAAAATGTTAAAATGTTAAATGTATAATACATTTAAAATATTTATTTAAATAATATTGTGTAATAAACAATTTTATTCTACATATTTCATGTAGAATAAAATTGTTTTAAATGTCTACAGTATTTATTATGATAAGGATTAATATTACATTGTTCCAAATTACTTTGAAATTATTATTCACAAATAAATTAATAAAGAAATATTAAAAAGTATAATTAAAAAAGCATTACTGTAGGTTATTCCTAATTTATGTAACTTGTAAACTTTTGTCAATATTGGCTTTATTTATGTGTTCCTTTAAAATAATAAAATAACATTAATAAATCTTCCTTAAAAGGTAACCTTAATTATGATGAACACCGTATTTAAATACCTTGCGTATTTAAAAGGATCTGAGTTGACAGACAATGCACGCGAGCGATTTTATTTTATACTGTGTAAAATTATTTTATAATCTTTGACCATTCGATTGGTATACAGAAAGTATTATGACTTTCTGTACTGAATGAATCCTACGGGCTTTACGTTATGGCAAGATACATTGCGTGCGTTGTAAGACATTAAAATACGTTCTACAAAGGCGAACAGTTGATGGATATTTAACATAAGCAAAAAACCGAAAGTCGGTGATTGCTTGCTACGGTATGTATGCGACAGTGCGCGATGCGTCTGTGTGCATGTAAAATATGTATGTGGGTGTTCAATCACAAATTCTCACGCTTGGTGTCGCGGGCCTTAATAGCAGTCCGGAGTTTGGGAGTTAGTGTGGCAATATCCATGCCTCAGAGAGCATGCCCACTGCGCTTGATCTCCCCCCAGTCGTGTCGGATTGCCGTTAAAAACGGATCGTGACTTTAACAGGTTCCCTGTTAAAGTCACGATCCCATACATACACGTCCCCATACAATCAAGTTTTTGGCACTATAAATGTCCCGGATAATTTTTGCAAGTACATAATTTTTACATACATACTATATGATAAATCACTACAATTTTTTTCAATTTTTCATATTCGACTACGTATTCCACACGTCCAAATACCAAATACCGTGTTTGTACTGATACGTCCGTAAAAAAAAAACAGACAAATTTGCTTCTATATTAATTTGTTCATATGTGATTCATGAACGTACTAAAATTGGTTCAAAATTAGTCCCATGAATCATATATGATTCATGGGCCAGGTAACCTGAAGGCAACAGAGAGTACACCTGTTTATGAGCACTATGATATTTCCTGAGTAGTCGGCTGGTCTTTTATGAGACCCCGCCCGACACCAAAATCAGCTGGGAGTACATGGTCAAAGCAATTATTCCATTAACTTCTATTAACTAATGAGAACCTGTGACCAAATGATTTGAATATTCCATTCCCGTCAAACATTGATTCATTAAAATATTGGTACAATGCCTTTCAAATAAAAATAGGACTGAATTTGCTAATAACTTCGCTGAAATGTAGCTTTGGCATAAACACCAAATAACATTAAAATAGACTCAAAAATAGAATAAAACTAAATTTAAAAAAAATAGTTTATATTTTTTTTCTCAAAAGCGCGGCAAAGACTATGTTAGCATTGATATATTTTTTAGATCTGGTTCAGAAGACGACAACATACGTGGCATTGAAAATTTGTATATTTTTTTTAATTGTAAGTTCTCCTTTACTTTCACACACCATACAAAAATATTAGAAGTTGTTAACAAAGGCAAGGCAAGATGGCGGATTTCCAATTCGATTCTTATTTTAACTCATTGTATTTTACAAATTTTACATCGCTGGGTCTGTTCATTCTGTTCCTCAATTCAACAATATCCTTCGTATCATTAGCCTTGTGGAGGAACGGGTAATATGTCCCTTCAATACTAAGGGAGGATCCTCCCACCAGGCGAGGTGGTCGTGTTTGGCGGGCTACTGCCCTACGGTTGATGTTAGGCAGTTGTGTGTTTTATAATTTCTATATCGCGATTCAGGATTCGATACTCCAAGGTTGGGTGTTCCTTCGGTAGATGGTCACAATCGTACTCATAAGACATTAAGTCAAGGCAATTATGGAATTTTTACTACTTATAGAAAAAGTTATATTTAAGAACTGTTAATAACTCTATATTGTGACTATATAGGTACGTCAAGCGGTGAGGTAGAGTCAGAAACATAGTAATGTATTTAAATTCATGTAAAAATACACTATCATTACACAACAATCAATTCTGTTTATGAATAAGAATAAATTTTCATCTATAAAGCATTTATTATGCTCTTTGTCATCATAAAATATAGAATATTGAAAATGCGTTAAATGGAATGGACATCGTTTACCAATATATTTTATGGACATTTTATGCAACTCGTAAAGTCTTTAGTGATCGACCAAGAGCTTATGTCGCAGTATAAATGCAATGTTGCAACTTGTATGTCTATTCTTCAATAGCGTTTCAAAAATAGTTTTAGAAGTATAGTTTACGTGTTGTTTTTTGGATTGAAATCATTATTTTTTCTTAATATTTTATCAATTTGATAACCAATACTCAAAAATTGTATTTCTTTAACAAGTCAATATCCTGCCTGAGTCCGGTGCTTGGCTGCGCGCGTTACCTTCACCTAACTTGGGGACGTTGCTAGATGACGATTCTTTGCGCGTGGCCGTTGCCCTTCGCGTGGGCTGCAACGTTTGCGAACGTCACGTGTGCACCTGCGGCTCTGTGGTGGAGGCCGACGGCCACCATGCTTTGAGCTGTCGTCGATGCTCGGGAAGGTTTCCGCGTCACCATGCCCTTAACGACGTGGTTCGCAGGGCCCTCATTTCGGCTAACATCCCCTGTCTCCTTGAGCCTCCGGGTCTGTGCAGATCCGATGGTAAAAGGCCGGATGGGATGACTCTGGTACCCTGGAAGAATGGCAAGTGCTTGATCTGGGATGCTACTTGCGTCAGCACTGTTGCCGCCAGCCACCTGAGCCGCACAGTCCGCTCCCCGTCGGCCGCGGCAGAGGATGCTTGTCATAGGAAGAGGCAGAAATATGCGGCTTTGGAGCAACACTACCACTTCGTCACTGTGGCGGTGGAGACAATGGGGAGCTGGGCTGCTGAAACTTTGGGCTTCGTGGGGGAACTGGGTCGTAGGCTATCTGAAATAAACGGGGACTCTCGTTCCTGCTCGTTTCTGGTGCAAAGGTTGGCCATTGCCATACAACGCGGCAATGCTGCTAGCTTAATGGGCACCTTTCCACCAGATGCGATCGGGCACGGGTTAATTTAAGTATTGTATATTATTATAGGTTTATTTTTTGTATTTATGTAATCATTATTTAAATTAGTGTAATGTTGTGAACTGACTTTCAATAAAACTTTCTTTTAAATTTCTTTAACTAATATCTAAATAACAGTACTCTTAATTTTCAGTTCTTCCCTGTGTAATGCAGTTCATGTGATAAGTATCACGATACGTATCAATCAAACTTAATCATGTCTTCATAATTGAGTTTGATTGATACGTTCCGTGATACTTGATCCGTGATACGGGTGGTTTCTATCCTCACACACACTGGTTAAACCTTTGTAAGTAGGTAAGTCTCATTTTCAAAACTGTTCAATCAATTTACGCTGTCGATCGATTTAATCATGCCAGTAGATACGTAGCAAGTTATTTTTATAGCGACAAACTAACGAACATTGAAGAAATACCATAAGAATATTTTTTATTCAAACTTGAGAAAGTCAAAATATGACATGAAGATTAATTGGAAGCCTTCGGACGAATTAAAATCATACAACGACAAGATTTACGTAGCCTTAACCCTCTTCTGAGACGAGACCCGAACTCAGTAGTGCGAAATTATAGGTTGTTCATGAACTTTATGTCATTACCAGCTTGAAGCCCGCGGCTCCGCTAGCGTTTTAGGGGTATGACAAATAGATGTTCGCCGATTCTCAGACCTACCCGATATGCGCACAAAATTTCATACAAATCGGTCCAGCCGTTTCGGAGGAGTGTGGTAACTAACATTGTGACACGAGAATTTTATATTTATGATTTAATAAAAAAACTTCTCCTAATGATAATGATACATTGTCCAGAGTTATCCGATGATTGAAATGCTCAAGCTTAACATTTAATTTACATGTTATTGACTTCTTCCTGTACTTTACACTGTGGAAGAACAAACAAAAATTCAACTTGTTTTCCTGGAAAAAAAAAGTTAGATTGTTTGTTCTGTTTTTCATTATTGGTTTGATGATTAAGCTATAGGAAGCCCTTTAAATATAATTAAAATTGGATCTGTAAAGAATACAGTAAAGTTAAGAAAAAGTTCAAAGTATATCAATAGCCGTGGGCGTTTTCTTGTTCCTTGTAAGATTACTTTACGAACTACAAAAGCAAAGTAAAATATTTGAATGTTGACAGATATTCTCAAAATTTTCTCAGACGCTATTTTCCTACTTTTTTTTATAAATTAGCTGCCAAAATTATTCTATTCGTCTGATTCTATTAGTTTTAACGACGTGACATAACAGTGTGGCGACTTCCACATACAGCACAAGCGAAAAACATACAACAGCGCCATCTACCGAGGGAACACTGAAGCACGAAGAAAACGCGGAATGGACAATACAGAGTGACAGCAAATCCTGAGTAGCGATAGAGAAATACTCTCACCGAAGCCCGCCAGGCATGATCACATCGCCTGTTAGGAGGATCTTCCCTTTGTGTTCGATTAACATGATTCCCGTTCCTTCACACCAGAATCCAGAAGTGATTGTCACTGTCATCACAATTAATGATACTACACTTTACTATGAAGCGTCTCTTTATTAAAATTTAGTATTACAACTCGATTTTGACATATTCAAGAGATAATTCATCATAAAATTATTATACTAAACAAAGGGTTGACAAAATGCACCAACTGTTACCTTAGGTTGACAATACACGTCACTTTCAGAGTGTGGATATAATGAACGTCTGGGGGCAAAAACCAAGTTTCCGTTTGCCACACAATGGCTTCTGAATAATGGTACAATAAGGTACTTTACTTGTAGTACGAGATCCGGCTGCAAAATCTCTACGTTCATCGCGTAGTTATTCAAATTCACATTTTTACATACATTTATGATTAGGAGAATACATTGATAACAGGGTGCCAGTCAATTAGTGGCCGCAAGTAATTTTAATTAAATTAATGATAATTAATTTGCTAAAAAGAATTTCGTTCACTTATTTTATAAATAAAATACCATTCTCATCATAGCAATGTTTGTAAAGAATTTGAAAATCGATGGGTGCCGTTGCACACTCGGCCGCAACTACTTCGCAGACAGGTGTAAACAGGTAATAGTTTGGTGTATTTATACGTTCATGACGTAAACGCATGTTTTTTATATTAAATTAAAGCAATTTTTTTTTAAATATGATGATATATCGCTGCTTGTGAACAAATGGCCGCAAGTAGGGTTGCTATCTGTTAAACACTCGAGGTATTCGAGTTAAAGTGAAAGAGAGTAAGCGCGCAACGCCACTTGTTAAAAGAGGATAGCCTGTGTCAGCTGTGCGAGTATTTGAAGCCATTGCGCATGCGTCAATAGAAAGGGTTACGTTGATAAAAGTTATATCAACATTTTAGAAAAATGAAAAAGTGTTTTTTGTGGAGTAAAACTAAAAATGTGCTGGATTTCAATAAACATCTTTTAAGAAGTGTTTTGACAGGACAAAGTTAAGTTTTTTATACACTATTTCTTCCTAGCCCTTATTAGTAGCAATATTATATAGGGTTGGCTACTAGTTCGGGCAGTTTTACCTGGAGTTTTACCAGTTTTTCTATGGGAGACTGGCATTGGACCTCGACATGATGAAACTATAAGGGTTCTAAGTGACGAACTACGGTACCCTAAAAACATAGACAAGTGCTACTTCAGCAGTAATCACCTTATTTATATTTATTATTGGCAAGGGGCAGTTAAATTAAAACTCGACTGTAAGTCAGTACTGAATGTCTGTATCGAATCGTCAGGGGTCGCATAGAGTGTAAAACTGGAGTGGGCTCTCTGTGTACACATTTTAAAATATTAAACGCTTATGCTGGCGGCAGTGGATGAAAAGTTGAGGATCAACAGGTTAACCTGGTATAAACAAATTATGTTGAGAGATAAGTAACATTGTCGAAAAAAGTTTAAACATGTTTTCAACAAGTGGTCTAAAGAACATGGAACAAAACGTACCCACCCATGTAGCAAATTGAAATTGGTACCATTAGAAAGGTCTTTGAAAATATATATATTTGTTGTATGGGGGCAACTTTGTAGCTTGCGGGGGAAAAAAGATATTCGACGTTGAAAATGTCGAAAATCCTTAGTAAAATCGACCCACGCACGTTTGACGTTTTTGCGATTCTAAACGTTAGGTACTTCGAACTATTATGCGCCAGCGTCGGTGTGTCGTGACTGGTATTCAGTATGCAACCATATAGACAGAAGAAGACGTCATTCTATTCAGTTTGGAAACATACCACTTAAAGCTCGCTAGATCTTACGAGTATGTTGCCGAGCATTTGCGAGGTGGAGATGGTATAATATATAATATTGAGGTATCTTCTAGCCGTAGCCCTAATATGTCGCAGCATGGGCTAGTGACCGAAAACTGCTCGTTAGTTAGAGGCCGCATATTATCGAGGCACGTATCGAATAAAATATATTACACATATATTTTGATCAAAGTGAATGTCCAGGGCAGAGAAGCCATCGAAGCCTATTATTGCTCCTGCATGACGGGTATGAGAACTCTAGGTGCCTGTGCCCACACTGTTAGCTTAATATGGTACTTAGGTGTTGGCAGGCACCTAGATAACTTCGTAGGTCCGGCAAGTGCCTGGGATGATATAATCATTGAGAGTAACAACACGATTTAAAAATGATGTTTTTGCTGTCTTTTGTAATAAAACTGTGCTTTTTAAGATTGATGGTTTTTATTTAATATTTTTTCCGTATCAAAAACGAACGGTAGGAAGCTAAGTTGGTCTCTCTTTAGACAGAAGAAACGACTGGTTATTTATTTGGTCTACAGAACAGAAAAAGGTGCGATTGTTATAACACTTGGCAATTAAAAATGTAATAAAGAAGCTATCATAACTTCGATCTCCCATTCATTCATTCATTCGTTCATTTATTTTTGAGTTAGTCAATTATGCCTCTTCGAAATGACACCTAGTCTAAAATGCTACAAAGGTGGGTACAGGTTCCATACAAAATTACCCATTGTTCTTTGACAATAAATTAACTAGAATTTTAAGTGGCAACATTATGGAGGTTCTATTGTCAAAGACTTATAACTTATTCTAATCACGGGATTCGCCAAGACTACGTTACAATGTTAATTTGACAATAGATTACCTATGCGTGTGTGTCAACACAAAACCAATAAACTTTTATTCTATTCTATTCTAAGGTAGTGTTTGTGACATTTTATTTATTGATTTAATGTATTTTATTTATTGATTTAATGTATTTTATTGCATATTTAAAAAGGAAAATAGCTTTATGCACACCTCCTCTACATAAACTATAAGTGTGCGAAATTTCATACTCCTCAGTCCACGCAATTTTCGTGAAAAGGTATAGAAATTTTTTGTTTCACTTATTAAAATATAGATATAGCAGTATGATAAATACAAGAATGAAAGATAGTTGTCTGATTTGTGGGACAGTAAAAGAAAGTAATGATAGATGTAAATTAAAGAAGAATATTCGTTTCATTTAAAAGGCTAAAAAGACCACCACTATGGTAGAATGAAAACTACACCAAACTTTTTATATATAATACAATTATCGTGTCATGGTGTTCCTGACAATGAACTCCTGAAACTATTTAAACGGTTTGCAAGGTTGTTAAAAAATAGAACAGGTTACATAGTTTACATCTAGCTTAGATCAATGCATGATTGAAAAGAGATGCATAGAAAGTAGCATAGGTCAGTTAGTTGAATATAAAGCCTCAGGTAGACCAGTAACTTATACTCACACAGAATATGTACAGTATATTTGAATTATGTTTGAAATCTAACCACCAAGTATTCTTACATGTTTCTGTTCGAAGAACAATATAATGATATTACTAAATGGTGATGATATTTATAATGTGAGGGTGTAGAGTAATTCAAAACATTAATCAATTTCAGTCAGATACTCGCTAGATAAACGACACTTTTACCCGATCTTGTTTCATAATAGATGTCGTTTATCTCACTTGCATCCTACACTTTCTTCACTTACTTAAGCAATATATAAAACTGTCACTGTATAAAAGTCAGAAACCTCTGCGTAAAAGAAAGATAAAAATGCCTTCCAATTATTCTATGAGGAAAATGGCAGTGCCAAGAGTACGGGAAAGAAAATTCTTATTTGGTGCGTTTTAATTACCACTGGGAATAAACCACTACAGCAATCGGTTTTTCACTGTCGTTTGATGGTGAAATCTTCCCCTATTTTCAACAAATGACCTTTTAGATTTATACATAGAACTACTCTTGACAAGAAGAGATTTTAATAAATTAGTTTAGTATAGAAATATTAAATAACGGATTATTGGTATTAAGGAGACATTGCAATGTTTTATTACTGTTGGTGAGACAGAAAAGCACATTTGAGCAATTCGCAAACCTACGTATCAATATTTCTTATACAGGAGAAATTAATAATATTTAATGGAATACATGTTAAACTTCATTATGCGAGACTTTTATCACTTTATCTTACAATGAGGATACGAGTACTGCACACGCAAGCAATGCTATTAATCGTATGGTATTTAAACTCATGTTTATTATTCTCGATAAAATTAAAAGGTTACGATTTACCGTAAAAAACGTCATGAGTACCTATGTGTAAAAGTCGAGAAAGTCTTAAAACAGTTATGCTATATATGCATATTATTTCCCAGTATAGAAACCATTATATCAGTATTTTTTTTCTTACAATATTCTACTTGGTAAAACAAGCTACAAAAATTCTGACGATCAGATTTTTCTAAGGTTTGTATTAATTATTGATAGTAATTTCTTCAATGTGGATACTTTCACCCGTGTCTTCACCTTCGTATATCCATGAAGGCTAACTCTCAGGTGTACCTTTAATAAGAACTGAAATTTATTATAATATATCACATTTATCGTAAGTTAGTATTGGTATTTACTAGTCTTAGTAAGTACTTTATTTCAAACAATAGAATGACTTTCTTCTGTCCTTACAAATAGAATACAATCAATATTAATTATCTATTATGAAGTAGAACTAAGAGTGTTCGAAGACATTAGTTTGAAAGCAATCAATGTTATTTTGGTATCAATGATGAACAATCTCTATTTCTGTTTGTTAATTGAATTGTTAGTATTGTATTAATACCGAGCTTTATTACAATGAACTCAATTGCCCTCCTGAAGGGAATGTTAAATACCTCTGTTAAATACTGCTACTTCAAACAGTATCAATCAGTTATATTGTACAATTTAATTTGGTACTGAATTCTGATTTGATATATATTGTATACTTGTTAGTAATAATCGTCTACACGGTTGGCTTAGTTGTTTAAGTGGTCGCCACGCTGCTTTATTTTGCGCTAAGTGTTATGGATACAAATCAAAAAACAGGACAACACTTTGTGAGATTCATAAATTGTTGTTCTGACTCTGGGTGTTATTCATGTCCGTTTCATGTTCCTATCGTTTCTAATGCAGTTGTCTATTTAAACAAAATAAAAACAACTATTTGGGAGCACTCCTAATTTAGAGTAACACGCCGCTTAATTAATCAGTTTGACTTAAATACACCGCTCGGCCACAAACCCTGGTGGGCTGACCGCCCGAGAGCATTTCCACACTTAAAGCAAATTAAAAGATCGCCCTTATTTGCTAAAGCATTTGTCTCTCATAATTAACAGAGCTTTACTACTACTAGCAATTTCTCAGGAATTTGAAGAACATGTTTTAACATAAACTCCAAATTAAGGATACTTATATACATTGTTACGATGACTTATAATCAGGTTTTAACAATAACAAATCAGTTAACATTGCATTATTTCAAATCCTTGTGACTTCAGGAATATAATCATAAAGGCATATTAATTTAAAATAAAATGTTCTTATGGTCGCAGGCTTAATAATCAGGCAAATGTAAAACAGAGCTGACAGCAATTTAATGAAGAAAATACTTTCAACCTTCGAATTCATTGCGCTCAAGGTTGCGGAGGTCCGATGCTTAGCGCTCATTGGAAAAACTGATATTCAGGTAAAAACGGTTGAACTAGTAACCGACCCAAAATAGTCTTGGGATCAATAAGGGCTAGGAATATGATGTTATTAAATATACCACACATCATCAACTTTTAAACTTCTTGTTCATCTTAACTACTTTAAGACATGCTAAAATGAACGGAAGTTAAATTTGTTGTTTTATTTGTATTCCGTAATCATTCTGTCACTGCTATTAAATTTTAATTGTTCCACCGATCCGTACATGTATGGCAATAAAGTAATATTTTATTTCCTTGCATAAGTCGGTCGCGGTAAACAGTAATTCTTTGTGGTATTCTGATATTTATTTATTTTTAAGTTGAATTAATAAATAAATAAATTTAAACTACATAACTTGTTTGATCTCGATAAAATCAATAAAAAGTAATAAATATAAATAGGTAGAATTCATTAATATAGGTTATTGCCATGTTTACACTATTTTGAAATTTAAATAATGTTTATTTTATACGTAGAACCTCGATAACTCAACCCATCAGGGCCCAAAACCTCTATATATTTTGTGTTTCCCTTGGACTTTAACTTATCGAGGTTCTACTATACATATTATTATTTCATTCGTAAAAATATCAACAAGTTATTCACATTCATACACAACATTCATAAGAAGCTATGTACCTTAAAAACCCTGACCCATTTATTTTTACTGTACTACTATTATTTATCACAAAACCTTGTAGACATTTTCCCTTCTTAAGTTATCAAAGTAATTTATACCCTGCTAAGCTTTTAGTTACCTTCGTAAATTACTTTCGCTCTAAATAAACCCAATACAATTAGGATCAAGCCTAATTAAGAGAAACGGTCATCCAATAAAAAGCATGTTACTAAAGCTTCGTTAAAATATAAACTACATACATTTACTGTAACATATAACAGCCAATGAAACTGTTTCATCCCCCAAAAGTAATTACTTACTTTCACTTAACACGGAGTTACATTCATTTCTTTTAATTAAATAATGTATTGTCACACATTTTATTAATATCTACTAGTATTATAAATCGTAAGTGGTAAAGTACCCTCAAATTTACTAACTACTAGTTCAACCTTCGAATTTCAGTTCTCTCTTAGGGTTTCGATGGTCCGATGCCAGTCGCTCCGTGGAAAACTGATATTCAGGTATAACTGGTTGAACTGGTAGCCGACCCCAAATAATAAGGCTTAATAATAAGGCTAGGCTAGGCTATCCCTCTTAAGCCACGTCTATAAGCTGTTTTCAAGAGTCATCACGAACCGTCTTGCGCGAAGACTCGACGAATTCCAACCACCGGAGCAGGCTGGGTTTCGGAGCGGATATGGCACCATAGACCACATCCATACAGTGCGACAGATTATTCAAAAGACCGAAGAATATAATCAGCCCCTGTGTCTAGCATTTGTGGACTACGAGAAGGCCTTTGACTCGATCGAGATCAGGTCTGTTCTAGAGTCCCTGCAGTGTTGCCAAGTAGACTGGCGATACATCCAAGTGTTGAGATGTCTCTACGAGGCCGCCACCATGTCCGTCCAAGTACAGAATCAGCAAACAAGGCCCATACCATTGCATCGAGGAGTGAGACAAGGGGATGTTATTTCCCCGAAATTGTTCACAAATGCAATGGACGACTTGTTCAAGACGCTGCACTGGAAAGGACGTGGCATAAACATCAATGGTGAACACATCTCACACTTGCGATTTGCAGACGACATCGTCATCATGGCGGAGACGCTGCAGGACCTACAACAGATGCTGAATGATCTGGCTGACTCTTCTGTACGCATCGGCCTACGGATGAACTTGGACAAAACCAAGGTCATGTTCAACGAACATGTACTACCGGAACCGGTTGCGATACACGGTACCGTTCTCGAAGTTGTTCAAAAATATGTGTACCTCGGGCAGACTTTGCAGTTGGGTAGAAACAACTTCGAGGACGAGATGAACAGGAGAATTCAGCTGGGTTGGGCGGCGTTTGGGAAGCTTCGTCGGATCTTCTCATCATCGATCCCACAGTGCCTAAAGACGAAAGTCTTCAACCAGTGCGTCCTACCCGTCATGACATACGGAGCCAAAACGTGGACACTCACGGCACGGCTGGTCCACAAATTCAAAGTCACGCAGCGTGCTATGGAGAGGGCTATGCTCGGAGTTTCTCTCAGAGATCGTGTTAGAAACGAGGTAATCCGGCAGAGAACTAAAGTGATCGACATAGCCCACAGGATTAGCAAGCTGAAGTGGCAATGGGCTGGCCATATTAGCCGCAGGACCGACAACCGTTGGGGTAAACGTGTTCTTGAGTGGAGACCGCGTCTCGGCAAACGTAGTGTAGGACGTCCACAGGCCAGGTGGAGTGATGATTTGCGCAAGACGGCTGGCAGGAGCTGGATGCAAGTCGCCGAGGATCGAACTGAGTGGCGTGCAATTGGAGAGGCCTATGTCCAGCAGTGGACTGCGATAGGCTGATGATGAATAAGGCTAGGTATTATAAAACCATAAGTGACTCTGTCTTTCTGCCTATCTGTCGCACTTTCACTGCAAGACTACTGCACCGATTTATATAAAATTGAAATGATACACAGATAGTCTAGTCTGAGAAAGGACAATGGTTACTTTTCACCGCGATAACGTGGAGTGCAATGGGCCGCGAGCGAAGCGCAACAGTATTGAAGGCGTTGCTAAAATCAAGCAGAGCGAGGATCGTCAATTTTCCCTCCTCCATACTGAATCTGATATCCTCCGCAACGTGAAGGAGTGCAGTGGTAGTACTGTGGCCGGGACGAAAACCCGATTGGAGAGGATTTAGGAGGCAATTTCTTGAGAGAAAAGAGCTGAACTGCATGTAGATAAGACGTTCGAGTACTTTAGAGAAAAAGGGAAGTATGGATATTGGGTGGTAGTCTGAAAGGGAAGAAGTGTTGCACTTTTTAGGGAGAGGAATTATTTGAGCCATTTTCCATGCGGATGGAAAAACACTTTTGGATACAGAAAATTAAGGATATGGCATATTACAGGTAGAATTATATCCATGTTGCGGCTGATATTGTCAGTTCCTACAGCGTTTGAAGATATAGATATTACGCTCTTCCTGACATCACATGCAGAAAATTGACTAAAGGGGCATTTCACGTCAAGCGGACAACCAAAAAAAAGTGAGGTCATGAATTTTGTTTATATTCTGGTTAGTTATACTCCTAGTAGACGTGGATGTGTACACACAATATTTTTTTCGTATGATGCTTTATTGCTGAGTTTCGAGCTTTTAAAAATTCACTAAAAATGAATTCATGGTTTTTTAGATGCTTATTATCTGCATCAATTATTTTTTTTTTTAACTAAAAAGTATATTTACTTATAGTAAGAGAGTTGAAGTTTATAATTTTTTTGTCGAATTCTAAATTTGAATTTTTTTAGGTATAGTAAACCGGAAGTGAAAATTTCAAATCGTTTTTTGAGTAACTTCGACCCTTTTTATTTTTATTTTTTTTACTTAATTTACAGCTACAAATATACTAATTCTTCACAGAAAAAATTAGAACGTGATCTCCAATAGTTTAAGACTTAGAGCACATAGAGTACATACACATAGCTAAGAGTACACTCTAAGCAATTGGGTTTTTGCGCTAAAATGCCAAAATACTACGTTATTAATATTTTATTCCTTTGTCCTAACATGCAAAAATATAAAGTATACCAATGTTTTAAAAAATTAATATAATGAACAATATAAATATATTTTTTATATTATAAATACTAGGTCATACAAAATAATAATTTCAAAACCTATGATACTATGGTGAAACATATCAGTAACGCCATCTCGTAGCTAAAAAAGTTTCACTAGGTAACAAAAATAATGCTTTAACGCTATCACCAAACCTATAAGATTATTTGAATGTGCCAAGTCATCATTGATGAGACTTCTATTTACTACTGCTCCAAGGAAAGTATTCAACAACAGCGAGATTTTCTACGAGTCCATTTCGCTTCTACTATTACCGTTCCAGGAACTAAACAACTGCATTCTTTTCTTCCAACCAACGGGAGCTTATGTGTATAGAGAATTAGTGCTAGTGTAAATAGTAAAATTGAAAAAATTACAAAATAAATGTATTTTCAATAAAACTTTTTCAAATCCCAATTAATAAAACCGCTCTAAGTCAAACTATTAGCGATCACGTTTTAATGTTCTTGTGAAGAATGAAAGAAGTCGTTAATTTTATATTTTTGCATGTTAGGACAAAGGAATAAAATATTAATAACGTAGTATTTTGGCATTTTAGCGCAAAAACCCAATTGCTTAGAATGTACTCTTAGCTATGTGTATGTACTCTATGTGCTCTAAGTCTTAAACTATTGGCGATCACGTTCTAATTTTTTCTATGAAGAATTAGTATATTTGTAGCTGTAAAATAAGTAAAAAAAAATAGAAATAAAAAGGGTCGAAGTTACTCAAAAAACGATTTGAAATTTTCACTTCCGGTTTACTATACCTAAAAAAATTCAAATTTAGAATTCGACAAAAAAAATATAAACTGCAACTCTCCTACTATAAGTAACCATATTTTTTAGTTTTTATAAAAAAATATTTGATGCAGATAATAAGCATCTAAAAATCCATGAATTCATTTTTAGTGAATTTTTAAAAGCTCGTAACTCAGCAATAAAGCATCATACGAAAAAAATATTGTGTGTACACATCCACGTCTACTAGAAGTATAACTAACCAGAATATAAACAAAATTCATGACCTCACTTTTTTTTGGTTGTCCGCTTGACGTGAAATGCCCCTAAAAGTAAACGAAGGACAGTTAGGAGTCGGTAGAGATGAAAGATGATTTAGTGTAGTAGTTTTAGTAGCCCCCCAAAATTGGAGGAAGCAGAAAAGTGTGTATTTAAGAAATTAATATCAATATTTCTTGAAATGGTTTTTGAACTTATAATTATATAAAATTAAATAAATAAATTTTAATCTATATATGTGTGTAATTTTGTTTTCATGCTTAGAAATTATATCGTATTTACTTATTGTTTTTCACCTTTATTTCTTAATTTTTAGTTCTCTTTTGACTATTCTAGAGTTTCTAAACAAAATGTAATGCACCTTTTTATTCATCTCAACTCCCGACGGTAGACCGGTAAAGAATACCTTGTACATTAATTCCGCCATTGTATAATTTACAACATAATAATAATATAATTTGCCACATTCTAATAATTGTAATAATTAATGAATTATTGATTTGTTTTTTTGGAAAAGAACTGATTCCAAATATACAGCTCACGCTGGTTTGGGAATCAGGACTTGCACTTGAATTGTATGCATCTTTTGTTATTATAAAATAATAAAGTATTATTATTGTTATTGTACATTTTGTGCATAAAGTTGTTAAATAAAAAAATAAGTGGATTTCCTTGACTCCAGTACTAGTAGAAATTGTTACTGAGATCACAAACTTTAAATGTCAACTGTTTCTCCTCTTCTCAAATCTCAATATCAATTAAGACATTTAAATAATTAATTCAATGTTTCAAATACAACGACACTTGTAAAACATCAATTATGTATATAATTACTATCTGAAAATCAACGGCAAAGTTTGTCTTAAAGTAAGCAAACTACTGAATTAGTTATAACTTCTGAGTTTACAGAGAGCAAACAACTAAAGGCGTTTACTATGAAATAATTATTTATACACCAATATTTGGGTATATAGTAATGTAAGATTATGGTTATTTTGTATCAGTCATAGTTTTGTGGTCGGTACGAGAAAATTATGTGAAATTAATCCAAATCAGCTATAGTCCCGAGATAATTGTGCGGAGAATTCAAGAGTAGTGTGCCTCTGTGGGGCAGTGCGAGCGTATGCCACTGCTGTGCTTGAGGTCTCGATTTCGATTCCTGTGTCGGACCACGTGTTTGTAAATATTTGTTTCGGAATTTGGATGTTTTTTATGTATAATATGTGTGTATTTAAAAAAAATATGTTTATGTATTTATATCAGTTGTGTAGTACTCATAATACAAGTTCTGTTTAGTTGGGACTAGACAGCGTTGTGTGTAACGGCCATCGCAAACTCGGCGACTTGTCGCCGCGACAAGATGCGGCGTTGTCGTTTCATCGGACGTTTCTGACGCCTAGTCTGCGGAGCTTAGAGCAAATTATTTGAAGTTTGTCGGCCGCAGTCTGTCGTCGCGTCAATTCGTCGAGTTGTCGCTGTCGCGTGTCGCCTAGTGTGCGCCTAGTTTTAGAGTTACGAAATATTTATTTATTAAGAATGTGGACAATGCAGATTTTCACCCACACTATGGCGATGTATTGAGATGTTTCTGCAGCATTGGACCTCCAGTTTCGGACTCACTAATGAGAAACTACAACAAGAAAACCGACACTTTAAGTTGGTCTATGTGGGAGAGGGTGGGAGGATGCAATCCAATCGGACCCGATCCGCCGCCGGCGCCCGGGGCGGCGTAGGCGCGCATACCTGCGTCTCATGCCGCCCTGAGAGTGGCGGCGGATGGGGCGACGTCCGCGTGTGACCGGACTTTGCCTAATTAGAGAGTAAAATTTTGAGATGGTGCCCGCAACAGTGCGGGCAGGCGCCGGTTGGAGTCCAGAAGGAAATCCCCTCCCTGGACTCCTTCCAATACAAAGGCGCAGAGAGGGTCACACCGTGTGGTTTTAGTCGGTTCGAGTCCGACACACCACCCCGCCGTAACCCCCGACGGGGTGACGGTCCGCGGGGATTTTCACACGTTAAAAAAAAAAAATAAAAAAATAAAAAAATAAAAAAAATGTGGGAGAGGGTAGTACCGCCCCAGTTGAGCCAGTCCGTTAGTGTTTAAATCATGTGGCTCTACTTCTTGCTTTTATGCTAAGAAAATAAAATTTAAGTATGACTCGGGTTTTTTTTTTTTTTTAAAAAGACAGCTCCCGCATTAGGAATATAAATTCCTGTGTCGCACAATTACAAACATACAAGAAACGGACACAAAGAACACCCTGACTCAGAACAACAAATTGTGAATCACACAAAGTGTTATCCTACGTGGGATTTGAACCCACGACACTTGGCGTAGTAGGAAGCGGCGTGGCGACCGCTTAAGCCACTAGGCCAACCGTGCAGTCATTTATAGTAGTAGGGTTTACAGTAGCTTTAAAGTCACGTATGATATAGACAGTTGTATTATTTGAAGACAACTGTAAATTAAGTTTCGGACTACTAAAATATATGAAAAATATTGTTATGATGTATAAGATAATTATCAAAAAGACAACTGTTTTTGTGACCAATTCAATGTTTAAAATTTGACCAATAACTAACTAAACGAACGAAATGTTCACTACCATCATTTTGTAATATAACTTAATTTAATTTTGTATAATGAAGCTCTTTCAATTTTACCCTCAATTTTCCTCGTTTTCTGGATATTTTTTTCAATAATTCTTTTTCTTTAAATTTAATTTAGACGCTTACGAATTTTTTTAATCAAAGAAAGCCAAATTGATCCAGGTGTCATCAAGTTATGCTTAGCTTACTAATTGGTAAGGTACTGTGCATTCACAGTACCTATTTCATTTTGATTCATGTGGGCATTCATAAATAATATTAACAATTTCATTGGAAGCGATATTAACAAGCGATATAAACATATTTTTAATAATTAATTTAAAAAATATATAACAGGATGACTGGAATTTAAGAAGAAAATTTGTTAAGCTTAAAATTAATGTGACAGATTAAAGAAGTTACTCCTGGATTAATTTTTTTTCAGGTTTAACTAAAATAATAATAAACAATTGCCTACTTTGAATTCAATTATTTCACCCACTCAGTAAGACATTTTCATATCACAACATATTATAAAGTCTCCCACCGTCTCTGTCTGTCTGTCTAAATAAACTTAAAAACCACAGCATTGCTTAAGCATTGCACAGCACTGATTTAAATAAAATTTTGTACCCAGACAGTCTAAACCTTAACCATAGGACATAGGCGACTTTTTGACGTGACAACGTCTTCTAATTCGATGGAGCCGGCTGCACGCACGAAAAATCATGACTCATGCGGCGTTACCTCGCTCTGAGGCGTTCTATTTAAGGATTGAAGTGCAAGCGAGAGCGCGGAACGAGCGGCAAAGAGGCACAATCTTATGATGTTGTCACATTCAACTATCGTCAGTAAACCGACTTTACAGACAACCGATTTTTACCGCTATAACCGACATAGACGCAGGTGGAACCGCAGTTGAAAGCTAGTTTAAGATATATTTCAGAAAAATGTTTATGCCAAACAGTTAATCTTACCGAATCATTAATCAACGGTTAAGCCAGTGCATTATTATTCGGCAAAGTTAAAAGCGATAAGTCTGAGTTCGCAATAGTACTGACACTCCTAATTTGTATGGAAAGTCTGTAGAGCCTTCGACAAGCTTAATTAACTAAATGAAACAAGTTTGTAATTGTTTCTTTAGAGAGGTTATTTATCTTTAAGGGGGTATGTCGTAGGCTCCGTGGCGACATCAATTAAATTTGATGGCGAAATCTATCTGTATTATTGTTTACTTCACAAAAATATTAAAAATTAAGAAGAATTAGTGTTGACGTGTTCATAGCCAAGTGGCCTTAGGTGACTGGATAGAATCACCGAGAGGGTAAGCAACGACGGAGCGGACAAACCTAGATGGGTGACAGTTTGTGACATGATATGTTATGAGCGTTTCCGTGATTCGGAGGTCATGTTAAGAAATCGGTATTAGTTTATAAGAACAGTATTGAAAAAGCCGTCATGTTACACATATGCGTTACCTTTCTTTTATATATAGGCCTCTCAAAGTGACTCTACTCTGCCTGATTGAAAGCATGAGTAGGATCCAAGAGTAGAAGTCACCATCCTTATTGTGAGTACAGACAGTGCAGCATGCTGATTCAAACTGTGGTGGTCTAGTAAGATGCTTCTGCTTAGACCTCTCATCTCACACTCACCAATGCAATACAACACGAATGCTCTGATTTTTAGGTTGGAATTCTATGTGAGGTTAGTACTGCCTCGGTCAAACCGGCCCATATTTGCTGATATCAGCTTAGCTCTACTTCCCCTATAGCCTGTAACCTTAAAGTACAATTACTAGTCTCAATGTTATATTATACACATACCTACTATACTTAAATCAAACTAAGTATTTAGCTACGTAACTGTTTAATATTCTTGCACCAAAATTACTCTCTCAAATTTGAGTTTGTCATTTAATCAAAGTTAAATTTTGATATTGTTGTTTACAAACATACGAGTATAACTATCGTAACTGTAGCCTATTTCAGTAGTTGATATTTAACCTAATTTATTATTATATCACACTGAATCATCACAGCTTTAAATAGATAATGGTACGAAACCCTTCCTGCTCATGCCGACCCGCGCACACATTACTATTTTAACATATAGGTACAAATAAATATATTGGCCAACATAATAACGTTTGCAGTAAATTAGCCTCAATCAAAGCATTCATATTGACAAACAATACAAATGACAATGACATAGTATGCAGGCCTATTGTATGTCTCCTGATTTTGCAACACATCATTTATCAGATCACACAAGTAATAGATACAGCAACATTCCTGACCAACACTATTGTAGCCTTACATGTGGATGTCCAGTTCAGTAGCAAGAATATTTTACATTTCTTTTAAATTGATTACATTATTCAGTTAGAAAAAAAGTTGTTGAGATTGTCTTTGGCGTTAAAAAAGTAAGTGTAACAATATATGTATTTCATATGAAATTAAACATATTTAATTCAAAACAGTTGGTGCAGCGCAGAGTGCAAATTCAATAGTAGGTCTCGTCGACACTTGTTTGCACATGCAAATTTGAAATGTTAAATGCTATTTTTAAAACACTTTTATAAGCTACACTTGTATGTTTGTTTCTTTGTAACCGACTTCTATAGCCGTCACCTTTTTAAACTGTATTTGTTATGTTGAGTTAGATGTTATGTGCAGTTTAATGTATATTATTTAACCGTTTTCATCGCGACGTACTAATGGAATATAGTCAAGGTCTGGTCATTGAAAGGTCATTCTTATTCGGCTAATATTTATTTTTTCTATTCCAGTATTAAAACCTAAATAAGAAAATTAACATAAATGTAATTTTATGGAAATGATACGGAGTACCTGAAAACATGACAGATAGTGAAAAGACGACCACAGAGATTCATCAATAACCAAAAGTAACTAACACCAAACTGAATATAAACTCACTTCTCATCTCAATACAATCTGTGATAACGAGATTTAAAACCGCAATTAAACAGGCAGCTCAATGTTCGCCAAAATCCAAATCATAATTTACATCCAAATTTTGTTAATATGCTCTTTAAGTTGTTACGAATATCATCCTTATCTAGTACCAGGTTTTCCCCAATACTATTTTTACCCCTCTTACGATTATGAAGATTTAATACCTCATAATCTCACCACGAATCATACTATTCAAGTGATACAGATTTATGTACAACCTACTGAAATTCCTACGACTGTTGCACCTGACAACAGAACAACGTGTAACATATTTTGTTGGGTGAGAAGAGTGGGTTTTTTTATTGTGCAACAATTATTAGCTGACAACAGAAACTGATAATAAAATGCTCATGAAAATCATTTTGATTTTATGTAATTCAAATCCCCCTCATGGTACTTCCTTGGATCATTCTTCCTCCGTCCTCTTCCGTATATAATTTACCATACCAGGTATGTGTAAGTTGGTTGGCCTCAGACTTGAGAAAATCCTCACCATCAAAGTAATCGAAATATAGACATTTCAATTTTGAAGTTTTTAATGGTTCAACAAGACGCTTTGTCAAACTTTGTAAACGATCAAATTTGTTTGACAAACGCGTCAAATACAGCAGCACACGATCAAATAATTTGACAAACACGTAAATTTGTCAAACAAATTTGATCGTTTACCGGGCCCATTAGACGGTTTGTCTGACAAAATAATCAATGAACTCACTTTAAAAGTATAAGCTTTAAATGTTGGTTTAATTAAACCTATTTCTCTAGTTTCCTAAACGCTGAAACTACTTAAATTTAATTTAAAATGATTTAAGTCACTATCATTTTGAAATTCTAACAGTGAACAGAGTAAAATTAAACTTTATAGGCAAATATTTACGGAAAGGGCCTCAAAGTGCTATTATCTTAAATCAACACCAGTTGGACTTCAAGCAATTCCGAACAACACTCGACCCAAGTTCGTGAACAAATAGGAGCGAACTAAATTAAGAAACGGTTGAAACTTTAGAAATTATATAGTTATTTGGAGAAGAGTGAACGATGCTTGAATGCGAATAATTATACAATAAAGATGTAAATAACCGAGATTTTGTATTGATTAATAAGTTAACGAAGTATAAAATGTCTGAATCCTTGAAATTTTATGTTAGACTAGCTGAGTCCCGCGATGTTACACCCCCCCCCCCCCCCCCGTTTTTGTTTTAAAACGCAAGCCGCAACGGGGAGCAAATTAAGTCTAAAATAATTGTCTAAATTACTTCTTATGTCATAGATTGGACGGAAAAACAGACAGACAAGAATTTTTATATTGCTTTTTTGATGTATGTAATTATAGTGCATTATTCATCTAAATCTAAATCTGTGATTTGATATTGGAAACAGACACTACAATTTTATTTATTGGTGCTTATTATATGCATATTATACGTACAAGCAATGTCTCCTAAAAACTCATCTCGTAATGTTATACTGGAAAGAACATGATTCTAAAATGTCTGAATTATATCAGCATTAAAAATACTTTCGTGTATACACTTAAGTTAACATAAAAGTCAAAAGAAGAGAAAACTTAAAGGTGATTAATTACCAAACAATCTCAGATGAACTATTTATATTTTCTGTCGTAAATCACTTCGAAAGTTTCGTCAAAGTTGTAATTTATTATAGGAACATAGTTTTCGGTACATTAACGTAATAATGATGGATATAATAGTGATAAATCATATGCTTATACACACATTCAGAAGTAAATACTGAATTGAGTTCAGACAAAAATACCAATAGCTAGAAGTTAAGAAATAAATCAGTCACGCACAAAGTATGAACCCAACTTATTATAACTCATCTCTGCACCAAAATGTGACCGCAAAGTTTCCGAATTCAAGCCTTGTTCATACACATAATAAAAAGAACTTTATATTCAGTAAAGTAAAAAATTCAAAAGCACTCTAGATATTAGAGAAATCAAAACATTAATTATAGCTTATAGTTTTCTAAGGAATTTTATACGATTTCAAACAATTTGAGTAAATTTAGCTTATGACTATAAAGATTTTTAGGGTAGACACATGAACAATGACATGGACAAAGTAAATAAACTAATTAGAAAAGAAACAGAGTTATGGAGGACCCTCCAACACAAAGGAAGGATCCTCCGACCTGGCGAGGTGATCGTGTCTGGTGAGACACTGCTCAACGGTTGAAGTTGAGGTGTTGCACTCGTGTATATGCTAATCGGCAGTAAAATTTACATATCGCGATTCAGAATTAATAGTTACTCCGTAGTTAAAGTTTTTGGTAGATGGCGTTTTTGTATATATTTTTTTGTTGATTTGAATATGGAAGTCGCCACGTAGCTATAAAATGTTTCGCGTATCAGTCTTTATAGATATTTCTCGATCCTTGCTCATGACTCTAAATAATTTTAAGTATGGATAGAGTGGAAAAGTTTCTGGCTGCAATAAAGTCTAGGCCTAAATCCACAACAATATTATGCCTTACAGAAATTTCGACATCATGGCAAACACTATTATTTTTAATAGCTCAATAGTGAGTTTAAAGAGCTGAACTCTTTTTTTATTACTAGGGATGCTTTTGTAAAACTATATATATTTTAAACTATATCACTAGCTATAAATGTAATAATAATTCACATTTAGTACAATGCGTGTGCAATAGTTTACCAACATATGGATTATTGCCTATTAAAGTCCTTAAGAAAACGCAAACTATGAGTAATAAGTTAGGTAAGACTATGGCTGTTGCTCGTATGCCGGTTCTATGGACTGGCTGACTCAAAACAATTGTCTTTTCTTTAAAAGACCAACTCGAACCCTGTACTCGTATATTTTTAATATTTCATCGTAGTTTACGGACTTTAAAATAAAGACTTCTCTGTGGTTTGTTTAGGCAATTCTTCCCAGAGTCTTAGGAAATGCCGGCGCCCCTCATCTGTAAAGTACGACGTGTAAAAATATCTGTAAAAGATTTACTTGGAAAATAAAAATCAATTATCATTTCCATAAATTTTAAAACACACTTGACACAGATTTCTAACTACAAAAATGACAATTTGTATTTTTTTTTATTTGTATATTAATTTATATAGGGGCTTACAGTGGCTCTTATGAAGATGATCAAACTTACCAGAAACTCATCTCTAAATCTTACTTTGACATCTGATATATAATTCACAAAGACAATTAGAATAAGCGTTTGATCGCTTTGATTTTCATAAATATCACATTTCCAATGTTGTTCAAATTACCAATGTTCTACAAAAGAGCGTTCTTTTATTGGTATACTGGTAAAGAAATGGACGAATTAATTTACTGAGAGCAGTATGAGTGACTTGGTGTCTAAGTATCAGCAGTACCAAGACGCCACAGCTGACGATGAGGGAGAGTTCGATGAAGAAACTGAAGAGTAAAAAAAATTTAAGAGTAGTCATTCATTCCATTCTATGTGCCGTGTATGACTTTGTGTACGCCCGAACGTTGAATCAAACTAAAAAAGTGGCTGTGACAAACGGATTTACGCACAGACATATAGACATGACGAATCTCTAAGGGTTCCGTTTTTTGCCATTTGGCTACGGAACCCTAAAAGCACAATGATATAATTAATTTAACAGTACTTAATATTTTTATACAAGTACATACGAGTAGGTATAATGTTTCACAAATATTTCTAATTCATAGACACTATATTTTAGTAACAATTATAAAATAAAATATTTATACTAAGTAGCTAATACATGTATTATAAGCTATTTATAAGCAATGTTATTCTCGTTGGAAATGAATAAACTTTTAACTTAAAGAAAAAGCAATCAAGTCCCAAAAGGTCGATAAATAATAACGTGGGCGTCGTATTTGACGCCTCTTATTGATCATAAAAAATGAACTTTTGAGATGAGAAAAATCGTTGGAAAATTTTGGAATAAATTTAACGAGATCTCAATTAATGCCAAATTATTATTTCGAAGACGTTCTATCATTTTTAAGGTTCCGTAGTTCATGAATCGGAACCTTATAGATTCGTCACGTCCCTCCGTCCATCCTCGACTTAGGTTGCTAATAGAAAAATGAAATTTTGGATGAATATGTCATCACGTCAACAAAGTGCTACAATAAAATTACGAAAAATATTTTTATTTGGGGACCTCCCCTACACGTAAAGTGTGGATGATTTGTTTTCCTCGCGTCTATCCCTTCGTATGGGATATCATTAGAAAGGTCTTTAAAAAAATTTAAGAATTTGTTGACTATTTTTTAATTTAGATATTTGTTTGCGAATTAAACGTAACGTAAAACAGTGTCCCTCTAAAAGCTAAACGGCTGACTAAAAAAATCTGAAAAACAACAATGATTGCAGTCTATATTAAGAATTTTGAAGAAAAACTATACCGACTTAGATAACTTTATTTAGTTCATGAGTTTTAGAGGTCTTACTACTACTACTTACTAAATGAGCAATCATGGAAAATTTCTTACAAAAATTGGACAAGATTTTAAATCCACCTACCATTATTAGTGATTACGGAACCTATTCTATGAGAGTCCTGAGACGCACTTGGCCAATTTTGTGAAAAGGACCATTTAGAAAATTAATTGGAACTGAAAGTAATTCATGTCAGTGAGCTATGAATGATTGAGAGACTACCCACAGTTTCATAAATACTAATGGTGAATTCGAAAGTAACTGTCTGTATGTTTGTTATGTTTTCATGGCTAGGCCGCTGCACCGGTTACTATGAAATTTGGCTTTGAAATACTTTGAATCTTGAAAAAGGACATAGGCTGCTTTTTACCGCAATTACCGAAATACACAAGGGTGAATCCTCGGGCAAACAGTAGTCGATACATTTGTTAACAGTTATCTTCTTAGCCTAGTGTTAGTATTATTCGTCAGATATTTAGGTTCACGTGACTTCGCTCGCATTAATTTCTAACTTTTCAAATTGACTATGATTTGAAATTGGCTTTTAGGCATTTCCAAAAATCCTTTCTTAGAAGGTACGTCCAATAGAAAAAGCATCAGCTGTAAAAATTTCAAGTTTGAAGCTTTATATTTTAAACTGTAAAAGACAGACAAACAGATTTTCAAATTTATGATATTAGTATGCAAAAGTAATTAATAAACCATTATTGTTGACAATACATTTAAATATACATAGATCTAGATAACTATAACTGACTACCTTGTTGGTCTAGTGGTTAGCAGATCAAGAGGTCTCGGATTCGATTCCCGGGTTGGACCAAATGTTTGTATTGTCTGCAAATTTTTGCTTCGGTGTTTTCTATGTATGTATGTATATATATGTGTTTACAAAAAAAATATTAATATCACTTGTCTAGTACCCATAATACAAGCTCTGCTTAGGGGCCTAGATAATGTTGTAATTAAGATATTCGAAATATTTATTTTTAAATATATTTATAATTATCATTTGGAAATAGAACCTTGCTAGCCATGTTTTCTAGATCTCAACACCTGGCTAGAGTTCTTTTTTACGTTACGTAGTCTTTCTGTCATTTTTCGTCCACCTCTTATCGAAGCCTTCGAAACAATAGCCAATTGTTTTGCAGATTTCTAAGAGTATATAAAACATTAAGCCACAAATTTTGGAAACAATTCGTTTCCTTGTGTTACGAAAGCAAAATATCGAATTTCTTCTGTTTCAGCTTCCAGTAATTTTGTTCAGCTTGGCTAATAATGTCAAATCGTCTAAACGTGTAACGTAGCTTACTGTGATATTCATCGAAATACTATATAAGTTAAGATCTACAATGCAAAGTAAGTTAAAAATTTATTTAACTCAAATAGATTTTCATAATAACTGGTAAATAAATAACATAATTACTTTTAATAGCAAAATTTAGACGGCAAGTCCATTTAAGTAACATAATATGATGCTTTCAAAATTATTATTTGTAGTTTGTGTAAATAAGCAAGTGATAGGTTACCCGTTGTGCATTTTACGTAAGGTGTTTTATTATTTGTTTGTGACTATTTATTTTATTATTATTGTTGTACAATAAAATAATAAATAGTAAACTCTATCAGAAATATCCTATTACTGAGTACCGTCATCGCACTACAACTCTGGTATCAAAATTGGATGACGTTCCAATCAGCAGATTGTACGTCTTCTACAACTTCAAAAGCAATAGGTTGATAACATTATACATTGCAATACTTTCAGAAATACTCATCCTTACGACATTTATGTCGTTATCAGCTGTAGTGTACAGCTTCAAAACAAAATATTTTTCACAAAGCTTGGACTCAGAGCCTCCAATCTCCATTCTGTATGCCCGCGACAAGAACAGTGACAAAGTAACCAACAGTTGTTTAACCGAAATGTATCCACGCAACTTGTACAAGTATCCGCTACGAATCGATAGGAACGACATTCCTTGTATCATTCATTGTGTACTTAAAAAGTTTGGCATCATGACAAACGACGGGTATATTAATATAAAGAATTACTACAGAAGAGTTCAGGCAATACATAGATACGATCCTAGGATCCTCATTTCGGATGTCGGAGAGACTTGTGCTCAAAATATCAACGGAATGAACTTGGATCATGATGTATGTAAGAAGGCGAAGGTGTTTAACGACTGCACACAATTGTACGCAGTTTCATATCGAGATCCAGAGGAATTTATGCAGTAGCTACCACCCTGTATATATTAGACGTAGTTGTTTTTATATTCTGTTTAATAAAATTGTAAAGACCTTTTCATTTTTCATTGTTAGGGTGTCCTCTAAGAATCAAATCTGTTTAGCATTTTATGCAAATTAAGTTACATTTTTGCCTTGCGTTTTGGGAACCTGGTTGTGTTTATTAAAATAATTTAGTTCTGAAATATCGTTGGACATTGCTGAGATTTTATGATTCCCTTTAAAGTTTTAGTAATATTAAATGAAGTACTGAGTTGCACTATAATATAAAAAATATATAATTTTTAAAATCGACCGTAAAGAACTTTAGATACTTTTAGCTAACTTCTTTCCAAATTGCAAACTAAAAATCTTCTTTGACGTTGTCTGTTTGTCTGCCTGAGCACAAAAATCAAGCACAAATATTTTAAGAACTGATAATAGATAATATTGTGTTGTATTAAAAGGATAACACTGTGTTTTTGGCAGTGAAATAAAGGACTAAATTAATTTTCCCACTGTCATTGTGTCTGAAATTTGTTTGAAGTCAAACTGTGTCGTCAGCACATAGAGTCAAATGACCACACCATTTAAAAACATATTACATTCTAATGTGTTATACTAGTCAAACTATTCCTTTGCGATCTCACATAAAAAGCTTTTTCTCTTTACTAAGTCAAAAACAGAATCATCGTCATTATTAATAAGAAACTTTGAGGAAAACAAAATCAGTAGTCTATATTTTATGAACTATACTATAAACCCTAACTAAATGGAACATCAACACCGTCCCCAAATAGCTGAGAGTACAAACTCCAAATGTTGATAACTGAACCTTTTTATCTTGTAAGCACTCACATTTGTTTGAAACTACTCATATAATTTAAAATAAACAAGGAAAACGAAATAACAATGCTAGTGAAGCCACACACAATAGATTCAATATTTAACATTTAACATTTAACTGCACGGTTGGCCTAGTGGTTTAAGCGGTCGCCACGCCGCTCTCTACTGCGCCAAGTGTCGCGGGTTCGAATCCCACGTGGGATAACACTTTGTGTGATTCACAGATTGTTGTTCTGAGTCTGGGTGTTCTTTGTGTCCGTTTCATGTGTGTTTGTAAAGTCCCCCGCGACACAGGAATTCATATTCCTAATGCGGGAGTTGTCTTTTTTAAAAAAAAAAAAAAAAAAAAAAAAAAAAAACATCGACACCTCTGGAATGGGCTTGAAGAATTTATTCTCATAAAACTACAAAGAGATACGTAACAATAACTTAAAACTGATATGATATTCACCTGTTAACATGTAGAAAGCTACGATGTGTAAACATATTATTATGTAAACATTTTTTCTTAGCCTGCAATTGAATACATTAAAACTATAATTTCCTTTAAAAAAAAATTATATAAAATTGAGAATTAAAAAAAACCCCAACGACTGATTGGACCAATTTTTATCAAACAAATCTAAGAACAGTCCCGAATAATTCACCTTACCTACACAAAAAAACACTAAATCAAAAACAGTTCATCCGTTCGCGAGCTACGATGCCACAGACTGAACACACACACAGACACGTCAAACTTATTACACCACGTCGTTTTTGCGTCGGGGTTTAATTAATAAGCCATATGATCAAAGTGATTTAAAACAAAAATAATTAAATATAACACTACTATTACACTTTTCTAGTTTTATGTTTTTGTTCAATTTCGACTTCCTGTCTTCATTAACATCGTTTCAAAGAATCTTGCCAGAAGATCTGTTGTAGTCAATCCCAATTGTGTTGTTTAATCAACGGAGCTGTTTACAGAGAACTCTTCTCAGATAAGACACGACTCTCACACGTCTCAACGTTGCCAGTGCCAGATAATATTGTGTAACAAGTCTCAAACAAAATAAGTAACATTGTATAAGAAAATTCATTTGTTTCATTGTGTTCGCTTATGAACAGAACTTCTCCACATTTAAGTGTTAATGGTGTACGCTAGCTCGCATTATCTTGAAAATTATGATGTTTGATGTAGCAATGTTCTTTATTTATTCTCTCCTCATTTAAAAAAAACTTACGTGTTGTATTTAAGTTTAAATATAAATAAATAAAATAAATATTTCGGACATCTTACACACAACGCCATCTAGTCCCAAACTAAGCGGAGCTTGTATTATGGGTACTAGACAACTGATATAAATACATAAACCTATTTTTTTTGTAAATACATGCATACTATACATAGAAAAACACCCAAACTCCGAAAAAAAATATTTGCGAATCATACAAACACTTGGTCCGACCCGGAAATCGAACCCTCGTGAGACCTCTTGATCATCAGCCGCATACGCTGACCACTAGACCAACAAGGCAGTCAACTATTATTGTGTTAAATAAGAATTTAAAAAGAAATTTATCTAGCTACGTATATATACGAATGGGCCGGGGCAATACTACGGTCACACATAAGTCCATCCTAATAATGACAACATTCTTGCAGTCGTATCTCGTTGGTCAGTGTGAGAACGGCGGCCCAAACAATCTGCATCATTCTCCCGGTCTTCTGACCAGTCTGCCATAGTAAGGGTCACCATGCTACATTGCCTACCCTCGCAATGAGGATGGTGAATCTCCCTCACCTCAGGCAGAGTAGAGTCACTTTTGTAGGCTTAAATATATAAAAAAATACCTACTAGTAGTATGATATTCACCTGTTAACATATAGAAAGCTACGATGTGTAAACATATTAATAAGTAAATATTTTTAAGCCTGCAATTGAATATATTTAAACTATAATTTTATTTAAAAAATAATAATTATATAAAATTGAGAATTAAAAAAAACCCCGACTGATTGGACCAATTTTTATCAAACAAATCTAAGAACAGTCTCGAATAATTCACCTTACACAAAAAAACACTAAATCAAAATCAGGTCATCCGTTCGCGAGCTACGATGCCACAGACTGAACACACACACAGACACGTCAAACTTATTACACCACGTCGTTTTTGCGTCGGGGTTTAATTAATAAGCCATATCATCAAAGTGATTTAAAACAAAAATAATTAAATATAACACTACTATTACGCTTTTCTAGTTTTATGTTTTTGTTCAATTTCGACTTCCTGTCTTCATTAACATCGTTTCAAAGAATCTTGCCAGAAGATCTGTTGTAGTCAATCCCAATTGTGTTGTTTAATCAACGGAGCTGTTTACAGAGAACTCTTCTCAGATAAGACACGACTCTCACACGTCTCAACGTTGCCAGTGCCAGATAATATTGTGTAACAAGTCTCAAACAAAATAAGTAACATTGTATAAGAAAATTCATTTGTTTCATTGTGTTCGCTTATGAACAGAACTTCTCCACATTTAAGTGTTAATGGTGTACGCTAGCTCGCATTATCTTGAAAATTATGATGTTTGATGTAGCAATGTTCTTTATTTATTCTCTCCTCATTTAAAAAAAACTTACGTGTTGTATTTAAGTTTAAATATAAATAAATAAAATAAATATTTCGGACATCTTACACACAACGCCATCTAGTCCCAAACTAAGCGGAGCTTGTATTATGGGTACTAGACAACTGATATAAATACATAAACCTATTTTTTTTGTAAATACATGCATACTATACATAGAAAAACACCCAAACTCCGAAAAAAATATTTGCGAATCATACAAACACTTGGTCCGACCCGGAAATCGAACCCTCGTGAGACCTCTTGATCATCAGCCGCATACGCTGACCACTAGACCAACAAGGCAGTCAACTATTATTGTGTTAAATAAGAATTTAAAAAGAAATTTATCTAGCTACGGTATATATACGAATGGGCCGGGGCAATACTACGGTCACACATAAGTCCATCCTAATAATGACAACATTCTTGCAGTCGTATCTCGTTGGTCAGTGTGAGAACGGCGGCCCAAACAATCTGCATCATTCTCCCGGTCTTCTGACCAGTCTGCCATAGTAAGGGTCACCATGCTACATTGCCTACCCTCGCAATGAGGATGGTGAATCTCCCTCACCTCAGGCAGAGTAGAGTCACTTTTGTAGGCTTAAATATATAAAAAAATACCTACTACATGTTACGTAAAGCCGAGTATATCAATGTGTCACGATGGTCTTAAGACGAATGGACTATATATACCTAATTACGACAGCAACATCTATTTATAAATTATTCTACGAGTATAAGCCAATTTTCCAAGTTAATTAGAAATGCTCTCATTATAAAATAATTATTCGTAATTGGTTTGTAAAAACGGTCACTCTTAAACCAAATATAATATCACAAACCAGTTATAAATGTAATGTGTGTCTTACTAAGTACTGCTACATAAAGTTTTTCTACTTTCATTTCAGAGTTAGTATTCTTCACACTGCTGATGGTCTCATTCTCATACGCACGTATAGCAGTGATGTATGCCCACGAGAAGTTGAGTGATATGGTGGCAGGACAATGTTTAAGTGAAATGTATCCGAAATTCAAGCGGATTGAAATCCAAGAATCCGATGAGCCCTGCATCATTTTCTGTGTATTAAAAAAGTTCGGCATTATGAGCCCTACAGGAGTTATTAATTTGGAAATTTATAGGTAAATGATTTTAGTACTATTTTATCTTGGCCACTTTTTTATGTGATTAACTTCTTATGTGATTACTGAGGTAATTTTTTTTTTACTAAAAAGAAATTCAGTTCGGCCTTTTAGAGTAGAATTTCCTTAAAAAATAACAAGTATTCAAGATACGTGTCGTAATTTTACGACTAATTATACTACTGAAGTGTCCGTTATACATGTATACCTATTCCTATTCATGGAAAAGGAAGTGGTACGATGGAATTCAGTAGCGATTTTAGAAAGAGTTACAATAAGGTTTATCATCAATGAAGCGGCCGGCAATTAATACAGTTATATTATCTACAGTATTATTCTGTTATTATAAAATGAAACTTAAAGAAAATAAAGAAAAGAGCATGACAATGATATTATTGTTCTAATATATATAATATATAAACTAGCTTTCGCCCGCGGATCTAACCGCGTGCATGTCCTAATGTATCGCGGTAAAGCGTCCTTTATCAGACTGTAGTCTATCAAATTTCATTGTCGTGAAAGCGCAACAGATAGACAGAGTTACTTTAGCATTTATAACGTTAGTAACAATATTGTACACACATCAGCTCTATTTTACGTGCTTGTTTTAACAATAGTTACTTATACGCACATCTTCTAATATCAAGCTCGCCATATCAGCGCTAATCAAAAGTGGACAGTTTGGCAGCACAGCGACCGGAATGGCCCAAGATTTTGAAGAAGTGAATCCGCGAATTTCAGGAACGGCGTTTAGCTGACCTCGACGGCAAGCGCGACAAGCTTAAATCCTGTCCACTCGCCGCCATTCACTATAATTATGAGAGCGGTAAGCTCACTTGCCCACTTTGTGCAAGAGAGGTTGCTGCGAAAATCGGCTATATAAGCCATCTCTGGGCACATCAGCGCGAAGCCCTATAAGGGCTCGAAGTGGTCCTTGACCGAAATAGATCGGATTATTATATATTATATTATTATCAAAAGTAAATCACCTAAAAGTATATTTTAAACATTTGATTCCAGGAAACGTGTTCAAGTGGCCCATCAATTAGACCAAAGAAACTTAGTAAACGATTACGGAGGCACCTGTATGGAAAGCGCCGAAGCAGCACAACACAAGCAAGATGTGTGCAAAAAAGCCAAAGTGTTCAACGATTGCACACATTTGTACAAAATCCTACTATAATAAAACACTCTTTTTGTTTACCTAATCTATCATTTCTCCAGACGACGACTAATTTACTATTGCGGGCTGAGGTTTTGTGTCCATTAATTAATCACATTCTGTGGCCGAAGTAATTTCTTTGACGCCCGAGGCAAAAACTGTGGTAAAATATAACCACGATTTGCTGAAACCAAACTTTTGTTTGATAAATATTAACCTCGGTTCTCATTTCTGTGAAATTTATGTAATAATTTTCAATTGTAAAGAAAATTGGGAATCCAAAAGTTTTGGACTGCTTTTATAACGGACAGGTAATATTTTGAAAAACTTTTCTAACATCTGGTAACTCGATAGTAATTTGGAGGGGGAAAAAGGAACTTATAGCATAATCAACAGAATATAAAACATGTTATTCAAATCAAATTTAATTTTCTGTAATAATTTATAAAAAAAAAATTTACTGATATAAATAAAATTGGAGTGTCTTTATGATTATATTAAATGAAAATGATAAATATTAAATGAACAGTTAATGCAACAATTGTTTCGGAGTTTGGGTGTTTTCTATCTTTATATATATAATTCTTGTGTGAGTGTGTGGACTGGACCGATTTTGATGAAATTTTTTGTGTGTGTTCAAGGGGATCTGGGAATGGTTTAGATTCGCAATTGGACCCGGTAGGTGGCGCTGCGATCAAATTCTGGAATTTTAAAGTTGGGCGGTACGAAGTTCGCTGGGTCAACTAGTATATACCTAAAAAAGTATGTTTATGTATTCATATCAGTTGACTAGTACCCATAGTATAAGCTCTGCTTAGTTTGGGACTAGATGGCGTTGTGTTTAAGATTTATATTTATTTATTTAGTTTTTTAAATAAATAAATGCATATGAAAGTATTACGGTACTGATATTCAAATTGCAATTTTTAAAATTTTTGTGTCTGTCTGTTTGTTACGGGAATCAACAAGGAGTTACTAAGGCAAAAATTTTTAGACTAGCTTCGCTCCGCAGCGTTACTCGAGATTTTTAACAATAACTACGGGTAACAACGCGGGACTTACCCAGTTTAATAATACATTAGTAACCTCAGAGATCCCAAAATATATGTTTTAATAAGAACTCAAAATAAAGCAAGTTTAAAACATTTATGTTTGAATAATTTCGGCAAAAAAATATTTCAACAGATGAAAAAGGACTTCCAATTCGCTAAAATCTTTTTTCTCATTTGTGAAATTTTAATGCGAAGCTATGAAAAAAACGTCTTCCAAAAGAAAGATGAAAATTGAAAGAATCCGCTCGTAGTATTACAAAAGTTATACCAATTACTGAAACCAAAAAAACTAACTACAAATTTACTCATTTAATTGTCCTGTAAGAAAAAGTCACGTTCGCTTAAAAAAATCGGCAAAATGCGTGTCAGGCCACGCATAGGAAAGGGTTCCTTAGTCACCCATAATAATAAAAAAAGGAAGCGCTTTTCACAAGTTAAGCCTCTATTACTCCTGAAATAAAAAAGTAATCTAATCTATTATAGTTTTCTTTTAAAGTTTATAAATAAAAAAAACATTAAATGGACCGAATAAAAATATTCTTCATAATTTTATTGTAGCACTTAGTCGACGTAATTACAACACATATTCATGCAAAGTTTCATCTTTCTATCACTAACCTTTTAGACAATAGGTCGAGGACGGACGGACGGACATAACGAATAAACGCGGTACTAAATATTAATGACTGAGAAAAGTTGAGCAAGAAGCAGGTCCAATTTTTTTGCATTTACACATCAGTTGACAAATTATTTTCTCCAGCTAATTTTCTCATTACATTTATTTGGTTTCCCTGTAATAACTTCAAAAAGGTAATTTTGTTTTAAGGTTTCTTCCTTAGAGCGTCATAATTAATCTTGTGGTTGGATAAGGAGAAATATATGAAAAGGAAGAGAGGTATTTTAATTTTTAATATAGAAATGGTTCATCATCATCATCAACAGCCTTTAACAGCCCACTGCTGGACATAGGCCTCTCCTTGAAAAGGAGGTTTTGGGCTACTATACCTCGCTGGCCAGAATGATTAATATAGAAATGGTTAATCTTTGACTTTTTTGAAAAAGCAATTTTAAATTTTTTTGTCTGTCTTTCTCTCTGTCTGTTTGTTCCGTCTAATCTCCAGGAGAGCTTAACCGATTTTCACGGAACTTTGACTGACAGATAGCTGATGATATAATTAACCAAGGGTATTTATTTAGCTAGCTAATGGAACACTGCACGACTTAGCTAGTTTAACATAAAATAATTTATTACAAACCCAATATACTGCAATCCAATTCTCACTACAGAGTGATCTTAGAACCTAGTGCGGTGAAGAAAATTATCATCATCATCATCATCATAATGAGCCTATCGCAGTCCACTGCTTGACATAGGCCTCTCCCATTGCACACCACTGTGATCGATTTGGGGCTTCTCGCATCCAGCTCCTGCCAGCCATCTTACGCAGGTCGTCACTCCACCTCGCCTGTGGGCGTCCTACACTACGTTTACCGAGACGCGGTCTCCACTCCAGAACTCTTCAGCTCCAACGGCCATCAGTTCTGCGGCTAATATGGCCAGCCCACTGACACTTCAGCTAAAGAAGAATATTATAATAATCACCAATTACAATTGTTAATGAATCTTTGAAAAATTTCTTTAAGCGTCCAGCTTTCTCACTTCAACCAATAAATTGTGCCAAAAATTTCCCTTGTTTTACAAGGTCATCAGGAAAAAATACATTTTTCCTGTCTTAAACATTTTTATAGATGAGAAACACATAATTGAAGTGCTTCTAAACGAAGCAGGCTTAACAAAATCTGAAGCTATTTGAAATTCAAATTGGAAATCCTTTGAAGGCAATCTAAAGACCATTTTTTAAAATAAAAGCAATTTTTGTCCTAAAAGCGTCACTCGATCGAGTTTTTAAAGGATAAGTGCCGTAACATCATTTAAAAGCTTAGTTTAGTAATAATGAAAACTCAGAGTTTTCATTATTACTTAAGTAGATTTAAGATAAGAAGGTAAGAAGGAAACCTATTTACATTAACTTAGTTTGTGCTCGTAATATTTGCGAGTTTTGCTTTTAAATTGTCTTGTTGATTTTGCTGTTAGCGTATGTGGACCTGCCAATCAAGAGGTCCTTGGTTCAATTTCAAGTGTTTTTCGCCTGTGCCTTTAAGAGCACTTTAAGCCTTCCGCCCCAGTTGCCTTGAACATCTAATATAGTCGTGGTTGGGAAGTCAGGGCTCTCAAATATACTGAAAACTAGTTCCATCTTTGGATTCACTTCGTCCTCAGGGCTGGAATAACTGGTAGTCAGTTAGAACCGGTTGAGCTAGTAGCCGACCTTAAATATTATCCTACTAATATTATAAACGCGAAAGTTTGTATGTATGTTTGTTGCTCTTTTACGCAAAAACTACTAATTGGATTTGGATGAAACTTTACAGTAGTATAACTTATATATCAGAATACCTAAATAGGCTACTTTTTACTGCAATAATCGAGATACACGAGCAAAAGCTAGGTGATTATAAAAATACATAAATCATAGATGTCAAAATGTATCACACATCAAGTTGCTATGCATAACACACTTGCATAGCAACCATAATGATAGTTTTTAAGTGGCTAATTTAAAAATGAGTTTTAATCACATATGTTGGCTACTTTTTAACCCGAAAATACGCTGTTAACACCGCGGGGCGCAGTTAGTTTTAAATAAAAAGACTAGGCAGACGATGATTTACGAGTTTCGTTTTTATTAGCAGACTAGCTGATAACAAATTCCGCAGTGTAATCCACGGTTATTGTTATAATTCTGGAGTAACGCCGTGAAGTGAAGCTTGTCTAAAAAAACTTGGCTTAAGATATTCCTGGTGTCATCATCAATCTACCAGTGAAAGTCCTGTCAAAGTTGGTTCAGCCGTTTCAGAGATAAGGGGGCATAAACAGAAAGGCAAGTTAAGATTTAGACCATCGTATGTAGTGTATTAAGTTATTTTAATAATTATTCACCAACAGCTCGTCGTCGTTCCTCGTCACTTAAATAAAAAGTATATAAAATACTACAACTTTAAGTCGTAACAAAGCCATTCCTTCTTGTAGTCATTTAGATAGATTTATTATTATTATAACCCTTAGCCCTCTCCTGAGAGGAGACCCGAGCCCAGCTGTGGGACATTATATTTTGTTGATGAAAATTAGATTTTTTTCTCTTAATACGGAAATACTACAGTGGGGAGGACACAAAATTAGGATTAACATTTGGATGAAAACTATATATGATGTTATATTAAAACCATCTTATTTTTATTCATTAAATTTATTTTCACAGATTTCCAAAATATTTTTTAACAATATTCCCAAAGACATTTGAATGGGAAAGAATTGTTAGATGGCGACAAGATTACCCTGAAAAAGAAAGCAATAAAATTAGTACAAAGAATTCACCACTAGATATTTTGAGGTACAACGTCAGTCATTGAAAAGGTAAAACATGTAAAAGGTCAATCTTTTAAGGTGGTAAAGCCACTTTGTTTCAGAACAACTGGGCTGGTGGTACTACCTTCACACAGGAGTTCAACCTAAAATGACAGCATTTGTATTGCCGTGTTTCGTTTGTATCTGCCAGAACGGAGGCCTAATAATCCAGACGCATTGGCTAGCAATCACTAGGCGGCAATAGAACGAGTCCTCTACTCTTGGATTCTTCTCATAATTTCCATCAGGCAGAGTAGAGTCAATTTTGCTTTGTTGAATATAAAAAAAAAACTACAAAGTAAGGCAGAATTACTCCAGTGAAACTTCATTTTCAAATAGAGGCCTCTGTAGAACAGTGGATAGAAAAAGCTTTTATGATAAAATCAACTCCCAGTAAAATCATTCTAGAATATTAAGAAATAAATTTAATTACCGCTCAGCAGTTGAGAGATCACAAACATAGCGATCTTCTGTATCCAACACCAAATAGAACAGCCCTTTTTCTGAGGTTCTTCTTCTTCCTCCTCCTCTCCTTCAGCCCTTGTGGTTGCCGGTGCTGTGGTCTCCTCTTGGCATACCACTAAACCTATGAAGAACGCCAGATAGATCACTATGAGCAACTGGAGAATTTTCTTGGACATCATTTTTATGTTATTTTGGTATTATATCTACATGTGCGTTTCCAAAAGCGAATAAAATGTAATAAACGAATGATTTTGGTTGTTTTAATGACTCGTAATTCTATCGTTGTTATTTTGATAGCGATCTGTTATGCTTCATACTTTCAAATGACTGGTATTATATTATGTTTGTAAAATTATGTATACATACAGTAATCAAAAATATCATGTACATGTAAAACTGATGTAGATAAAAGGAAATAATTATTTCGAGGTAATTTTAAACAGTGTCTGAAATTATTAATAGATTATACTTTGAACATTATGGTCAAAGATTCCTTTTGAATAATCAGTTCCAGTGCAAGTTTATATGCAAATGCAAAATAATTGTTTTTTTTATTATGTTTAATCTAGGTTCTGATTTGAATCTAATTCAATGAAAGTACATGTGTCATTATATAAGATTGTCGTACTACATCGTATGTTCAATGTGTACTAAATTATCATGGATCAAGGAAAACGCAATATCTGCAAATTTCGCATTTTGTGTCTACATTACCTGAAGGTCGACTGTGAGAGAACACCTCATGGCATTTTAAATTCGCGTAATATGAAAATGTACGACAAGTGCAACAAATTAAACAAATATACTGGAGTTTTATTATACTTCTTAATAATATTATAAATGCGAAAGTTTGTAAAAATTAATAGTTGTTTTTTTTTTAAATGTTTAACCCATAGCTTAGTATTAAAACTATTTCCTTTTACTTTTGAAATAAAGTAATTTATAAAATAAATAAAATAAAATAAGCCTTTATTGCTGGTTAACATAGTTTCGAATATATCAAAAAAGCAAAAAAAACTCAACTTAAAACTTAAACTCCATACTATTTATTAACTCGTCTCTCGGATTCCTTTTCCTTACCAGCTTGTCTTTCGACAAAGGCCTCCTCTAAGGCTTTCCACTCGTCTCTGTGCTATGCTATGCATGCTATTCTTCGCTTTTTTATATATATATATTATTATTATTATTTTTTCCCTTTTCTATCCTTAGAGGGTGTTGGTCGTTTTCCTCCACGATGACCAGTCGGCTTGGGGGAGAGTGTGTTTTTGTTGTTGTAGGTTATTTTGTTACTTTATATTGTTGTACTTTCCGGTTGCCCAGATTTAATTACTATTGTTGTTTGTTTATAGGGATGTTGGTGAGTGAGTTTGATCTAGTTCTCATTAAATCAAATGCGTTAGTTCTATGATTTTTAAAAGATGTAATGGTTTGCTGTTTTTTAGGTTGAGAGTCAGAGGAATGTGGTGACAAAGAAAATACCCGTTTTCTTTTTTCATTCGGTGTTTCATTCCCCCTTCACTACAATCTTATCATATTTCAAAAATGCTATTTTCCCTTTATTTCTTTCTTCTATTAGCTCCACCTGTAAAGATTTTCTTTTAGCTAAAAGAGAGATAATGAGGAAAAGGAAGGACCTTGTGAACATTTATGTCACCGAAGATTACCCCAAGGATTAAAGAAAATAAAGTAACTTAAATAAAAAATAATTTTAAATACTTATAGAAACTTATACCATTTGCACTTTAGAAATACAAAGGCTGGTGTATATAAAATAAATAAATATATAGTACTAAGCTAAGCAAAGCTGGCACTGTCTGAACTAAACAACAGATATAAATAATTATTTTATACTTATTTGGAAATACATACATATTACAGATAGAAAACACCCAAACTCCGAAACAAATATTGGTAGATCATAAAAACATTTGGTCCAACCCGGGAAACGAACCCAAAAGCTGTTG